>OY735217.1:49722517-49797517 GCA_963457665.1 Thysanoteuthis rhombus | reverse complement strand
CTCCTTCTCTTTACAAAAACCCCAATAAGATAACATGAGAAATGACACACCTATTCAATAGAACCCATAAAACTGTCATACACCAACGCCAGGGTTAAGGTGCCAGAACTTGATCAATGGTTTCTATATATTCTGACCGATTCTCAACACAATCAGAGTCATAATCTATTCATCGTCATGGTCAAGACATTCTATCGAAGTATTTCTGAAATAATAGTTGCCAGCGATGAAAAGTGGATCCTTTATGATCATATCCAGCGAAAGAAATAATGGTTACGGCCCAGGAGAAAGCCTGTGTCTGTACCAATACCTAGATTTTACTCCGGAAAGGTAATGTTTTATGTGTAGATGCTGTGTTAAATGGTAACAAGGTGGCCAAGATTGACGTCTACCATAAAGTGTTAGATGATAACAAGACGGTCGACACTGTCGTTTTTGTCGCCAATTGAAAGCATTACTTCAGTTATTGTTAATAAGTGAGCTTTAGTGGTCAATCAGAACCGTGTTTTAGTCCTACATGATAACACAAGGCCACGTGTTTCGAGATTCCCTGATGATTCTGGCCCTGAGTATGAGAGTTTTCCCTCATCATCCCGACTTAGGTGACTTTGCTCCATCATATGATCATTTCTTCAGATGTTTACAACGATTAACCATTCATGAAGAAGTTAAAAATGTCTCAAAACACAAACAAATCTATGCTGAAGACGTTGACAACTTCTTCAATAGATGGTATTATAAACATCGAAAATGAATGAAAATATTACTTTGATAGAATAAGGAAGATTATCAGTAGTTGAAAACTAGTTTGTCTTATGGCTATGAAGGAAAAGGACTTTCAACCTAATACATACATATATATATATATATATATATATATATATTCGAAAGCACTCGATCAGAAATAACCTTTGAGCAATTATTAAAACATTCTAACCCTGAAAATCGTTCTTGTGAGGAAAAGAGGTATGATGCAAGCCTTTAGGTGTGAAGCGAAGGTTTCGATCCTACCTCGTGGTACTGGATGGGATAATGGATAGTCTATAGCCACACTGAAGTGTTCTAATACAACGAAACAGCTGTCTGTAGATGATGCAATAATAATGTACATATATATATATATTTGATTATCATATATATATATATATATATATATATATATATATATAATGATTAAATAACTATGTCATTCACAGACAACTGTTTCGTTTTATTACAACTCTTCAGTGTGGCTGACATCTTCTCTCTGTCCTATGCAGAACTGGACGGTCAGTAAGGTTGAATTTTAGCAATATATTCACACATGCATAATTCCCCATCCACCAGAATGCTCTATTCCTGTGTTGGAAGAGCATTGCATGAGCTTATAATGAACGACTTACCTCATCCTAGATAAGGGAGCGTTAATCAAAATAATAATTGCGTTACATTATATTGAAACTATATTTGAAATGATATCCCACTAATGCAGGGTGAATGCATCATTTGGCCCTCACATAACACATTCACCATGTAATAACTGAAATAAAGTTTTAATATGATAAAATGCAATTCATATTCATTCTGTCGGATCATTTATTCATTTCCTAATATCATACATACAAACACACCTACATGTACACACAAGTACATATATGTATCTCTGTGTGTATGCATGTGTGTGCATATGTCGAGAGAGTGAGAGAGAGAGAAACTGAGAGAGACAAGGGAGGAGAAAGAAACAAAGAGAGAAAGAAAGAGATAGAAAAGGATACTGGCTCACATTTTGTCCAATCAGTGATCCCAATGTGTCAAAGATATCTACATTAAAATGCATACAAAATTACTTCTTTCCTCCATGTTTGAAAAGAAGACGTAATCTCAAGAAGCAGACGTGCGTGTATTTAATATTCAGCATTATTCAAGGAAGCTTCTCGGCCTTATCAAAAGAGTTTTCTTTGTTTAATCTCCAATTCGTATTATATTTTAGTTTTTGTCTCATTCTCGACATTCATCCATATTCATTTTCATGATAATGAATTAACGAACACAATTTCTAAAAATCAGATTTCTAGAACACCAGTAAGGAAGAATTTTTGAAGCCAGTTCACCTATCTCCTTTCGAATCCTCGAATAAAGGTCATAATAAATGAATAAATCTGTTCGAGAGAAGAACAGTTGATGATAATAATAATAATAATAATAATAATAATAATAATAATAATAATAATAATAATAATAGATCTGGTTAGTCATTCAATAGAAACTGGCATTTATCATCATCATTGTTATTATTGTTATCATTATTATCATTATTATTATTATTGCTCACTGTGATCGAAATCTTTGAATAATTTCTACAATCTAATGTACATTCTTCCGTCCCCCTCCTTTCAAATTGTTCATTTCATTTGATATTCGTTTCATTCCTTCCTTCTTCCCTTCCTTCCTTCCTTCTTTCTCTTCTTCCTCCCTTCTGTCCATCTTCCCTTTCCTTCCCCTTTTCCTTCCTCTTTCAGTTACCATACTTTTCTTTCCTGTTCCAGATGTTTTTACCATTCTTCATTCTTCTCTTTATTCACTAAGAGTTACATACTCTGGCACAAAGACGCACGTCGCTCACCATAGCTGAAATTCCGAAGTAGTCACTCCTATATCTGCGGCTCAATTGATAAACTTTACTCTGTCTGACAGCAGGCATTCACGGTAGTAGTCGCCCGTCAAAGTATAATTTGTTCATTATCGGTCAAACTCCAACGAAGAAATCAAGCAAAGAATCACTCAAGGCAATCTCCGAGCCCTGCAAGCTCAACATTCAAGAACAATAAAATCTCATTAATCCTAGAAAGGAGGGTATACAACAACAACAACATAGAATCTTATCAAAAAGGCGGTGCACAAATTGAGAACCATGCAATGTGTACAGGTGAGAATCATGCTCAACATTACATGGAGAGATTACAAGATAGCGCAGTATATTTCAGAAACATGGAGATATCAAAGGATTAGAATACTCAATGACAAAGAACCCTCATTGATATGCCGGTTTCTCCCGCTATCTGAAAGTTGGGCATCGTCTTAAAAGTATTCTGTAAGCCAAAATGACGTAAATTGAAGAAGCAATTACCATTAATATGTATGAGAACTGAGAAGTATGCCACGTGCGCCGGAGAGAATCATGCTCGACCTTACATGAAGAGATCACAACACAGCACAGTATATAAAAAAGAAAACAGGTGTTCGTGACATCATAAAAACTATTAAAAACTCAAATGGCAATGGGCAGGCCATGTTACAGGAATGAAAGACAACCAATGGACATCACGTCTCACAACATGGATCCCCAGAGATCACCTAAGAAACCGAGGCCGACGGAACACAAGATGGAGAGATGAACTTGAAAAATTCAGGAAATACTGGCTCCGCGATGCCCATGATAGGGAATTGTGGCGAATCCTTGGGAAGGTCTATGTCCAACGACGGACGTTAAAAGACTGATGATGATATACGAGAAACATTTTTGAGATTCACATGACTCAAAAGTCATTGGAGCTCGTGGCAGTCAGGTGCAAGAGACTTGGCTGTTGAAGAGAGAGGGAGATGATGTTTGCTGCCTCTATAATAGCACGTTACATAACCAAATCTGTATGCTATTTTCACTTTTCGACGTTTTTTGTTTTGTTTTTTTTTTCGAAATATCGATAAAGTGTCGTGATACAAACTTACGAAAAGTGGAATCAACCTGAAGTTGGATTTAGATTATACCTTTTAGAAATGAAGCTCAAAAAAAACTCATTTGAGTTGAAGAATCCACCGTTCAGATAGTGGGTCATCAGCAGCAGCAGCTTTTTAGAGTCTGTCGTTGGACATAGATCTTTCTCAAGATTTGTCAGACCTCTTCATTGTATGCATCGTAGTGCCGGGACTTTCTGAATTTTTCTAGGTTGTCACGCCATCCTACTTTCTGTCAGACACAATTTCACATATGATCCTCATAGTCAGTCATGATGTCCAGCAATTGTCTGACATTCTTGCAATATGTCCAGCCCATTGCCATTTGAGCTTTTAAAACTGTTCCTCTGATATCTAAGACGCCTGTCTTCTTTCTAATCTACTGTGCTCTCTTATGATTTTTCCAAGTGAGGTTGAAATCGATTCTCTCGTGTGCATGTCGTATGGTTCTCATTTTGAGGGTCAATCTTTTGGATAAGTCCAATGTTTCTACTCCAAAGGTAATTAACGGTTAGACGCATTGGTTATATACCCTCCTTTGCAGGACCAATGGGATTTGTGTGTTTTTGAAAGTCGAGCTTGTTCTATGAGAAGTTTGCCAACTTATTGTGATTCTTCGCTTAATTTCTTCTTCTTTTGAGGATTTCGTAGAGATTCGATGCCCTATGCATATGTAGTCGAATAATCCCTCCAGCTCTGCCTTTTCGATTCCGATTGTTGTTTCTTTGTCCCCAACAAGTTTGCTGCACATAATATCAGTTATTCTGAAGTTCATGTGGTGGCTGACTTTCTTGCTAACTGCATTTAGTTCATCTACCATATTTTGGAGATCGTGAATGTTCTTACCAAAAAGGGCGATGTCTTCAGCGAATCTGAAGTTATGTATATATTTGCCGTCTATTCTAATTCCTTTGTCTTCCCATGGTAGCTTTTAGAAGATCAACCCAAGGCAGACTGTGGAGAGTGTGGTTGAGCTGGTATCACCCGGTCTAACTCCTTTAATAAGTTGTAGACCCCGTATATGTCAGAGCACTGTAACATACCTACTGACACAGCAGTTCCTTCATCTGGCTACATAAAGACTCGGAGCACTTCCATCCACAGTAAGTGGCAAATAGGAGATTTTTCTTCATCTGCACACTTTGATTTGACGAGTCCATGTTTACGGAGAGAGAACCAAGAAAATCACACAGACCAGGCTGGCACAAGGTGATATGAGGCTTTTCAGTTCCTGGATTTTCTAATTCATCACCCACCTTATTTACGTGGTTAGTCTGGCATAAGCCTCCAGGTCAATTTTATATCCTTTACATACATGGAATTTGAATTATTAAGTAAAAATAATAAAGAGAGAAAAGTGATTTATATCTATTCTCTGTTTTAGATGTCTTTCCAGTGGAAAACACCAATGATGTCTCAAAATAGAATTTATTCCGGTCATATTTTTCTGGATTACTTTCACATGACTTTAAATTTTGACGCTATGGTTGTTCAGTTATTAACTGTGATGGCAACTTTCTCTTCTTTTCTTCTTTTTTTTTTGTATTCTTCATCGTTCCTTGCAATTTGCTTCGCTCTTCCCTTTCATTTTTCTCTCTCCCTTTTTTTTTATTTCCACGCTTCTATTTCTTCTTTCCATTTGCAGCTTTCCTTCTTTTTTCCATTTCTCGTCGTATTTCCTCCATTTTTTTTTATCATATCGTTTTTTAAAACTGTCAACAAAAACTGCCATCAAAATTGTTAGTATAGGTTTCTTTAGTTTCCAAGCAGATCTTTCGGTCTGTTTTCTGGCTGACTTGCTGGCTATATATGTATCACACGTGAAATTTGCAACAATGGAGTTGAAAAGCTGAAAATTCAAACATTGGCCTCTTATCTATTCCAGAAAAACGGCTTCTTTGTCTTTTTTGAAATCCATTCCCTGGGTAGGTTTTTAGAGGGGGTTCAATTTCCAATGTCAGTTTCTGCTAAATTGTTCCCTTAATTTGTGTCAGGCTATTTTTATTTTGTATTGTTTTGTTTTTGTTTTTTATTGAAAATTCAGACCTTTTCACTGTCCAATAAATAACGAGTGAAGGAACCTATTCAGTGATCGCCTCTCTTCCCTCATCTTCTATTTGATCACCACCGACTCAACATATTGCCAAAAGACGTCGGTCACGAGACGGCTCCTATTGAATAAATAACCAGACATCTTTCATCTTCTATTTTGTTTTATTTTTTCACTTTTATTTGGCCTTCATTGAATCTTTGTGTCTTATTTTGATATTCATGTCATTTTCTCATACGCCTTTGGTTTTTCTTCAACGAAACAAGAAGGTTTTTTTCGTAAAAAAAATACAAATAACAAAAGCAATTTCAAAGATAGCACTCTCTCGTATTCGGATGATTGTTTTACAACTCTTTACCGATTTCTTTCTTTCAGATTCCCAAATAAATTCCGTAAAATAGAAAGAAAATTTGAGTAAATTAACGGTCAGATCTCGGATAGAAAATTGGTCTTGTGTTTCTAAACTCACTCAAGACACATCTATGCACATTTTTTCTTGCAAGTTTTACGTCGAAAGTAGGGATGATTCAGGTAAAGACGAAGTGAATGAATATAACTCGAGGAAAACAAACCTAATGGCGATATTTTTTTCAAATTATAGTCGGTAATAACATAAAAAATATTCCAAAGGCCGATTGGATATTTTATTTTATCTTTTTTGATTCTTTCCTATTTCCGTTTGATATTTATATTTGAAGCTTTTTTTATTGGTTCTTTTTGTTAGTTAATTCTTATTATGTTAGTATGTTCTTCTCGTGCCCCGTCTCTGTTTTACAGTGCTTTCTTTTTCTCTTTCTGATATTTATTTGATTAGCTCCCTTGTTTGATATTATCTCCCCCTTTTTACGGCGGATCTGCTGTTTTATCATCGCTAACTTTTACTAGTTCTGTATAATTTCAAATCATTTTATTTTAATGATAGATTTCTCCGTATCTTTCCTGCCTCGTTCTGATGTTTTATTCAGATGAGCCGGTTTAATGTACGACCAACGCTGGTCCTAATGCAGTCACAGTGACGCTGATGACGTCGAGAGGCGACAACAGAATTATACGTTTACGCCTAGATGAGGCTGCTTCCCCTGAATAAAAATGAGCTTTCGTTGCGCATGCGCGAGGTCTGGATCAACAGAGAAGAAAAAGTGGCACAAAAACAGCTTTAAAATATTCAATGTTTTGCTTTACTTTGATTTGCTGGTTTCCAAACTCGAATTTCTTCCTTTCTCAATATTCATTCTACTTGTTTTCTTTCATTTTTGAGCCAAATATATGTGCATACGAAATCGTAAATTTACCTACGCTCTAGCTAGATAATGGCAAGCAATCGATTATTAGATGGCACTATTTGATTTGCAAGTTGCACTGTCTGAAATTCTCTCATTCACCACGTATGACATGATGGTCAAGAGAAAAAAAAGAGCTTTTTTGTTATTTGACCAGAAAATAACATACAGTAGGTTTAAGATTCCAAAATTACTACACCTGATTGTCCTACGGTTCAATTGCCTGATGAATATAAGCCAAGTATAGTGTTTGGGGAGTTCAATCATTAGGATAGAAGTATTATATACGTACGGGTATACCTTGATTAGAGCAGATCATTGATGTTGAAAAGTTCCATATTGTCAAAAACCTGTTTAAGGTCTCGATATAATTTATTGCGTATTTTTTTTTCGGCAGATTTTCGGTTACTTCAATTTGTGCAGCATTCAAAACTTAACAAATGAAAACTGCACAAATTAAAATTGCACTAATCAAAACTACACAAATGGAATCTGCATAAATCAAAACTGCACAACTAAAAACAGCACGAATAAAAACTGCACAAATTAAAACTGCACAAATCGAATCTACGCAAATCAAAACTGCACTAATCAAAACAGCACAAATAAAAACTGCACTAATCAAAACAGCACAAATAAAAACTGCACTAATCAAAACAGCACAAATAAAAACTGCACTAATCAAAACAGCACAAATAAAAACTGCACTAATCAAAACAGCACAAATAAAAACTGCACTAATCAAAACAGCACAAATAAAAACTGCACTAATCAAAACAGCACAAATAAAAACTGCACTAATCAAAACAGCACAAATAAAAACTGCACTAATCAAAACAGCACAAATAAAAACTGCACTAATCAAAACTGAACAAATAAAAACTGCACTAATCAAGACTGCATGAATAAAAACTGCACAAATCAAAATTGCACAGATCAAAACTGAACAAATAAAAACTGCACAAATCAAAACTGTACAAATCAGAACTGCACAAAAAAACTGCACAAATTAAAACAGCATAAACAAAAACGGCACTAATCAAAACTGCACAAATGAAAACTACACTAATCAAAACTACACTGCTCTATGGTTCAGTGGAACGAGCTGCATCACAATGATGTGTTGAGAAAAAGGTTTGAATTGAAATTTCGGAAATGTGACGACGAATACCTGATAGTGGCTTCAGAGTAGAACAACTGGAACATTATGGTGTTGAAAAGGAAGACGAGGACTGGCCATCACAGTCAATAATTAGACAACTGTAGCATAAAAATTTGAAGTCATGTAAACCAAATTATATCAGAGAATATGTATGATCAGAAAAGATTCTATTCATGTAATTACTGACATGTTCCAGTTGTAAACATTCAAAATAGAGTAAAATAGAACATCTAGATATAACTAGATTCTGGAAATTTAGACGTTATCAATAAACTCTACCCGTCGAAATAAGGCTGCAAAGAGGTCGAAAAAGTTTCTTTCCTTCCAAAAGTAGAACAAAGGAGTTTTAGAAGGGGTCTCGTGAAGGAATGAAGATTGTAGACAAAACGTTATTACCAGGAGAACTGGAACACACGAACTAACACACAAAGACACTCACGTAAAAAGGTGGCTGCAGTCGTTCAATACTCGTCTGAATAAATCAATGTATGATAATCAGTTGCTGGTTCACGATTTCATTTTATTTCCCTCTCCTTTTTGAGAGCATCAACCAAAACTGTCACTAAAACTATCAACACAGGTTTCTTCAGTTTTTAAAATAGTCCGGTTGACGAAATATATATGTATGTATCGTGCATACGGGCCACAATAACAGAGCTAGAACGCTGGGAATTTGAATATTTACTCTTTACTATGTCTAGAGAAAAACATTTTTTGGTTTTTAACAATCCCTACTAGATAAATTTTTAGTGGAGTGTTCAGTTTTGCTATCTAAGTTTATGTTAAATTGGTCTTTTAGTATTTGTCTGGTAGTATTCATGCTTGTTTTTGCTTTGAAATTCGATTTTTTCAATGATCATGCCCTTCCAAGAAAAGGCGAGAAAAATAATTCATTCATCCATCACCCCTTTCTTCCAAGTTTTTAACTGACCAAATTAGCATTCTGCTAAGAAACGTGGGTCATGCATTGGTTCCTATTGAATAACTAACCAGACCGGTTCAATTTCTTTTTTCCAGTGCTGACAAAAGATTGCAAAACAAGAAATTCAGAGAAAGATAAGTAATTGCTTTTGAAGGTTCTGACGGTGCCAGGTAAACTTAGAGAAGACCAGTGGAGAAAGGCCTTGACCCAGACGTAATGATCAGAACAATTAGAACAAGGATACTAGTTCGTATAATTCATTGAATCAGTTCCATCTCAGAAATTTAGACAAGTGAAGAAGTGCTCGAAAGCATATCATTCAAAGAGCGTAAAATATATCTTTTCTTATATCTATTTTTTTATAAGATAACGAATGGCTAGTTCCCCAATAGAAACCGTCAGGGGACCAACATCTTTTGTCAGCATGTTGAGTTTAGGTGATCAATTGGAAAATTGGAAAAAAAAGGGGGTTATCACCGAATAAGTTATTTCTCTTGTCTTTTGTTGGACACTGATTACAACAAAAGTCTGGATTTTCAACAACAAAAAAAAAGCATGAATCCTGCTAGACATAAACCCTGGGATCAATTTAGCACAAAAAACATAGTAGATTGATCCCCTTATCGACGTGGAGCATTTAAAAAATCTCTCAAGACATAAACAGTAAACGTTGAAAGTTTCAGCCCCATCGGTACGGTGTATACACGTCATGTATTCATACATTGCCAGCAAGACACACTTGAAAACTGATGAAACTTATGTTGACAGTTTTCGTTGATATGTTTTAAAATGGAGTCGAGTATTTGGGAAAAATGATGTATGAATTTAAGGGTTGAATTCTGTCTTAAGGAAACTGAAAGCACCAATAGCTCAAGCAGTAGTGCTGTACATATGTAATCTTTCTGCGATGAGAGTTCTAGTCCTACTTAGAGCTTATTCTTTACTTCTAACCTGCACTCTTTAATCAGTACCGTAGACAGATGGTCAGATTAGTTGCAATAAAAAGCAACAAAAATTACAATGAAAGAAATAGCAGTCAAAATTTACGAATCGGAAACTTACGAATCTGTTCTTTAAATTGTATGGAATACAGACAGGGTTCTATCTCAGAATCTTTGACAATGCAGATAATCAAATTTGATGGAAATTGAGAGAAAAAAATGCGTGACGACGATATATTGCAGCATCTGACACATACTTTTCTGGTAAATGTCTGTCATAAACAGTTTTTTTTAAATAGTCGAATCAATTGGCGGAAGTCAGGGGATCTGGGTTGGGGTAAAGCAGAGTCTCTAAATATGACAGAAGCACAAAACAGATGGTAGTAAGAAAAAAAAGGAAAGAAGGAAAAATTGAATTACGAAACGAACGTGCTAAAGACGAAGTAAAGGTTCCGATGTTGAAATACTCTCAAAAAATGCAGTGTAAATTAATACCAACAGAAAACAGGATATTTAGGGTTTTTCTTTCAAAAGTGCTGTTAGGTTCCCTAGTCGTTAGGTAATAATTAGCAACATAGTCGGTTGGCCAAACGGCACGGAGCATGAAATCGGCGAACTGAGTTCGAACTTCGACCGAGACCGTTTGTATTCATTATTCACCTATTTCTCAGCCAAAGTTCTTTCTAAATCTGTGTATGTAGTCAGTGAAATCAGAATGTGTCCTGTGACAGAAGTATGTGCACACTTTTGAATTCGACACTTTTCTTTATAAAACTCAATAAGCTATCTACGGGCTATTTTTTTTTTTTTTCATATTAATTTCCCTTTTGCACTTGTTGTAAAATATGAGTACGCTCGCACTTCTTACAAAGTATTATGCTCTCAGCTACAGGTTATTTGCAGTTGGGGTCCTCTAGCTCAGTAAATATGTCCATTTTGAGCGTCGTAAAAACTCACAATTGCAGCCTGTTCTTCTCCAACCAAGTTCATATTCTTACTCAAATGCTTTTCTGTCCACATCTCAAGTTGCACCACCAGATAGTGGATTTGACCACTCAAAATTACTGATGACAGACTAAAAAGCACTCAGAGAATGCACATACCGGCCAAAGTCGGATAAAACTATAAACTGAATGGAAATATAAAAGATTAAAAAGAGCAAGGGAGATAACTTTCAAAATGTGTGAATATCGAGTCACTTGCCTGGAAATACAATTCTGCCCTTTTTATTGACTGTTCCTTCGAACCACTTCCCCTTCAAAATAATTTTTTTTTAAATTGTATTAGTCAGGACTGGGTTCTTGGATCTTACTCAACATTCAGTCAATTCTTTTGTAGCACACAGCCCGATGAAATTGCATTAAAATTCATTAAGAACGTTCAGAGATATCGTGTGGACAACCAGACGGACAAAAAGATGGAAAGATTGACAGACAAACACGAGTGAATTCATATACGTCTCGAAGAGGAATAACGAACCTGATATATTGAGATTATGAGTGGCCTAACAATATCAAAGAAGTAACGAATACAAAATTGGATGTATAAGTCATACGTAGTGGGAAAGTTAAATCATAGTGATACTAGTATTAATTCTTGAGGCGGTTTTATTAGTAGTAGTCCAGTCTGAATGGTAGTAACTCGCGGGGAGAAAACTGAAATCAGTACCATTCTAGTCGAATATTTATCTGTGGAGTCGATTAAATCGATCACCAGGCAATATTCATCAATTGATCCGTGCTGATATTGGCAAAATTTAATGAGATGGAACTTTATTCAAATTTGTCTGGCCTAATGAGAAAATAAGAAAAAGCAAAACTAGTAATAATGAAGGAAGCAGACTGAAATATCGTCTGATCAGCCATTGTTCGTTCTCTTGGCGAGACGGTAGGGTTTGGTTCTCAGTTTTGTTTTTATTTTGCTTGGCTTATTTGTTTTTTTGTCATACTTTTTAAAGTAAAATCTGTCTTTTGTGCTTCATGGGTTTCTTTTGAATAATATTCCTATTTGGTATTCGTGTTTGCCCCATAAATATCTTTTTATTTCAGTGTGTATATGAGAGCTTCTATTTGCTTATTATCGCTGCCAACGAAGTTGGAAGAGGTATATGTATTCACTCACACTTGTTTGTTTTTCACACACGTTTGTCTTCAAAAATTCTCAATGAACTTTAATGACATTTTATGGAAGGGTGATCCATGGGCTAGAGAAAAATCGGTTGGATTTGGGGGTTGATCTAGTTTGTTTTGTTTGTTTCTTTTTTGTTGTTTTTTTTTTTGAGAGATAGTTTTTCATATAGAAAATGGAAACTTGAAACACACTTACCTGAACAGATTTTCTTTCAATTTTTATGTAGTTGATGCATCGTGTTGACAGAAGTTCTGGGGGCTGATTATTTTCTGAGTGATTATTCAAGAACAGTTGAGCATTACAAACACGAACTGTAGATACCAATTACGTCAGGAACTCGGCTATATTAAGTTTAAATAATACCATTCTGTTTTGTATACCTTGTCGTTCGTAAATCGGGAGGCAAATTCCAGGAAAACCCAAGCATTTTGAAACTATTAACAATAAGTGACATGTTTAAGATGGATCATCAGAGACCAGCAACCTATTGATGACCCACGACCCCCCAGAAATGAATTATGTAACATAAAAAATCTTTTTTTTTTTCAATAAAAATTCCTTTAAAAGAAAAATTGATATTTGCATCAATTTTTGAAACAACTTTCTGTATGAATGAAAAAAATGTTCCAGGGGCATGTATGTAGCATAGATATTAATAATAAAATGGCATTATTTTAAACGATCAAAAAAGTTCAAAGCAGATTTTCTTTTAGTAAAACTCAAAAATGTACGTAATTGTTTGGAAGCATTATCCAACTGATATTTCACAAGAATCAATGCATATTTTATAAATACTAGAGTTGTTTCAAATTCTTGGTTATTCACGAAATTGCATGGTGTTAATGACCCTATCCAGTCGTACCTGAAAGTGGGCTGCTAGCCTATGCTAAACCAAAAATTGGGAAATTTCAGAAACTCAGACACCGTTGGGCCGGAGATTGCTGACTTTTTATTACTCTACTGTACAAATATACATCATTGTGGAAGTGTATCGTGTACAATTTTATATTTTTATACCTTCTGATTACTGGAACAATGACAAATTTACTTTCAGTACAGATTGTATTTCAATCAGATTAGGGGTTGTTTGCTGCTGCCTACAGCCTGAAATCATAGCTACCTATTCGGAATTACTTGTTAAAGTGCCAAATAACCAAACTCATCCTAGATCAGGGAAACAGCACTGCATCTCGAAGATATTTGACATTATCGGCCCCAAATATCAGAAAAGGAATTGCAAACACATCTTTTTAGAAACTGTCTACCAAATCTCACAATGTCAACGTTAAGAAAATCAGAATAGGTTTCTTTAGTTTTTTTTTTTTTTGTGCACTTGGCTGACCGGCAGCTATGTATGTGTCGTATATACAGGCTGTGAAATTTGGGGCTGGAGAGCTGCGAATTTAGACATCCTCTCCTTATTTTCATGAGAGTTCAATTTACAATGTAAGTTTATGCTGAATAAGTCCCTTAGCCTGTGTCTACCAACCATCACAAATGTTTTTTCTTAAATCAGGAATTTTAGTGATCATCAAAAAAAGGTAGAGAAGAACGTATTCATTGGTCATTCTTGTTTAGAAATTTTGAATAATTCTCCCTCTATACAGCATGTTGTAAATTGGCTTGGAGCGTAATACCGAAGAAAATGAAATTCGTATCCCATTTTGTAGAAATTCTTACCAAACAGGCGCCGTTACGTTGTGGTTAAAGTATTCAAGTGTCATAACGACTTCCTTCCATTGCTCTTTTCGATGAGACAATGATGACATGCAACGTAAAAGATGCGATTGGTATGTTCAGTTTACAACACACAGCAACTCTTCTATACCACTGTTTCTTAAACTATTTCATTGTTATCTGATCTGTATCCAAAAATGTCATACACCCACCACTAAATAATCTTCTTTGTTTTTAAAATCATTTTTATTTCTCCTTCTCTCTGGTGCATAATTTTGTGCATAATTCAATTTTTATCATGAGGTAGTCTGGTTTTCTCTGAAAGGTTATATCACAGTAAATTTGATAAATATCCTGTTACTTTGAAATTAGAAAATGATAAGTAGGGAGAAAAAATATATATGATTCCAAGTTCCACCATAAAACACACTTAAGCACTTGAATTGCACTGCATTTTCTAACTATGGGAAAATGTGAATATCTGAATAAATCAAGTCATTCACAATTCACGTTTCACCCAGCATTCATCCATCTATTTTCATTCACCCACGATATAGCTTTTATTTCCAGAAACAATATCTACTAAGTTACCTTTATCAGGCACGATTCAACTATCATGTAACTCTTGTTGAAGATTAAACTCATGCAAGTATATATATATATATATTTATAAAGGGAGAGAGGGAGGAGAGACAGACAAGCAGACAGATTAATTGAATGTAAATTAGTAAATGGATTGAACTGAATATTGTTTTTAAATCCTGCTAAAACAGATCAATGGAGGACATTGAAAAGGCTAGTGAATATCTTCATTTGGAAGAGTTGCCGAACGAGTTACGAGAAATAACCTTACATTAGATAAATATGTATATGGACACAATGTAATACATAGATTTCGTGCTTGATCAAATACTTGAAAGCATATTTTGTGGATATAAACCAAATAATTATTCTATATGAATATAACTTTTACACACACATACATACATATATATATATATATATATATATATATATATATATATATATATATATAAGCAAAATAACTATTTTATAACAATATAGCATACATATATGAAAAACAAAAGAACTTTTTTATAGCACATACTGTAATCTTCATTACAATTTGAATACGCTCAAACATGACATTGTTGGCGAAGTTCTTTGCTATTGTTTTGAGGAGTTGGGCACCTCAGGGGAAGTAATCACGAAGCAAAAAATATACACGGTTCAATTGATTGTCTTCCGTGGATTTAAAAGTCACCGGAAGGAGCCAAGCTGGCATAAAAAAATGTTCCCAGTAGAAATCAGATATTTTTTGACATTCAATCTTTGGCAGAAAGGTCGGAGAGCAAATCATTCTTCTTAAGCAATAAAATGACATATAGTACCCGTCAAAAGTGACGGGATACTATACATATGGATAAATAATACAAATTTATACTTTAGAATGAATTTATTTGTTGAGAACAAAAAGGTGCTTACCTCGAACGAAATTATTTTTCAATCGATTTTCTCCAACTTTTCATATTTTCTACTTGTGATTTTTTCAATATTTTAAAATAAAAAGGCAATTGAATTCTGTAAAATATGAGAAAGACAAATTTATTCATTAGAAATCAGAGATGCTCACTTTTAGTGGAATAGTTTTCCAGGCAACTCCTAAGAAATCAACGGCAGCAACAGTAGTAATACCAGTAGTAGTAGTAGTAGTAGTAGTAATGATGTAAACACACAAACAGTAGAACCTTACTTCACCCTCTTTTATCTGAATTTTGTCCGGTCTTCCACCTCTCCATTGCAATGTGATTACAGATGTCCTCTGCTTCAATGTCAGCCATTTATCATCGATATATGAGGCCAATTTAGACCTATAGAAGAAAAGAAGTTATACGTCCATAGGTTCACTACAAGTGTTTATACGGATGTATTTGTACCAACACTTAGTTGAGTTGTGGCTATGTTTAAGCAGGATTTCACATTGACGATTAGGACCTTTTATCCTATGTGATAGTAAGAGTACAAAAATTTAAAACCCTTCAACATTTTTGAAAAGATCACTAAGTATGTATACCAAATATGGTCGAGCTACGACAAAGTTGATTTAATGAACAGAAGGTAAGCGTAGTTATATTTCAAATCATCATCAGTCTTTTAACGTCCGTCGTTGGACATAGATCTTCCCCAGGATTCGCAACAATTCTCTATCATGGGCGTTGCAGAGCCAGTATTTCCTGAATTTGTCTAGTCCGTCTCTCCATCTTGTATTCTGTCGGTCTCAGTTTCGCATGTGATCTCTGAGGATCCATGGTGTGAGTCGTGATGTCCATGGCCTGCCCATTGTCAATCAAGTTTTTTAATAGATTCTATGATGTCTCCCGTTTTCTTTCTAAAATACTCTGTTGTCTTGTGATCTCTCCATGTGAGGTTGAGTAAGATTCTCTCATGCACGCGTTGCATGCTTCTCAGTTTGCAGGTCTGTCTCTTGGTTAGGTTCCATGCTTCAGCTCCATGAATGATTATCGGGAAAATGCAATGGTAGTATACTCTTCTTTTTTGGATTATTGGGATCGTCTGGTTTTTGAAAGTTGAGCTTGTGCTGCCGAAAGTTTGCCATCCTAAAGTGATCCTTCGCTTAATTTCCTCTTGTTTTCGAGGATCTCACGGAGATTTGTTATCCTAGGTAGATATAGTGGTCTACCTTCCCGAGTTTCACATTTTTCATCTTGTCATTTATGTTCTTATTCTTAATGTGATTGTTGCACATGATTTTCGTTTTCTGAAGTTCACGTGTAGGCTGATTTTTTTTTGCTTTCTTCGTTTAGTTCATCTTGCATTAGTTGGGGGTCGTGTAGGTTCTCTGTGAAAAGTGCAATGTCCTCTGCAAATGTAAGGTTGCTCAGATATTCGCCGTCTATTTTGATTCCTTTACTTTCCCGGTCTAGTCTTCTGAAGATCATCTCGAGACAGGCTGTGAAGAGTTTGAGTGAGCTGGTATCACCTTGTCTTACTCTTTTTCTTGCTGGAAAGGTTCAGAGTCCTTATGTAGCCTGAGAAAGGAGTTGCTGTGATTGTATGTATATTGCAGTACTTAAACGTATGCAAGGTCTACACCTAGTAGGGTAATGACCTTAATGACCATGGGAATTTGTACAGAGACGAATGCCTTCTTGAAAACTATAAATGCTCCAGCAAGTGGCATTTTATATTCTGCTGTTTCTTCTTTCAGCAGATTTATTGAATGGAGATGGTCCATGGTCGAGTAACTTCTTCGAAATCTAGCCTGTTCTCGAGGTTGATTTCTGTGTAGTGTTTTAGCAATCTGGTAGGGGATGATTTTTGTGAAAAGTTTGTATATGCAGTTGACTAGGCTTATAGGTCTGTAGTTGTTGAGGTCTTTGGGGTTACTTTTTTATGTAGAAGCATTATGATTGCAGTGTCCCAGTTTTTCAGGACGTTACTCTGTTTTAGACACAAGTTGAATGGAATAGGTAGCTTTTTGTTGATGCTCTTATTGTAAATAGAGCCCCCTTTAAAATCCTTTAATTTTTTTTTTCAAACAATCAGTCTAAGTTCTCCCTCTTGGTCCACTAACTACGCAGTTGAACTGCGCCAATATCTAACGGGCTGCACACTGACAGGCATAACCAGCTGTTTTATATAGATAGATGATATCTGTGTAATTTGAAAGTTATGGAGGCACATTAGATACGGGAGTGGCGGCAAGTTTCTTTTTCTTGGGATGTCGTTTCTTGGTTTAGTCTGAATTGACCGCAGCCTAAACTCTCCCAGACGACAGGTCAGCAATAAAACGTATATATTTCATGCTCCATTAACTCTTTTGGCCTAAATCTGGCTTTTGTAATCGACAAGAGATTCAACACTTTGGAAATTCGTCTCACTCCTTACCATTCCTTCAATTTTTCCCCCGATCAGAAACCGTCAACCAAAACTGCCAACACATTTCTTTTTACTTTTTAAGCTGGTCTGTCTAGCTACACACACACACACATACACACACATATATATATATATATATATATATATATATATATATATATATATATATATATATATATATATATGTGAATTAAATTGATGATATCTATTACCATTGTTTGCATTTTCACACCAGTTGTCGTTGGATACTAAGTGACAGCCCTCCTCTTCACACTCTCACAGTGAATAGCAGTTCCGTGGATTGCAGTTTCATACCAGTTGCCTGGTGGTTATCCCTGGAGGCTGCGTGACAGTAAGTGTCCTCGGGTCTCCAACCCATCCTCACTTATCATAGCAGCGTTGTGGTTTGTGCCACCTCAACATTGCCTTTTTTGTAGCTGTTAGGCCATTGCTACCAGCTGGGAGTCGTATATCTTGTATTTCCAGTACTCTCCCTACTATCTGTGCAGTCCCCAGTAGTGCTGTGGTTTGTATCGTTTATATCATTCCTCTTATCTCCAGTTCCTCCAATATTGTTTCCAGTGTCTTTGGTTCGATTCCAAGTGCACCTACAAATACTGGTACAACCCGGGCATTCTTTTTCCACACTTTCTCCAATTCCCAAGTCAGGTTCTTATATTTCCTTAGTTTTTAACTCCCTAAAGTATTAACTCTGTGATCTGAAGTCACAGTTATGTGTATCATTTGGCAGGTTCAATTATTACTTATTACAAATGATTGATAGCGTTTTGCTTGGTAATATTTGAAAGTAAAAAAAAAACAAGACTGTTTCGATTTTTTTTTAATATGATAGAAGAGATATAATAAAACTTGAAATAGTCGATATATTCAAATGTGAAAATAAAATCTTTCAAAGTGTTTATGGGGCGTTCTGTAATGAAATCTGAAATAGAATTTGAAGGTCACCCATCAAATTATTGAAAGTTTGATGAGTGGTGTTCAAATTCTACTTGGGTTTTATGGCAGACTGCAATCTCAACCTTTTGAAAGTGTGTTTTTACTGATTATTATTATTATTATTTGGAATCTCACACCAGTTGCCTGGTGGTAACTGCTGGAGTTTGAGTGACAGCAAGTCTCCTCAAGTCTCCAGCCCTCCTCTCCTAGTACTCACTGGTCGCAGTAATTCTGCGATTTACAGTTTCACACCGGTTGCCCAGTGGTTATCGCTGAAGGCTGAGTGACAATAAGTCTCCTCGGGTCTTCAGCTAACGTCTCCTCTCTCTTTCGCATATCATGACAGAGCTACAATTCGTTGCAGTACTTATATCTCTAGCACCTTCCTCAGTATCCGTGCAGTTCCCAGTAGTGCTGTGGTCTGTACGGTCTCTACCCTTCCCCTAATCCCTATCTCCTCCAGTCTCACCCTCAGCGTTTTGGGGACAGTTCCTAGTGCGCCCTCTATGACCGGTACGACCACATTTTCCTTAACTCTCTTGCTAGGTCCTGGTATTTTTCCCTTTTTTCTCCCTCCTTCTTTTTTACTCTATGGTCTGCAGGTACAGCAACGTCTACTATTTGGCAGGCCTTCCTTTTTTTGTCTACTATTACTAAGTCCAGTCTTCTTGCCTGGATGAGGTGGTCAGTTTGGATGTCAATGTCCCAGAGTAGTTTGTGGTTGTCATTCTCCAAAACTGCCTCTGTCTTGTGCTGATACCACTTTTCCACATGGTTGAATCCCATTTGTTTGCTTAGTTCCCAGTGTATCATCGTTGCTACTCTATCGTGTCTATGCTTATACTCCTTCTGGGCGAGTTGACTACATTCACTAGTTATGTGGTTTACTGTCTCATCTCTTTCACCGCACATGCAGCATTTGCTGTTTGTCTGTGTTCTGTCGATTTTTGTTTTTATGTAGTTTGTCCTTATGCTTTTGTTTTGGGCTGCCATGATGAGCGATTCTGTTTCTCTCTTAAGGTCCCCTTTTCGTAACCACGTCCATGATTTCTATTATTATTATTATCATTATTATTTACTTTTGTATCTTTCAAATTGTTTATGGTATTCTACTACCATGAATATTCTTCGGCATCTGGCTTGTGAAGAAGAAGTAATGAATACAGCCGTTATAGTGAAGACTAAGTCCGATTTTTCCCTTTCAAGCATAAGCACCCGCACATATTTTACCCTCCTATATTATTTTGCAAGAGTAAGCCGACCAATACCTTGTTGGCAGTTGGTGATTTTCCTCTCCAAAGGCAAGGTACTCACCTCATCTAATGAAGAGCACCTCATAAACCGAGTTGTTACCGGTATTCTGGTAATAATAATTTTGTCTTCATGAAAGTCACTTTTTTTTCTTCATTGTAGAATTTAAAACATCAGAATGGATTCTTTGAAGCCAGTTACCAGCTTATATAGCTTTAACCTTGATATGCACAAATATCGACTTTCATTCTTACCACTTGTCTATGGTCATGATATTTTCGCTCGTCAGTGCATGTGTGTGTTTCTCATTCTTTCGATATATCAGCATACATACACACAGGGCGGTAAGGATTAACCCCGTAACAAAAATGAATGGCTCGCACAAAGCTCTGACCGTAGTTCCTGCTATATTTCCCTGTGGGGTTGGTCGAAAGATTAGGAAACTGCACCAAATGACAAACTGTGGATAAACCGGGGGAACACATTCGACATGGCTGACACATGGCTGAACTTCCTGCAAAGGTAAATCAAAGCTATACGGAAATGCTTACAAAAAACTGGTGCCTACGTTGTAGTACTACTTAACGGGCAAAATCTACCAACGTAGTATAGGGAAATCTAGTTTGACTATAATGTACAATAATAATAGACGTCATTACCAATTTCTGATTGAGAATTTCTTCTCTGCCACCATGTATATATATGTTGTTATATTATTTGAAAAAATATTTGGAATGATCTCCTGTCATTACACGATTGTTGTATCACTGGTCCCAGACAAGGTAAATAGAATAAGGAATTAAAAGAGAATGGAGCTGCTGCAGGAAATTTTAATTATTTGTTCAATTTACATTGTCTGAGGTGAGTGATATCATTAACTGCGTAATGACTGGAGATCATTTCAAAGGTTTCTGTAGAATATGACGCAATTAATAATCATTCTGTTAGATTATATATGTCCATTTATATATATCTATATCTTTATATATATATATATATATATATATATATATATATATATATATATATATATATGCAGCAATTCTTCTTTCATACTTGTTTCATTAAACAGAATCGAGATTTCTCGTCTATTCGGACTTCTATTAAGCTTCTCAAATTTTCAGATTCTATCCTTCATTGCTATATCGGATCAATGTATGACTTTTCCAAAATCTATTTTGCATGTTTCGTTTTTAGTTATCTAAGTACTGTCTACCATCGCTTGTATTCATCGAGGTTAGTTCTCAAGTCGCAGAGTTGTTAATCCGAAGAGCGTATTGTATGACCTTGGCTTTCATAGTAGTACAACATGAATTTTAGAATTTTGACTCCTTCAAACCAACAATAAAGTACAACATCCAGGAAATTGTAGAAGTTTACTAGAAGGTCAATTCATACACACACGCATATATATATATATATATATATATATATATATATATATATATATATATAGTACTAGAGGCATAAGCATTTTTACCACGGTTATAATTATCATTCTATTGTGTTTCTGGTTGGATTATCTCAGTATGAATCGGGATCTCATTTGCCGAAAACAATTACTTTCACTTTTTGGCGAGGTGGATGTTTTTTTTTTTAATTCTAAATCTTGTTCATGAAGACAAAAATTTGGCTCCAAGCTTCAATCTAGGAAACAGATCCGAAAAGGTCAAATAATTTTCAACCAATATAAGTATCGAGTGATCTATTTCGTGCTGTACAGAAACTTCAATCAACTCGATTATATTAAAAACCCTCAACCAGAACTGTCAACATAGGTCTCTTCAGTTCTTACGTGATTCTGTCAGGCTTAAAAATTTCAGAAAATTTTCCTCAAGAATAATGGGAGGGGGGCATTGTTCTTTGGCGTTCATTTCTCAACGATGCCTAGCAAAGCACTTCTCGCAGACTATTCACCGGTTGTGAAGTTGGTCCCATCCAAGATGGTAAGCTTTTGGTTGGGCAAGCTCAACCTTCAAGAACAAGAAAATCACATTAAAAAGAATTGTATATAACCATATACCCTCCCGATAGTACCTATGGAGCTGAACAATGGAACTTAGATCAAAGATTGATCCTATCACGTGCACGTGAGAGGATCACGCACGACATCAGATGGAGAGATCACAGGGCAGCATAATATATGAGAAAAAAAACAGAAGACAGGGATATCATAGAATCAATCAAAAACTCAAATGGCAACAGACTGGTCATGTTGCAAGAATGTCAAACAACTGCTGGACAACATGACACACAACGTGGGTACCCAAAGATCATACGCAAAACTGTGACCGGCAAAATATAACATTGCGTGTCAAACTTAACAAGTTCAGAAAGATAGATAGATAGGTAGATTGATAGAAATGATACATAGGCGTAGCGAGTCCTTGACAAGGTCTATGTCTAACGGCAGACGCGAAAAGGCTGATGTTGAGGATGATGATGATGTAGTGTCCCACTATGATGGCCCTGTATCAGGCTATGCTAGTTTAAGGTGTATATTTGAAATTGATTATTGGTGCCTTATGTTATTCACAGACTTGTCTCAAAAGCATTCAAAGTATGAGGTTTTCCTACGAATTTAGGCATTCCGAGTATCCAAACTGGTTGCACAGACTTGATTTGATTTGCTGACCAATTAAAATTGACCTTCGCGTGCATGTGTAAAGAAACATTATTCGGTAATGCTACGTAATCCACAATGAGACGTCCACGTGGCATTTACAATGACCGAGCTTTCACATTCTTCCAGGTCTGGTATAGGGTTTTTGTCAAAGCCTCTTATGTCCCTGGTCCGTCAATACCCAAGAGCACAGGCAATATTTAGTTCCGAGATATCTGGCTTACCACAATGAGATTTCTGATTATGGATGAGATCAAGAATGCAACAAAGCACCTGGTGGCAATCCTGAACGAGGAAAGGACGATTGATGTGTGCCAAGTCTCAGTGGGAGTGCCCTGGAGAGGACAGAGGTGCCATTGCTATTGGTGGGCTTTTTTTTTTTCGTTAATATTGAACGGCGTAAGATTGCAGAAATAATTTTGTCAAATTTGTGCAGTATCTGAGAGACAAGAACCATCATCTTAAAAAAGTGTATTAATCGTGTTAGTCTATTAATTGAGCAATCGGATCGAAAGAAAATCTAAGTTTCAGACAGTGACGTACCTAGGACATATTAGGTATGACATGTAACCTTGGCGCCACTTAAAAGGGGCGCTACGGAGCATTTTAGATTAAAGTCAGACAAACCATATTTGGATATTTAGAAAAAAAGGAATTTCTTTCAGATGTAAAATCTATCTTTAATCATCATGAAAAAGAAGAAAGTAGCACCGCCAGGTTGTTAAGCTACTTTAGAACCGATCTCTGAGATATTATGGTCAAGTTATTTGAAAATGGGAAACACAATCTCAGATTTTTGGCCAATTTCAGTGCCTGCCATTTTCTGTATATACGCCCCTAGTAGCATAAGACAACATACGAGGACCATGCTTGACAATAGCAGGTTTGGTTATCTGATAGGCTTTTTGGATAAAGTTCTTAAATCTTCACAATTAGCATAAAACGATAAAAGCAGAATGAACCTTTTGAAAACCTGAATAGGAAAATTATTGCCGAGCGGTGAATAGTAGAGTAGTCTTGCATACCATCTTCAACTTGTTCAATCCTCCCTGGATGTTTCAATCCAGTTGATCTTTAACAAAATATTTTATGTTTAGTAAAAACGTCAGAAGATCAAATAGTCATTTTATGCCATTTTAATCCTTATCCTAATATTTCAATCATAGCGATAATCCCTTTTTCTCTCTCCTCACACCTTCCAGCACCTACAGGCAATTATTGGCCGGCAGTAATATTTTTGTGTCTCGAACCCTATTAGGCATACATTTGGAATCTTATATAATTTTTTCATGAAGTAAATCTTATAATTTGAATAGTAAATATTACCATTGATTCATTCGACGAATCAATAATATAATAATAGTAATTCATGTTTTTCTAAGATAGATGTAACTTTTTTGTAATACAAGTAAATATTTTGTTGTGAATGTGAAGCCCTCATCCCTGACCAAAAATGTCTTATATTTCATTTTCCTTTGGCTGCTTTTAACACAGAAAAGGTTTTTTCATTGTCAGCTATTCCAATCACCTTCAGAGCTGGCAACCCCAACTGACCTTTGACCCTAAACGGAAATGGGGATGGCAATGAGATAACAATTGAAATGTAGGTGACATTGGCCACTTTTTGGGGAATGCAAAAGGACATATTTCGAAGGGAAGCAAAAATAAATATTCAGAATATATCTCCGTGATAATCTTGTTGCCAGTAAATAATTATTAAAACTTTTTATATTGGTACATAAGTTACATAAATAATATTATAGCACCATTGTCTTTATCATCCTGACCAACCCTCTCACTTTAGGTCAGAAGGCCTGATCCTGTGAGTGTATGTGTGTGTGGAGGGATGCAAATACGATGCCCAAGGTGGATGAGTTTGCTTTGTATCAAATTCTTGCAGGCGATGATACGACTTCATTTCTGCTGACTCCGGCTTATTGGAATGACCCAAAAGGTCATTTCAGACCCAACGAAACTCAGAGATAGAAACGAATCTCCGCTTTCAATAATATGGCTTCCATTTTAACATGAGGTAACTAATATCACCTGCGGCTATGATAAAAGCAAGTCATGACAAAAGTAGACGTACATTTGACCCTAAATATACAGGTGATAATCAAATGATCACATTCAACAGTGACGACTGGCATAAACTTTATTTTTCTACAGTACATACAACGTGCACATGAGAGAATCATGCTCGACATCACATAGAGAGATCACAGGACAGCATTGTATACTATCGAAAACAGAAGTCTGAGACATCGTAAAAAAAAAATTAAAAAACTCAAACGGGCTTAGCATGTTGCAAAAATGGCCGACAACCGATGGACTTCACGACTCATAACATGGATCCCTAGAGATCAAATGCGAACCGAGACCCGTAGAATATGAGATGGCGGGACGAATTGGAGAGATTCAAAAGATATTTGCTCGATGACACCCACGATAGAGACATGAGATGAATCCTTTGACACGATCATATAAGACTGATGATTATAATAAGAACAAACCTCATCCAAATTAAGGGTGTAAACAGTTATGTAAAATGAACTTTCCTCAGCCGTGATTTGAACTCTCAATCAACAGGTGTTAAGGAGGCTTTCTTACTGACTGAGCTAAATTTAACAAGATATATTTTTTCGCGGATAAGCTTATTTCAGTCTGATAAATAAATACATTTATAATAAGAAAATTATCATTTTTTTCATTTCTACATATGCATGACAAATGATGCTGTAATCATTTTCAGCAGGGATAGAAGTTGCAGCTGAGTTCGATCCTCAAAGGTGCTGGAAGCGGTTTTGAACCGTGAGGGAAGCATTTTTCTATGATCAGCCAACTTTATTGCTAAAATGGTTTTATATACTACTCACTTAATTCCACTTATCAAATAGAATAACTAACACCCAGAGCAAAGTATTCATGAGAATAAAACGTTTGAATTATCAAACCTATTATTTTTTATCCACATCTTCGGCTAGCGTAGATTATTATCAGATAAATTGGGAAAGGGCCAGCAAGATCTAGCAGGAAAATGGTTATTCTGGCATCACTGAGTTGTCTGCAATGAAACATACAACTTTTCGATCGGGATCATAAAAAAACATTTTGTCGTATTCTATGGTCTAGGTATTTTTTGCCCAGTTAATGGTTTCAATTGAAGCCCTAAAAAAGATATTGATGACAACTTTTTTATCATAATGCGAGAAGAAATGAATTTGACAAAACACACATGTTTGATACTCTCTTTGAGAAATATTTTTTTTGTTTTTTTTTTCTCTATCTAATGACCAGATTTCCTTTCAGTTTGTGAAAATGAATTAATATTTGATTCAATCTTCCACTTTCTTTATTCATAAAAGACACAGCTTATTCCTCTGACATCGTGGTTTTAGCGCCCCTGCTGACCCTGCAATTGCCTGTCTTGTTCTTTATCGTAACTTAATATACAAGACTAAGGATGTAGAGTAGCCAAAAGGAGGATCCAACTTACAGTAGCAATTCTCTCGGAGACTTCTAAACAACCATTCGATTAACTCAAAACCTTTATTTGATTTCCTTGCTCGTCAACCTATAGTGATGCCTGATTGGGGAATTTCAGTTGTCAAAAAACGAAGACTAAACAAAAGCCACTTTTCTTTGTTTAAGATGCGATAGAAGGGCCAATCGCTTTCGTGTTGACTACAAAAGAGAGAGAGCGGGGGTAGGGGGGAAGCTCTCGTTTTTTTAGAAGTGTCATCTCCGAGACTCCCTCAGGAGGGGAGTCCTGTTTGATCGTCAGGCCAGTCAAGGTGCCTGCGTTCTTCCGGTAGTCTCCTGGCTCCTTACACTACTCTAAATTTGTACTTGTCGGGACACTTTTCCAGGTGGGGAGCTTTGTTTCACCCTCAGGCCATCCGAGTTGTCTGTGTTCTATCGACGGTCTCACGGTGATTCTCACTCTCACTCTCACTCATAATCATATTTTTTAAACTTTGTGTCAGGTATGTCACTCATGATTCCACACCCTTTTTTTGAGTATTGTCATTGAATTTCTGTCTCTACGGTATTTGTTTATTTCCAAAGTTTTAAATTTCTTTCGAGTGTGAAATTCTTACTTGGATATTTTCAACATGTCATCGGCTGATTTCTGACGCCCCGAAACGACAACTGAAACAATAATCTAACAGGTGATTCGTGCATTCTTTATCTCTTTGTTGTGAACATATCATGTATGTCAAATTGACGTACGGTTTGAACGTTTTGAATACGACTCATTAATGACGAAAGGATATTTCTTCGTGTGTTTATCAAAGAAATATTGTACTTATGAACTTTACTCTACACCTATCTTATAATCTGACATCTCGTTGTCTTATGCAGGTGGATATTTGACGAACTGTGTTAAGGCTGTTCCTACTCATTTCATGGGAATATGAAGTCTTTCTCGAAATATTGCAATTACTTTGATCCAGAAGCCTGCATATAGTTGCAAATACTGCGGAGTCTTAGAAATGCGTCAGTCATGTTTACCACATCTGATATCAACAAAATTGATACCAGTACTTCATGATTTGTTATTCAAAGCAAAACTCTAAACAGCTTAGGCAGTTTTTAAAGTTCTAATTTAACATAAATTCATGAATTTTGCGTAGATAGATTGATGGATAAAAACAGACATTCTAAAAGATGAACAGAGACGAAGGTGTATGCAGATAGAGTGAAGATAAAAATAACAGTCTGCAATGAATACCTACATACAAACAGTGAGAAAGAAAGAGTGGTGACAATGAGAAAGGGAGAGAAAGGGAAAGAGGGAGTGACCGGAAGGAAGAGAGAGAACAGGAATGGCATTAAGTGAGAAAGAGAGACTGGGAGAGAGAGAGAGAGATAAACAGAGTAGGCTTGGATTGGTATATGTGAGAAAACTGAGATAGATGAATAGATACACACAGGTTGAAATACAGGAATATATTACTGCTTATTGAATACTCAATCGGTTGCAGGTTCGATTCCTCCAGCAGCCCCATTTTGTTTAATTGCTTATTCTATTTACGTTGCGTAGGTTAAGTGATGCATTAACCGTGTAAAATTGGGTGATCATTTCAAATAAGAGTTTCTGTATAATATTATGTAATTTATGATTATTCTGTTGGATCATTTATCCATTTCTTAATTCATAAAGTACAATTTGAAATAATCAGAGAGCACATACCTTCGCTTACTAAAAAATGAATTAAATTTTCGACGCACGCAAAATTCTTAGACATTTCCACTAAATTCAACCTATATTTTTTTTCTCGCATCCTTTCACAAAGTATCATTGAAATTCATCGTGAATTTAAGAAAGACATGACAGAAACCTTTTTTTAATAATTGAGAGACGAAAACGGAAAAAATAACTTTCAATCAGAAAAAAATTATTTTGACTCATCCCCAAATTTCACCACTTCTTTTTAAGCCCATTGCCTACCCGTCCACAAATTTCATTGATATTCATTCATTATCTTCAGGGATATCATGTGGACAGACGAATCAATAGACAAACGATTGAACGAATGAACAAAGGAAAGAACAGATAAATAAATGAACAAGCCGTCAGACAAAAAAACAAGACCAAAAAAATATACCTGTTTTCAACTTTGTTGACAAGAATAAATAAATCTGTGAAAAGGGTGAGTGGAACAATTTTTTAATTTTCACATAGAATTATTCTTGAGATCGATTGCTCACAGTAACACAATTCTGAAGTTCAATCAAAACGTTTTTCGTTCAATTTTCGAACATTTCAAATGAATTAATAGAATAATATTGACTAAACTTAACTGGTAAACTCTGATGAATGGATTACGTTTCTCATTACTCTTAAAAAATAGATTTTACCCACAGAGCTGGAAAATCGAAAATAAGTTAGAATTGATTAAGGACTTTATAAGGCAGGTACAGTAGAGAGCCAGAGGAGCATCATAAGAGTTGGGGGTCTTTGAGTTCTGTAATTATCCACGAATGAAAACGGATATGACAGGTGATACGACTGGGAAAATATGTTTTCAAACTTTTTGAAAGATCATGGAATGTGATGGACACCTGCGGCAGACCAGAGAATGCAACGGTCAAAATGTTGTAACGAAAGAAAACGATAAAGAAATTAGTGCAAAAGAATAAGCGCATTTGTTTTTTATATTCTCGTAAGATGATTGTCGGAGATAAGTTAGCAACAACGGCACATGAAGATTTAAGTGCATTTTTTTAGTAATTGCTCCTGTTACCTATTTCTTCAATATCATCATCATCATCATCATCATCATCATTATCATCATCATCATCATCATCATCAGTCTTTTAACGTCCGTCGTTGGACATAGACTTTCCATCGGTTGTCTGCCATTCTTACAACATGGCCAGCCCACCGCCATTTGAGATTTTCAATGGATTCTATAATGTCTTTTTTTTATTTGACTTTTCTAAGCCCCAGGTATTCTTTGAGAATTTACTGACGCGTTCAACAAACAATTAATTACTTGACGCCATGTACACACATATAGCATAATCACTTTTGGGATCTTTCATTTTATTTGCACACCTGTAACCTGTAAATGGGGCATTGGACCGTGAAAGGGTGATAAAAAGTTATTTTTGTTCGTACTTTTCCTCATTATTAATACATTTCGTATACAATGCACTCGATAGAATAACAAATTCGTTATAACGGCATTCTTACATTCCCAAGGGGTTTGTAATAACAAAAGTCAACAGTAATAAGTAAGTATAAATAGACGATAATGTCTCTCTTTAATATAAACAAGACCGGGGAAAATGGACAGGCAAGCAAAATCTGCGTTTAGTTATACATATTGGAAAACCATTATATCATGTATTGCATTAGTGCATTATATATGATATTATTATTATTATCATAAATATATATCTTATCATGAAAGAAAGCCCAAGGCAGGGCCTTATTCTGAAGCGTACACGTTTTGTTTTTATTTGTATAAATCTATGAGGAAGGTCCATAGGATGCCTCCAAAAATAATCACAGATTTCTTTATAGATTATTACGAAATTCTCCAAAAATACCGATTTTATTCCCAAACCAATTTTTAAAGAGAATTGCTTATGATATAACGTTTTTGTTTTCCTTCTTTTGGCAGCAAACATCGGAACGATAGATGCACGAATATCAGGTGAGACGGAACGAAATATGTGCAATGAAGAAGAAGAAGAAAAAGAAGAAGAAAAAGAAGAATTCATCAATGAGTATTGAAAAGAAACAAGAAGAGAAAGGAAGAAGAGAGAGAAAGAGAGAAGAAAAAAGGAAGAAGAAGAGAGAAGAATAGAAAGAAACTGAAAAAATGGAAAGAAAGAGAGAAAAAAGATGAAAGAAAAGAAAAGGGAAGAAAGGGAAAGAAAGAAAAAAAGAAAGAAAGAAGGAAAAGAAAAAAAGAAAGAAGTAGGAAAAAGGACGAAAGAGAAAGAAGGAAGAAAGAAGAGAAAAATAAAAGGAATGAATAAGAGAAAGAAAAAAACAAAAAGGTGATGTAAGACGATGTCCTTTATAATGATGACGGCGAATTTATCTGATGGGGAATGTGCTCCCAGACCAAAGATCAAATGTGAGATTGGCTTCAGTCTCCAGGTTAAATGAAGAGCTACAAGGTGAACTTACAATGTTTAAGATTTGTTTATAATTATAAAGTGTATTTAAGTAAGGCTGTACAGTTCAATCTTACTCTCTCTCTCTCTCTCTCTCTCTCTCTCTCTCTCTCTCTCTCTCTCTCTCTCTCTCTCTCAAGATTTATATTCAGCTAAGTTTTTGGGTGGCTATATACATGCACGTATAAAACACGTATACACACACACTCACACAGAAACACATACGCACTCACACAGAAACACACACACACTCTCACACTCACACACGCACACACACACATACACAGACGTATAATTGTGATAGTTGTACATTTCTCACTGTCTCTACTGATTGATGTTCGAGTTCAGGATAAAGGCCAGGATTTTAATTGCAGATTTTAAAGTGAGGCAGGACGATTGAACTCCTTGTTGTTTATGTTGCTAAGAGTACGTTTTTGACCGATTCATTCCACGGCATTTCTCGGATGTACAATCCAAATGTGATGGTAGATAACAGAACATTTTTCTGTTCTCCAACTAGGATATACCCGTTCAGAAAGTGCATCGATCAAAAATATCATAATATTATCCTTAGTAGTAACAGCAGACAAAGGAGAATTTTTTTAGAATAGTATTTACGCTGACTCTAATTTAATTCAGGAAAAAACTCTGATTGTCTGTCTGTCTGTCTGTCTGTCTGTCTGTCTGTCTGTCCATCTCTCTCTCTCTCTCTCTCTCTCTCTCTCTCTCTCTCTCTCTCTCTCTCTCTCTCTCTCTCTCTCTCTCTCAATTCTATTCCAAGATTAATAGACACGCACTTTGCGTCACAAGAACATCAGTTTTTACGGTCACAAAAATGCGTTCGTTCGACATAGATTTTTATTGTATATCGAGCACCCTCCTCATATCGAGAAAAGGTGATCCAAATGTCTTTAAGCTTGACACTATAATGTCCACTGCACGAGCCAATACATCAGGCAAATATCAACTCTGTTCAATGGCAAGTTGTCGGGTAATCTCAACGCATACGCTCACGTGCGTGCACACTCACGAAGACTCCTCAAATCATTGTAAGAATAGCAGCAACGCATATAACAGTTGTTTTTCTTGCTTTCCTTTTTACCACCATCACAATCAGATCATCATCATCATGATCACCACCACCATCATCATCATCATCATCATCATCGACATCATCACCACTACCACCACCACCACTACCACCATCATCATCATCATCATCATCAATCTTTTATCGTCCGTCTTTGGACGTTGATCTTCCCCAGGATCTGCCCCATTTCTCTATCATGGGCGTCGTAGAGCCAGTATTTTCTGAATTTGTTTAGTTTCGCCTATGATATCTGGGGATCCATGTTTTGAGTCGTGATGTCCTTCAGTTGTCTGCTAATCTTGCAACACGACCTGCCCATTGCCTTTTCAGTTCTCTTGTGGATTCTATGATTCTCAGACTCCAGATCTCTTCCTGATATATTGTGCTGTCTTGTGATCTCTCCATGTGAGGATGAGCATTCTTCTCAGTTTGTGGGTCCGTCTCTTTGTTAGGTTCCAAGCTTCAGCTTCATAAGCGACTATCGGGATGATACATTAGATATATACTTATCTTTTTAGGATAATTGGGATCGTCTTATATTTTAAGATTGAGCTTGCTCTGCCGAAGGATTGCCAAATATTCTCGATGTAATTATTGCACATTGCTTTCGTTTACTGAAGCTCATGTGCAGGCCGACTTTTTTGTTTTTTTCGTTTTGTTCATCTAGCATTAGTTGGAGGTCGTGTAGGTTCTCAGCAAAAAGGACGTTGTCGACTGCAAATCTGAGATTGCTCAGATATTCACCGTCAATCTTGATTCCTCTAATCTCCCAGTCCAGGCTCTGAAAGATCATCTCGAGACTGGCTGTGAAGAGTTTGGGTGAGCTGATATCACCTCGTCTTACACCTTTTTAAAGTTAGAAGGGTTCAGATTCTTTATGTAGCTATACTTGAAAAGGACCGCGGAATGAATCGACTGAAACGTTATGTTAACTACACAAACAACACAGAGAATTTCTAACGTCCGAAATACTTTTTCAATATTAATGACCCGTTTTCGAAACTTTACACAGTATCTCACTAAACTCAACACAATTTTGCACCTGACTACTAAAATAAGACAGTGAGAATCGTACTCACTGTGGTCCAAATGGTCAGTGAGCAAATATTATTATCTATCTCAGAGAGAGAGAAGGGGAAAGCTGATAATTATTTAGACCACACAAAAAGCCTTTGATTGATAACTGAAAAATATTGTTTTAATGTCTCTGATCTTTTCACCATGTAAGGCTACAGGATTAATCCCGTTCAAGTATTGTATTTCTAGCTATTTACCTGTCTATACGCATCACACACACACACACACACACACACAAGGGCAGAAAGCAAAAATAAGCGTTCAGCATTTGATGAGCCTCGAACTGTCATAGAGGTAACAAGCACTCTCTTTCTCTTTATCAAATATTCCTGCACCCTTTTCCCTCCGCGGACCCAACCTTCAAATACTCATTCTAACATAAATCATAACTATTTTGTAGGTCTTGGAACAATCAAAGATTTCACCCTTATAAATTGACGGTAATTGTTTCTTCACACCATTTGAGCTTACAAAGGTGAGGCTTTTTTTTTCAAGAATAATCCATATCCAGATGGCAGGGGGGATCATGTAAATAAATAGATGGATGTATCTCAATTAGTGCATTTAATTTGTTACAAAAATTTCCGTACTATTCGAAACTGCCCTTTTCAAGGTTTTATCGTGATTTAATGTCTTTTTTTCAGCTCATACTTGGTTACATTAGTGTGTACCGCACAACTTTAATCGTACCACGGCAAAACTTACACTGATCAAAACTGCACTCAAGAAACGAAATGATAGATCACAGCGAATGCAATTTGAAGCAAAATGTTTGCCAATTCAGCAAGAATCCTTTCCTGAACGCTGGCGTCCTTCTGCACAACTCTTCATATTCCAACTGCAACTCTTGTGCGAGCAAGAAGTAAACAGCAACCTCAGGACTTCCTGATTAGTTTCATCAAATTTTAACCCAGACCCAGACAGAACAAATTCACTGCTACATATCTTCTTTTATTTTTCTCCTCAGGATTATCATTTTTTTTTACCTTTTTAAATTGAATTCTTCCTTTCGAAATAACACCTGCAAGGGAAACAAAAAAAAACGATCGTGTCTCTTATTGTTCTTGCCATTAAATGCACGTTCATCAAAATGGCGTCACCGTGTCAAAGACCTGATTATTCACAACATTGCCTAATTACTTGCTGGCTTCAGGATTTGAGATTTGCATATTAAGAGATTTCATCGACCACAAAATGACTTTCCGGTTTGACTCGTCTTATTTTGATTTGCTGTAATTTTTTTTCCTCGCCAGTAGAATTCAATTATACTCAATAAAATGAAAAACATTATACCAGGTTAACTTCGTCGCTACTTTTTAGTCGGAATACTAATGTGAAAAGTCAATTTCACTTCTTGGCTTATAAAAAATACGTTGACAAAAAAATCGTCTCTATAATAAATAATATAGAAAATAAATGATATCACCAGACAACCATGAAACAAAGTATGAAAAAAAAAACAATGAAAATATCATTGAAGATGATGACGATTATGATAGTCGTTGTTACTATGGACTTTTGATTCTGTATTGATGGTGGTGATTAAAAGAAACTCTCGTGGATGAATAGGACTGAATATTGTTGTGCAGCCGACTTTCCAAATAACGGACAGAATTGTTGATCATTAGGGGCCAGAATAAAAGTATCGGGACTTGTTGAAATCAAAGGTTTGCAGAACATAGAAAAATATCAAATGTCGTCTGTTTGAATAAGGAGACGAGACTGGTCACTATTTTGTAAGTTAATGTAGTTTGTCAAAAAGGAATATAAAAGCAGATTCTGCTGACTACGGACAGTGCTGAACTTGGAATTGTGCAAATGTCTTGGGTTTGATTCTATGGACAATTCGCATAAGTACAAAACAGAGGCTGACCTACAAAAAAAAACATCACACACCTATCGCGCTATTTAAGCTAGAAAACTGTGTCAGGTTGCTGAGAATAAAGGAATTCTGTCGGGTCGTGAACACTGGGTGAAAATCTACGCAATCCAAAAATTTGTCAAAATACCATGGAATCACCAAAAAAGTTGTCGAAGATACGGGCTTGTACCCTCCTTAGACGATAAAAGTAAGTTCGAAGGAACTGTATTTGGTTCAAACTGGTCTAGATTAAGCGAAACGTTTGAATTTTAAAGTCCCGGATGATTTTATAAGTATCGTTCTCAATAAGAGATTCAGGTCTGCGCATATATCATTTATTTGTGAGATCAATATGTAATTGCTTGCACAGTTCCAAATGAACAACTATTCATACCTTTTTCTAGTACACTTTTTGGACTAATTTGCTGCATCCACTTATTTTGCGATTTATCATCTCATCTTTATCTACTACTACAATTATTATTATTATCATTATTATTATTATTATTATTATTATTATTATTATTATTATTATTATTATTATTATTATTATTATTGCCGTTGTTGCTGTTATTGTAGTTTGCATCAGTTTCCTGGCGGTCAGAGTTGGGGACTGATTGACAGCAAGACTCCTCGGATCTCCAGCCCTCCTCTCCACATTCTCACAGTCCACGGCAGTGCTGTGGTTTACTGTTCCACATTAGTAGTCCGGTGGTTGTCGCTGAAAGCTGGCTGGCAGTAACTTTCCAAAGGTCTCTAGTCCTCCTCTCATATCCCCCTCACGGATCACAGAAGCACTGTGGTTCGTAGCTTCACCAACATCCATGGTGTTTATTTGGTTGTCTCCGATTGATGCTGGTACCACTTTTCTGCATGGTTAAATCTGATTCGTTTGTTCAGTTCCCAGTGTATCACTGTTGCTACTCAATCATGTCTGTGTTTGTACTCCTTCAGGGTTAGTTGACTCCATTCACAAGTCATTTGGTTCACAGTCTCATCTCGCATGGGCGGCACTTGCAGTTTGTCTGTATTCTGTCGATTCTAATTTAGATATAGTTTGTCCTGATGTTTGTTCTGGGCTACCATGATGAGCGATTCTGTTTCTCTTTTCAGGTTTATTATCATTATTATTATTATCATTATTATTGATATTATTATTATCATCAATATTATTATCATCATTATTATTATTATATGCAATTTCACACCAGTTGCCTGGTGGAAACCGCTGGAGTTTGATTGACAGCAAGTCTCCTCAATTCTCCAGCCCTTCTCTCCTAATACTCATAGGTCACAGTAATATTGCCGTTTACAGTTTCTCTCCGGTTGCCCAGTGGTCATTGCTGAAGGCCGAGTGACAATAAGTCTCTTCAGGTCTTCAGCCAACATCTCTTCTCTCTTTCGACTATCATGCCAGTGCTGTGGTTTGCATTTCCTCTATCATTTCCTTTCCTCTGTTGGGTTACTGTTAACAATTAACGTTGCGGTCTTGATATTTCTAGCACTTTCCTCAGCATCCGTGCAGTTCCTAGCAGTGCTGTGGTCTGTACAGTCTCTATCCTTCCCCTTTATCCAGAGTTATTGGTTGCACGTTCACCCCAGTTGCCTGGTGCTAATCACGGTAAGCTGAGTGACAGTAAGTCTCCAGAGGTTTCCAGCTCTTCTCTTATATCGCCCTCACCTGTAACACCAGCCTTGTGATTTGTGCTGCATTCATCATTCTTTTTTCTTGGCTGTTAGGCCATTGCCACCAGCTGGGGGACATAAGTCCTATATTTCCAGTCCTCTACTCGGCATTCATGCGGTCCCAGTAGTTCTGTGGTCTGTATAGTCTCAACCTTTTTATTATCTCTAGTTGCTCCAATCTCATTTCCAGTGTATAGGGTACCAAAATTCTTCAAAGCCTGCCTTGAGTTGACTTAGATTGAGAAAACAAAGGAATCAGAATAGCCGGCGAACACATAAGTAACTTCAGATTTACTGATAACATGCCCCTTTTTGCTAAGAACTTCCATGATCTTCTAATGGTAGACGGAGTAAATGAAGCTAGCAAAAAAGTTCGCCCAACACGAACTTCAGTAAAGCAAACGTCAGGCAAAAAATATGTTGGGGACAAAAACACAAAGGTTGAAATCGAAAATGCTGTAGGAAGTAAACAACATCTACATAGGACAGCGAGTGTCAATGAAGTCCTCAAAAGATGAGGGAATAAACAAAAGAATCACACAAGGGTGGCAAGCTTTCGGTAGAGAAAGCTCGATTCTCAAGAACACACAAATCTGAATACACAACCAATGCATCCTACCGATAGTCACGAATAGAAGTGAATTATCGAACCTCACTAAGAGATTGACCCACAAACTGAGGACCATGGACCATGCCCATGAGAGATTCAAGCTCAAACATTATACGGGGGAGATCACAAGACACCACAGTGTATTGGACAAAAGACTGGAGTCCGTGCTATCATAGAAACAGTTAAAAAAAAACTCAAATGGCAATGGGCGGGAAATGTTGCAAGAATGTCTGACAATCGCTAGACATCATAACTCACATTGCGACGTATGCAACATTGTGGCTGATAGGAACTTAGCTGGCATGACTAGCTAGATAAATTTAGAAAGCACTGGCTCCGCGATACCCATGACAGAGAGGTCTGATAAATATTGTGAAGGCCTACGTCCAACAACGAATACCAAAAGGCTGATTATCAATATTGTTAGCTTCATTATTATTAATATCATCATTATGATTATGATTATTGTCATCAATAATAATAATGATAATGATGATGTTAATAACGATAATAATATTAATAATAATTGCTCCTGAAAATGTAACAATTCGAACAGGTAGATATAGATGGTCACGTCTTACATATCTGCGTCCGCATTATAATGGAAAAAAAGCTTCCGTAATTCATATGAATAAATGCATACTGTAACATATGAATGTATGCATAATAAATAATATTCGAACACATATGCCAGTCAGTTCATTTCTGTATGAAAATAAGCTCTTATGTATCAATTTATCTACAAACCATTTTTTGACAGAAATGTTTTTATTTCCCGCAGGGACATTTTTTTTTTCTAACTCATCGTCTCATTGTAGAAAAAAAAAGTCTTTTCGTGAGACCCTATAAGTCTAATGATTGTAAAGTGCGAATAATTCGCTATATTTCCTGTTCTAGAAAAGCAACAAAGGCAGTTTTTTGCACGTGAAAAAATATATAAATACAACATTAAGATGAAGTTTGTTTATTTTCTGTTATGTTTTTTCTTGTTTTCTGGGGGAGGGGGTGTAACACGGGTTTTGTTTAGCATTTTTTGTTGCTCTTCGTGTGGCGATTTCCAATACAAGCAATCTTTGCTGAGTCATCCAGCAGGATTTTAAGGAAAAAGGAAAATGATTACTGAGATTTACCCCCCTTTAATATCATTTCAAAGAGAAAGGGAGGGAAAGAGTAGGCAGTCATTGTCAACGCTATTTTGAGCAGCGTCATCAAGTATCACAGAGTGTCGTTTAAAAATATTGAATATATGTTTGGGTGTTTTTACGTGCGTGTGTACACGTATACATATATCCTTGAATATTTCTATCTGAATGTGTGGTTTGGTTTCTCTGTTTCTCTTTCTGTCTGTCTATCAGTCTGTCTGTCTGTCTGTCTCTTTCTCTCTCTGTCTCTCTGTCTCTCTCTCTCTCCATATTTTTATCAAATAAATGTAAAGATATTGAAAGGTGATACCTTATAGCTGATTTCCTATTTGAATTTGGAAATGAATTCCCCCCCCCTCTCTCTTTTTTTCACTCTCTCTTTCATGGTTGCTCAATCTGTTTGCGTCTCCCTCTGTCTTGAAAGTACTTCCTTCTCTATTTTTCTCTTTATCTCTCTTTCTCTCTATCTATATAGTGGTGGAGGGTTTCTAGTCAATAATAACAACGATGTACGCAGCATTATAAGTGTTGACTGCATATCAGGCACAATAGCCTGAATAGTAGTGAGACTAAGAAACACATTAAAGGTAAATCAGGTTTACGTGCCAGCTTCGAAAATTTCTGGCCTGGAGATTGAAGAGTTTTATGGCAACATCAGTAATATAATGGATTGGGAGAAGACAAATTATATAAAACTTATGGGAGACTTTAATGCTTATTTTGGTAACCGAAAAAGTTTTGGAATGTAGAAAGGAAAATATGATATGGACCGGAGAAATCAGAGAGTTGACATGGTTTAGTCTATTTTCAGGAGGCAGAATTGAAACCTTCACTTCAGACCCGATATCCTAGCTCTGGACTATGGAACTGGACAAGAAGTAAGGCTGAATTTAAGCGATATATTTAAATTACACAGGAATCTCTCATCCACCTGAGGGCTCAATTCCTATAGAAGAGCATTGCATAAGCTTATATAAATATATAAATATATATATATATATATATATATATATATATATATATATATATATATATATATATATATATATATATATATATATTCTAAGAAATTTACAGCTCTAAAAACGCTGAAAAAAAAAGAAAGGCCATCCACCAGTAGTTGACTTAGAATACATAATCAAAAAAGAAAAAAAGAATAGGGCTGCTGCAGGGATCGAACCTTGTAATAATTGCATTCACCATGTAATAACGGGGGAGCATTTCAAGGAACAGTATCAATATGATGTAACATACAGCAATTTATAATCATTCCGTCGCATCATATATCCATTTCTCAATAACACGCACACATACACATACACACATACACACACACATACACATAGACACACACACACACACATATATATATATATATATATATATATATATATATATATATATATATATACATATATATATATATAATTGTGTCATCCACTGACTGCTGTTTGGTTGCATAACAACTTTTTTTGGTGGGTATAGATTTGTAGATTATATATATATGTATATATGTAATCTAGAAAACTTCACTGCTTTAAACATTGAATATATGTACTAAAAAAATTTCGAAAATTCATCTCATTTCAGTCAATTATTTCCCAATATCTGTTAAGGTAATTTACACAGATTTTCAGAGCATTTTATCTTTCATGCATTAGATATCATGGCACAATGTAGTAAATCCACATGCTTTATGTTTTTGTGTGTTTATATATTTCTGTCTATGTATATGTGTGCACACATGTACAGACATGAATATATATATATATGCACATACTTATATAAAAGCAAAAACAAATCTGCTAATGTAACACGCTACATGATTGCCTACATTCTTGTCTGTATAATTTGTCAAGAGTTTTACCTATTGAATGATAAATATAGAGTAGTTTCCCTTTATTCTTTTTGCAAAAAATGTAGGTCCATTCTGGCTGAAGGTAAAAGAGAAATGTTTTGGATATTTTCTAAGTTTTTCGAATATAATACTCTTGCAAAATTATTTGAATACTTCCGTCTGTATCCGACGGCATAAATAAACTAGAATTTATATCATCATATTTTACAAAGTCGGGTTGTTTTCTCCGTCTGTGTGTCCATTTGTTCACAACGTTTTCGCCATGAATCCCATGGCCTTAATCACCCGACTGAGCATCCATATCAACAGCATCTGGGAAATTAATATCATAACGAACCACGAAAAGGCAACGATAAACCAATGGAAGGAAAGCAACATGGAAGCTGAAACCTGAAACACAGCCTGGATATACAAAAAAAGGGGGCATTTGACGGCTCCAGCCAAATCGAACAAGTGATTACACGTTGTAGCACCCAAAACATTCAACAAAGGCCGGAAGGTACATAGCTGAAACACTTACTCATTCTAACAAAATCAGACAAGAATTTACACAATTTATACCAATTTATACAAATATATATATATATATATATATATATATATATTTATATATATGTGTGTGTGTGTGTGTGTGTGTATGTGTGTGTATGAGCGTGTGTGTGTGTGTATGTATATATATATAACCAAAGTATATATATATATATATATATATATATATATATGCGTGTGTGCATGTGTGTGTGTGGCCAAAACATTGTTATCACTCATAATGACATAAATTCTAGTTCACCAATACCGTCGAGAAATGACGATATTTATAAATTTAGCTACAGTGTCATATTTGAAAACTTGACAAACATCCAAAACATTACGTTACTCTGCAATCTTTTATGTTCAGCCAGAATGAACCTAGATTGTGTGTGTGTGTGTGCGTGCGAGTATGTGTGTGTGTTTGTATGTGTACGTATGTATTTGTTATGAGTATATATACATATGTTTGAGTATATTTCTTGAATAGAAATCGACATAGTAAAGTTTGTAGATGGCGTAATCGATACTTGGAAAGCAGAGAAGAGAAAAACCGGGAAATGCAGAGGACAAAAGAGATAGGAAAGGTGGACTGGGGGATTTTAATTGGAAATATTCATCGGATATTGGTTGTCACAGAAGTAAGAACAAAGTTTTATGGTCAAAGAAATGATGCTACGTTTTCAGGTTGCTGTTTGAAGCATAGAGCGTCGGGCAGAACTAAATGAGACTAGACACATTTTGTTCCCTGGTGTCTACCATATCTGATACATTCAGCATTTCTGAACGATGCAACTAACGTCTCCTATTTGTTTGCTTGGTCAGTTAATTACATATTTCAAAAGTAGAGGAGAGTATCGGGCTTTTGAAAAGCCTTACTGTTTCAAATCATCATCATCATCATCACCCTTTTAACGTCCGTCGTTGGACATAGACCTTCCCCAGGATTTGCCACATTTTATATTGTGGGCGTCGCAGAGCCAGTATTTTCTAAATCTGTCCGGTTCGTCTCTTCATCTTTTATTTTGTCGGCCTCAGTTTTGCATTCGAATCTAGGATCCTACCAGGGTATATAGCACGGACTATTGGCGAATACGAAACTATCTCTTCTGCTATTTTAGGTAGAGATGAGCACACTGAGGACAATTAACATTAACACATTGACATATGTATGTGTACAGATTGAATGGGTAGACAAATTGATAGATAGATATGAGACTACAGACACTGAGAGATATAAACAGATGTTTACAGAAACTTGAACACTTTGACAAATACCCAATAAGCCAGGTAGAGATACCGATAGCTATTGAATGATGATTCTCTCTCTCTCTCTCTCTCTCTCTCTCTCTCTCTCTCTCTCTCTCTCTCTCTCTCTCTCTCTCTCTCTCTCTCTCTCTTTACAGTGTTACCATTTCTCTGCAGTTCAGAATCGTAGAAAGCCCTAAGGGTCTGCATAAATTAAAAATTTCATCAACTTCTAAATCTAGCGTTTACTTCCTCGGCCCAGTAATAGGTTTCTCCCTCCTAGGCTGATATCCAGGGATACTCGAGAAGACTGCCACCGAGTTAATGGTGTATCAGACAATATAATCGTACTGAATTAAACGTACACTTAGATCCCAGGATTTAAGCAAAACAACATAAGAAGACTATTAGGTTCTTAGTGCACATTCTCGTTAGCCTACGGAGAGTTTTCTTGCAAACACACGATGTTATTTAGTGACATCTGGTCGTGAAGGCAGAAATACACCTTATTCCATTAGAGTTCTTCCATTCTAGTGAGGTCATCACGTACTGTACAAGTGCTATGAAGGAACTTTTGTAAAGAATTTCCAAGAAATGGTAAAATTAAACGAATAAAAAAATGAATGAAGAAATAAGAATAAATTCCAAGTTACCGTATATTCTACTTAGCTTTGAGAAGAGTCTCTGGGAAGCACTTTTTGAGGGAAAGGGAGAAGTGGTGAGAAACAGATGGATTGCATAAGACTAACAGAGGGAGAGGGTAATACGCGAGATAGAGAGGTAGAATCCTGACTTTCAAGATGCATTCGTAAAAGAATATCAATCCAAGAGTCTAATAACCCTTCTCTTACCTGTTTTTTGTTTGTTTTTTTTTATATGAATCTAACATCTTCCTAAAATTCCTGGCCTCGACATCTCTGTAACACATGTGCACGCACATAAACAAACATACGTTGTATATTTCGGCTGCTATTTCATTTTAATGAAAGTTTTCATTAAATACGACGGGTGTATAATGTCAAATTGATTTTTTTAAATATTTTTTCTTATTTGCAAAAAAGACTGTTTTATCGCGTATTTGCAAGAATGAATGAGTGGAGGGATGATCCAAATAACGTACATTTTACACCGTGTGCATTGTACGCCATCTGCCATTCTGAAAAAAAAAGATTTCAAAGACCAATGACTATCATCATCAGTCTTTTATTGTCCGTTGTTTGAAATAGACCTTCCCAAAGATCCGCCACTTCTCTTTCCCTATGGGCGTTGCAGAGACAACACTTTCTGAACTTGTCTAATTCCTCTCCACATCTTGTATTCTGCCGGCCTCGGTTACTCATGTGATCTCATTGGATCGATGTTATGAGTCGCGATGTCCATCAGTTGACTATTATGTATGATTTTCCTGTGTGCACCTTGCATGAACTTCCGCAAAACAAATGTCTTGTACAGCAATCATGTCAGGAATGAACACATAATGATCAAAATTGAAGACGCAGAACTGGTGAGGGTAGAACAATACATCTACTTAGGACAACGAATCCCCGTGAAATTTCTAAAAGAAGAAAACATCAAATGAAGAACCCCCCTAACATGGCATGCTCAATCTTCGACAACAAGCATCCATATTACACTACAAATATTAATTTTATAACATAATTTCTTTTTTGTTGCCAGCGCTCTTAGTTCAGGGGTGAGTATTAATCAGATAGTTCAAACATTTAAGAAAAAATGTGTGCCAAGATATACATTATTTACAATAAAGATCATTTGTGCATGTACAGATATATTTATTTACATTTTCTCATATTTATATGGCAATTTATATATATATATATATATATATATATATATATATGGATGCTCAATTCTAGTCAGGACAGAACATATGCATACAGTGTGTATGGAATATTTATTATAAGTATCCGGATAGTTTTCGGAGTTCAACACCATCTTCAGTGCAGACACAGATACGTGCAGTTCATCGAAGTAGTTATATATATATATATATATATATATATATATATATATATATATATATATATATATATATACATATATACATATATATATACATATATATATATATATATATATATATATATATATATATATATATATATATATATATATATATATATATATATATATATATATATATAAACAGCATATATACATACAAACATTCACCAAATGTCTGTGCTTAGGGATTCTATCTGATGTGAACCATCAGGTCAAGTGAATAAATTGAGTATAGGGGCACAAGCTGAGGTGATAAGGTCGGATGTTTAGCATGTAAAATGTTTTAAATTCTTCCATTTTACCTGTCTTTTACTAATCTCTCTTCGTCTGTATCTGGGTCTTTGCATACACACACACACACACACACACACACACACACGCACACTCACTTTTCAGTGTTCGATCTATGGGATTAATACTCAGCACTGAATCAAGAGCAGAAGCAACGAAAAACAATATAATGTTACAAAATGAATATTTCTCGTGTAATAAACATTTTTTCACATCATAAGGCTCTGTATAGACATTTATGCTCGAATATATCATAGTAAGCTACCACTGTTGTCACACCATATTTATTTACTCATACATGCATATATATCAATATGCGTGCATCTGAATGTACATAAGGACACACGCTGATAGGTACATAAAGATAGCAAATTTATGTAGATAGAAAACACTAATCAGCAAATTAAACTATTTTTCCATCAACGTTGCAGAACAACATTTTTAGTCCAATTTTCGACGTAGATTACGAATTTCGAGTCAGTCTCACTCCAACACGTCTCATCTTCTCCAACTGGCAAGTTCTATTTTCAGTTCTACTATATACGGGGCAATATAGGCAAAATTTAAATGGAAAGATTTCTATCAGTCAGAACTTTTCAACGAAGAAAATTACTATGCATAAAATGCTGAACTAAATTAAGTTCTCACTAAAATGACTCTATAAGTATAATATTCTTCAGGATATATATATATAAATATATATATATATATATATATATATATATATATATATATATATATATATATATATATATATATATATACACATATATATATATATATATATATATATATATATATATATATATATATATATATATTCGGCAGCATATTTCGTTTAATGCATTTTCCATTAAAAATGACGTACAAGAAGCATCTTTTTTCTAGTCTTATTTCCATACAAATGTACAAATGTGTGGTTTCAATTTATATAGATAGGGTGGCATCTCCAGCAGCATCGTCCACTATTTTCAATATCAGGGTGGAGTTGTACTCTAATGCTCAAGTACCACCAAATGACGTCACTGGATCACTAATAGCAACCGATAAAAACACACAGCAAACAGCTAACGCCAAATGTGTTGGTTAAATCTAATAAAAGAATGTAAACAAACAAGATTCAGCCATGCCATAAACTTGAAAATGGCAGAAGATGCTGCCGAAAGCTCTCTATCTTTTAGAAAATATTTATACATTGAAACCAAAGATCTGTTCACTTGTACGTAAACAAGAAAAGATATATATGGACGTCAAATGATTGAAACGTACAGGAGCGAAGGAATGTGGGAGGACGCAAAATGTGACCCAAAGTTTTTATAAGGATTATAAGATTCAGTAGCGGCTGTATTAATTCGCATGTGACACGAGTGTCGGATTAGTAATGGAATAAAAACCGCGACAGTTTGACAGCACTTCTGAGGCCTTCCAAACAGTAGTGGAATGATCAACATTCAACTGACAGAAAGATTAATGAAAGAAGTGACTCAAGGAACTTTATTACTGCAAGGAAAGGTTGACACATATCATTGGACAGATTGATTTCGAATTCATGACTTCTGTTTAGACACACACACACACATGTGCACACATATATATGTATTTGTGTGTATGTGTGTGTATATATATATATGTGTGTGTATATTTTCCAAAATCGCTACTTATATTGTCTATTTTGACGTGATTTATGCGAGAAACTCTCACAATAGTTCTGGGACATTCATTTGCAAATACGCTTGGTTTTCTTTGGTCTTTGTCTTTCACCTTCAAACTCTTAGTTTCTCCAGTTTATATGGCTATTGGAACTATTAGTGCATACTATAGACGAATCTTGCTTGCTTTTGAATATCAAATAAATTCACTGACATTATCAAGGAGAAAAGATTGATGAGGTTTGGTAAAGACAACTCCAGTCATGTCACATGTCGATTCCACTAAGAAAAGCGATGGAGTAATCTAATAAAAAAAGACACAAAACTATCTCTGCTAACAGTGGAAAGACTGGTAAGAATGGACGAAATGTCTTGTGTAGGAAAATAGAGTATAATCCTCTATCCCAATAATTTTAGCTTTATTCCCAAACTGAGTTATGCTAGGTAAATTATATATATATATATATATATATATATATATATATATATATATATATATATATATATAGAGAGAGAGAGAGAGAGAGAGAGAGATAGATAGATAATTGTGTGTATGCGTGTGTGTGCATGTGTGGGTGTTATTTGAAAGACAACAAAAGAAAAATAGATTTTATTTGTTGCTAATGATAAATAATCACAGTGCAAAATATTTACTAAAGCAAATAGAGTGATTATTGCATTAAGTAGATTTCTACGTAAATACCCATTTAGAAGATAACCTTTCATGCTTTCGTCTTTTGTCACCACTGACTTTACTTTTTGTTATTATGATCGAGTGAATCACTTTTTGTTATTATGATTGAGTGAATCACTTAAAGCCCGTGCTGAGTTTTGCCTAAGACAGGAAATGTTAACATCCATGTATTAATAGAGCTATTTACCTTTTGCAATGCAAATGAATTCTGCTCTTCTTTTTTGTAGTCTTCCGAATTACCAAAATCATTTTTACAAATTTGGACCTGAGATTTTCACTGTATAGTGATTAATCCATGAGATGAATGGAGAAGAGTTTGATGAAGAGCATTGACAAGAAGGGAGATTACCTGATGATTTCAGACCAACATTTGACCAATAACTCCGTGTCAATCAGCAAACTGCTTCATCCAATATCATATTTCTCTCATCTTCTCCTGTGGACGACGATAAGTTACTCAGAGATTCTGCGTTGATCCGTATAAATTCATCTGTTGGTAATCCTTGAATACTTAGGTCCATAATACTTCTGGTTGACGCAATATTGGCGAAATATCACGTCAGCTGCTCTAAGACAACTATAGTTATCACAGTCTCCATCTTCATGTGTGAACAGTCTTGAATCACTAGTGCCAAAAAAGGAAAACCTACAACATAGAAATTTCAAGCAAAATACGTCGTCAGCCACTGCAGGACTCCAGAAATATAAGTATTTTTCTAGTTAGAGCTTTTTAAAAAATTAAACACGAAGCTTTTTTCGTGTATCTAGTCTTTTTTTTTTCATTCAGTAAGCATATTTTGCCCCTAAGCTATCAGCATGACTTTATGGGGTATGGAATCCCGAGGCACGTGTCCCTTCGTTCATATTTGGGTGACTTTTCAATTAGCAGAATGTCATCGACTCTTTATATCCCTGGAAATATTTCACCCTCAAACTAACCCTTTGATGGAAAAGAAGGAAAGAAAGCTGTAGGATGAATATGACTTGAAACTTCATTATCTAATATGAATTGTTCAAGAAAAGTAAAACTGCAACATTCCTACAGAGAGATTCTCGATCTATGTTATTACTATTTTTCACTTAAATGCTTTGATAAGGAACAAGATTATGTTGAAGGTATTCCTGAGAGAAAAAATGTCTTTTCCATTGTTATACTACGGACATATTGATTTGCGTTCGTATTTATCCATCAATCTATCTATCTATCTCTATACATCTTTAAATACATAATCGACATTTGAGTGTTTGCTGTTTATAAAAATATTCAAGCGAGAGATTGATGTGTGTAACACAATAAAAAGTACCTAAATATGGGTGCAGCCCAACATTCTCAATTGACCTGGAGAGAGGTTTTAAAACCAAATATTTTAAGAAAAATATCTCTGAGAGTATCTTGGAGTTCGATATTTTGAAATTTTTTCCACAATAAATTAAGTACCTTTGGAAGTGTCTAATCAATGCATTTGCCTACGAAATAGCCGTTGCTTCATGAAAATCGACTCATAGATAAGTAAGCAAAGCTCACTTAACCTGGAAAAATGTGGTAATCAATAAATCAAGGTTAAAATTTTATTAGCAAAACATCTCATGTAAAATATTTCATTCATTCTTCATTGTACATAATATTTACCATATTTATCTATGCAATATACAATATTTACATGATGTAACCAATTTTTTTAAGAAAGATATTACTTCTTCAACTGTCTGCCAGTGTCTCACAGTATGTTATACCTTAAATATAAGAAGCGTCAGGCATAAGAAACTTCGATCAAATTCATTCTTATTGTAAACATTGGAAAGGAGATCAATTTTCCTATGAGATGATGTGAAAGACAATGTCAAAATTCAACTGAATTAGGCGTGAGTTCCTCCTTAAACATCAAACCTTAGCATGGCGGCCATATTCCAATCCAATTTTCAAAGTCCGTGAATATATTGCGTAGTTGATGCAGTGATAATTGTTTGAATTTTGCTTGTTATTCTGACCTTTAGTTTTGAAGCATAAATAAGTATGTTGAAATCTGTCCCTCTGTATATGAAATGGAGTTGGATCAAACGGACGAAGTCATTTGGCAAATGATCCGTCTCTACCAATCGGCTTGAATGAAAGTACGTTAATTGAACGTATTAGAAGAACAAAGAAAGTCAGATTCAGGCGGATCAAATTATTATAGAGTGTGCAAGAACTGTACTTTTAATGTTTTCCTCCGCCATCCCAAAGAAAAACCGTTTCACTCTATCATACATTGCAACGTAAATGAGGGGAATCAGTGCGAATGAATCAATGCATGTGAAAACACCTAAAGGGCAAAAGTATTCATCCATCTATTTTTTGAACAACCGTAGCCACCAAAGTCGGCGAAAGGTTCTATCCTTCCCGTGTGTATGCATGTGTACGTACCAATGCTCCAAGTCGAACCTTTTTGGTTGACAGACATTATGATTGGCCTCAGTATTCCATTAAACCTTTTCTGAAAACGTTTTTTTGGCGGGTGGGGAGAAGCTTCATTCACCTTCAAGGGCCTCATTTCAACGGGTTTATTAATAAGATCGAGATTCTGGAGAATGAAGTTATTTCTATATCTTTTAAAACTCTATTTTAGATGTTTTTTTCCTGTGGAAATTACATTTAGATTTCTCTAGAATCTAGATGCTCCAGAAGACCAGTAGGCACTGGCAGTAGCAATATTTTTTATTAAAAATTTATTCATATCATGTAAATATTTTATATTGTATAAATAGATAATGTAAATATTGTATGCAAAATATAAATAATGTAAATATTTTGTATAATGAAGGATAAATAAATGTAATTTTGTTGGTAAAAAAAAATCCAACATCGATTTATTCAAAACTGTATTCTCCCAATTCGGTGAGCTCTCCTCTTTTATTTATGAACCGATTTTCATGAAACAAAAGCCATTTCGTCGAGAAATGTGTTGGTAAGACACTTCTCGAAGTTCTGTTTTTAAAATTCCATCCAAAATGTTTCAGAAAAAATGTTTTTTTTAATTTTTGAATTGTGTGCCCCCTCCCTAAATATGTTGCTTATTCAAAGAAAACTCTCTCTGCATGTATGTCTGAATGATATATCCAAATTAGAGATCCCTTGCTTTTACCGGAAATTACCCCAAAACTTAAAAAAAAAATTTTTTTTTTAAATTTAGAAAAAAAAAAAAAACTAACAAAATTATGGACCAAAATTTATGATTTTTTTTATGGTACTCAAACATCATAAAAACAACTGAGGAAATTATAGGTAGCTCAGAAAAAAGTATCTATTTGGTTTGAGTTTCCCCTTTGAGCATAGTTTCACTGGGCTTCCATTTTTTATCAAATTAATTCACCTTGGTATTAACAAAAACTGAAAAAGTAAGGCATTTGCTGCCAATAAAACTCACTACTGAAGCGAATTAACCCATAACACTAGCTTGATAACAACTGCACAATGATAAACGCCCGTGATTACGCAGATGTGTTCAGGTGCATCTCATATTTCCCAATTTATCCATCCATACGTGTTTGAACTTTCCTTTATATTCGGACTGTGACATTGTACATAGCTTTTAACTGTAAATCAAAATCTTACAATCCTTTAGGAATATCAATTACTCTTCGTCGCAGTCAATAATAGAACGACTGTAGCGTTATAATTTGAAGTCATGTAGAAACATTCAATCGAAAAAACAAATATCATCAGATAAATTTTTATTGAGGATATCACTGGCGTTTTCCACTGCGAAATATCTGAAAATATAGTTTGGAGAATGAATATCTCATTTATAAATCGTGACAATAAGGCCACAAAGAGTCAATAAAAGTTTCTTTTAGAAGATTTTAAGAGAGGTCGAGTGGGGTACTGATGCCAATTTTCAAATCTACCGACAAAATGGTGGCCTGGAGCGTTGGAACCAATGGACACATTAACAAGCACATAGACATACGTAATAGAAAAAAAGCATAGAATCTCCCGCCAACTTTAGAGAGATAAGGAGAGAAAGACGGAGAAAGATTTATACAGAGAGTAGGACAAAAACACCAATTCGTATGATGATAGATAGATAGATAGATAGATAGATAGATAGATAGAAATGAACATACATAGATATAAACGGACTGGCATAAGATAGATAGATAGATAGATAGATAGATAGATAGATAGATAGATAGATAGATAGAAATGAACATACATAGATATGAATAGACTGGCATTAGATAGATAGATAGATAGATAGATAGATAGATAGATAGATAGGTTTTAAAAAAGACAGAGAAAAGAACACACTGGAAAATAGGCAAATAGACGATAATATCGACGAACATACAGACGAACAGACATTTACATATACATGATGGGAGGAGGGGGGCTATTTTCCCCAATAAATTGATGTATTGACTCGTTTGTGTGTAATATTGGATGAGATGGGTAAAAACAATTGACGGATAAATAATCAGATAAACTGACAGATAGACAGAGGATCAAATAGAACGGTACCAATAAATCCTGGTAGCAATTTCTTCCGTAGCAGACATTAGCAAACTGGCGGGTCTAATACAGAGGCGCCGAATCTCAATTTCTCGATGCAAGTATGTTCAAACATAACATTTCTCCGGTAACCTGAGGTCCTCATTGTTTAGCCTTGAAGGGTGAACCCTCTATGACTGATATTTATGCCCCAGAAGTGTCTGACATTTCGAAACTTGGGTAATCTATCAATTATCAGTACATTTTACATCAGATTACACACATACTTACCCAAAAACACACTCTCTCTCTCTCTCTCTCTCTCTCCCTCTCCCTCCTTCTCCCTCTCTTTCTCTCTCTCTCTCTCTCTCTCTCTCTCTCTCTCTCTCTCTCTCTCGTACACACACACAAACACACACACATATTTTTGTCAAAACCTTTAATTCTAATTCAGAGGAAAATCTTCATTTTTGACTCCTTATACGTTGAGTTTCGATTCATTTTATCCCCTTTAAAGAGATATATAAAAAAAAAATAACAAAAGAAGATATGTACATAAACGATGTATGCTAAGTTCCACTTTATTCTATTGATAGAACCCCCTCTAAGATACGCTTGAAAATATTTTTCTCAAATTATTTGGTTTTAAAACCTCTTTCCAGGTCCATTGAGTGAGCATGTCACATCTGGTTTGGCTGCACCCATGTTTAGGTTCTTTTTATAGCGTTGCAGATGCGCAAACACACATCAACCTCTCGCTTGAACATTTTTATTTATAGGCAAATACAGCTTGCTTATATATTTAATATATATATATATATATATATATATATATATATATATATATATATAGATAGATAGATAGATAGATAGATAGATAGATGGATAGATATAGATATAGATATATATAGATATAGATAGAGAGAGAGATATGTATATAGATAGATAGACAGATAGATAGACTGATACGAATGTAAATCAATATGTCCGTAGCTTAATCATGAAAAAGACATTTTTCCATGAGAAATACTCGTTCTTTATCAAAGCATTTAAGTGAAAAATAGTAATTACATAGATCGAGAATCTCTCTGTAGAAATGTTACAGTTTTACTTTTCTTGAACAATTCATTTTAGATAATGAAGTTTCAAGTCATATTCATCCAATAGCTTTCTTTCCTTTTTTTCCATCAAAGGGTTTGTTTGAGGGTGAAATATTCCCAGGGACATAAAGAGTCGATGACATTTTGCTAATTGAAAAGTCACCCAAATATGAATGAAGGGACACGTGCCTCGGGATTCCATACCCCATAAAGTTATGCTGATAACTTAGGGGCAAAATATGCTTGCTAAATGAAAAAAAAAAGATACACGTGTGTAACCAGGTAGACAGTGAAATATAAACCAATGCAATGTATCTATAAGACAGTGATGTACAGATGGTAAAGAAAGAAAATTGAAAATTGTGAAAATGTTTACCGGATTCTATTTTCTGTGTTGATTCTTGGAGGGGCGCCTATTTTGGAGCAGTGATTAGTATTGCAAACGTTAGTTGGGTAGTGAGTTTGATCTTCATTAAATGAGCGATAAATTTTGACTCATACCACAGTTGGCTTCGTCTATCGTTTCAAGAAGAATTATTAACATTCCAACTTCTGTTCGGACAGTAGAACCTCTTCTTCACATTCTTGATGTTGACAACACAATGTTTCGGCTGATTCATTCTTCATTCCTCGTCAAGTGAAACATCAGCGAGAATATCGTTATAATATTTGTCTGAGTTCTTTAGTTGAGGGATTCCCATAGTGAACAAGTGTTCTCGGACCGTTGGCTTCATCTCTGTTCATACTTCTAAACACAAGTTTCCGGCCGTTTTATCCTACGGCCTTATTCAGGTCAACATCTAATATCCGTGAAGGAATAGAGTTTTCTTTATTAGTGCTTTCCCCGATGGTACCAATTACCAACATGACGTGTTAACCTGAAGAAGGCAGTAAGGTACAACGGCCTGAACATTGTGTTCAAAAAAATGAAGCAAGATAGGGACAACCTGAAAGCACTTAAGCATTATTATAGTTATTTACTCAGTTCATCAGTCCGGCACAAGGACACATTTATAGATCGAAAAATGAGATTCACACCCACTACACAAGGATATTAACATACGACATTTATTAAGTAAGTGCTGCTCAAATGCAGGCACCCTGTGAGAGCATTGACATGAATAAATGATCAAAATATACTTTTTTCCAGTCTCCTGCTTCTTTGATCAAGACAGTCGGTACCTCGATCTAAATTGATCAAGTCATTCACGCAAGCCTTGGTAACGAAAACCTCTGGAGAGATTCAAAGCCATCGTGAGACATCACGATAGCTTTGTAGACAGTTATTTTTGTATCGAATTCTGGGTTATATACCAGTGTCATCTACGCCTCCATGAGCGTTTCAATTGAGGTTGCCTCAGCGTCGTTGTCAACGGGCACTGGAGCGACATCATCACTAACGACGAGATCCTCAAGTCGGTCAGGTCAATGAGAGGCCATCGATACTTTGCTGCAAGGAACCCAGTCGCAGTTGAAGACGATTGCGCTCAATTCCACTTTTCAAAATAGTCAACTAAGTCCTCTTTCGGGGTCAGCTTCACCAACCAAGTCCGATTCCCTTCAATCATGTCTAATCTCTGAAATCATTTTCGGAGACAAATCTGGATTGTGTGTGTCTGAAATCGTACAGAACGAGGTCACTTTTTTTACCAAAAAAAAAAAAAAAACACGAGACTTGAAGAATGATTCGATTGGTCAGTTGTGAATACGATAGTCACACAGTACGCATGTTCACTCAATAGTGTCTCACCATCGACTGAGTAATTCTGCAGGAAAGTATCTGTTCTTGCATGTGCATCAAGGTCCATTCCAATCGGTTGCGAAGTTACACCAAGTCTAGCCACCAGTCAAATATTCGAAATGGCTGGATATTGTCCAGACGAACCAGCGTCTGTGTGTGAGAGAGAGAGACATATATATATACGAGACATATAAATATATATACAAAACATACATATAAGATACGTATCCACGTAAATACTGTATCTCTCTCTCCCTCTCTCTCTCCCTCTTTCTGTATATATATTTAGAAAATACTGGTAGAATCCTCACTGCACTGTACTAACCCTTTTATTTAAAATATTTAGCACTTATTATAAATACAAATTCGTATCATTATTATAAGAATATATGCATATATGTATATATACATATATATATATATGTGTTTGTGTGAGTTTGTGTGTGTGTGCACGCGTGCGTGTGTATGTGTGTGTTTCAAAAACATACGGCATTTCACTGAGACCCTTAGTTTATAGCTGCCGATCCAACTTTCGCGTCGTATTACAGCGTTTCGCCCTTTTTTTTTTCTTGGTGTTCTTTACCGCAGTTACTCCCCTTTCTTAAATCCATTCCTTTGACTTCCTTGAGCCTTGTTTCTATCTATCAGGATTGTTGTTTTTTTCTGTTTGTTTCGTCTGTTAGTTGTATTTCGTCACCTGATAACGCAAGCATAAAACTCTTCATTCTCCGCAGTTTTGTGCGACACCCAAAATTTTTTGCCGTAAATATCCGATCCCGTCGGTCGACAGAAACCATAGCTCACCCCGATGATTACTCTGTCTGTCGGGACACCACAAATCGTGATTTACCTGGCATTTTACAACCGAGAATTACACTGACAACCAATCGTCCTTTGAATTTAAGAGAAATCTGAAATTCTCTACTTGCTGTAGATATGTGTGGCTTATCTGGAGACAGTTTACTATTTAATCAGCTGTGGAGATTTTTATGTCCCTGAGTCGAGCTATATATATTCCTGGGGTATTTTCTTTCATTAGGCTTGAAATTATAGAGTGTGAATAACAAGGTTTATGACGCAGAGACATAATTCGTGTGTCTATCGGCTTGTCTTTCAAGTTAGTTAGATTTAATGACCCAGTATATAAAAAAACGCACATAGACAAACAGATAGATAGATATATAGATAGATAGATTGGTAGATACACCTTTTTGTGCATTTCAATGTGTATATTCATATATATACACATTGTGATTCGTATTTCAATTCCTTTGCATATATATATATATATATATATATATATACACACAGACAAGCACCCAAGTATATACTTATAAACACGTGTGTATGTGTCTGCTTATCTGTGTGTGTGTTTTTATTGATGCATACAAATGAAAAATATCATATAAGTATATATATATATATATATATATATACATTTATATATATGTATACATACATATATATATATATATATATATATATATATATATATATATATATATATATATTACTATGGAGCTTTTGCTACACTATACTAGTTGTGTTTTATTGCAAAAGTTTCACATTTTTTTCATAGACACAACTTCATAACATTATTAGGACATATATATATATACATATAGGTAATGACGATGTCACAAGGAGTATAGAAATAGGAAATCCTTCTTCTAGAATGGCACACGGGGTTCACTTGGCCGAAAATTTTAAGGTGGCTCCTTGCAGGGCATCATTATGTAAAACATATGATATATTAATCACAAAAAAAGAAAATACATCTGATGTGAGTAATAAAGAATCATCAGTATAAATCTTTCTACAGAAAATTTGTCATGTAAGTCACAAAATCTTTTATCCGTTATCGTGTAAAGATTGTAATTTGCAATACGTTGGCGAAACTGTGCTTCCCTCACCCCATAAGAACCCACGCATTTCCCCCGTGGGGGAAATTTATGGTGGATATAAAACATACTGGGTAATGAAATTGACCCACAGTCACCTAACTGCACCCAGATGTTCAGAAAATGTCAATTAGTGCACGGCATGAGTCGAAAATTTTAAAGAACTGAGAGAGGGACTTTTCAGAACATCTAAAGTTGATGTGACACCGGTGACATGTTGGTTTCTTAAGAGTTGGATAAACGTATGAATATAAATAGAAACACTACAATGGGTTGTCAACATGTAAGAGATCAATTTAGAGAAAGGTGTACTAATTCAATATTTTCCATTCATATGATTGCGAAATGTTTGACGGAATGGGTATAATAGCTTGGTTGAAATGGTTGAAGCAATGCTTAAAACGAAGCAACCGAAGGAAGAAGATATCATTGAAGCCATGCATGTAATATATTCGAACGAACTAAACATTAAAGAGAGGAAGAAAAGCTTTCGTAGGGTTTGGGAATCTGTTGGTTTACATTTTTTCCAACATCCTGCAAAGGTACTCGTCCTTGTCGTCCTGGGAACTATACAGAATCTGCCATTTTGTTCAAGGGCCTTTACTGAAGTCGAGAACTGTACAGATGATGATCTTCCCGGATATTTCAATTACATTACAAAACCACTCAATCAAACAAAAGAGAAGGTATTGAAAGATATAGCTTCTAAAATGTTGCAATCTGGATTGGTATATAATATAACAATTATGATATAGCAATGGTGCGAATACATACTCGGTATCATCAACGTCCGTCGTTGGACATAGACCTTCCCCAGGATTCGCCATTCTTCTCTATCATGAGCGTCGCGAAGCCAGTACTTTCTGAACTTGTCTAGCTCGTCTCTGCATTTCTGCTGGCCTCGGTTCCGCATGTGATCTCGGGGGATCCATGTCGTAAGTCTCGATGTCCATCAGTTTTCCGACATTCTTGCAACATGGCCAGCCCACCGCCATTTGAGCTTTTTAATGGATTCTATGATGTCCCTAACTCTTGTCTTTTCTCGAATGTACTGTGCTGTCTTATGGTCTCTCCAAGTGAGGCCCAACATAATTCTTTCATGTGCACGTTGCATGGTTCTCAATTTGCGGATCTGTCTCTTGGTTAGGTTCCATGTTTCAGCTCCATAAGTGACTATTGGGAGGATGCATTGGCTATACACCCTTCTTTTTAGGATTAATGGGACCTACACGACCTCCAACATACTTGGTATAATTCACACAAAACTATGTAAATGACCCACTGAGAAAGAGAAGAGTATATCTCCTAATGTCTGTGAAGTATGAAAATAAAAGACTTGATAATAATAAGTCCTACAAGTTTTATCAAATGAATTAGAAGGAAATAATCCATCAGTTGCATACAGACTAGACTGCCGACGATTCGAAGCAAAACTCTCAATTACAACCAAACAGTAGAATCTCTAATCATTTAAAAGGATGGCAGAATTAATATTCCAAAACGTGAGTGTCGGGTCTCGGATTTATGTAATAGAATCTTGGCAAAATATTGACAGGCAAACAGATTGTGAAACGTGAGAAAAAAAGGTCAAAAAGGTCATTATTATACAGAGCCAAGGTGTTTGAAGTATTGCAAATATTTGAATGAAATCTTTTTAAAAGTATTGGACATTTTCATTTTGTTTATGTCAAACATATATCTGATAATAGAAATGGTGTTTGACAGATGGAAAGAAAAAGTACAAATTCAGAAATACGACGTGTGAAAATACATTCAGAAAACGGGTTCTGTTTAAAGAAAGTTTGTAGTATCAGAAGATCTCTTGGAACTTCGAAATAAATTTGCCACAGTCCCCATCAATCAAATACTGAATAATATAGCCTTTATGGGTAAAAATATAATATTCAGATATTGTCTGAAGTGAGTATTACATGTTTACCACCATCCAAAGATAAAGTATCTATTTGTGACTCTGATAATATAATATTTGTTACATCAAAATATGTGATAAATTAGAACTTGAGACAGATGATCATAAACAAAAATTTCCAGTTATGCACTGGGTACCTAAAATGCACCAATAGTTGCTTGCTTTATTTTAGCCTGTAAAGTGTGTACTATTAAATCTGTTACCAAAGTTGTTTTTAAAGTTTTTAAAATTGATATAAAATCAAATATTTAAATTCCATATCAAAAGTAATTCCTACCGTAATTCAAATCTATTTTGAGTAGTAAATAATTCTATGCCCGTAAGAGAAAATTTGTATTTTATAGATACCCATAATTCAGTTAAATCTATCCAAGCTTACTATTTTAGTGCTCTTTATACAAAGATTCTTCACGAAAATCTTATTTAGGAATTAAATGAAATAAAATACCTGGAATTGGCAGAAGGAAATAGTAAATATATTGGGTTTACTAATTCTACCAGTTTTTGGTTTAAAATTAAAAAAATGGTAAAATTTACTTTGCAGGTTTTATTCTCAAAGCAACTGCTAGTTATCTTCTGGGGGGTTGCTATGAAATAAGTCATGAATTATTTGATCGGATTATAGGTATCTATATGGGGCTCGATCCTGCGCCTTTCTGGTCAAATTTGTATCTACATAGACACGAATATTTGTTTACCTCGTCTTAAATTAGAACTACTATAAAGCAAGCTCATACATTCTTGGGTTGTATCCGTTTTATTGATGACATGTTGTCAATGATGGAGGAGAATTCCTGGTGTGTTGAGAAAAGCGAATTCTCAACTGTGTGGGGGGGGTCAATGAAAAATATACATTCCTAACCACTCACCACGTTACATTAACACCGTAAGACCAAGTCAAATACACCATGGTTGAAAAAATTGTGGAATCGTCAAAGACCTTGAAAATGGCTTGTTTAACTGAAAGCGCTCATTATGATATCACCTTTGTACAGACGTTACACTGTATAAATCCGAATATTCGCTTTCTTCCATGAAACAAGAAAAATAACGATAAAAAATGTCTATTGTGCGTCGTATATATGTGTATATATATATATTTAGTGGCACACTATACCAGATCGATTTTATTCTCACCGTTCCAAAGCGGCCTTCACACACAACACGTTTTAATCGCCGTTTGGCTGACATTGGTATAGAGATGAAAGCTATCAGTTTCGTATTGTGTTTCCGTTTATGGCAAAAACCACGATAAAATTATCTCTTCTGACAACAGGAATATACGTACATGCTGCAAATTTCCAGACTCACAAGAGAGGAAATTAGTAGCAACGATCGGTTTTTAATTATAAATCAAAATCTCACGACCCTTCAGGAATATAAATTACTCGTCGTCGCAGTCAATGATCGAGCAACCGTAGCGTCAAAAATCTCGAGTCAAGTAAAAAGAATTATATCGAAGAATAAATATGGTCAGAATAAATTTTATTTAGGATATCACTGGCGTTTTCCATTGGTAAACATCTAAATTTGAAGAAAATATCTTTAAAACAACACCCCTCAAAATCAGTTGTTCAATCTGCCTGGCTCGCAGTGTATGTATCACGCGTACAGACCCCGATTATTGAGCTAGAGGGATGAAAATTGATCCCTCAATACGAATTTTTGCGTTTAGTTTCAATCTAAAATGTAAGTTCATGCTGATTTGGCCCCTTAGTTTGTATTTTTAAAGAGTTTAAGACCCGACCGGTTATTAGCAGAAGATATTTTATACAATATTCCAATTCTTTGAACATACATCTCCGGACGTCTATTTTTAACAAAATATTACAATCAATATGTTTTCTTACATTCTTCATATTTCATGAAGTTGTAAGAAGTCTTGATATTATTCCATTATTTATTCGAATTATTATCCTGGCCTTTTTTTTCAATATATTTTGGCCAATGTATCAAGAATACATTCGCCAAAATATAGTGAAATAAACATTTTCTAGGGTTTAGAAATCATGTTTTATATTCCATGAACGATTTGAATCATTACCCTCATCTTCCATGTTTTACAAAATATTACGGTCGATGTATTCTCCAGCCCTCCTAATACTTTCTAAAGCTGTAAAAAGGCTTGTTATTATTCCATGAATGATTCAGACTGATGTACATACTTTTGTTATTTCTATTCATACATTTTGACCGGTGTATTTTCTTGCCTTCTTCAATTTTATACGACACTCAGTAATTTTCAAGAATTGATGCATAGATTTTCTTCTTACATTCACAATTTCTAAGAGTGGTGTTTGACGGTGCATTCACTCGACTCTAACCAGAACAAGTCACTGATATGGAAGACAGGGTTTTGCACTCTATTTGAAAAAAGATATTCAAAGGTCCCCCGTTCTTTGCCATTAAATTCGTTGTCGACAAATAACAGTAGCAATACATATCGTTGCATTACCTTGACGCTTAGAATATAGTCTATGAAAAATTGTACTAAGTCTTGCATTTCACTTACGCATGAAACTATAGCAAATTGAATACAAGCAATTATTTTAATGAAAGTTGAGGACAAAGATATTGCTTCGGAAACTCAAACCTGCATTTCATTGCCTTAAACGCAAACTAGTTCATATAAAAACGACTATAACATCAAGGGGATGATTTTGATAACAATGATGGTAAAAATAGTCAACGTTGACAGCAAAAACGATAGCGACTACTTTGATCAGTTTATATAATTTTAGCATTAAATAGAAAAATTCAGAACAAACGCGGAAACACGTTCAATAAAAGTGAAACACATTTGCTCAAAATACACACGCACACATGCATACGGAAGCATACGCACTTATACATACTTACTAGCCGAAGTACACGTCGAAGCTGAGTACAATATTCACGGAATTAAAAAAAAAAAAAAAAGATCGCAGCCTCCAGATTTGCCAGGATATGTTCCCTTCACTTTTGACCCTTCAAAATGGAAAGTTTCTCCTGACTTCAGACTCCCTAGGGGGAATATCCCTTTACTACTTACCTCATTGGAGAGAGGAACTGTCTCCCTTCACTTTTGACCCTTGGAGTGGGAAAAAGTTTTCTTTCACTGTTGAGCCCTTGAGGAGGGAGAGAAGTCTGTGTTCACTTTTGACCCAGTTTCCCTACTTGTTAACCATTGAAAGGTGGGAAAAGTCTTCATTCATCCTAAAAGGAGAAGATAAAATCCCCCTTCATGTTTGACCCTCCATAGGAGGAAAATCTCTCTTCACTTCTGACATCTTAGAGGGGAGAGAAGTCTCCCTTTACTTACGATCTCTTGGAGTGAGGGAAAAGTCTACGTTCACTTTTCATCCATTTTCCCTGTACGTTGACCCTATTAGGTGAAAAAAATATCTTCACTTTTGAGCCCTTGGAAAGAGATGAGGGTTTTCCGTCAATTATGGCTCTTAAAGTGGAAAGAGTTTTTTGTAGTTGTTTATGTTGTTTTTTGTTTTGTTTTGTTTTTTTCTCACTTTTGACCCCTTGAGAAAGGAGAAAACTCTGCATAAAAAGACTCCTTAGGGAATTATATAAACACGTAACATAAGAAGATTGATATATGGAGAGGGAGTGAGGTTCGAATATTTTTCTAGAAACCGTTTTTTTCATTTTGATACCTTCCCCTGCGAGTATGGATGCCAAATTTGTTAGGGCTGTGCCTTTGTTTGGGTTGTATCTGTAACGTCACAGATAAACTGACACACAGTTGACGAAACACCCCTCACTTATCATACATACAGATATGAGTGTAAAGAGAGAAGAAGATGAGAAGAGATATTTTTACGTACTATGATTCGAAGATATGAAATGGAAAAGGAAAGATCACCAAGCGGGAATTTGAAAAAGAATTCATCGCTATATATAAGACAGAGGAAAATATTGACAAGACTAAGGCAAATTATCTATTCAAATTGTTTTGAATTTAAAATTCAATTGTTTTAAATGCAAAAGGAATTATATTCTTTTACATTATTTTGTAAAAATGAAGATGACGTGCTTGGCTGTGAAAAGGTCAAACTCCCTTGCTTCATTTAAATCTAAAAAAGTGAACAAAACTAGATCGATTTCTCCATTCGATATTATTCCAAAACTATGCGTCTCATTTCAATGCTTTTATTGATAGTTCCTGTGTATGCAAATTGTAACCTTTTGCAAAACAAACCAGCCTCAGTCAGGCTTCAGAATACGTCGGTTTTTTCGTACGTCAGTGTGTCACCATTATTTGTTGCTTACGTCACTCCTTTTTCTTCCCATCATTGACATCTATCATTATTACATACAAAAATAAAGTCAAAACAGAACCCTAAAAGTTTGACTGAATAAATAAAGCAAAAGTCTACTCAGCCTAATGACCTCGAAAGCAAGGAATGTTCTGCTCACAATTGGATTCGATCCTGAAAGCTACTGACGATCTGCAGAACCCCCCAGGCTAATCGAACAGGGGATTTCTACTGATAATATAATTTATTTATAATCTTTGTGTGATTGTAGATGAACTTTTTGGGTAATTATGTCGAAATCACGGAAAAATTTCTACTACCCTTTTTGAATTCTTATATAGTGACATGACGTCTACTTCTTTCACTTCTTCTTCTCTCTCTCTCTCTCTCTCTCTCTCTCTCTCTCTCTCTCTCTCTCTCTCTCTCTCTCTCTCTCTCTCTCTCTGGTCTTAGATGATAATGTCAGCTCTGGGAGTGTGACAAACGAAACAAAGACAGACTCATGTATAGGAGGGTGAAATGGGAAATGGAATAAAACATAGGTATAGAAGAAGAAGAAGAAGAAGAAGAAGAAGAAGAAGAAGAAGAAGAACAACAACAACAACAACAACAACAACAACAACAAGGAAAAGAAGAAGAAGAAGAAGGATGAGAAGAAAAAGAAGAGGAAGAAGATGAGGAAAGAAGAGGGAGAATAGAGAAAAAGAAGAAGAAAAACGAAGAAGAAGAGGAAGAAGGATTACATTCACTTGATGGACTTAATTGAAATAAATGTATATACAAATAAGACAAAACTATTAGAAATTGATAGGAAAATAGCGCCACGATTAGATAGATATATTATGGTATATAGATTGGAAAAATCCTTGCATAGACGTCCGTAGCCAGTTTTCCATTGGGCGACAAGAGGATATATTTCCAGACGGGTTGGGGGTGGGCAAAAGGCAATATTTGGGAAAAATAACCTAGGGGCAAACCCGTTACAAGCAAAGAATAACACCATCTTTTCATACGGATACATGGAATGATTGTACAACACCATTATCCTTCTTTTATTGTACAGTTCCTATATTCAAACAACCTCACCCTTGGTCAGAAGGCTTAATCAAGATAGAGGTTGCCCCCACCTCCAGTTGGCGTCCATAGCTGCAAGCAGATTGAACTAAGAACAGACCAAGAAATGTACATATGAGCATACTGGGATGGATAGTTAGATAGATAGATAGATATGTTAATGATTCGATCGAAAGATAGGGGGAAAGATAGTGAAAAACTAAGAGACGATCCAGAAAAGCACAAGGGAGGCAATGTAAGCTGTGGATAAATCTCTGACAGAAAAAAAAGGTGCACAAGACGCAAAGATGAAAGAGAACTGAGCCGAAAAAAATGGCGAATCGGATTTTGCACTCTTCGCTTTCTACAAAGGCAGAGGCATTTAGGCTTTTCACATTTCTTTTTCACCTTCGCTTTGCTTTGCGTTTATCAACATCAGCGCCATCTTTACAAGCGCTATTTATATTATTTGTTTTATTGTTTTGCTTTTTTTTTGTTGTTATCCACCTTTTTATCGTTGTCGGAATTATAGAAGTGTTTTTTTTTTTCTTATTCTTATTATAGATATCACGGCTTTCGCATCTTTTCACTTCCGTTATTGTTCTTTTATCATCAATATAGTCTTCCTCTTCTTCTTCTTCTTCTTTTTTTTTCTTTTCTCCTGATGAATTTTCTCTTTCTTCTTGCTCTCCTTTCTCTTCATCTTTTTCTACGTTATAGAGGAAGAGCATACCTCATTTTTTCGTTCCTATATAGCAGCTTCCCGTGCCTCTCAACACCCCAACTTTTGACGACTCAGCCTAACATACAATCTTATATAGCAGGGGGGGAGCCTGTATTATCTATTTATCCTTTCTTTATTTTTGTTACTTTCATTTATCGTGTTTTGTTCATTTTTTTCTCTTTCCCCTCCTGATTTATTTCGCTTGAATGAAAATCTGTCTCACGTCTTTTTTTTATTTTTATTCTTCGATCTTTTTTTTCTTTTAATTCTTTCTTTCATGGTTGCCCCTTTTCATTCACTTCACACTTTCTTTCAATCTGTACTTCCTCAAACCCCTTTCATTGATTACCGACTTTTATTTGTGGATCAGGTGGGTTTCTTTTTTTGTTTTGTTTTGTTTTTCTTTTCTCCTCGTGACCCGACCCACCCTATTTTGCTTACTTCCGGTCGTCAATCATTCAATTTTCTTCTCCATTACGTTTTTCGTCTGATTTCTTTTTTACAAATCAGAATCTGTTTATTTTTGCAAGAACTTCTAATCGTTTGTTTGTCACAGTTTGTAAGCACACTCTGTTATCCTCTTGTTTTTCCTCCTCGGAATATTTCGCCACCTCTTCTTCCCCTTTGATTATTATAAGAAACCATCAACCAAAACTGTCACCTAGCTGTCAACATTGGTTTCTCCAGTTTCCAAGTTGGTCAGGTTGGCTCGCTTATGTGTGTGTATGTATCATGCGTACCAGCAGCACTGATGGAGCTAGAGGGCTGAACATTTACTCCTTTATATGTCTAGAAAAAACAGTCATCTTTGTTTTTAAATCCCCCGTCTAAATAGCTTTTTAGTTGAGAATTCAATTTAAAATGTAAGTTTAAGCTAAATGGTGTTTCAGTCGATGTCCGTCAGCATTCACGCTTGTTTGTATTTTGTCAATTTGGACTTTTAGTCTTCACGGCCTAACAAAAGGCTAGAGAAGTAACTTATCCATTGATTATGCTTTTTCACGATTTTCTTAATTGATCACTCCCAACACAGCATGCTACTAGAATGATTTGATCACGGTTTCTATAGAGTGACTAACTGCGCCTGTTCTTTTAATTTTTCATTGCTGTTTTCCATATTTGTTAATTTATTTCTCTCCTCTCTCTCTCTCTCTCTCTCTCTCTCTCTCTCTCTCTCTCTCTCTCTCTCTCTCTCTCTCTCTCTTTAAGATCAGTTTATTTTGTTTTTGTTTTGTTTACGACTTTTGGTTCTTTCTTCATTTTTCTTTTCTTTCCCTTGCGATCATATTCTGGCAGCGAGATTGAATGAAAAAGTGAAAGCGGCAGACTTCAAAGAGATTGTTTCTTTACCACGAAGACAAAAAGCGGAGAAGCTTTAACCGCAACGGTAACCACAACAGCATATTTGCAGTGAACTGGAGGAAAAGAAAAAAGAAAAATGTCATTTCAAGTCATCTTGGGCGTCAATATTATTATTATTATTATTATCATTATTATTATTATTATTATTATTATTATTATTATTATTATTATTATTATTATTATTATTATTATTATTATTATTAACCCCACAAAACATCCAAATCAACGGAAAATTAGGTTTAAAAAATGGTAGATCTCCCTAAATCTTTGAAGATGGTGGAAAGGAATGGTGATTGGTGGAGTAGATATGAGCCAAGATAAAGAAAGAAAGAAAGAAAGAAAGAAAGAAAGAAAGAAAGAAAGAAAGAAAGAAAGAAAGAAAACACTTTTAGGATAAGCAGGAAGGAGGAACAGAGACTGGTTCACAGGTTAAAAGAAAGAAAGGGAGAAAGATAGGAAGAAAGAAAGAAAAAAGAGAGAAAGAATAAGTGAATGAATGAAAAAAGATAACGGAAACAGTCAATAGAAGGAAAGTATGTAAAAACCAAAGAGTGAAATAAGCAAGAAAAGTGGAATGGATAGATAAATGAAAAAAATTTTTTAAAATGAAACCAATGAAGAATATTGGATAAATCGAAAAAGAGAAAGAAAGAAAGTGAGAGAATGTGAGATGAAGTATATGAATGTCAATCAACGAAAAAGAAACAAAAGAAAGTGATTGGATGAGAAAAAGTGGAAAGACGGATCAGATAATTCATTTAAAGATTCCTTAACAAACGAATCTGATAATCAATCCATCCCTGGCAATATGCGTATGAGCCCACTCAGCCTCTCTAACACACGAATACATGCACTAACACAAACACGTACCAATGTTATAGATATATACTATTCTATAAACAGGCATAAATGTATTAGTACATAAAAAGAAACACTGCAATAGACAAGAAGGGATAAGAATGAGATTTGAAAATATAGGAAACAATTTTGTCAAGTCAATAAGAAAACAAGATGGCGAAGAGAATTCAAGATGCGGGTGTAGAAAAAAAGGAATCAGTTGGGGTGTTGGGGAACGTTGACAGGATTATGGGAGAAAAATGGCGGCAAAAAATTTTTGGAAAAGATCAAAGGAGAAAGGGATCGAATGCGTGCGTCGCAGACGAAGAAAAAAACGGTAGAATTATGAAAGACTTAATGAGAAGGGAAAATTGAATAAAGACGAGTAATTAGAAAAGGAGTATGTTTAATGAATTGGAAGAAACAAAGAAAGAAAGGAGTGAAAAAAAAAGGAAGTCACTCCGAAATGAAAAGGAAAACGAAAAAGAACAACGAAAGAGATTACAAAGAGAAGAGAAAGGAAGATAGAAAGTAAGTGTGAGGAAAAAAAGAAAAAAGAAGCAAGGATAGAACAAAGAAAGAAAGTGGGAGAAAAGGGAAAACGAAAAGAAAGAAAACAGAGAATTATAAAAAGCGATAAAAAGAAAGAAGCTTATTGAAGTAAAAAATGAAAAAACAAAAGAAAGAAACTGAAAAGAAAGAAAGAAAGGAAAAAAGAAAGCAAGAGAGGGTGGAATAAAGAAAGGAAAAATAAATGCACGAAGAAACTTAGAATAAGAAGAAAGAGAAGGGAAAATGTTTTTATGAAATACAGAGGGACGGAACGTGATAAAAGGCGAAGGAAAGCAAAGACGAAGGAACCATCATAAAAGAAAAAAAAACTAACGAAGAAATCAGAGAGCAAGAACGTTGCAAAGATTGGGTCAGACAAAGAGGGAAGGGGAAGGGAGAGAGAGCAAAGAAAGACACACGCAACAGGCGTTGGAAAGGCCAGTGCATCGAGTCAAATTCGTCGTAATTCATAAAAAAAAAGGAGAAAGATATTAATAATATCAGAAAGAAGCTGAAAGAAAATGAATCGAAAGAATTCGTGTGGAAAGGAATAAGGAAAGGTCAAAAAGATTTTGAAAATCTGTGAAATTGATTGGAAGAACAGGACAATCACGCACTGAGACTAAAAAGAGGGAGGAGCATTGGGAAAAAAAATGATATATAACTACTACTACTACTACTACTACTACTACTAATAATAATAATAATAATAATAATAATAATAGAAGAAAGAGAAGATGAAGAAGAAGGAGAGAAACTAATAGCTAAAATGATGAAAAAAAAGGCAGATTAAGGTGCATCCGAAAAATGATTAAATGAACCAAATTATCCTTTTGGCGTTTTTTTTTTTTTTGTTTTTTTTAAATTTTTCCAGATCTTACAAATATCAAAAAAAATGTTATTAGTTGTATTTTGAGGTTTTATTGCAATGGTTCCTATTGCAGTTGTCATCATCATCATCATCATCATCATCATCATTATTATTATTATTATTATTATTATTATTATTATTATTATTATTATTATTGGTGTTGGTGTTCCTAAAAGTACAGATAGAAAGCCTAGCCGAGCGGCATCAATAATAACAGTATTATATGATAATAATAAAAATGATAATCATGACAGAGATGAAAGGAAAAAGATGCCGACAATACAAAGCAAGCGTAAAAAAATAACCCCAATTGTTGTAAGAAAATAAAAACAATTGTATAAAAAAGAAAAAGAAATGAGAGTGAAAAAAAAAAAGATTGATTGAGATAATGCTATTAAAGTGTAGATGGATGAAAAAGAGGAGCAGAAAAAGAGGGAAGGAATGAAAAGATTGAGGAAGAATCTTCTTTCTTTTAAAAGGAAAGGATAAACGGATAGGTAATGAAGGAAAGTGGAAAGAGAGTAGGAAGGAAAGAAAAAAGTGATGAAAGAGTCGGCAAGGAAAAAAGTAAGTGGACGAAAAAGAGGTTGATATGAAGAATGAAGAAAGAAAGACAGAAAGAAGAAGAGGAAGGAAGGAAAAAGGAGTGGAAATTGAGAGGGAGTAATAGCATAGAGGAACATTGGGTCGAAAGGAAAGAGGGTGAAAAAGAAGAAGAAGAATTCGAGGATGGAGTGAGAGAGACAAGGAGCTAAACTGGAGGGTGATAAAAATAGCCGAAAAAGTGAAAGAAAAAATGAAAAGTACAAAGAAAGAAAGTATAAGAATGGTAAAAGGGAGGAGGGAGAGAAAAAAGTCAAGTGCAATCAATACGAATGGTGGTAAGAGAAAAAAGAACGAAATGAAGGGATGAAAGAACGAAAGAGAATTTGGACGGGTAGGAAGAAAGAAAGAATTGGCACGATAAAAAAAAAAGTAACGATAAGATAAACCGGAAGTGACGACAGGGGGAAAAGACGGATGAAATGATCCTAAATCTAAAAAAAAAAAATGATTCAGATAAAGAAAAAAGAAAGAAAATAGAGTAACTGTGTTTTGAATACAATCGGAAAGGAGAGTTAGAGCAATCAAGGGAGGTAATACGATCAAAGCGATGTCGGCAAATTCGTCGGCAGATTCTGATCCCGTCAGGGAATGGGAAAACGAAAACGACAAAGATAGAGTGATATGAAGTATTAGAGAGAGACAGACAGAGACAGAGACAGAGAAAGAGGCAGAGCGAAGCGGAGAAACACAGACAGAGATAGAGAGGGGGGTGCTACGCAAGTTGATGGTGGGAAAGGGAGACAATTCACAAAAAGTGTCGGCATCTTATTACGAGATCAAAGGCAAATGGATCCAACGTCGATACGGCTTTTTGTGAATGGAGTATCGACATTTTACGCAGGAAATAGGAAGGAAGGTAGGAAGGAAAGGGTGGATTGTGGTCGCTTGGAAATTGGGGCGATGGATCGGGTCGGGTATTCGGGGAGTGAGCGGGATGGGAGGGAGGGAACTTCAGAGGTAATTTCTTTTGAAAGGTTTTACCATTCAACAATGTAGGCAGTTCAATTCAACTCTGTGCAGTTTCCTTCACCAGGCTCCGTACACGTACACGCAGAGAGCATCAGAGACATTTCAATTGGACAAATCAATGCATATCCTCAAGTTAAATAGACATACAAATAGAAGTATATATATATATATATATATATATATATATATATATATATGTGTGTGTGTGTGTGTGTGTGTGTGTGTGTGTGTGTGTGTATGTATACTTTTCAAAAATTTTGAGAACATGAAAAGAAAAGAATAGAAAACAGATTTTATCTGTTGTTGACGATAATCTAATGCTCAATATTTTTTCCAAGAGAAAAGAAAATTGATTTATAAACAAAAATATTTCTAAGGATGTACACCCGGCGAAAGTAAGTCACGGAATGCGTTGAGCGTGATATGATGCCATTCACCGATTATATATCTTCGTAAATCTCTATTGGGTGCCTCACTGCTGTGACCTTGAGACAGTTCTAGCCAAGCTAGATAAATATATACATATATATATATATATATATATATATATATATATAGAGAGAGAGAGAGAGAGAGAGGGGGGGAGGGAGAGAGAGAGAGAGAGAGGTGGAGAGATGGACAAAAGATCACATAAACCCTCTATTTGAACATACATACACAGTAATGACCACTTGTAGGCATATATGAACGCAACAGATATTAATTATTGGCAAAATAATAATCCAGTGACTTCTAATCTTACAGACACACATACCAGTACGTACGCACGTGCCTGATTCGTACAAAAATGCAAGCACACTCGCTTGCACAAACACACACAAATGTGCACGCACATACACACACACATACACACACACATGCACACATATATGTGTGTGTATGTGTGTGTGAGTGTGTGCCTGACTAAGCCACGTTTTTTAAGTGCCGAGATACACATCCGTTTTACACACTAATACATCTGTAGACACATGAAAAAAATAATTTACCCTCTCCCTCTCATGCATTCCATCTACACCACTGATATTTCTTCTTGCTATATATATATATATATATATATATTTACAAATACACACGTGTATATATATACATATATATACATATACACATATATATATATATATATATAAACGTACCTTCCAATTGTCATGTTCATCACACACACACACACACACACACATATATATATATATATATATATATATATATATATATATATATATATATATATATGCGTCAATCGTTTCCATGCACACCGATACTTCTTGTCGCTGACGACACGACGCAAGATACCAACCTTTCAGATGGTCTCGAACACCGACGTGAGAGAATAATATTTACAAGTTAGGAATGAAATCCAGGTTGCAGCTTATTCAAAGTCACCGTATCAACCGAGATATATGTTGGATACATTCACACAGATGAACATACAAACATATATTTTTGAGTCTGTTTGATCGCATATGATAAGTGCCCAAACTAACCATTTGTAAAAAGCTGATATTTCAGTCATTTTTTTGAGCCACAATGTTCGAGCACTCTACATTTTGATTCTGAGAGAGTTCGAGCTTCGAAACAAGTATTTAAAAAATTGACATTGTTACGCTAGAAATTGAAAAAAACATCAACTTTTTTTTATGGTCCGTTGGGCACTCATCATGCGCAGCGACACTTTCTTATCTATGCGTTTAATCTGTTTAGGGGGTACAAGTCACACTTGAATACGTGTACGAACTTTAACATAAATACACAAATACCGTATTTGGGGGGATACGGCTGTGTACATGCCTGAGTTTACACATGCATACACCAGGGGGCGACGGAGTCAGAGACATGCGCAAACAAGTATCAGAGGACCATTTTTTTCAATTTGATGCTTTCTTCTTCACTTCTGTTACTTACACGACAGGCAAAACACCTGCATTAACACATACACGCCCAAAATAAAATAAAAACTGTGAATACCCAGAAGGAGCATAAAAATTCTTCAGAAGCAAACGGAATAAAAGAAAGATAAAAATTCTGTTCATTGTTGTACACAAACTGCGGAAGGAGTACTTAAACAAAAATACCACGGCCCTTTTTATTAGAAACCACAAACCAAAACTGTCAACATCGGTTTTCCAACTCTCTGACTATGTATGTATGTATAAATGTATGTATAAGACGTACAGGCCACACCAAATTGAGTTTTTTTTTCTGTTTTAAGTGTGGGGTCAATTTTCAATATAACTTTATGCTAAATTAATCCCTTGGTTTCCGTCTCCGTTTTTTTCTCGAAAATTAAGACTTCTTGGTGATCAATACCCCAAAAAGGCAAAAGAAGTAACTTTACAATCGACTTTTTTTTTCTAATTTTTTAATTGATCATCCTTACACGGTGTGCTCCCATAAGACATTGGTCACATGACAGTTTCTATTGAGTGACTAAGAGAACCAGTTCATTCATTAATTTTTACCCATTCTTCTTCTTTTATCCCTCAAAAGCTTTCATCTAGTTGTCGCAAACAATGGGGATCCTGAACATCAAATTTCATCGAAATGAATAACAAGGAAAAGGTGAAATGGCCATAAACAACCAGAAAACCTGGCTGCACCCCATTTCTTTTTTTGCTCTGTTCGCCACCGGATCTCCCTTCACCTCCCGAACATTTTCTTGACTGCTACATGCAATGGATGGATATTTAAGCAAAACAAGTTCCAAATTTAGTTTCCTCATCTATTATCGTTTTTTCTCCCCTTTTGTATTCATTGTTTATCCTTCAGTCGTCCGTTCTTTCATATAAAGCTCCTCACTTAATTAAGGGCGCGACTGTAGATTATTGTATACATATTGTGTTCTCGTATTTTTCCTATCTCTGCTTCAATTTAATATTCTTTCTTTTCTAAAGATATAAATGGTCTGTTACCATGTGTAGCCCGTTACTAGGCTCTTTATATCAATTTACCATGTATGTATATATATATATATATATGTATATATATATATATATGTATATATATATATATATATATGTGTGTGAGTGTGTGTGTGTGTGTATGTCTGTGTGTGAGTATATATATATATATATACATATATATATATATATATATATATATATATATATATATATATATATATATATATACACACACACATGCACTACGAATCAGGAATACAACTGATATGATGTAATAGAATATCTGATTTGAGATCATCTCACACATGCACACACATGCACATACACGCATATATATATATATATATATATATATATATATATATATATATATATATATATATATATATATATATATATATATATAACATGATAAATTACATCAATTTATTTCGCTGTTTAAGTTTAATGCGTTCAGCTATCATCAGACAAGATCCATCAGACTAGATTGCTTTCCCAGTGTCTATATATATATATATATATATATATATATATATATATATATGAGGGGGTAATTTCTTTCATCCTTTATATTGACATATTATTTTTATATATTGTGTACGTGTGTGTACATATATATGTATACCATATTTCGTATTCATGTTCGTACAGAAACATGTGTGTCTTTATAATCACGGATTGTGTTCATCAATAAGTCTGTACCCTGACAATGAAAACCCTTTATTTCAGACAAAAAAATATCCATTTCAAGTGAATTTCCTTTCATGTTAATATACTTACTTCAGTGGTGAATATTAGTGCCATAGATTATATCAAGCGAAAATGTTGGATCAAATTTGAGCAAAGAACTGTGCCAGGCTACTGAATTATTGTCCCTTTCCCGTACACACATATGTGTAAATGAAGATCTATATTTCAATTATGCACCATCAATAGAAGGAAGAATTGATGTACTTATCGAATGTACATACAGTATAATAACACACACACACGCACGCACGCACACATACACACACACAGACACACACATATATATATAAATATATATATATATATATATATATATATATATATATATATATATGTATGTATACGCGCATTGTTACTCAAAAGATAGCAAACGTAGTTGGAGAATACCAAACTAAAGATGGATGTATAAAATGGGAAGGTTTGTCGGTTACACATGGGAGAGGATAACACAGTCAGGGTTAGCATTGGAGGAACTGGGAAAGGCCTCTGTACAACAGTGGACCAGTAATGGCTGCTACTTGATGATGATGATGCTGCTGATGGTGATGATGATGATGATGATATACGTATTCACCCAATTACGACTATACAAAATACGCATGCACCTCAATGCAAGCTCATAGGCTTATAAGAAGAGACACACATGCGTATACATACAGATGCGTGCGAGCATTATTCCTGAAATCTTTCATGTCTATCACATCAAACTGTTTTTTGTTGCTCATTCCTTTCATGTCGCGTTTTTTTCCCCATATCTCCTGGCCTTTTTTCTTGATTCACTTCTCTATTATGCTGTTATTTTACGCTCTATTTCTCGTCACCACCTGAAAGCGTTTAAAGTCCACATAAGATCTTTTCTATTTCTCTCCTGATTTCTTGCTACCCGGACTTTTCTTCGTTTCTTTCATTTTTTTTTTTTTTTTCATTCTTTAATCCAACGTCGGCATTTTTTTTCTTCTTCAGATGTCTTACATTCGTTTTTTTCTTTTTTCTTCAAATTTTTTTATAGTTTTTGTTTTTATCCCGACTGCCTTCCCTCCCGCTTACCGGCGCGGCGCATTTGCCTCGGCCCGTAACCCCCATTTACCGCCGTCCTTCAAGTTTCGCTTTTCCGCTGATGCAGCAACAATACGAAACACGAGTTGAGCAATTGAGGAACCCGGTCCCTCACTGACCCGTTTATCTGATTTTACATTACTTTTTTTTAATCTTATTTGACTATCTTTTTTTTCAAAATGGCATTTTTTTTAATCTTTTGTTCCGTTATTCCGTTGCAAACTAGTAACCTTTTTTCTTTTATCTCGTTAGATTTCTGTCATACACACACACACACTTCATTACTCCATTCTTAGGTTTGAACGTTCAAGTTTCTTCCCTAATTTTATTCATTTGTTTCAAAATTCCATCCTCGTATTCTTTCTTCTTCTTCTTCTTCTTCTTCTTCTTCTTCTTCTTCTTCTTCTTCTTCTTCTTATTATTATTATTATTATTATTATTATTATTATTATTATTATTATTATTATTATTATTATTATTATTATTATTATTATTATTATTATTATTATTATTATTATTATTATTATTATTATTATTATTATTATTATTATTATTATTATTATTATTATTATTATTATTATTATTATTATTATTATTATTATTATTATTATTATTATTATTATTATTATTATTATTATTCTTCTTCCTCTTTCTTTTTCTTTAATTTTCACTCTGTCTTTCTTGATTTGAAAAGTTTTTTCCTTGATTCCTTCATTTGCTCCTTTTACCCCTGCCTCTTGAACTTTCGTTTTTTCTGATCTTTTTCTCCCTTTCTTCCTTTCTTGAAGCCATTCAAGTCTTGTGTATGGAATTGGTCTTTCTTATTTATCTATCTATTTATCCATCCATCTATCTATCTATCTATCTATCTATCCATTCATTACAGTTTTTCTTTCTTGGTTTCAGCATTTTTCCTTGTTTCTTTTATTTCTTTCTTTCTTCTCTCTGATATCGTGGCTTTCAATTCTTTCTTTCTTCCTCTTCTTCCCTCCTTTGTTTGTCCTGTCACTATATTTTGTCCTTCTCTATACGTTTTTCTTTCTTCTTTCCTTTCTTTCGTTCTTCCACTCTTCTTTCTTCCTTTTTGTGATTTCATTTATTGATCTTTTATGTATTTTTTCATCTGTTGATTCCTTCTTTCTTTCTTTCTTTCCTTCTTTCTTCCAACTGATTCTTTTTACTGCTTCATCCAGTGATTCTTTCTCAATTTTTTCATTCCCTGCCTCCAATACACTTTTTTCTTTCTTTATTCCTTTCTTTCTTTCTTTTCTCCCCCTTTTTTCTTCCTTTCTTCCTTTCTTTTTTCTTCCTTTCCACTGATACTTTTCTGCCTGACCCAGTGTTTTTCTTCTCTTTTCCTTCTTTTCCTTCCCTTTTTCTTTCTTTTTTTCTTTCATTCTTTCTGTCTATATCCTATATTTAGGCTCCCTTTTTTCTTTCATTCTTTCGTTCTATCTTTTTTCCAACTGATTCTTTTCTCTGCTTAATCCAGTGATCGTTTTTTTCATTTCTTTCTATTCCCTTCCAATCAACCTTTCTTTTTTCCTTCCTTTCTTCTTTTCTCAATCGTTCACAATCTATCCTTCTATTTCCACCGCCTTCCCTTTGATCTTTCAGCTTTATTTATTCCCACTTATTCATGGCTGATTATCTACAAACGTCTTTTTTCATTCAAATCCTGTTTGTATCTCAATTAATCAATCATCTATTCTTATATTCTTATATTCTTGTATTCTTGTATTCTTCATTCATCCATTTTCTCTTTTTTTATTCGTAATCTCAGCCCTTACACGCTCATTTCCTCACTTTGTCTTCTTTCTTTCGGCTTTTAGATATTCCCTTTGATGTCTATGTTTTTAATCTGCTTCTTCTTCTTTCTCTTCTTTTATTTTTCTAAGAATTGATTTCATTTCAGTTTGTTTTGAATTTCACCCG
>OY735217.1:49712517-49720017 GCA_963457665.1 Thysanoteuthis rhombus | reverse complement strand
TACAGCTATTCGTAGCATTGATCTTTCCATAGCTTTTGTTTTATATATATATATATATATATATATATATATATATATATATATATATATATATATATATATATATATATATATATATATATGTATATATATATATGTGTGTGTGTGTGTGTGTGTGTGTATAAATATATATGAGGGGATCATGGGTTGGTCATGTTCCAAAAATGTCGGGCAATCGAAAGACATCACAACTCACGAGGTATGCGAAACTGTGACCAGTGAAATATAAAGTGGCGAGGCGAACTAGGCAGATTCAGAAAGTATTGGTTCCGTGACGCCCATGATAGAGAGGTTTGGTGAATCCTTGGAAAGGTCTGTCCACGATGGACGATAAAAGAAAAGGATGAATATATATATATATAAAAGTATATATATATATATATATATATATATATATATATATATATATATATATATATATATATATATATATATATATATATATATATTTGTATATATTATAAATGAGAGTCAGACAGACAGAGACAGAGATAGAGAATAGAAAAAAAGCAGAAAGAAGAAGTGGAGGGAAAAAGAACAAAAAAGAAAAAGATAAAGGGAGTGAGAAAGAATAGAAAGTTGATAGGGATTTAGGATGGAAGAAATAGCGACGGAGTTGCGTGAAAAAAAACAACGCGTGAGACGTTCAAGTAAAAATGGAAATTATTAGGTTGACTATTTTCACATGAATTACGAAGAATAAGACCAACAAGAATGCTAAAAAACGGTGACAAGATTATCATAAAAGACAGGGGAAAATTAATTGACGCATCAAAGCATATCATTAGCACGATATGATAAGGTAGATAGATAGATAGATAGATAGATAGATAGATAGATAGATAGATAGATAGATGTGAACCTACTCGAATAGATAGATGGAGAGACAGATTGATACAAGGGCACACAATAGATTTTGGTGAGACCAGATTAAAAAAGAATAAAATTATATATGTATGAATATATGTATGTATGTGGGAATGTTGGTATGTATCTATGTATTTATATAAGTATGTTCATGAAGTTACTGAGATAAATGCTTCTAAAAGGACTCAGCTTATGAATCGTAGCCACACATATCTATAAATACATAAATAATCTTCAAAATTGACAGACAGGTCTAAATGTGTGTGTTCACGATAAAAAGCTGTTTTTGTTATGTATATACATATATACATTGATAGATACATAGATGGATGGATGCATTTAAAAGGATACAGATTTTGAATAAGATCATTAGTGGGGAGACAGAGATTAAACGACGAGGAAATCGAAAAGACACGAAAAATGGCACAAAGTTAAATCCATAGAAATGGAAAATATTAAAAAAGGCAATCGCAAAAAAAAAAAAAAGAAATAAAACGAAACCAAGTCAAAATCGAAAGAAAAACAGTCGCTTGACATTAAAGAAATTAGGAGACTGAATGTCGGCATCGGATTCAGTAAAGAGGTGATTGCAGAAGAAGCGAGAGGAAATGATGGGAAAAACCTTGTTGTAAACAGAAAAAATGTTTCGGCAAACATCAAAAGGAATTTGACAAATAAAACCATTTGAAAAGAAGTTTTTGTTTTCCTTTTCGTTGTCATAATTTCAGATTGAGATACAAAACAAGGGGAATAGAGCAATTACGGACGGAAAGAGGAAATTGGTGTGATTGTTCGGTATTATGTAAAAATAAAAAGACGGTTAATCATTGGGTGATGGGTCAGGATTAAATAGCGGGAAACAAGAGGGAAGAAAGAAAAGAAAAAACGTTGCACACAGAATGAAGAAACACAGCAGGAGAAGGGCATTGGAAGAAATGAAAGAAATGTAGGAAATAGTAAAGAAGAAAAGGGGAAAGAGTGAACAGAAAAGAAACGAGGGGAATAGTAAAGAAAGAAGCAAAGGAGAGAGAACAGAAAAGAAAGAAAGATGCAAGTTATGCAGAGAAAAGGAGAGATTAAAGAAAACAAAAGAGGATAAAAACAAAATGAAGCAAAGGGGACATGAAAGAGAGAAAGAAAGAAAGAAAGAAAGAAAGAAAGAAAAAAGAAAGAAAGAAAGAAAGAAAGAGAGAGAGAACAAAGGAAGAAAGTACTGGTTTGAAACAAATACAAGGAAATTGAGAAAAAGATAAATTCAGACAAAATAGAGAAAGAAAACTAGAAAGAAGAGAAAGAAGGAAGGAAGAATAAAAAGCTAAAAAAAAGGCCTAATTTTCTAATGCAGTAAGAAAAAACTGAGAGGAAAATCAAAATATCAAAAATAGGTAGGAATAAATAAGCACAGACAGATAAGTATATAGATAGATATGAATGAGGAAGATCGTGGAAGAAAAACGGAGAAAATGCTTTTATAGACTTGAGAGAAATGAGAGAAAGAAAGAAAGAAAGAAAGAAAGAAAGAAAAAAGAAAGAAAGAAAGAAAGAAAGAAAAGTAACATGAGTGGTAGATGGATTAGAAATTCGCATAAATATGGTATGAATGGTTGGGGAAAAAAAGAAAGTATCAAAGGGAGAGAGGAAAAAAGAGGAAAAATCAAACGGAAAAAGACTGAAATAAATAGAGAAAAATGAATAGGCAGGAAAAATGAAAGAAAAAAGGAAGGGAAGAATGAAAAAAAAGAAAAACATGAGAAATGAAATAATACGTATGACGTACAATTGAATGAATGACTGAAAAAAAAACTGTAAGTTGCCTCTGCTTTGAAATTTGGAAAAAAAAATCCTGTCAAAACATGGAGGCAAAACCTTGCGAAACATTTACAATGGCCGGCGCCAGTGACTGCAAGCCTTTTTGGTGTCCACTTAGAATGGGTCTTCCACTCATGTCAAGACTTTAACACTGCAGCGTTCGAGTGAAATACACAGGTTAATGCCAAACATCCGGTTGTACAAGTCCATACTCACATGTATATGAAAACAGAAAGAAAACAAGATATTGACTTGATGACAGGGATCGCTGTTGCTTTGGCTATTTCTATCTATTCGTTAATGATATATTGAACCCCCAATTATAAGTTATTGGTCGGACGTAAAGATTGCTTTTAAATACTTTTCAAAGGAGAAAAATAAAGCTAAATAACATTTAAAGATCTCATTTGCGGTTATTATATAAGCAAACATTTTTTTCTTAGAAAAAAAAAGATCTTTCAGCATTGCAAACACGAAAAAAAGATGTTTTTTTGTAGGGAGTATCTCGAAATAAACAAGGATGACAGTTATTTTTATCAACAAATAAAGGAGGTGTTAAACGGAAGGAAATTCTTAAGTGTTTTAGACCAGATGTGTCTTTTTTAACCTTTTCTATCGCTTTCTTTCAGATATCCTTGTTTTTTTAACCGACGCCATGTTGATGTTATGTCATTTCTTTTGATCTTTCGGAAAAAAGATGAAAAAAACACAAAAAAAGGACGGAAAATAAAATATTTAAAAAGAGTTATAATAAATGTTTTGATTGCTGGTTACGCAATTTCTTCCTGTTTTTATTTTTCGGAGATTTAGGGAGAGAGAAAAAATTAAATTGTTTTTCTTTTATCGCCACTTTAGGAGTGGGAAAACATAATTCAGGTATGATAAAGAATAATGTTCGCGAGTCAAAATAAATGATAAAAAATCAGTTTAAAATGGGGAACAAACGTACTGAAAAAAATGAAGGAAATAAAAAAATGGCGTTAATCGTTTGTTTTTTCTGCTTGTAAAAGGAAAATAGGAACAATGTTTGTGTTCTTTGAAAATGAAATTGTATAAATTGTTTAATTTTACAAGGAGGGGGGGGGGAGAAATGACGATGGCAGAGAATATCACTCCTTTAAAGCGGAAACAAAAAATAGAGACAAAAAAAAGGCGGGAAAACAAGTGTTTGAAATCAGAAACGTCAGAAAACATCAAAGGAGCCGCCTTCTGAGGAGAAAAAAAAAACGGTAAAGGAAAATATTGCAGATTTTTTGTCTCTTTTTATTTCCTTCTTTATGGAGTTATTTTTTTCATTTTTCTGGCTTTGTGGAATGCTCAGCCTGCTTGGTTAAAAAGAAAAAGTAGAGAAAAATAAAACGCGAGCAGAGGTTTTAAAAAGCGATTAAATCCTCCATCGAAAAGGAAAATATCGGCGGAAGATGAAAGGGTGGGAAAAAGGCGGGAAAATAGAAGAAATTGGCTGTCGGAAAAGGGAGGCAACTGCTTCTTAAAAGCTGTATGATCAGATCAAGGCATTGGTGGGGAAAGATCCTCTGACGTTTGAAAAGGAAAAAAAATGGAGCAAATCAAACGAAAATGTAAAGAAGGAGATAGAAAAGCTAAAATCCAATTGGCTTGGATTTCTCAAATGAAATTTAATTGGCTCCTAGAGGAAAGGTATTCAATCAATGCTGATAGCAATAAAATATCATGTAATATTTTGCTTTATTTATTCATTTATCTATTCATTTGTTAGGGTACACGTCCTGTCAAAAATAACGGTTTATATGATATTGATATTTTGTCAAGACCTCTATTGACCAAATTAAAAGTGAAATAAATTTCGATAGAAAGATTTAAATGAACGAAACTTCTATATCTACATACCAATATACGTACTCATAGTCACCTTTTTCTGTCCCCCAGGGACGTTACTAATAGCAGTGTGACGTATCATAATAGTCGATTTATTTATTTTGGCAAAGGCACTATTTCTATTTGGCTAAGGCATTTCAGGGCGAAATGACGGAATTAATCCAATCTTTCGGTCAATCTTTGTTCCGCCCCCGCCCCCCCCCATCACACTGGCTCGATGTCTAACTGCAATTGGAAAAATCTCTGTGTGTGTGTACTGTGAAGTTGACACTCACCGGTCTTCGAAAGTCTAAAAAAACAAGTTTAAATTGACTGATTATAGATCTCTTATGTAAAATTATCTTTTTTGATATAAAATGTGTAGATTGGCAATAGATCTAAAATTGAATATAGAATATCTACACTGGCAACACAAGAGAAAACTGAGATACATTGTTTTGTAAGACGGACAATGAATTATTTTACGAGACTTGCATGCAGGCTGCTCGACACAACATAAATCCTGGCCTTTTTGAAGGACACACTTCTGGAGAGGCACTACCATAGTTTATTGAAATCTGCTTAGTATGGTACAGAACTAAACGGAGGAAATCACTGGATTTACCGTGGCTTGTACGACGAACTGGTATATAAAACGCAGTCTGTTGGGATGTTAATAATATACCATGTCTATATTCATTCTAAAGTTAACTGAATCGGTTATACTTGGATAATTCATAAATTCCATGCTTGGGCCAAAGCTTTTGCTCTATCAAGTGAAATGCAGAGGTATTTTGGAGGTCTGGATTTGAAATGAAAATATTTTAGCACTTGGAGAAAAATACGTTAATTGTTTAGGAACTGTACTTTTACGTCAATCTTTCAAGAAGAGCAGACCGCTGTTCTCTTGTCAATCACCAACGGCTGACCGTATATATCCTACCATTTTGTGGTCTTGACACCCAATCACATTTGACCTAATTCAGCATTCATGGATGAACACTCATGTGGATTTTATTCAGTCTCGGTGTGACCGTCGTATTCACGATAATCGAGCCAGTCAGGCTTCTTGCGTTGATTTTGTCTGTAATAACATCGCAATACCCAGATATGTCAGCATCCCTTTACAGTCTAGGATTGGCTCTCAATAACTTTTTTTCTTAAATGGATTTCTGGCTTTGGCAAGATCAGGAAGAGCACAACGAGGCAACTGATGGCGATCCCGAAGGAGGGCCTTGCAAACCTCTCGGATAGTGACGCTAGGATAGGCATTATGTCTCAGGAGGAGTACTTCCAATTGAACGTAATTGTACTAGGTAGGCCGTTTCTACGGTAAGATTAAATTTCTGGATAGACTTTGTATGTAGCATATCTGTACCTAAACCAATGTCAAAGGAGGTATTTGAGTCTGGATCCGCCCCACAATTCAGTCATTTCTTTTTAACGTTTACCGATATTTCATTGAAATTCATCGGAAGTTTTTCGAGATATCATGTAGTCAATCATGGGTGTATACATGGATGTATGGAAAAAAACAGAACAAAATTTTCAATAAAATCCCTGTAACCACCCCAAAATTTGAACTCTTCTTCATCCAATTGCCTACACTTCCACAAAATTTAGTTTTACCCATCGAGTACTTACCTCAGGAAGAGGTTGAGAAGTTTGTACTGTATAGGGGTGCTGCAATGGTTTTCCAAAAATAGACGGACAGAAAGACAAACAGATGGACAGGCGGAAAGACGAATAGACGGAAAGACAGATAGACTGACAGACAAGAATGGTCTGATGCGACCAATTCCATCTCTTTCCTTCTTTTCTTATAATTGGCTATTGATCGTTTACACATCTTCTTTTCCATCTTTTCCAGTACAATCTCTCTGTCCTTTTCAGTACTATCTTTCCATCAATTTTATCTTTCTCGTGTATTTTATCTTCTCTCTTTGCATAAGTGTACGTACTCGTTACTTTCACCTGTTACCCATTTGTCTCTTTCCTGTACAAAGTTTGAATAAATACCTCGTTTTTAGAAACTGTCAACTAAAACTGTCACCTTAACTGGTAGTATAGGTTTCTTCAGTTTTTAAGTTTCAAGATTCTTCGTTCTTTTTAGGGTCTGTCTTGCTCTCTGGCTCGCACGCTAGTTATTTATCCGATGTGCTAAAGGGCTGAAAATGTAAACATTCACTCCTTATCATGTCTAGAAAAATGTTTTGTTTTGTTTTGTTTTGTTTTGGGAGGCTTGCTTTTTTTTATCATCCGGAAGTTTTAGGGGGAGAGGACGTTTCAATTTGCAATGTTAGTTTATGCTAAAGTCGTCCCGTAGTTTGCATCCGGCAGATTTCAAGTCTTTTCTTTTTGAAAATTCGGGCTTTTCTTTTGTGATTACCGCCCAACAAGAAAGCAAGAAAAATAACTTTTTTTTTTATCACACCTTTTCTAATTTTTCAATTGATCACCCATCAACACTGCATGTTACTAAGAGGCATTAATCGCATGACGGTTTCTATTGAGTGACTAATCAGACCTGCTTCTTTTCTGTTTGAAATTATCATCTTTTAAACCGCTGAATAACGATGAATAGTTATTGTCCCTCGTAGCACTCGTGATGGCAAAGAGTCGAATAACAATAAAATATTAAAATTCAATTTCACATCAAACGATGAGATATCACCAGAAACGAGGCTTTTGAAATGGCAATATTTCCACAGGAAGAGAAAAAGGGGCCGATTTTGGTGTCTACAGGGGAAGCGCTTTTTTTTTCATAAGAATATCTTTCCTTACTTTCATTACCACCAGAAGAGGCATCCATTAACCCTCTTTTATTTCCAATACAAAACACTAATTTTCTCTGTATTTCATCTCTCGCCTGCGCATACGTGCGTGCGTGCACACGTGTATGTGTGTTCATGTGTGTATGTGTGTGTGTTTTCGTGTGATCTTTCAATT
>OY735217.1:49700017-49710017 GCA_963457665.1 Thysanoteuthis rhombus | reverse complement strand
TTTATTCATTCTGTTTGTATATTCACGTTAACATATCATTTGATTTTCGTTATCATTTCATCATGGTCAAGCTGATAAGCTTTAAAAGGATCAGAATGTCTAGTCATGGTTTTATTAAAAAGTCTAGAATGATTCCAATTTTGCCGCCTCGAATGACCATTTTTACAACTAAAGAAACAATTTTCGGTATAAGATCTGTAATTATAGATGTACATCGTGCTATTCTCAAACATTTGATTATACACACACACACACACACACACACACAAACACACACACACATATATATATATTACCCGCTTTGAGTCACATCTAGACTTCCTAAAGTCCTGTAAGGACAATAAACTCACTCCCGTGAATTTCAGGATCTCCCTACACCCCTCCATAGGGAACCAGGATGCAGATTTCCTTAATCTATGGAACAACAAGATCCACACACTTTCTATGGATCTTTTAGATGACACCATCCAATTCTGCCAAAAAACCATCAAAGACACTCTAACAGATATCAGCGAATTGGAACAAAAACTACAACAACACACATACACAGATGAATATAATGAAATACAGGAAGCGATCAACATCAACATAGGAGGAAGAAAAAAACAACTCAACCTCACCAAAACTAAAAAATACAACAAACTTAGACACAACATCACACACAGATCTGCGAATCCACAGAATATGAGAGAAATTAAGATACAACCCACCAAAAGAGCCACCAGGGTTCTGCTACCCACTCCCAACCTACCACCTACATACCCAAAAAAAACCAATTCCCCCCACCAAACACAGATTTAACACTAGACACACAGACACAGGCTACCCAACAAGAATCACCAATACTGACAAAAACATCATCCATACCCACACGAACAACGATAGAAATAGACACACGCATACAAACAAACAAGACAAAAACACCTACACTGGCACTAACAATACTAACACCTATAACAGACACACACATATGAACAAACATAACAGGAACACCTACACAAATACCAATATTACTGACACCAATATTGTGAACAGACACAGCTATATGAACAAACACAACTACAAAAACCAGCATACAGATAATAGAAACAAGAACACTAGACACCATAAGGTCCTCAGACCTACTACCCCTCATACTCTGCAAAAGGAAAGCCCTAAGAGTAGCATCCTCCCTCAACCCATCACATTGACCCCTGGAAAGCATCCTGAAGACCCAGGCAAACACCCTGACCAGCAGGTAACCCCTACATCAACCCACACACACACTCTACCAAAAAATGAGGAAAGCCCCCTACCACTAAATATGGAAGGGGGGGGTAGAAAACCTGATTCCAACACTAGTAAGCAGTTTAGAAAACTTACTAAAACACTACTACACACCATCAAAATACTAAACTGAACAACCCTCACCACACAGAACACTAATACACACAACTCCTACCATTAATATCCTCACACCCACATCTTAGACACATTCAATAATGGAAGCTTCAAAGTCACCTAGACCCATAGGAAAAACTTCACCTTAGCCTGTTATAACCCCTGTTCAACTCATAGCCAAAACATTTTCAGTAACTTTTAAGGTTGATACCTATGTAGCTCCTCGACCCCACCACCCCTCCTCCTACACTATCCCAATCATACCAAAACATCCATCTCCACATCACTACCCCCTACCTTGACACACTCTGCCCTCCCCAAGACAAACTGCTGCTGCTTTACCAAAATCCCAATACCTGCTGGTCATTCTTACATTCAGCAGGAGGCATCTAGTAGCCCTGACAACAAAACTTACCCACAATGCATAGTCCCTGGCAGTGGACTCTGGTTCCACATGGTACATTTTAATCCACACTCACACAACACACACCACTGATGATGGGAGAAATCCCGAAACATGTATGGACTATTGACATATAAGGATTAATAAACCTTACCACCAAAAACTTCACTCCCGAGTCTGTCTCACTCTCTAAAGTGCACATTATATATATATATATATATATATATATATATATATATATATATATATATATATATATATATATATATATATATATATATATCCAGAACATTGCCATTAGGCTCCATTTTGACACACAACCTCTTTTTACCATTATGCACCCATTTTCAACTTTACCAATAACTTTTTGTAATATCAGTCTCCTTTTTTCAAAGATTGAAAATTCGAATAAGGATTGGAATGATCCAAACGACAGCATCACTAGAATCCTCAGAGTATTGGGAGGACCTGCTGTCACATTTTCTCCAGCTTGTGCCGCCAAATACTTCCTTAAAATGCAACGAATACAAAATTATGAAATGATTTTCTTTCTTGTTGGGGGATCTGTCTTAGAATTTTTTTCTGTAAGTGCAAACAATAGGAGAGCGGAAAAACGATGAAAAAAACAAAGAGAGCACTGATCTTCAAAAAGACAATGAAAACTAGATGAAACTAGAAACCGGACGTCTGGGCAATGAAGAGATAACATGAAAAACTGATTTTAAAAACAATGCCAGAACACTCTGAACTAAAAAAAAAATTTTGTTTAGTACAAAAGGAAAGACGTGTTTTTATTTAATTTTAATTACTCTTGCACTCAGAAGAAACACAAGACAAATACAAAACGAACGTTTCTCATTAGAGGAAACAAAGAAATTGAGAAGAGAATACAGATTGTTATCCCAAAGGCTCTGCTGTAAATCTTACAACAATTAATCAAACGTCTGTCCGTCTGTCGTCTCCAAGGAGGGCTAAGGCGATGGCCCCAAATTTTCTACTGTTACTCATATGAGTCCTGGGCATGACTTCGTTAATTCTTAGAAGATTTGAAAACTTTCAAGTTTTTAGCAAGGGGCTCAATTTACAATGGAAGTATAGTGACCATAAACAGGACAACAATGATTTATCCGTCAAGTTAACTAAACCAAGTCATGTTTTTAACCATATAAAGTAGACATTTACCAAGATTATCTTATAGAAACTATCCGAAAATCCACCTTACAGACGGAATTTCAACTATTTTTTTTTAAATAATCAAAAATGAAAATGGGGGGGGCGATCAGCAAATTTCAAGACTGGCGGATGGACTCAACACAAGCTTACACACAGACAACCAGATATATAAACAAATAAATGAATATGTATGTAAACACATATAAATACCCACATTTATCAATACACACAAATACGTAATCATCCATGTAAAGAGATCTGTGCATAAATAAATGAAGAAATGCGCATGTAGGCATTGTATTTATGCACGCACATAGAGATATATACAAACAATCTTACGAATATATATATATATATATATATATATATATATATATATATATATATATATATGTATATATATATATATATATATATATATATATGCATATATATATATATGTATATATATATATATATATGCATATATATATGCGCATATATATATATATATATATATATATATATATATATATATATATATACACATACACACACACACAAAGGTAAATACATGCACATTCATTAATATGTATTCACGTAAATGTATGTACACACGAGTACTGAAATATAGAGAATTAAACAAAGAATAGTCCCTCTCTCTCTCACACACACACACACACACACACACACACACATATATATATATATATATATATACATATATACATATATATATATATAAATATATATATATGTATATATATGTATATATGTAGATATATGTATATATATATGTATATATAAAGAGGGAGAAAGAGAAATGGATTGACAAATTGATAGCGACTACCATTATGACTATGATGAGTCCTATCCTTACTGGGTGGCAAATTGCAACACAAAGCGAGGGTAATGATAATTGCTGGATCGCTATAAACAGACAGGTGGAGAAAGAAGAGAGATAAAGAAGTCGGAAGCTCAGTATGAAGAGGGTGAGACAGAGAGAGAAAAGATAGATATAAGTAGTTTCTTCATGCTGTCTACAGCACCAATCGTCCCTCTATAGGCTTCACATATCAAATTATAATTACTCGCTCATATATGATATACGGAATAGACTCAAATGACGTCGTTCACATTCATCATCATCATCATCATCATCATCATCATCATCAGTCTTTTAGCGTCCGTCGTTGGACATAGACCTTGCCCAGGATTTGCCACACTTCTCTATTATGGGCGTCACGGAGCCAGTACTTCCTAAACTTGTCTAGCTCGTCTCTCCATCTAATATTTTGCTGGCCTCGGTTGCGCATGTGGTCTCGGGGGATCCATGTTGTGAGTCGTGATGTCCATCAATTGTCAGCCATTCTTGCAACATGGCCAGTCCACCGCCATTCAAGATTTTTAATGGATTCTATGATTTCCCTGACTCTTGTCTTTTCTGGGATGTACTGCGCTGTCTTGCGGTCTCTCCAAGTGAGGCCCAGCATTATTCTTTCATGTGCACGTTGCATGGTTCTCAGCTTACGGGTCTGTCTCTTGGTTAAGTTCCATGTTTCAGCTCCATAAGTGTCTATTGGGAGGATGCATTGGTTATACACCCTTCTCTTCAGGATTCATGGGCACTTGGTACCCCCCAGCCAGACATCGATCGAAGTACTGACCGGGAACGACGTTTGGGCCCTGAAGAGTTTGGGCCCTAAGAGAGAGAGTAAGGAGAATAGGAAAAAGCTAGCGTAGAGAAGGAGACGGGAAAGAAAGTGAGATGGAACACGAGAAAAATAGGTCTGGTTAGTCACTCAATAGAAACTGTCATGTGGCCAACCTCTTTTGGCAGCGTACCGTGTTAGAAAGTGGGGGGAGGGTCCATTAAATTTAGGGAAAAGGGTGATCAATCCAGAAGTTGCTTCTCTCACATCTCGTTCGACACTGATCTCAAGAAGTTTGAATTTTAAAATAAACAAGCGTGAACTCTGCCAGATACAACACAAGAGACAAATTTAGTATAAACTTACATTGCAAAATGAGGCCCCTCCATGCTAAAACGGATTCAAGGGAAATTTTAAAAAAACAAATGAAAATTCATATAGACATAAGTATTACATCTTCAGATTTTTAGCCCTCTAGCTTTTTTAGTGCGACTTGTACGCGATAACCAGCTGTCCAGACTCGCTTAAAAACTGATAAAATTTATGTTGACGGATTTGGTGACAGTTTCAGTTCACTGCTTCGAATGCGAATTACGTTTGAAGTCTGATGATGCAGATAGAAACTGAAAGACATAAATGAAATGTTCTTTGAATCTTAGGCGGAACCGGAAGTCTGCATAACAGATCTCAAACATGGAAGCCGACTTCAAAAACAGTTTTCTTTTTCTTGTGAACCAAAGAAAGGTTGAATATTCCCCTCCTCTATAAGATAAGAAAAAATGACGAAATTCAATTTTAATTATAATTATCTGCTAATGAAAGGCAAAAAGGAGATAAAAAAGAAACGCGCCTTTTTTTTTCAATCTTCCGGGAAGGAAACAAGGAAATTTTCACAACAATTATCACGCAGATATTTTTTTCTCTGTTTATCTTGATTCAAATAAAGGGCGGCTCAAAATAAACTGACCTTCTTGATTTTATCTGGATTCTGTATTTGGTGTATGTTAATTTATTTATACATTTATTGAATCATTATAACCAACATACCAATGAAGAGGCAAGAACTGTTGCTTCTGTCTCGATCAACAAAAACAAGCAATAACTATCCGTGTACGATATTAGCAGTTTCCACGACTTCTGCTGTTAAAATTTCTCTCTCAGGAACCCATACACACACGCACACATACATACATACATACATACATACGTAAATACATACATACATACATACATACATGCATACATACATGCATACATACATACGCACACGTCCCAAAGAATAAAAATTGTCGACGAATCTATAAATACTTATAGATCTTTGTTTTTTAAAAGTACTTTATAAAAAAGAATGTTTTTTTCAGAGATGATAGGAAGAAGGTTTTCGACCCTCTGGTTCGATTGATACAACTTATTGGTGCGATACATATATACGTAGATAGCCTGCCAGCCAGCCAGACAAACTAAAAATACTGAAGGAACTAATGTTAACAGTTTTTGTAGTATCCATTACGTATCATATATATATATATATATATATATATATATATATATATATATGAAACAATGCTCGTACAGGTTACATGATAAGTCATTAGAAAGAAAATTCCCTCAGCTTTCCAACGGCGTAACTTGTCAATTTGTATGTGTTGAGTAGAGACCGATGTATTGAACGTGTTCTGGCTATCAGACGGAACAGGAGAGACGGTAAAAAACAGCGTGAAGAAGAAGAAAAAGAAGAAGAAGAAGAAGAAGAAGAAGAAGAAGAAGAAGAAGAAGAAGAAGAAGAAGAAGAAGAAGAAGAAGAAGTAATAAAGTGAAATGGAGCATAGAAGAAATAAGAAAAACGTTTCAAGTTTGATGACGAAGATAAAAAAAACAAAAGGCATGAACGAACATTTCTTTGAATTCGACATCGAACTGGAAGTCTTCATAACGGATCTTACGAACATTAAATCCAACTTCAAGAATATTTTTTTGGGGGGGGGGGTGAACTAAAGAGAGGGTGAATATTATCTTTCTCTCGAAAATAAAAGCAACTAAGAAAATCAAATCAAGAAAAAGTAAAAAAAAAAACAAAAAAAATGTATCTTTTTTCTCTATAGCCAACACTCAATAGAAGCGGCAAACTTATCCTAAATAAATTATAGTAAACCATTGACACTTGTGTCAGCTGTGACATGCCACGAATATTTAAGACATAGGCGATGGACTTTGAAGGAAAAATATTCTAATTACATTCGTTAACCTAGTTTTACGAGTATATTTTGAAATTTCAAGTTATATTTCGTTAAACTCAAGGTTTTATGAATGTAGATATTTTTTAATTGGATGCTTACCAGTGAGCATTTGTACAAAGATAATCTCTTTTTCTCTGACATGTAGGTCGTTTTTCTCAGTAGTACAACATAACATCAGAACTGGTGGCCTTTTTAATTACAGGATTTGCCAGAAAGGAGGTAGGATATACTGCAAATCTGTTGCAGAGGTTCTACTCCTTGTTTGATTTTCTATTTGGGATACTTTCTCTTAGTTGGACTGCCTTACAAGACTGAAGAACTCAAACAACCAAGCTAGTAACCCATAGCTCAGGGAGAAATGGTGTCATGCATTTCCCAAGGGCATTAATGCGAAGTGACGAAATTCTAACACGGTTCACCGATCCAAATTCCCGTTACGCTAACTGTAACGCCTTGCCGTATTTTAATGAACTTCAATACGTTGATATACATAATTCATAATAGCGGACGATAATGCCCTCTGTTTTAGCCCAATTCATTACTGTGGTTTTATATGAAATGCTGTGTAGTTATAACACAGAGTGCATTGTGCAATAGCCATTTTAAATCATTTTTTCGTGTAATTTCGTCATTAAAGATGAAAATTTCATTTTTACGACCTGAAAATACTAATCGATATGTTGAATATGGAAGAAGTTCCTGTTTTGGTGAGAGCTGACCAAGTGCCATAAGCGATGTTAACATTAGAAGGCAATATCTCTCATGACGACGTTATGACAAAATGACAGACTGGGTTTATATTCGAGTCAGTCGACTCCGAAATGTTATGCTCAATTTTGGAATCGTCTTATACTCATGGAATATTCGAGAATATGGAATATTCGAGAATATGCAATATTCTCTATAGATATTAATTGTAATTTTTCGAAAAGTTTATATCAATTTGAGCCTACTTACCTAACTGCAAAGATCACTGGCCCATTCTACCTGATACATATCCACACAATTCTTCCGTGTGATATTTCCATGAGATAGCAGCTGCGAATGATCACTCCATATGTTAGATTCCTAATCAACGCGAATTCCTTTGATGTCGATAGCATTTGGCAATAAAGATGTTTAATTATTTTTTCGATAGTTTGTTAGTAACAAACACAAATATGAACAAAATTAAGAGCAAGTTAAAGAACGAAAAAATGTTTTCATTTTATCAACAGGAAAAAACAACTTGAAAAACAAATTGTTTTCTGATTGGAATTATGTAAAAAAAGATTTACTTTATATTTCGGAGTTCCAGAGAGAAAGTTTTTTCTTCTTCTTCTTCTTCTTCTTCTTCTTCTTCTTCTTCTTCTTCTTCTTCTTCTTCTTCTTCTTCTTCTTCTTCTTCTTCTTCTTCTTCTTCCACTACTACTACTACTACTACTACTACTACTACTTTATCTTATTGAAATTTATCAACTCGTTATATCTAACACTTTTCATCTTCCTCTTTCGTCTTACTCGCACTTCTCTCTTCTGAATGTTTTCATGATCATGATGAACGTCACCATCATCATCGTCAACGTCATTATTTTCAATAATCGAAATCCCTCACTCTCATCGATTTCTCTCTTGTTATTTCGTCTTCTCTTCCCTTGACACTACAGCCAGTCTTCGTCTGTACTCTTCTTTGACTCTTTCCTTTTTTTGTTTTCCCTTCTTTATTCTTTCAACGACCTCATGTTTTCTTTTCTACTGTCTTTCTTTCATTTTAACAGCTTTTCTCTGTTGTCTCCTTTTTCATCCAGTTCATCATTGACGGCAGTCTTTGGTTATTTGATCTTAAGATAAGATAACATAAATATGGCCAAAAATCATCTCTCTTAATGGCTTGGGATGGCTAGATTTTCCAATTTCGGCCAAGTTTATTGCTGAAAATGTTATGTACATCCTAAAATTGATACCAATAGTTGAGGTTAGGGCTAGGGTAAGAGTTAAGCGTAGAGTTAGGATCTCAAGAAAGATATCTTGGATTTTAACACCGTTATTTGAAGCATACATAAGAATGTAGACTGTTTTCGTCGGTCAGTCGGGCGTTCCCTAATCGGTTAAATATCGATTTTGAGACCTTTGGGCGAACCATCCTCATCTTATTCTTCTCATCCTCTTCCTCCTATCCCTCTTGCTATTGTTACCAAAACTACTAATGCTGAATAGCAATTTCCTCAGCCGTATCATATTGGATTGATATTAAACTTAGCACTGACCATGGGGTGAACCATCCTCATTTTCTCTTCCTCCTCTCTTTCCTCATCCACCTGCAACTAGGACAACGAATGAATTTCTTCTTCTACTCTTAATTCATCTTGATCGATTTAAATTCGTTTCCACTTTCTATCTCCAAGTCATTTATCTCTTCTTTCATTGTCTTCTTCTTCTCTTCTTATTCTTCTTTTTCTTCTTCTTCTTCTTCTTCTTCTTCTTCTTCTTCTTCTTCTTCTTCTTCTTCTTCTTTTTTATATTGTTGCTAACTCTCACACCTATGATTGGCGCGCTTTCTGCTCGTATTTTCCCGCCATTTTCCCCGTTGACATTTCCAAATTGACGCTGATTTTTTTCCCTTTGATAATTTGCATCGAAAACATTTCCAAATGTCAAATAATCAAAGCGATTCGTAAAAAGCAAGAAAAATACGAGTAAAGACCAAAAAAATGGAACTTGCACATAAGAAATAGTAGCACATGTGTGAGAGAAGGGGAGAGAGATAGAGAGAAAGAGAGAGAAAGAAAGAGACCAAAAAGTATTAAAATGAAAATTTGAATAAAACCAAGAGAGAGTCGTCATCATCATCATCAATCTTATTGTTCGTCGTTGAACATTGACTTTTCTCGGGATTCGCCGTCCCTCTCTATCATGTGCGTCACGGGGCTAGTAGTTTCTGTACTCGTCCATTTTGTATTGCCATCTTATATTCTGCCGGCCTCGGTTCTGCAATTGATCTCCAGGGATCCATGTCCATCCGTTGTCTGCCATTCTTGCAACATGACTAGCCCATTGCCATTTGAGTTTCCTTATGGTTTCTATGGTGTCTTTGACACCTGATTTCCCCTCATATACTGTTCTATCTTGTGGTCTCTCCACGTAATATTGAGCATGATCTTCTCCTGTGCACGTTGCATGGTTCTCAGTTTGTACGT
>OY735217.1:49677517-49697517 GCA_963457665.1 Thysanoteuthis rhombus | reverse complement strand
AAACAAAAAGAAATTGGAAGAACAAAGAAGTAGAAAACATAAAAAAAGCGAGAATGTAATACAGACAAAGAGAAGGATTAGAAAGAAGTTAAGCTAAGAAAGGAGATTAAGGTGAACCATGATTACATCGGAAGGCCCCTTGGGAATGAGACAGAAGCAAATAACCCTACGGCGCTCATGAAAGAGAAGGAAGTATGTGAAAATGACCAAAGGTAATGAACAAGTGTGGCTTCAGGCATAATCTTGAAGGCATTCATTACCTTCCTGTCTCTTGCTCTTCAATTCAAATCTCACGATTCCTTCGATTAAAATATGGCAACATTACTTGCTATACCCCCTCCTCCATATCTTTCTTTATTGATCTACCTGGCATATAACTATATACTGAGCTTAGTCTATTCACGTTTACTATATCAGCCTGTTTATATCCATGTTTGTCTCCTTTTTGTCTCCTTTTTTTTCTTTCTGTCTTTCTTCCATTAGAAACCATCAACAAAAATTGTCACCAAAACTGTCAACATAGGTTTTGTCAGTTTTAAAATGGTCTAGTTGACTGGCTGGCGGGCGGGCTGACTCGTTAGTTGGCTATGTATGTATGTATCCCACATCCAAGACGATTTTTATTTATCTTTAAACTTATTTTTGCCTTTCTCTATTTAGATCACTCAGCGATTGTAAAAGGCCAACATGGATCCAAGAGAGGACCAAATAGAGGATATCGTACTAGTACTTAAACAACACAAATAGGGATGGGCAGGGCATATTGCAATAAGAATAACAGATGGAGCCAACACCAACCTATCATTGTGTGTTGGACTGTAAACGCAATAGGAAAGGACCAGACACAAGACAAAGAGACGAGATAGAAAGATTCCCCGGTGAGACATATCAGGGACTAACTCTATCACAGTCGTCATTGAAGGAGATGTGGGAGGCCTTTGTCAAGGAGTGAACTAAAATGCTGCTGCAGGTGATGATGACGATAACATATGTTGGTGGGAGGTGCACTGGCGTGCCTGCATGCACACACGCTAGGGGCACTTTTTGCAAGAGTTCGGGTTCAGTTTAGAGCCAGAAAAATTTGTGCAAAAAAGTTTTTTCCAATCAATTTTATCACTGACTACACTCATATAACATTGAAATCTGCATAATCTGCATAGCATATTGAGACACGTGAAATAGCTCAGTTTGCATATCCTTACCTTTGGTATAAAAAATTAGTGTCGATTTGGACCAGGTCTCATATGTTTTTTTTCAAGGCAGATGGAACTTCGAGCAACAGTAGCTTTTATTAGAATCGTTACTGTATCTGCACACTTATAAAATCTGCAGAGCTATTTACCTCTGTGTGCACGAGATACCTTAAATGAAACTTCACCCGCTAGCCATTTCCTCTGCCACTGAGTCATTCCCTAAAGTGCTATGAAGATGAAAGTCTAACATTTTTCAGCCTGGAGCTCTACAAATTCCCGATTAGATGCGAAGACTCCTAAACTATAAATACATTCTTCAAGACGTGAAAGACTGAGAACTGTTGCATAGAAAGTTTTGTATACAAACAGGTGGCGTACGCCATTTTATTAAAAGCCTTGCTCCTTGTGGGCGAATAGAAGCGAAATCCCACCAACTGTGCTTTCATTCATATCTCGACGCAGTGTCCCTCAATAAGATTCCCATTCTCCCTTCAATGTAATTGATCTTTGCTTTTAAACTGAACATCTCATTCACGGTGCGTGGGCTTTTCCTCATAGAGAGCTATTTAATTTTTCTCTCTATTTCTCCCGATCTTTCTTTCTTTTTTTTTTTTTTTTTTTGCTGATTCTAGATTCTTTCTTTCTTTTCCTTTCTCTTCCCCCCTTTCTGGCATTGTTTTTTTTTCGTTCGCCCCTTCTTTTTTTTGCTGATTCGTCTTCTTTTTATTTTCTCCCGATTTCATGAATTCGTTTTTTTTTTATTTTATTTCCTTTCTCGATAATTTTCAATTTCTTCCTTCTTCTCAGTTTTTTCTTTCCTCTCTTTTTATCTCACTTTTTCATCTTCTGCTTTTCACTCGATGTGTTCTATTCCTTTTTCTCTTTCTCTCTTTTTCCGTTGAAGCTTTCTCAACTTTTCTCCTTCTTTCTTTCTTTTATTCATTTATTTGCAGTTGTTTTTTCTACAATTTTCTTCCATTTGTCAATATTTTTCCATCATCCTTTCCATTCTTACTGCTTTTTTTTCCATTTCTTTCTCTCTTTTCGCTGATTTGCCATTTGTTTTAATTTCTTCTTTTTTTTTTCATGAATTCTTTTTTTTTCCATTTTTCTCCCTATTCGATATTTTTTGATCATCACTTTTTCTTTCAATTTCTCTTTACCCCCTCTTCTTTCTCTTTCTTCCTCTTTTATCTCCTGCTCTCTTCTGGATGTTCTATCTTTCCTTCATTTTTGCTTCTTCATCTTTTTTTTCTTTTTTACTTCATCGATAGAGATGTTTTCCATTTCCTTTCCTTCTTCCTTATTCTTTTAAAATCTCCTCTCCCTTCTAACCTTCCCCTTCAGCACCCTTTTTTTTCTTTTTTGCTTTCCTTTCTTTTTTTTTCATTTCTGCACTCTTTACGTGATTTTTTTCTTTGCTTTTTTGCTTATACTACTTTTTTTTTCTTCTATCGTTCTTCTTTCTCATTAATTCGTTGTATTTTATGTTCTTTTCTCTCCTGCTTTTTCTCTTCAACCTCCTTTCTTTCATTTTCTCCTTCTTCCGTCTCCTATTTTCTACTTTATAATCTTCCTTCCTTTAAAAAGATTCTTATTTCTTTCGATGTCACTTTCTTTTTCATTCATTTGGTTTCTTATATCCTTTCTTTCGTCCACATTTTTTTTTAATTTCATCTTTTTCCACCTTCATTTTCTTTTAAAATGTTTCGCCTCTCTCTATCAGAGACGCTTTCTATCTGTTTTAGGTTAGATTGACTTGAAACTTGATAGAAAAAAGTGTTCCTGGATTAGATGCATCTTACCTGGAATTATTTCCTACTCTGGGTCGTCTGAACTGTAAATAAAACCGTTTAAACTTTATAGTGGACGCCTCATTGAACTTTTCGTTCTTATTTGTTTACTGTTCTATGATCGATATCATTTCTTTTTTCTCTTTCTTCCCTGCATTTTTCTCCTTTTGTCTCGTTCTCCCTTTCCTTTTCTTCGTCTTTTCTTTCGTCTATACATTTCAAACACCTTTGTCACCCCCAATTTCTAATCACCTTTCTTTTCTTTTCTTTTTGTTCCTTTTCTGTCTCTCTCTCTCTCTATTCGATCTACTTCCTCCTTTATTTCCTCTCTTTCTCTTCTTCCTATTTGCTTTTTCGATTATTTGCTTTTTCTTTCATCTTCCCATCATATTCCATTGTTGTTGTATTTTTCTCTTTCTTTTTCTGTATTTTCAATCTCCTTCCCTTCTTTACCTCTCTCTTACCCCCTTTCTCTCTTTTCTTTTCTTCTCTCTCCTGATTTCTGTTTCGATATCTTTTCTTTCTTTCCCCCTCTCGCTTTTTCTTATTCTGTCTTTTTTTTTCATTCATTCATATCATTTTTATATATTCCCCTATGTCCATTCTTTCTATTTCTTTTTCTTTGTATTATTTCTCTTCAATCTTTCTTATAAAATCTTGATTCCCCTGCCTTTCATACAATTCTTTCCTTTTTCTTTGATTCATCATCTTTACTATTTTTTGTATTTCATATCCCTCATTTTTTCTTTCCCAATTCTTCCTTCTTCCTTTCTTTCATGCTTTTTCCTTTCTTTCATATTTCTTTTTCATATTTTTCTTTCTATCTTCCTTTTCATTTGCTCTACTATCGTTCCTCCTCAGCTCTTCATTTTTGCTTCTCTTCTTCCTCTTTTTCTTCTTATATTCTTACTTTCTTTATCTCTTCCTTGGTTCCCTTATTCTCACTTCAATCATTCAATTTTCTATTTTCTTGTGTCCTTCTCATCTTTCCAGACTCTGTTCCTACCTTCCATGTTTTTTCTCACTTTCTTTCCTTTCCTTCCCTTCTTTCTCCCTTTCTATCATTCTCTCGTTCTCTCTTCTCTCTTTCCTCCTTTTTTTCCTTTCTTTCTTAATGGGTCCACTTCTAAATCTTCAATTGAACAGTTTCAAAACCTCGGGTAACAATCTGCTTCGGGTAAGAAATTTACCTGGATATAAGAGAAGATTACCCTGGACACTGTCTCATTCAACTCCAAGCACGCACCGGCAGATTGCTTCGCTCTTTATTACGTTCAGCTGGGGAGAAGATGGCAACACTTTCCGCTATAAGATTGCATGTATTTGCAGAGTGCCGCCGGCCATAATGGAATCAGCAACTCATTTAGACGACACCATTTTGCCTATTCACCATTTTTCTTAAACTTACCAAACCACCGTTTTCGGAGACTACAAACCTTACAATATATATATATATATATATATATATATATATATATATATATAAGCTGATGATCCCTCCGAAAATCCAGTAGAGAACTGATGATCACAACGAGAGAAGATTTACACATCGTTCCATAATAACAAAGTATTTGTAAAACAGTGATACCAAGAATGAAGTTAAATACATGGATTACATTAACAGATATTTGGAAATAAGTAACGGAAGTGACACAACAGGTTTTATTTTAAATGAATCTAATGTTTAAAGTTGTAAAGATAATATATAAGTATCAGTTGGTGTTCCTATGTATGGAGAGAACAATAACTAAAAAAGACATGTGTCATTGCCTATCGAAAACGGTGGACATTTTAACGTGCTCATATTTAAAGCTGTAGAGCTTTTAGAATATATATACACATATATATATACATACATACACACACACACACACACACACACACACACACACACACACATATATATATATATATATATATATATAACTGTAATCATACCTATTTATTTGCAGATATGTATATTTGCTAAGGTTTATTCTGTGTTCCAATACCTATATATGTATATGTATATATATAGAGAGAGAGAAAGAGAGAGAGAGAGAAAACTCAAAGAAATATTCCTAGAAATATGCGTCATTACCTACTGCAGACCCCAAAACAATAGACATGATTATCAATAACACTATAATACATAACAAAGTCTCACATACCACTATCCTTAAAACCGTTAATTTCTTCCAGCGCAGCTACAAGAGAGATAGACTATGCAGCAACCACCTTAAACCCTTAAACATACCAATTAATTTCACTCGTTTTACCTCTAACAAACTTTCATACATCTACCATAATTCCAATTGCATAAACAAGAAATGTCATCTCTCTTCAGAATAGATTAATGCAAACTGCGATACATAGGCAAGTCTTGATAGCAGGTCAACATTACACTTAAAAACCATGGGCACAGAATCAAATCATCCAATCGTCCCAACTTACTCCCAGTAGAATTACCCTTCCTCACACCGTGAGAGGTGAGCATGAATCCAGACCCAACACTGTAATTATTCAGCTACAAATCAACCTGATTTTTTTCTTTGCATTCTTCGAGCTGGTGCATTGTGTGGTACATTAATTTCAGAAGAGCTGTTTTGCCCACTCAAAGGTTAGAACCATACTTTAAGTATTAGATAGATAAGTACGTAGGTAGAAATAGCTAGTACTGTATGATTACCATTTGATAGTTATCTCCCTAGAGAAATCGTTATTTTAGGTGAATGCGAACACAAACCACAATCAATTGACTGTATTTTGATTAAAGATTTCTGATATTCAATATTCCTTTTATATTAATTGATTTTGTATCTTTCAATTTTTGATCCAAATTCTGTCAAATTAAAACTATATAAGAATGAAAGAATCAGCATTGTGAAATGTACTGATACTTTTACACTCACTGTATAAGTAACAGTGGTCCATATAGGGAAATTGAAAATGTAAGGTTTTCGATAAGCAGATCATTGACAAAAGGAATGTTCTGCCGTAAAGTCTAGAAAAAGACCATATAAGTAGAGAACAGGGCTTGAAAAGAAAATGAGGAATATCTGTGCCGAGAACAGCTGATAAAGTTAGGGAACACCATAAAGTGGAATAAAACAACGTGCAATGGTCGGCTGGAAAACATTTAGAATGAATAGAGACCTTGTCGATGTGCCTGAAGCATACAATGAATGCATAATGCCGAATAATACGGATGCAAAACACAAAAGTTCGCAAAACGAACTGAATTGAAATCGAACCGAGAGCCATGGAGAGAAGAATACTAGGATATCTCCCAACAGATCAGTGTGGATCAGAGAGAGGATTAGCATGAAAGATGTTAAATAAATGATCAGGCAACAAAGATGGGCTGGACACTTAGCAAAAAGGAATGACAACATACGGAGCGTAGGATTATCCGAGTAGTTGTCAAGGGACGGTAAACGAAGTAGAAAAAGACCAGAAAGAAAATGGAGAGATGAGGCAAAAAGGTTTGCCAGTAGATATGACAGAGATCAAAGCGATTGTGGTCATCATGGAAGGTGGGGGAAAAGATTTTTGTCCAGCAGTTGACGTATTGTAGTGGGTGAAGATGATAGTCATGATGATGATCATCATCATCTTGGTCTCTTGGTATATGAATATTTGTGTAACTATGTATATGAGTGTTATTGGTGGTCTTGGGCATGACTAATATATTTACATTGTATATTCTGTTGCCGCAATAAAATTGTCCTTTCTCTGCCAACCAACTTTATGCACGATCTTCTCTCTTATTTCACTCCCTCCTTTCCGTATGCAACCATCTATTCCCCTCTTGTCTTGCTCCCTCTTGACGCCCTTTTCATCTTTCTCCCAATGTAGTCTTTTCGCCTCTCACGGATCCGTATCTCTGACTATCTACCTTCCTCTCTCTCTGTTTCTTTTTCTTTTCCTTTCTGTTAGTTTATCTAATCTTTCTCTCTCTCTCTCTCTCTCTCTCTCTCTCTCTCTCTCTTCGCAGTGACTGCCTTCCATTTTCTTTTCCTTTTTATTCTTCTTGTTCTCCTCCCTCAGTGTTTTCTTTTATGCTATCCTCTCATTCATTGTCGTCTTACTGTTGCTCTTTTTCTTCTTCTTCTTCTTCTTCTTCTTCTTCTTCTTCTTCTTCTTCTTTTTGACTTTTGTGTTGGGTCCAGTCCCCACACCGCTTTAGGCTACTTTACGCCAGGACGCACACCTGCTCAGGGGGCACGAAATCCGGAAGCCATGATTAACTGCAGGCCATGTAGATATCGAGTGTATTTCGCTCCGGTCCAACTTGCTGCAGTATAAGTAAATAAAACGCAGAAGATTTTACACATGAGCATCCACGAACAGTCACAGCCAGCTCATTCGAACCCAGATAGATTCACAAACAGCCTCTTTCTCTCCCTGTCTCTCTCTCTCTCTCTCTCTCTCTCTCTCTCTCTATATATATATATATATATATATATATATATATATATATATATATATATATATATATATATATATTACATTTGTGTGCTCGCACATTAACCAATATCGGAACGGGTGTTTGCATGTATACATGCTGCTCAAAAACTGTTTCCGGTGATCCTGATGGAGAAATCGATGGAAAGTTTTCCTGTACTTCCAGCATTTGATCTGCGGAAAGAAAAGGCGTTTCAGGTCTTATTAGTGTCTTAGATTCAAAACGACATGATAGGATTGTCCTTTGCTAGTCATTATGCAGCATGTATCTAAAGTCACGTTCAGTAGATTTGGCTACTGTTAAGACTTCTTTTTATTGAGGTTACCAGAACGAACGTTTGTGCACTAACAAATTCAGCATCTTTAAAAAAAAAAAAAAACACAAAAACGCTGATTTGATGCCAGCTGCCGTGAACATTTCGAACAGTTGAAAATCTAGTTTAAAATAACTCGTTTTAGAAAGTCAGTGATAATGGTGATATGGAAAAATCAGGAAAGCAAGATAAAACAAAATCAACAATCAGCTTGAGAGCGTTCAGTTATAGTGGCATATAAAGGCATATAGATAACACCTTGCCTACATGCTTAAAACATAAACGATATAATGAAGGTATAATAACAGATGGAGACGGATTGGACACTTGGCAAGAAAGAAGGATAAGACGAAACATAGGATGGAGAGACGAGATGAAATGTTTGCCAGTCATACATGGCAGAATATAGCACAGTCGGCACTATTTTGATTATTTTGTACTTGCACAACTGTCTGACTAATCCAGTTGTATTCCAATGTAATTTTCTTCCAGAGCCTTCGTAAGTTTTTTCAAATGTATTCCAAAGTAATTTTCTTCCAGACGCTTCGTAATTTTCTTTCAAATCTGTACTCTTATTATACTATATCATTGTATAACTTTGTTTCCCGATCAAAGATTTTTGTGGGTTTTAGGAAGCCTCTGTTGAACCTACGACCTGGGGCCTAGCTGCTATTCGTGCCACATTGGCGGACCACAGCACGCAAACCCTTGGTTTAAAGTGTAGGGCTCCTTGGATTCTTTCTATATATTCAAAGGTCTAGTTTAGGTCTATTTAACTGAGAAATTTGGCAAGAATTCAAAATAACATTGTTAGTTAGCTTTTTCAATATCCTTGATTGATCCAGAACTACATTTTACTGCGACTGAAAACTATTTCACATGATTTTTCAACAATATCCATTTTGAAAGTCCTTTCCTGAAATTGAGCATTGAAACACCTGAATTTTTACAAAATTTGCTCTTTCTTGCATCTCGTCCCTGATTTCAACAGGCAGAGCTAGCCATACCAGGAACATTTTTATTTGTTGAAATAGTAATGAGTAGTATTGTTCAGTTCTAAAAATGGTACTAAAGTAGCTAAGTATTTGAGTAGATTTTCCTCATATTTGCTGAGTTTCTCTTCGTCCTAATTCAGTGGCAATATATTACTATCACCACATTTCAGTATTATCTACACGAATTGAATTAGCAGCGATAAATTTAAGACCAAATATGACGAGTGGCTTCCTGAATGGCTAATGTCCAATATGTACATGACAGGTCATATGACAGTAGAATCCAAAATGGTGGAATGAGAAAACTGAGTATTTTCGTTCAAGTAATTTGATAACAGTTAGGTCAAAAGTAGAAATCTAGTGAAGAATCACTCTAGGATGGCGGGCTTTCACTAGAGCGAACACAACTTTTAAGAACAAGAAAATCCTATCCGTCCTAAAAATAAGGGTGTATAACAGTGCATCTCTTATGGAGCTGAAACATTGAAGCTAACAAAAAAATTGACCCTCAAACTGAAAAGCAAGCAACCTGCATAGGAGAGAAAGTAGCAAAGAGAGATCACAAGATAGTACAATATATTAGAGGAAAACAAGTGTCCGATATATCAAAGGAAGTATTAGAAAACTTGAATGGCAATGGGCTGGTCATGTTGCAATAATGTCAGACAACCACTGGACATCAATGCTCACAAAGTGGATCCCTGGAGAAAATATGCAAAATTATGGTGGATAGAAAGTAAGATAGCGTGACAAACTAAACAAATCCGAAAAGTATTGGCTCTAAGACGCCCATGATAGAGAGATATGGCAGATCTTGGAGATAGTTTATGTCCAGCGATAGATATCAAAATGTTGATAAAGGTGATCATGTCAAAGCTGACTTGTTCTCAATCGCTGAATAATTTCATATCATCAGATGGGCTCGTTAGACACCGACAACAAAAACTGTCCTTGAAAATATCAACATTGTTTTTTTCAGTTTTCAAGTTGGTTTAGCTGGCTGGCTGGCTGGCTGATTGACCATGATGCTTAGACGCTTCATCATTTGAGCTAAAAGGCTGGAAATTCAAACACTATGTCTAGAAGATTATTTTCCTGTTTTTTTTTAAATCCATAATCTGAATATTTTGTCGAGTCGGGTTCAATTCACACATAAATTTTGTGCCAATTTCGAATATTCACGCTTCATTTTTTTGGAAAATTTGGCTGTTATAGTGATTGCTGCCCAACAAAGGTAAAACAATCAAATCATTCATTGACTCCTGGCCCCTTCCCGATTTTATTTATTGATCAATCCCAAACGGAATGCCACCAAAAGACCTTGGTCATGTGATGTTATCTACTGAAAGAGTAGTCAGACCTGTTTAAAAAAAAAAAAAAAAAAAACTTTTACACCGATGTTTTTGGTGATCAAATGATGTAGGGTCATTTGTTGATTAAAGCAATTTTTACTGATATTAAAGGATATCTTTCGTTTCTTGTTAATCCTGCTTGTGTATCACACTTTACATGAATATTTGGTTTTACATGAATGACCCTTATTATTTCAGTGAAGCTTGAACAAATCCCTGGCCTCTGAAAAATTCCAGTTTTGTTTTTGTTTCTTAGAGTCACCCACAACTCTTTATAAGAGGCTCAGTCTGTCCATCTGTCGGTCCGTCTGCATATTGTACCTCAGCTGTTTTTGGTCAGAGTTACTTGCAACCTGGTACAAAGTGTCCCTTGATAAGATACGTCTTACTTAGAAAGATCTTCCGCTCAGTGTCACGTGATTTGGTAATAATGGCGTTTGTAATCTACGGTGGACGCCTTATTGAAATTTCGGTGTTTGATTTTCAGTGCGAATCTTATTCATTAAGTGTTGAAATCAGCTTGAGCAAGCTCTAGGTCAACAGTTGTAAGATTCAGTGCCTAATAGTCAAATTCCACTAAACTTCTATTCAATCATAGCTTGGTAAACAGCCTTCACTGTGCGCTTTGATCAAATAACGTATCCATCACATGATAATGGCTACATTGAATTATTAAACGTGGGCTTTTACAAATTTTCATACATGTACATCGAAATCTACACGTCCAATCATTTAGATACACCTCTCAAGTTGTCAAGTTGACTTTATTTTCCTTTACTAACGAGAACAATCCTCACCAAAATTAGGGGAGTTCAATCTTCACCGTCACGTTTAACCAGAAACACTTATAAACCAGCGTGTTTTTATCATGATTTGAAATCAAGACGCACGGAATACTAGGGTATTCTATTACCAACAGAGGCAAATTATATACATATATATATGATATGCATACAATACAAATTTGCTTGAATCATCTTCAGTTGGAATATAAGTAGGAGAGGAGTTTCACCCTACAGCAGCCAGGTTTGTTTTGTATACATATTCTTTTTTTTGATTAGGAGTATCAAATGATCAACTATCCGAATTATTGACACACGACAGCATTGTATATCACACAAACGCACGCGCACACACATACATATGTATACATATATGAGTGTGTGTGTGTGTGTGTGTGTGTGTGTGTTTACTGTCCAATGAGCACCAGTTGGATTGCTTTTTGGTCCATCTTTTGTGGCTAAGTGTCCAGTCACACTTCATTTTTGATGCTTGATTGCTTATATATATTTTATATATTTAGTCTTCTCCCTAATCTATGTTGATTTTTCTATTTCTCAGAGTTATCTCCATCATTGCTTTTTCCATGGCTCTCTGTGCAATTGTTCGCTGGTTCTCGGTTCGTTTTATTCATCCATGTTTCGCTTTTGCAAGTCATAGCTGATATTATGCAATCATTGAATACTTTATGCTTTAATCACAATGGCAAGGCACTCTTTAATATGTCTCTATTTATACCAAATGACTTACAGTCGATCGTTTTATTTCGCTTTCGTGGTCTTCCTCTAAATTAATTATTTGTCCGAGATAAAAGTATTCGTCAACGTCTTTTAGGATCTCGCACCGATTCCTCATGATCTTTAGGATATATATACATATATATATATATATATATATATATATATATATATATATATATATATTGTGCCTAACACTTTCAATGTGCTCATACATACTACGTCAAGGCCCTTGGTAGAAGTGCCAGGAAGTGACACTTTTAACCCAACAGACCACACGGACACTCTGATCCTAAGAAGAAGTGCCAATCAATACACGAATAATCTTGTCAATTTTGACCGGTTATATGACAGTTAATATCACATTTGTGCTTAGAAATCACACGTCAAATATACTAAGGAAAACTTGGCATCTGTTTATGTTGTATATATACTCTTAGTATTCGGTGTATTACTATATAGGTAATTGCAAGTATGGATTAATGTTTTGACGTATTTGTTCGATACCAAATACATAGATGGTTGCAAATATCTAATAACCATACATTATTAATGAACCACTGTAGCCACAAAAAGTGGCAAAGGGCTCCATCCTTGTTCATATGTGTATTTGTTGGTTTGTTTGTGTGCTCCAACGATCATGGCAATACTGTTTTGTCAACAGGCAAGAAAATTGGCATCAGTACACCGCAACCTCCCCTTTTTCTGGCCTGTTCTTCAGGATCAAAATATAGTATCTGTTCCACTGCATAGACCGAGGAGTCGGTACTAACACTTGCCTGTCGAATGGGCCGGAGAGGGTGGGTGTCAAATACCGAGTGCGCCGGTGCAAGCGTTGGCCTATGAGGTTTAACTGAGGCTGCACTTGCAAAGCGCATTGGGGAACCTTTGGACTCGTCCTTCGGCTCTCCCATTATTACTCGACCCAGCACTTAAAGGAGCAGATACCCTGGTGGATGCTTTCGCGGGTGACGTTGTCTAGCCATTACGATGAGCTTTTCAACGGTAACTGCATCGGCTGGAGCCATTTTTGGAAGGGTGTCCTTTTTTTCCCCACGTTAAGCCCGACCTTGTGTCAAATTCCGCTGTGGTGGGACAGTACTTAAATAGAATCAGTACTCCGCACCTTTATAAACATATTTTCTTTAATCACCGCTAATCACAAAATACCAGTTGATTCACTATTGCAGGATTTAAGTTATTTGTGTGTTATGACATCTGTTATTATCTGTCTATGAATCTATCCATCTCGAATTCGCCCAATCTTATCTGTTCATAGTAGAAATTTGAAGTTTTGCACACACACGCTCTCCCTAGTAGGTAGGGTAACTGCTGTTTTGTTTGCAAAATCCTTGCTCAAATCTGTTATCATTGGAAGGTTCAATTTACAATGAAAGTTTATGACAAATTGGTCCCTTAGTTTATAACAATGTTTAGTTGTTTATTCTAATCATGAATTTATGATTAAAACCATGCAAGTAATAATCATTAATTTTACTACCATTTGGCTTAATTTACGAGGTAATGAGCATGAGCGTATATGGGAGGTGGTGATTCATGATTTCTAGTGGAATTCTATTTATTTTTGGGAAAAATATTCTTTCGGCTTTTTGGGGGCCTTTTTTGACAGCTTTATCAATAACGTCTAAATTCAAGAATTCAAATGATCGTAAACGTCTTTAATTCTATTTTAGATGTTACCCAGTGGAAAAGGCCATTTATGTCATAAGTGGATTTTAATCTGACAATATTTATTCTCTGCTGGAATTTTTTTCACGTGACTTCAAATTTTGACGCTATGACTTTTCATTCACTGAATGTGATTGCCAGTCAATACCATGGTATATCCGGTATATTCATCTATGTGTCTACTGTCTTTTTTCTTTCCCTCAGATTACTTTTACGATCATTTTTCTCTTTTTAATGAAAATGGTCTGATTCCATTTCTCCACTGCTTTTAGATATTCTTTCCTGAAATTTTTTCTGAAAAAAATATTTCCTCCAATAAAAACACCAAAAGAAAAATCAGGTATTTTTGAAATTTGTCGTTTGGTACTGAGTATATTAGTTTTGCGCATGCGCACATAAGACATGCTCACAAGTCGATATTAAAACTTCACAGTTTCTGCAATGAACAGATTTTTCATTGGAATGAATCCGAAAATAACTTGTTTCATATCAAAGACATGTTTCGGAACCTGTTAGAAACTACCAACCAAATCTGTCACCAAACTGTCTGCATAAGTTTCTGTAGTTTTTAATCGGTTCGGGCTGGCTATGTACGTATATTGCACACACAGTTGACACCAATGGAGTTCGAGGGCTGAAAATTTTAACATTTACACCTCATTACGTCTGAGAAATTGTTTTTTTTAATTGTCCTCGGAAAACGATTTTAGTGAAGGGATTCAACTTGCAAAATAAGTTTATGCTAAATTTGTCACTTTGGACTCTTTTATTGGTCACTGTCAGAGAAAAGGTAAGAAAAGTGATTTATTCATAGAACGCTTTTTTATTTTAAACTTTTTTTAACTAATCACCCCCAACACTGCATTCTGCCAAAACACATCAGTCAGGCGATGGTTTCTATTGAGTGACTATCCAGACCAGTATCAAGAATTCTCTTTGCTTTACAAGTAAACACAAATGTACATTTTTGTCGCTCTCTCCTGACAAATAGAGACTTGTTTAATATACAAAATGTAGTTGAAAAGAACTTTTTTAAACGAGTAAAGGGGAAAAAGAAAGAGTTTTAGTCAACAGACTTCGTACATGATACGCAAATCTATATTACGTTCCCTGTATATCGGAAAGACACGTTCGAAGTGCAGAAAGACAAGTACTTTCTTGTAGTTAAATATTTGCTCAATACGAAACCTCGTGTATAAATGAATATGCAGACACACACACACACACACACACATATATATATATATATATATATATATATATATATACACACACATACGCACACACACACACACACACACACACACACATATATATATATATATATATATATATATATATATATATATATATATATGTATATACGTATATATGGAGAGAGAGGGAGAATCTGTCATTATAAGTCCACTACTGGACAAAGATCTTTACCATCTCCATCCATGATGATCGCAATTACGCTGACCTCTGCGATGTCTTACATGCAAACGTGTCCATCACATCCCTCTATTTTGTGTCTGGTCTGTCCTTACTGTTTTCACTGTTCTATGGACACCGGTCAGTCATTTCTGATTGCTAAAAGTCCTGTCCGTCCCATTTTTGTTGCTTGATTATTTGTATGATATTCTTCACCCTGGTCCTCCCTCGGATATAAGTTAATCTTTTTTCTATTGCTCGGGGTCATCCCTAAGATTGTTCTTTCCATGATTCTCTGTGCTGTTCAAAGTTGCAATACCTAGTATTATGCATTTATTTTATATTTTACCTTTAAAGCATATTGGCAAGGTGCTTTACAATACGTCTATATTCATAACAAATGCAGAGATGACCCCTATATCGAGTTCACACCTCTTGACAAAATGAATATCCCCATACCATTCACTACCACACTCACAACATTCTCACCAAATTCCCGAAAAAAAGACCCCAAAAAACGTAGACAATCATTCGCCTGATGAGGCCCAAAGAGGGCAGAAACAAGAGCTAGTTTGTGTAGCCTATCCACATTCAACAATCTAACTATCTATCTATCTATCTATCTATCTATATATATATATATATATATATATATATATATATATATATATATATATCTTGAAAAGTAAGAAGTAAGGAAGAGTCAAACTGGTCAAACATCATTTCATATTCAATAACTTGGATATTCGATAAAAAAGGGGTTCATTTTAGTATTTCTCAGCTCACAGAAAATATCTTTCTGACCGGTTTTAATGAGATTACCAAGAAGGACATTTCTCATATTCTTAAATATCCATGTTATCAAATATAAAATAATCCCTAATCATTGTGGCTTTCCCACTAATCTCTTTTTTTACATTTTTTGACACATCAAGTAGAATCTTAATACCTTTATATATATATATATATATATATATATATATATATATATATATATATATATATATATATATGTGTGTGTGTGTGTGTGTGTGTGTGTGTGTTTATCACTTTTCAAAAGTTCTCTCCATGCCACTTTTCTTTTTAATCGAATTGGCATAAAGCAAGTAAGAGAAAATATTTGAGCATTCCCAAACCGAGAAAAACTTTTGTGTATCTGCTTTTTTTCAATGTTGAGGGTCGATATTCGGGGCCGATGGGGAAATTTTGAAATACGAAAGAATCCCTGACTGCCTGGCCGTGTTCATTTTCGCTGGCATTCAAAACATCCTGCAAACATATTTTAAAACTTATGTGCCCTCCAAAATGATACTTTTCTGCAACAGTGGAAGTACCGTCGACCATAGCGAAAAAGCTCATTTTTTTCAGTTCTGAGAACGCTCAAATATTTCCCCATCTAATTACTGGTAATTCCTTAATCACTTTACGTGATTTGGGCTTTACAAAAGCATTTCTAAGAACGCTCTCCTTTCGAATATCGGGTCAGACATATATCAATGTATATAACTAGAATTGATAACTGTTAAATCTTGACAGTGTTTGTTTCCATGGGATAACAGTCAATAGTATTTGGGGAGCGATAATCTTTTCCCCAAATCATCAATAAGAATGTTTGATGAATTTTTGTACTAAAAACCAAGTTTACCTTTCTCAGTGAACAAAAAAAATAGACATCAAATCTTATTTCCTGAAGAGATGTATAAGCTATACATCGGAATTCCGAATCTAGTTTTTTTTTCTTTTACTGCATATATCGATATATATATATATATATATATATATATATATATATATATATATATATATATATATATATATATATATATATATATATATATGTCTGCATGCGTGTGTGTGTGTGCGTGCGTGAGTGTGTGTGTACATAGGTGCATCAGTGATTTGTTGCTTGATGATGAAAAAAGTAATTTTTTTTATACAACAAATATGAATTATCTCGTAATCTCATCTGCCATCAATCTACTTGAGCCAACGCTTCCCCATGGATCACGTAGATGAATATTTTACTGTCGAATATCAAAATTTAGCTGGGGAAAATGAGTAAATGTTTCATCACAGATTGTCCGTACTATTCCACTTAGATAGACTTGAAAAGTGGAACAGAATGTCCATGCAGTAATGAATAATTGAAATTTTTTTTCTCATATCAGAACTGCTGTACTGATGGTAGAAAACATTTTTCCAAGTAGATCTAATCTCTCTCTATATATAGATATACAAATGCTTGTAGTTTAACTTATTCTATATATATACACATATATATATATATATGTATATATATATATGGTCAATTTTTTTTTTATATATTATAGATTTTTACCTTTCATAACAGGTCTGTTCTATGCATTCGTGATTTTCATTTTATATTTTATATTTATTTATGTATATATTATACTTTTTTCTACTGAGACTCGTTCCTCAATGGTGACACGTTTATCTTCATGACTAAAACAGTTCTGAAATACACTAATAAAATGAGAGGAAAGTGTTCAGATTAATGGCTTAGTGATTTGCTTACGAGGATTGGATGATGGTTGTATACACTTGGCCAGTTGCTGGCATCTAACTCTGTGACATGTGTAAACCTAATGCTTGGAAGCCCCGATCCCATAAAAATACACAGTCATAGAAAACTCCTGACACGCACTTTACTGACTGTCCGTCAAGGATTTTAATAGCTTTAACATAAATACACATGTTCTTACATGACAATTTGTTTGAATCAGCTGCATTAATAAATGTTAAAGTTCTGAGTTTATAAATGCTTGTCAAGGTGTTGACATGTACGTGTGGGTTCATTGTTATTTTTGCACGCGTGGAAGGGATTTGCGTACTTACCTAGTCGTACGTCTGAGTGTGCTGTGTGGGCACATTAGAAACAAACTAACCCCCCACCCACCCATCATTCGTTCAAACATGCTTCCACACACCTTATTTATTCAGCTTTACTTAGTCTGACACAAGGCCAAAAACTGCTGACTGTACCTGATGTCTGTATTCGTGCTACCAGATGTTTTTTCCAAAGAAAACCAAGATCCTGCGCTCAATTAGAGGCAAATTCATTACTGAATCCAAGATAACACAAAACTCAATAAGGCAGTTTTAAAATGGATTATCGTCAATTCTCCGGCTGAAGCATTGGATATTTTGACTAATTTCAAACGATAGACGATATTTCGCTCTGGAAGACCGCTAACGTAAGCTTCCTTTGTTTTAGAAAACCGGTTCTTTTTGCTCAAGTATTTACATTGTTTTTTTTGTTTGTCTTTTTTTTTTTTGTAATCTATTGACTAAATCTAACCTACAAATTTATTTTTCTTTTCTACAGAGAGTAAAAGTTTTGCGGTACTGGATGGGTTATAGTCTATAGCCACACTGAAGAGATGTAATACATCGAATCAGCTGTCTGTGGATGACACAATAATATATATATATATATATATATATATATATATATATATATATATATATATATATATATGTGTGTGTGTGTGTGTGTGTGTGTGTGTGTGTGTGTGTGTATGTCCGTCTGTCTTTCTGTCTGTCTGCCTGTGTAATTTTACGTGTACTTTTGATCCGCTAGCAGAAGGAAGCCTGTTCTGGTGAAACTACGTATTTATTTGTATTTCAAAAAAGTGAAGTCGATAGTTTACGTAAAAATCAAGCAGAATCAAACTTTTCTTTATAAATTAACAAATACTTTAGATATGTATTTATACGTGAGGAAGAGGAATTGATATTCAGTTCAAATTGATTTGATTGGTTTTGTTTTTTCAAATATATGATACGATGAAAATCAAGTGAAATTTGGATAAATGATTTTTAGAATTCAGACAAACTCTTTTTTCGTAAAAGAAAAAAGTAAGTCCTTACGTTGTTTGTATTTGGGTTGATAGATTCTGAAAAGAAAAAAAGAAAAACGTAGGCAAAAAGAACCCAGATATAATAATATAGTAATAGATGTTCACATTTCTCTTGCGAAGTATCACCAATCATTTAAATTAGTCGAAATAATAGGTATCTTTGCCAAAGGATGACTGTATCAATTTTATCGATTCATAAACAGTTACTTGAGACCATTTCATAATAATTCTATCCTGTTGTATGTCTTGGAGGATGATTATTTGTTTCATTACGTAAGAGAAAATAAATTCGACGAAACTCATGTTGTGAAAAATAAAAGTACTAAAATTCTATGTACATTCAACAAATATTTTTGAACACACAATATGAACGTTGGTTCAAGGTTAGTATAATGGTAAATATGTGAACCAAGAATCGTTTACGGTTGCTACTCTTCAGATTGAGGAAATAAAAAACTTGAGATCATAAATCTAAGTACTAATCAGTTTATTTAGTTAGTATTACCTGATCTGGTACAAAGCCAATATCTTCAATCAGTACCTGATGTCTGTAAGCGACCACATAACTAACTACTGACCAGTTTATTTACAAAGTTTTACTTTGTTTGGTACTGGGCTAAATGCTGGTTACAGTATAATCGGAATAATTCCAAAAATAATAACAAACCTTCATCTGAAAACTTCAGAGAACAACGACTTGTGAAGGCAGTCATCTCCAACAAATTGGAATAATCAGTTCGACGGATGGTGTTTTTACCGGGACATTTCTCCCCAATACCCGAGATAGCTTGATATCAATAATTATTAGATTTATAGAGAAAATAAGGGAATTTAGAAAACAATTGATAATACCGACCCCTAGGCTAAGTCCGTGATAAAACTAGTAAAAAAGGACTCTTTTGTCAAACTCTAGTCCAACCCAGTACCAAGAACAATCCCAATTAAGGGGAGTAAACTCCTGCCTGTCTGTCTTACACTATACGTTAAACCAAACTTATATATTAAATTTACATCTATCTAACGTTATTTGAAATCATCACTAAGTTATTGATTAGTGCTCTTATTAACTGAGCTGAACTGACAAGACACATATGAATCGATTTTTTAATTACATATACAATACAAAATGTGAAGTAATCATCTTCAGTCGAAATATGAGTATGGATGTTTGACCTTGCAGCCAGGCCAGTCATTGCTACATCTTTTTGCTAACTATTAAATCGGTGCAATCATAATTGGCAGCTTTTGTCATTTAGAACTCTGATGCTCTTTTTGGAGTAAAGTATTATTCAACTAAGTTCATGGAATATATTTTCAAGTGCAAATTTCGTTATATCTATGACTGATGACATTATTCAAGTGGACCTGCAGAAGAAAAAAATTGAGAAATTACGAAGCAACTAAAAT
>OY735217.1:49665017-49672517 GCA_963457665.1 Thysanoteuthis rhombus | reverse complement strand
CCACTCGACCCATTTTTAAAAATCATTTTTAATTTGGGGGTAAAAATCATTTTTCGATCATTCTGGTGCTATATTCCGACGTATTTATCAATGGCATCAAGGTTTTCCTGAATGTAAATATTCTTTCTCTGTTTTAGATTTTTTCCAGTAGAAATTACATGTAGATTCTAAAAAATCTAGATATTTCTAGATGTTCTTAACCCTATTTTAGATTTTTTTTTCCTGTGGAAATAATGTTTCAAGATGGTCTTTGAAGCTATGCTTGATGTTTTCCAGTGGAAATAGAATTTTTCAGACCATATTTATATGACTTTAAATTTAAACGCTACAGCTATTCAGTTATCGACTGTGATGGAGAGTCTGATTACACATAGTTGACTGAAAGACCTTTTTTTCGGTTATCCGATGCAATATTACACTAGAATAAAACAATTAAAGAACCTTGTCTTGTTTCAATTTGTCTGTGAGTGTCTCATTCGTCTAGTTACATGTAATTTTTTTTTCAATTTATACCAAATGGTTCCACACTCACATAAGTGTATGTGTGCGTATGCGCACACGTGTGTATGTTTGTGTGGACCCTAGCTCATATATGTTTGAAAATGTTTACATGCATGTGGCAGTGACGTATGGTGCTTTGTATCTTGAGTGTGCAGTGTTCTACGGAAGCACAAAAAAACACAAAAATCTTTCAGTGTATGTCAAAAAGCAACAAGCAGTAAGAGCCTTTCTGATACAACGTGGGGGGTGACCCCGTTGTAAATTGTGAAGTTAAACACCTTCGCTCATCCGATATTATAAACGGCGACAAAATACACTGAAAATGAGAGGATAAATGATAGAAAAACAAAATAAGGATTGGACTCTATTATTCACTTTTAATTCTGTCAGATTCAAATTCTGTTATTCATTACTTCTCTTATTTCTACAATCAGAACAAGCGTCCTTACATAGTGTCAAAAAGTCTTTAACTGCCCATTCCTTTTTAGAGACCCTAAAATATTTTTTGCTTTTTGTTCATCTGTAACACACAGCACGACTAAGATCCAAAGCACCACATGACACCGGTATGTGTCTGTGTGTATTTGCCCTTGCTATTGTTACTGTGTATATTACAGGTTGACTCATCATAACCAATTGCATAAAACACACCTGAATAGTCTCTTGCAATAATAGCAGTTTGTTTTCTTTGTTTGTTGTTTTGGGGGGATTTTTTTTCTTTCAATTCAGCCAGCATAATATTAAATGTCATCATTTCAACTACGAAAAATTACAACAGAAGCGACTGATAGAAACGCTACGTGGCTTTAAAAAATGATATAAAATTCAAAAAATATCTCACCGACACAATACCATTGCACCACAACTGCGAAAGCGATCACGTAATCAACGCAAAACCATTCATGAAACCATCAACACCAACCAAAAATTGTTTCCTTTTCTTTTTTTAACGGTTTTTTCAAAATTGTTCGAAATAATAAAACACTCGGGAGGAGTCCCAGATGAGTAAAACGAATCCTTGAAAAAATTCCACCTTTCTTTGACAGTGCAAAATAGAAACCAAACAAAAAAAATAATAATAATTTCAAATCTCAACGCTATACAAAAGAATTTCTAAGTATGCAGAAATCACATCGACGAATGAAACAATGATATCAGAAGCCTACCCACCCACAAGGACGGCCAGTGCGATTTTACACCCACCCTGTCACATCCCACAGATGTTACTTCTTTCACCGGTACCCAGCCATCGCTGATAAATTACGCTATTCTAAAATGACTAAAATTAATTCTGTAATTTTTAATTCATATTTTTTTCTCCATTTCGTCATCATTCTGCAGAATTAATTGTACAGTGTGAAGAATGCTGCGGATCTAGTGAGAAAATTTTGTTGGGTGGAAGGGCCCGATCGAGATCATCACCCACTAGATAAAATGCTTAGTCACAATCGTCACGTGACCAACATCTTTGGCTGCATGCCATGTTGGGGGTGATTAATTAAAAACTCAGGGAGAGGGTTAATCAGTGAATAACTCACTTTTTGCACCTTTCATCGGGCAGAGATTATTAAAAGATCTGAATTTTTTTAAAAAGAAAAAATAAGATTAGTGTGATTGCTCTTGGACACGAAATAAGGGTCCAATTTAACTTAAATTGCACCCCCAAAACTAAGAACACCTTGGGGAAGATTAGAGAAAAAGTTTTCCCCCTAGACATGATATGGAGTAAATGTTTGAATACATGGATAGCCAACCAGCTAGACTTACTTAAAAACTGAAGAATCTTATGTTGAGGGTTTCTAACTGAACGATAAAGTAGAGAAGACAAGATATATTTCTCTTTGATTCTCAATTATGACTTTTTAGATATATAATCTGTATATTATTGGTTACAATAATGGTGAACCACGCTTATAATTGCTCTCTTCCCTGTTCATCTGACACTTGGATTCGAACCCATGATTTTTTTTCATTTCACTTTACTTCTATCTCTTTCCTGTTTCTCTCCTTCTTTTTATTCCTTCTTTCCCTTCTGCCATTCTTTCTTTCTTTTTTTTTCTCTATTTTTCTTCTCTCTTTTTTTTCCTTTCCCTGTTTTCTTTATTCTCCTCTTCTTTCGTTCTTCCTTCCTCTGTTTTCTTTACTTTTTCTTCTCTCTGTTTCTCTTTTTTGATTTCTTCATCCTCACTTCCTCTCTATTTTTCTTTCACTGCTTTCTCTTTATTCTCTTCTTTCTTTCAACCTTTTTTCTTTATCTGTTTCCTTTACACTTTTCTTCCTTCTCTTTCTGTTATCTTTATTCCTTTTCCTCTTTCAATCGATCTTCCTAGGTTTTTTCTTATCCATTATTTCCACCTTTTCTCTTTCTTTTTTTCTCTGTTTTCTTTATCTTTTATTTCTTTTTTCTTTGTTTCTTCATTTTTCTCTTCTTTCTATCCTTTTTCTCCCTTTTCTTCTTCCATCTTTCTATCTCTCACTATTTTCTTCTTCTTTTGTCTACCTCATTTTCTCTGTTTTTTTTTTTAATTCTTTTCTTCTCTCTATTTTTCTTTTCTGTTTTCTTCATCCTTTTTTCCTTTGCATCATTTCTCAGTGTTTTCCTTATTTTTCTATTCTTTCTACCTTTCGTTTTCTTTTTTCTTCGATCTTTTCCTTCTTTGAGTCTATCTTTCTCTCTTCCTCTATTTTCTTTTTTTTCTTCTTTTTCTCTCTGTTTTCTTTCTCTCTTTCCTACGTTCTATATTTCTTTCTCTATTCCCCTATTTATTTCTTCCTTTGTTCGTTTTCTTTATTCCTTTCCTTTCCCATCCTCTGTTTCTCTTCCTTTTTTCTCTCTGTTTCCTGTCTTCTGTTCCTCTCTCTTCATTTTTCAACCATTTTTTCTTTTATTCTGTTTTTCTTTTTTTCCATCTCCCTTTCTCTGTTCTCTTTATTATTACCTTTTTTATTCTTATTTTTCAGTTGTTTTTTTTATTCTCCTCTCTTTTTTCTTTTTTCTCTATTCTTTTCTCTTTTTTCAGTTTCTTTTTTTTCTGTCTTTGTTTTTTATTTTTTCATCCATTTCTCTTTTCTCTCTTTCTTTCTGTTTTCTCCATTCTTCCTTTTTTTTCTCTCTATCGTACACTGTTTTCTCTATCCTTTTTTTTCTGTCTTTTTTTGTTCTCTCTTTCCTCCTTTCCATCTCTATTTCTTTCTCTGCTTCCTCTTCTTTCTTTCTTTCTCTTTTTGTTTTGTTTTCCTTCCATTTTCTTTCTCTCTTTCCTTCTCCTCTCTCTCTCTCTGTCCTTTTTCCGACTATTTTTCTTCCTTCCACCCCGTTTCCCCCCTTCCTTTCGTTCTTTCCCTCTCTCTTCATTTTGTTTCTTTTCTCTTTCTATCCTTTTTTTTTCTCCCGATCCGTTCTATCCCGTTTCCCCTCTCTGTTTCGTCTTTTCTCTCCTGTTAACCCTCCATTCTTCTTCATTCAATCCCCTTTCCACACAAATAACATCCTCAACAACAATTACAATGTCACTGACGACAAAAAGTGACAGTTTTAATGATGATGACATGAAGAAAACGAAACAATTCAAGGCTATAACAAAAACGCTGATTATCTATTTAAAAAATCATATCGAAGCAATAGATTAAGTCAAGAATTATGAATAGACAACACCGGGCGGGGGAGCATTAAAAAGGAAGAATGGAGCTCGTACAGGCTCACTAACACTCTTCCACACGGATAAAAAGATGAAATATCATTGAGTAATACAACAAAATGATATCTATTTAACACGTTACAAAAAATATTATACAGAAAGTCGTAAATCAGTACCACTGCGAAAAGTTTGTTTTTTTGAAGACCAGCAAATCTGACAACTACGTACTCGATTATTCGAATGTATATGATTGCTTTCTAATCGCTTCATCTGATTATTTATCTATCCACCTGTCAGTCTTTCTTATTTCTTCCCTTCTCTCTCTCTCTCTCCCTCTCTCACTTCTAGTGAGTCCCATTACATATTCCCTCTCTCTTTAATTTCTCGTATACCACTCTGGCCCTATCTACCCGACCCTCCACGAGAACGGGATGTGACACCAGTTCAGTTTAATGTTAGGGTACCATGCACGCAAAAGTAAGGACACCAAAAGAATTCTCTCTTGTCCTCTCAACTGTTGTTGCAAGGCATTAGAATGCTTGGCTTGAGGTGTCAGGGGCGTATACTGACCCCTCTTGATTACACAGGGGTAAGGCTCTGTCCCATGAGTTTAAACCATAATCGATGTGACACCATATTTGCGTTCATCTGGTCAGAAATGATCAAATGTTCAAAATTCTCTCTTTCTCTCTCTCTCTCTCTCTCTCACACTCTCTCTCTCTCTCTCACTCTCTCTCTCTCTCTCTCTCACTCATTCACTATCTCCTCTATCCTAGGTACTATCCAAGAAAGTAACTCAATAGAAACCGCCAAGTGGCCAACGTCTTTTGGTAGGATACTCTACTAGGGATGATCAATTAAAAAATTCGGAAAAAAGGGAGGATTGATGAATAACTTACTTCTCTCGCCATTTCTTTGATCACAAAAAAGTCCAAATCTAAAATGAAAAATAAACTCTTTTATCAAACTCTCAAACTAAAGTTGAGTTTAATTTTTCTGTCATACAAAAATAACGAGGGCAATGTTTGCTAAAGTTATGGGTGTAAACCGTCTTGTAATATTCACATTAGCCAACCGTGATTTGAATTCACAACCATATGAGTGCCAGGAGAGTATCTTACAGACTGAGATAAATTGAAAAGTCGTGGATATCGACAAAAATATATCATACAGATATGAACATGTTTATCCCATTCTAATGAATAAATACTGTATTTCTACAAAAAAAAGTATAATTTATATAATTTTTTTATTATATACACAATATCAAAGTTGCAGCGATCTTCTTCAGTTGGAATAAAAGTAGGAGTGGAATTTGACCCTTCTTCTTCTTCTTCTTCTTCTTCTTCTTCTTCTTCTTCTTCTTCTTCTTCTTCTTCTTCTCTTTCTTCTTCTTCTTTCCTTCTTCTTCTTTTCTTCTTCCTCTTCTTATAAGTACTATCCATGTTTTAATTACCGACATAACTCTAATCATTACATCATCCCTCCCATCTGCCATCCAGCGTTTCTTCTTTTTAAATTAACACAATTGTTCATTCCACCATTGTTATTATCACCATAACGCTGATTCTTACGCCACCTCGCCAGCACACCGACTAATCCCACTGGCTCTTACCTAACAAAAGATAATCTATTACATTTGAATTTGAATTTCAATTAACGTCTGTCTCCTATACAACCGAAGACCCGCACGAGATGGCTCGACATTTTATCTTCTTTTAGGGACAATGCGACGAAATCATTTGCTAAATGTAAAAATACTTCAGCTTGGTTTAGGAGAAATGGAAGAAAGTAAGAAAGAAAGAGAGGAAAGAGAAATAAAAAGAGACCGAGGAAAGAGACCGGAAAAGAAAAAAAATAGGACTGAATTGAATGAAAAAGTACGAAAGTAGCATGAAGGAAAAGAAGAAAAACGTATGAGAAAATTAATGAAGAAAAAAGTTGGATCGATATTTTAAGAAGACTTGCTGGAAAATCCATTTTTTTTGCTGTATTCTGAGCTTTTAATATTTTTGGCAGAATCTTAACTTTTAAGAACTTTTAATATTTTTCAAGTTTTATTTCAATCATTGACGTCAAAGAGTGAAGTTAGTGAAACTAAAACAGATCTATGGAAACGAAAGCAAATGGTATTTTTCTCAATTGTTAGAAAACAATAAAACTTACAAGAATTTAGTAACAATAAAAGTTTTACTCGTAATGATATATTCTATATTCTAAATATAATTATCTTGGAAATGAAAAAAAAATTAATCATAGATTATCAAAATTTTGATCGATACGAGAAATAGTTTCTAAGTTCACAGGTATATTGGAATTTCCACGAAACAATGTTTTAGTTTATTTCATTCGAAGAGTCCATAGTTTCAAATGGGGAAGGTAGGAGGTATTTTCATCTGCAAAATTTTTATTGCAGGAGTGCTGTGTTACGGAGAGAAAAACAAAAAGGTTGCACTTATTATCATATAAGTATATATCAACAGTGAGTGAGTATCAAACCATCTCTACTGTGAGATCTGACGCAGATCGCTCACAAAAACCAGCAAAGTTAGCTTGCTGGTCATAGCAATACGACGAGCGTCCGGATAGATTCATTCATATGTTCTATTAACATAGAAGTTGTAATTGATTCAGTTTTTATCACCGATGATCACCTAGTCGAAAAATGACTTTTTCTCCGTCGAGCTAGAAGGATACACAAATGATTATGGTGTTCGTTCCCTCCAGTTAGTGTGTAACCCATTTTCCTAGCTTCTGAAATCACTTATTGCTTTCGAACAGCCTACAAAAGTTAAATGATTGCAGAAACAATAAAGGGCTCTATGAACGATAAAATCGTGTCTAACATTTCCTTAGCACTTTGCAAAAGATATCGATGGGATATTTTACATCGACCAAGTACTTACAAGGGATTCAAGATGAGTGACATTTACTTTAATGAGACTACACGACTTTTTTTGATACGAAAACTAGTTTCTTTTGCTCGAAAAGTGTTAAAATGCAAAGCGTTTTTAGCTTTTTGCAGTTAAAAGGAAAATTAGGTTTTCTTTGATTTTAGACTGATATTCGAGGATTCCCCTTAGAGTTACCTTTGTGCGCATTTGGGGGTCTCTGGAACTCTTACTCTTACTTACCGAGCTTTATACTAAAGAACAGGTGGGATCTGTATACCAATGTGATTAGTATCAATTAATCTAGAAAGCGCAAGCAGTAAGCCATAAAAATGTTATCATCAATACAACAGGCATTTTAAAGTTATTGCTACCGCCTCTCACCCTCTTCCCAAACATTGTTGTTGTTTTCGTCCTTATTGGATTTCTCACCACATTCAAAGAAATAATGCACACAAGAATAAAACCTT
>OY735217.1:49647517-49660017 GCA_963457665.1 Thysanoteuthis rhombus | reverse complement strand
AATTTTCTTTTGTTAGGATCGTCAGTTATTTACCATGTCTCTGTTTCGGGGATATATATATATATATATATATATATATATATATATATATATATATATATATATATATATATATATATATATATATATATATATATATATATATATATATATATATATGCGTGTGTGTGTCTGTTTTCACCAAACAGTATCAACATTTCTTTTTGATTCAACCTCCCAGTGAGTTTTTCCAATTATTTTCGGATGTTGTCCAGAATATTCGTGTATGAATTTTCAAAAATTCGTGTTATTTTGAATAATCCCGGGACTTTCGACCATTGCTGGTCTTTTTCAAGGTTTATTGTTAGTCTGATTGCAAACTGACAATTTATTATCTTTTTACTTACAACACTGATAATAAATACCAACACTATATATGTGTGAATATGTGCATGTGTGTGTGTGTTTGTAGGTTCTTTAAAGTTTGCCACATGAAGATGGAAAAAGCTTTCATTTTACACATTTGTTTATTTTTAAATATAGTCTTATCTATCTCTCTCTCTCTCTCTCTCTCTCTATATATATATATATATATATATATATATATATATATATATATATATATATATAGAGAGAGAGAGAGAGAGAGAGAGAGGGGGAGAGAGACTCAGCTTATTATATCAATCCATATTGGAAATATTGATTATAATTTGTTTTGTAGGTTCCAGGTTTTATCATGAATACAAATTAGTTGCAAGATAAATGTTTATTAATAAATAAATTCAAGACATATAGGCCACAAAAAACAAATATTTGATTACTATACAATATCTCATATACCTGAATAAATTACTTCATGATTATTTCACATGTTAATATGTGTGCTCTGACATTACTTTAACCTTAATCAACTTTCATCCATTTATTTTATTAACGTTTCTTTCGATTTGGATTTTTAGTACTTGCAGCACTTTTTGATCCCCCCGTATCCATAAATCTCATCTGCTTGGATATTGTTTTCCATCCTCATCTACATTTCTTTTAATGATTGGTCACGAGTTTCTTAATTGACCAATATCTATAGAGGATGGGACCATTCCAATAATTCTATGTCATTGAACCTTCATTGGGTGAGGGACGGGACAATAATTAGTTTTACAGAATGTGAAAAGGCATTGTTTTGCATGAATATACTGTTTAGCTTAAAGCTTCTTAGATGTAACCAGCATCACTCAAAAAATGTCTTGTCTCAAAACTTTATCTATTACTCTTTACATTTATCTTGACACCATCATCGACTTTGAAGGGACTTATAATTCTGCGTCCTACCAAACATCACGCCACTTCCTCCCTGCTGTCTTTTAATTCGTGTTAGTTGATTAGTTCCAATAGGGACCTAACTTCCTGCCCAGCCATCAGGTCAATCCAATGTACCTCTAAATTCATCACTAATAATAACTGTTGATTAATAAATTTTCATGGACTCGTTTGCCCAACGTATACGTTTCTCTTTGTGATTTTTACTCAATAGTAATATTTTTGTTGCTTTCATGTTTTTAGCAATTATCATCAAAATTTTGCTTTCGTTTACGTTCTCAACACAAACTTCTTCAAATATTCTCTTGCTGTTCAATCAACTTTTGTGGCTTATTACTCTTTTCTTTTTCCTCAAATCTCTTTTTGTGACATTCTTAAACCCAGTTTTCTTCTTGCTATTATCTTGCCGAAGTTTTAAATTTCTCTTTTCATTGTTCTGTGGTTTGTTTTCAACCTTTGGTAATTTCCAACGTTGTTTCCATTACTCAATAACTTCGCAGTATCTCGTTTTGTTTTTGCTTTTGTTTTTTGCTTTTTTTGTTTTTTGTTTTTTGGGGGGGTCACATTTTTCTTACGACCCATACCAATCCTCATTCATCTGAAATTAAAAGATAAACATCAATAACTATATCATTAGAGATACATTTATTGAAGATATACTTATCTAACATGGGGTTGCATAATAGAATCTCACACCACCAAATAGGTTACTGTGAATTTATCTAATAATATCTGTTAGTTTTTGTTTTTTTTATGGGGATATTAACCTCATGAATTTATCATATAAATGTAGATACATCGTGAAAAATTTACCAATATTGATTTGTTGCTGCCAATTTTATTATGAAACCACTATTTGCATGATAAAATCTTATACAGTCTATACATGTATATTCATTTTTAACCATAATCGCTGTCGGTATGAAAGAAACTGGAAAAATCCTTTGTCCAGCAGTGGACTTGTAATGACTGCTACTGTTGTTGATAATGATGATGATGATGATGATCTATGGCTATGTCTGTGTAACTAAATAAGTTCGAGGTGAGTGAGATATCTAGCGTTTCGGACAAATGTTTGTACAAGTATATTTCAATTTGTCAATAGTTTATTCATGTGAGTAAATATAATTTAAGATAGATATAATGTTTAGATAATGTAATTGCGTTGCGTTAACAATTATATGTCAAAATATAATTCTTAAATCAGTCTCTCCGGATGCATCAACCATGATTTTTTTTTTACTCCTACGAGGCACATTGTGAATGAACAATACGATTATTACAAAATTAATTGAACTTTCGTATTTTCTAATTAGAATATTTTTATGTGACGATTTATCTATTTTATTCACTATATAAGATTGTCTAATTGATAAAGTTTTCGTAGAAAAGAAACTTTACTTCTTTAAGGATATTACATATTACATCTGGAAAAAGCCGTAAGTTCAATCGACCGAAGCCTTTTGTTGACAACAGCAAAGTTGGGAAAGAGACATTCGATTGTCCGAACAAAAGTTGGAAAAATTTAGATTTCAAAAGAATTTAACATTCTTTTGAAATCTAAATCATGCACAGTTTAATCATCAAATTTTCTCCTACAATGATAAATTTTGTTTGTTAATACACAAAATGACCCAAACAAATCTTAGGAGAATCGGAGTAACAGTAAAGCCATGTAGATTTGATTGAGCAATAAAGTTATTTTTCTATTTGTTCGAGCTAATATTGTAAAAGACGTCTCATACAAAGAAATTACTGCCTTGGAAAAAAACAATGTCACTGAGATGTAAATGAGAATACACTAATAATTCATTTTTATTTCATGAAAAGTAAGTAATGTCAGCAAATGTTACATTTTTGTTTCTTCAAATTAAAACAGTTTCATTGGGCATTAAGATGAAAACAAAAAGTCAAAATCTATGACAATACTCACATGAAACCACAAAGATCTTTCAACGAGTGGACTTGCGCAGAAAGAATTCTTGGAGGATACTGAAAGAAATACAATTTTTTTTAAATGTGTGTTCTTAATCTTGGGAATTATGTAATAATCATTTCCAGGGTCTGCATACTTCCATTGCAACTGTTGATGGAATTATTCATGGATTGATCGATCTTATGTCTTTGAAAGGAAATAATTTTATTCGCGTATTATAGATAGTTGCAAAAAACCTCAAATAGATACGATTAGATTCAGATATGTAAATGGAAAATTATGAAAATGTTACTCTTATTGGGATTTCGTTTTTATCTAGCACCCCGTTTTTAAACGGTCAAAATATGCTGCTCAGCATTTTAGAAAAATAAATAAAAAACGATAAAGAAATTAGCTGCTGCAGGGATCGAAGTGATGTCCAATCAAGAAGGCCATCTTAATGCGATGCCGCTCAACCCACTGAGCTCAGATAACGGCTAAACAGCCACTTCGTCTTGCTATCAACTACCCTTAACGTAGATTGGTGAATAGAAAGATAGTGAACACGATTAAATTCTTATTCTCGTTTGTCAACATTCTTTTTCTTCTATGTTCTCTTTTTCCTCTTTTTAATACTTTTCCGTCTTTTCGTTAAGCATCCATATTTTTCAAACTCCTTTTTTGACAAGTTTTCTCTTTTTAGATTCTTATACAATCATTTACACTGTGAATTATAAATCATATCTGATTTATAACAAGGCAACCTCCCCAAATCAACCCCTACTTGTGCATCCTTTGTTTGTATTGCTTTTGCAAACACACTCTTTTCCAAGTCCGTTCAAAACTGAAAGGAAAAGAAAAGGAAATATTTACCACTATATTTTATTGGGAACATATTTATGATAGACGTTTTATAGTTGGCGTCAAGGGATAAGTTACGTTATGAACCTTAAAATCAGCCTGAGTGTTTTTCGTTTTGTCTCTTCCATTCGGGAGTTATGTGCCCCTAATGACAAAACTCACCACTGATTCCCGGTCGATTTTGTTTGAATACATCCCGATGCATTCCAATAGCGCCTTTGTTCGATGTAAATAGCCCCATTCAATCAATGTCGAAAATGAAGCTCCATTAAATCAATAACTCCATCTCCAATTTAACATATTTAACTTGGGAGTACATGCTGCGACTTTTCAAAGCTCAATGGTTGAAACTTTGTAATGAAGGTCAAAGTGTCCAATGTTTAATATCCTGATACTGGATCTTTATGAAGTATTCATTTTGGAGTGAGAAAATTCGATTTTTTTAACGTCAGCAATGCCGTAATAAGTATAAATTTTGGCGATCTTTCCGTTTTCACGTTGTGAGCATCTTTGCTGGATCAATAGATTTTATATGTGATCAGCTGAGGGTGCTGAACAGGAAAACAAAGAGTTTACGTAATTTACTTCTTAGCTTTTCTTTAACTTTTGGGGATTAGTCCGGAAATGCAAGTAAATCACCATTGACATTATTCAGAAATTGCTTGCAGACACGTTTTCTGAGCATTTATGTTACGCTAGGGATTGATTCCATGCTTGCGTCACTCGCTATCCACTTGTTGAACAAGCGTAGCCATAAAAGATGGCAAAAGTTTCTATCTTTTTTTTTGTAATTTATGTGTGCATGTGTTCGTTTGTTTGTTAGTTTGCTTGCTTGTTGGTGTGTGTGTGTTCCAGCGCTCCTAGCCATACCGTTTTGTCTTCTTACCAAAAAATTGGCATCTGTTCTCGACTAGACTCCTATAAAAAAAAGGTTTGGGGTTTACATTTCTTTTTAAGTTTTCATTTAGAATTTTGGGGGCCTTATTCTGACGTTTTCGATAATAAAATCTTCAAGAATCTCTAGAAAGTAGTTGTTCTAAATTTTTTTGCACTATTTCAAATGTTTTCCCGTGGAAAACGCTAGTTATGTCATAAATAGAATTTATTCTGACCATGTTTAATCTTTGATCAATTTTTTTTACATGATTTTAAATTTTGACGCTACGGTTATTCAATTATTCACTGTGTTAGCGAGTTTTATTGAAGTTTAAATGAAAACCATATTTCATGTCTTCTTCCTTCATCTCATTTAGCATTGTTTGGAGATGATAAAAAATGAATCGTATCAAACAGAAACATTCTTTCAAAACGGGATATACGATTGAGCTCATTGAAAGCCAAGTAAAAGAATTTAATGCTGGAATGATGATGCTGTGAATTTATATGAAAAAGATACTTTGTTCAAAAAGTGATCGAAACTTTTGTATCAACCAGAACAGGTTTAGTACCCTTTATAAAAAAAACTGAAAACTTGCAAGATGTAAAACTTTAAATGCCAACGCTTATCGTGACTGAACACGAAAAAATTTCAGTAAGCAATAAGATGGAATAAAACAGCTTTCATGATATTTTTTTAACTTTTTACACAACGAAAACAACTGTTTTTATACACAATCATATTATTATGAGATAAATATACATTCAAACCATAAATTACCCCCTTTCTCGCATAACAAGCCCCGATTATCTCATTATGGACATGCAGATATTCTGAAATCCGAAACTCTTTTGGTCCTAGGAACAAGGGCTATTAAATATGAATGTGAAAATTTTCCCGAAGTAAAGGTTCATTTCTGGGTCTTTAGTTCCAATGTGCGTCTTGTTTTAATTCCACAGAACTTGCTTTTGCATTTCTCCCACCTGGGGGCTCTACCTTCATCAATAACACACTGTTTTACCAGAAATCGGGCTGGTGACTCTGAGTAGCATTATTAACTGCATGAGAAACGGTGTCTGTCCGATAATCTATAATCTACATTAAGAAAGGAGAGTCTACTTTGCGAGGAAAATTCCCGTTTTTATCCGCTTATTACCGTCAGCTTGGGACATTGATTACCTCAAATAATCTATACAAGACTTCAGGGTTATTTCTGTCCGTTCTCGTGTGATTTATCGAAGATGAAGACATGATCATTCATCATAATTAAGGCCAGGACCACGACTAACACTCGCATAAAGCCTGGTACATTAGCGTTTTATTCCCACTCCCGTCTATGGTATTTGTAGTATAAGTAGAAACATTAACAGTTATGAATTGTTAAGTTCTCGTGGGCTTCTTGGTTTGACTTGATAGAACTTGGTATAACAGCAAACATTTATTCATTTATACATGCATACAAAAACTTGAAGTCCGCTTGGATAGTTCGAGGGTCAGCAGGTCTGGGTTCGATTCCCGGTATAAGCGGAAAGTGTGGATAACTCTTCATCAAGACGAATTTCCCTGTGCACTCAGCCGCTAATTGAATTTTGTGATCAGGGTAGCGGTATCCCTTCTATGGGCTTATATTCCACCAAGTGGGTGGTCATAAAATCCTGTAAGAATAAAATCTTGTGACTTGCAAAGATCACCAATCTGTTTCATGCAAAGGAAACCGGGGCTTCGTCATCAGTCTTATATACTCCAATGGGAGTTGTCTCTTGAGAAACGGACACTTCTACTTTACAAAAATGTTAATATTGTAAATGTTAGTAGCCCCGTTGTATTGTTAATGCCAGCACTTTTAATCGATTCCTTGCAATTTTCTGTAATGCTTTTTCAGCATAACCATCTAAAACGGATATGTATAGAAAGATTCTTTTGCAATGCTTCTTATAGTGAAATGAATTACAACGAATATCCTTAAGAAATGATTATTTGAAACACTTTCCTATAGTAAAATGCAATACAAATACTATATAGTAGGTGTGCTCTGCTAGCAACGGTCCTTTTTTCCTGATTGTCAAGGCATGTTCATAATACATTCACTTACAGCACATTCAGTAGTTCACACTCATTAACAATACCTTTAAATCACATACACAAATCCACATACACACTCATATATATATATATATATACATATATATATATATATATATATATATATATATATATATATATATATATTTGAACTGACTTTTTGCGTATGATAAATATCCTTTAAAAGCAGAAAGATACACGAAACGCCGTGTAAAGTAGTTTGTTTAATTTTGTTATACATAAGATTTTAGGAATTTCATGCTGCATCAAAACCTAACTTTAAACACTGTGATTTCTTCCTGTGGGATCGGGCGAAGGAAGCCACATTTTCTGGAAGAGGTATTAAGATATGTTACAGCCGATATACCAATGGACTTCCTGCAGACATCTATAGAGACCATATCAAAATTGATGGACAATACATACATATATATATATATGTATATATATATATATATATATATATATATATATATATATATATATATATATATATTCCAGAAAGCTTCACAACTTCAAATTCTAAACATTAAAAACAAATTTTTGCGTCATTTCAGTCATTTTTCTCCAATATCACTCAATGCAATTTTTTCCCCCTGTTTTTGTACACACTTTATCATTTTGGTACAACGTGTGAATTTTCTCTTGTTGGAATCATCAGTTGTTTACCATGTAACTGTTTCGCGGATTTTGAAAACAAAACAGGTATATCAACTCGACACCTCAGCAGCATTGATCAAACACCACCTTCCTTTCAGTTTTTTTTTTTAATGTCTAGCTCATGTCATACATGCAGTTTGTTATTTTTTTTATATGGTATTATCATGATGTATTATATATGGAACATTTTTTATAATACACATCAGTTTTTTCAAAGGGTTTACATACGTACGTCATCTAAGATATTGTATTTAACAATGAGCAATCAATCAGTATATAAACAGGTGTGGCTCACTGGCAATTCTATTGATTATCCACCTATGTGAATATTGAATCTGTTGCGATGGTTTTCATCTCCGACTGCATACAAACCAAAATATCATCTTTAGGTATACTAATAATGCAAAAAAATTCTTTGAGTTTATTTTTTACCAGCATATTCAACCGAAGAATTTGACAATTTTTCTACTAACCTTGAAGTTAATTTCTCCACGTCGTATAACATCTAGCTTACATCAATTTATTTCTTTCCTTTTAATTATCAGGTGAATTATCCTTATATAAATGGCCGAAATGAAATCAAACAATATATATACTCCAGATAGATATAGGTATAACGCAAATGGCGGGAAAGTAATTTATGTGACCGTCTCTGATGCATTATATTGATTTCCCATCGGAACTTATATAATTATTTTTTATACTTGCGGGCACTTTTCGTAATTCTAGTTTTCAATAGAGCTTTTCTGCAAATTAATGCTCTGATAAACGTAATTTTATGGGTAGAAGTCATCCTTTGATCAGTTAATGTTGTTCAAATCATATGGCCATCGATATGTGTTAGAATTAGGAGTGTTTAGGAAGATCACCGTCATATTCAGTGACCTGAAGGGAATTTTGAACCTCTGATTCAATCCAGGGGAGTAGTTCCTGTTCCACCGTCCATGCCCAGGGATATCTTGTATCGGTCGATTATGATTTTCGCTATCTAATTCAAAGTCTGAATACACGACCAATAGGTAAAAATGTATACGTTAACCAACTCTTAACCTCTAGGCTACTGTCCCGTAGAATAAATGTGATAGGATTTTGGAGCCTTTGTTCTCTCCTCATCAAAGACTCATTTCGATGTGAGGCTTACTGTGGAGGTTATTAGTACTAATTCTTTCTATTGCCTTATTCTGCTCCCTCTGGAATAAAGTTAGAAGTCGAGGCTTGCGATCTCCATGAGAAGGTATCAGTTTTGGATTACTGTGATTGTAGTTTTTTTTCTGCATTTATCTCATTGCCAAACATTTGCTCTAGAGTGCGCACTGAAGCAGTACCTGACTTAACTTGAATTCAGAACAACATTTACCATTATTTTACCCATCAATTCAAAAGGGTTCATAGATTGGAGTAGCTCAGTACGACTGCACACACTGGAGCAGTACTTCTCTCTACAAATAGACTGAATCAACAGAGTTTTTCATTTCATTTACTGCAATGATTCCCCACTAATTGAAAACTCATTATACATATAAGTAGGTATGTAATCTCCGAACTACAAATGCACATTAAAGTGCATGTTGGAGTAGTACTAGCCTCTATTAATAAATGGAACAAACATAGTCTCCTGTTTTGTTTACAGTAACGACCACCAAGCAAAAGTAAACAATTCCTTTACAGCCCTGGTTAGTTACTCAACAGAGACCGTTACATGAACAATGCATTTTGGCAGCATGCTGTATTGGATTAGTGAAAATAAAATAGATGTGATCAATGAATTAGTTACTTCTCTCGCTTTTTGTTGGACAGTGATCACTAAAAAAGTCTGAATTTAAAAGAAAAAAAAACAAGCATGAATTCCACCGGATACAAACTGATAGCCAAATTTAGCAGGCACTTACATTGCAAATTGACACCGCTCGATAAAAAATGAATAAAAAGAGAAAATGAAATTTTTGAAAATTGAAGAAATAATTTTTTTCATATTTTAGGGGTGGGTGAAAAACAAAAGAGGCATTTTTCCTATATATGATAAGGAGTAGATGTTTGAATTTTCAGCCATCTAGCCCCATTCGTGCGGCCTGTTCGGATGATACATACATACATACATACATACATACATACATACATATTCAGATTAGCCTAAAAAATTAAAGAAATCTATGTTGACAGCTTTGGTTGACTGTTTCCATAATAATAGAAGAAGAAAAAACTCAGTAAGCTCCCAGTTCTTTCCTCACTGTGTGCATTGAAGCAAGTGTCTCCAATAGTGAAACCACCAAAGGTACTTATTTCGTACACTCGATGTGTACCGTAATCCTCCAAAGGCATAAACAGAGCTGAAACGTGATTTTTCTATTGTAACAGCAGGTCCATTATCGAAGCAATGGTTTATGTCATTAGACGTTAATAGAGCCACAGTTCTCAGCGGCAAGTTTAACCCCCTCTGTCCAAGAAGTCGGTATTTGGTGCGAGTAGCTCTCTATTTGCAATTATTGGAATTTTGCCACCGTTTTTTTATTTTTTCCTTTTTGATGGTTTGGCGTCAGTTTCTGTCGGAATCTCTACCCAAACATGTTTAGATGTAGTCACACATTTGCAATTGGAATGACGATTTTCCTGTTGAGAAATGTTTCGCTGCAGATTACTCTTCAAGAATAAGCCTCTGTGTGTGTGTGTGTGTGTGTGTGTGTGTGGATGTGCAGGTGTTTATGTTTTTTGTGTGTGCAGGTGTTTGTGTGTCTGTATGCAAGTTTTTGTGTTTTGTGTGTGTGTGTTTTGAGTTTTGTGTGTGTGTGTGTGTGTGTGTGTGTGTGTGTGTGTTTGTATGTGTGTCTGTCTGTATGTGTGTGTGTGTGTGCAAATTTACACGGTACATGTAATTCAGAACGTTATTACCTCAGCAGGATGATGGATAAATATACAAATCTATAAGAACGGATGAATGCGGATGTGCACGCACTGTCGGTTGCTGGTGGGTGGGTGCGGGGATGCGTACGTAGGGACATTCTTTATTTCCTGTTTAGTTTGTTTTTTTTGTTTTTTTTTCTTATTTTCATTTTTGTACTTATTTCGCTCTTCCATTTTTGTAAATATTTCTTTTCCCTTCCACAAGCGGGGCAGCGGAGCGAAGAGTAATCGTCGATCGAACCATCACCGACGTCTAGAGGCCTAATCACATTGCTGACCTGTTTAGATGAGTTGGGCGTTGAGCATTAAAAACGAGAGAGATTGCGGACTTGAGTGTAATTCGTGGAGAGATCTGACTGTACTTGAGGGCATTAGGGATATTAAACAAAAAAAAGGGGGAATAAGCAACGACATAAAACAACGGCATACATAAATAATAATAAAAAGATGTAAAGAATGTTCTGGTTGAGATTGGATGAAATGGAATGTGGACGTGAATCAATAGAGAGATATTTATGTTTGATAGGCGATTTACTAGCAGAGGATTAGTGTAGCAAAAGACAATAGGGCATCATAGAGTTTCGAGTTATGATGTAATTCTCTATCGATGCCCAGGAAATATCATCAGAGAGATAGAGAGGAGGATAGATGTGAACAGACAGATTCATTGATATGAACAAACTGAGGTAGATAGATATGGAGGGACAGATACATATATATAGATGTGAACAGACGGGTGAATAAACGTGAATAAACTGAGGTACACAGATATTGACAGATATTGATCGATATACAGATAGATGTGAACATAAATATGTTAGATATGAGCAAATTGAGGCTGATAGATATGGACAGAGATAGCTTGATAGATAGATAGATAGATAGATGTGGACAGATATGTATTGATACGAACAAAGTGAAATGGATAGATATGGACAAACTTAGATTGATAGACAGATAAAGTGAAAAAAGATTATGAAAGAATTCAAGAAGAAGAAACAAACTGATTAAGATACAAAGAAATAAATGTAACATATATATGTGGAAACGAAAGAGGAATCTAAATGAAGAAAAATCGTCTGTGCGGTTTCTTGCAAACGCCATATTAAACAATGGCTGCCAACATCAATCTCTTCACTTTTTTTATTGTCCCGCTTTGTAAATATTCCATTCATATTTTTCTTTACCTTTCCATATCTGTTTGTCTATACTACCAAGAAGGTTTTGTGCTTACTCTCTGCTTCAATGAAAACTGGTTATGCAAACCATCCTTCAGAAATTAGAAGAGGCTGTGTTCAAGGGAGGGGGTCGAATTAATGGAGGATAAGAAATCGCTGACTCAAAGAACATACAATCCAACCAACTTGTCCCTATAACTTATATCTTTGTTTCTGATAATCTCGAACCTACAGCTTTCTTGCGTGACCTCTTGAACATTGCATTGATTTAACTGAATCACCGTTAACTACTTGGCTTTAGTTGAACAGTCGCAGCTATCGAAGGTGGTGGAGGGTTCCATTCATTTTTATATGAACGTGTGTTTCTATCTTCCAGCGCTCCTGGATATTCTGTTTTGTCTACATACTTGAAATTTGGCATCAGTACTCCACCACACCCCTTCTAAAAAAAAAAATTTAATTTTCGAAAAAAAGTTTTTTTGACCTGGGGAGCTTATTTCGACGGTTTTTTTTATCACAGAGATTTTCCAGAATCTAGACGTTATTTGATTTTGGTTACTTCATTTTTGGGTAATTTTTCCGTAGGAAACGCTATCAAAGTCAGAGATAGAATTTATTCAAACTGTATTCATCCTTCGACGGATTTTTTTTACATAACTTCAAATTTTGACGCTACGGTTGTACAATTATTGACGGTGATTGCAAGTGTTTTACCTTCAATTATCACCGTGGT
>OY735217.1:49597517-49642517 GCA_963457665.1 Thysanoteuthis rhombus | reverse complement strand
GAATGTATTATCCCAATTTTATATCTTTTGGTTAATGTTATCAACCAGTTATTGTTGCTTAAAAGACAATGGCTAAACTATTCCACTCGTTTCCAGGCAGACAAGCCTAACGGACTGAAGGATCCAACTTCCATTCTGACTGAAGATGATTACTGCAACTTTTTTTAAAATCTAAACATATAACGGCCATATAAGCAATTTTCTTCTCAGTTTCCTGCGCAGTTATCTCATTGGTTAATTCACCTTCCCATCATGACATAAACTCAAACTTGAACTTGACTTAATGTCTGGTCACCTTTTAAAAAAGGCTGAATGATTTGAGGCGTAAAAAAAAACTCAATATCAGGAATGAATTGCATAATACAATAGCCTTAGGCTACTTTGTATCGTCCATGCATAAACAACACCGTCATTTTTTACGGGCATATGCTCATCGAATTGATGATACAAAATAAATGATAAAAATGTTTTTTCAGTATGAATATATCCATTTGTTTGAAGGAAAAAACGTTTTGTGTGCCTGGATGATAATTTTTCGTTAGTATCTATGGGTTGTCAATTTTGCATATTTGCCTAGGGATCAAATTACTACCAATTACTTGGTAATGATTTCAAATCACGTTCGAGATATGTTCAGTTTGTTATCACATTTATTTCTTTGACTAAAATAAGCCCTTGCGTAGTTTTAGCATAAAATTTGGTAGATATATACGACTTATCATTCTAACTCAATTGGTAGAGTCAGGACTACCAATCACTTAGTGGTTGATACAAATTATGGTTCGAGAATGTTAATTCTTACTCCCTTAAATTGGATAAGGGTTGTCGATCTTGATGCGACAAATATAGACTTGAATTTGACAAAAGCAATGAAGACAATTACAAATTTTATGTCAACAGCTCAATAAATTTACGCTATCTTATCGTACAGATAAAATAATTACTGCCAAGTAACGGGCACAGCAGGATTCATCAGGGTTTTTGTTTCGAGATATCAGTTAAACAAACAGTTCTCTGGTAATAAAAGGCTACTCAAGGGTGCTTCGTCGTGGCCTGATGTTCAGCGAGGTGTTCTTGCTTATGATTACTACTGTAGTGAGATTGATCCTCAATGGATACCCTGCACTTGTGCCAAAACTAACATGTATGGTATTGTTTTAGAAATTTGGGGTACAATGGATACCACCCCTACTTCAGCATTACTGAAAGCAGATAAGATACTGAATAGAGTTTTGGAGTATTGGGGAGACGTGCAACCACTTGATCCCTAGTGAAAACCATCAATTGATGTGGAAACTCAGTTAGTGGCAAAAAATCGGGAAAAAAACTGGGAAATCTGATGAGGGATCAAAACCATCCAGATGACAGCATGGCAAAGATCAGTTAAAATACTGATGGCGATGGTGCAGTTTAGAAGAAATAGGCTGTCACTTGATCATTTGAAAACTATCCGCTACAAAGGTTGTGAAAACTTGAGTACCTAATCCTCCTCCACATAGATGAAACCCAATTAGTATCTCTCTCTCTCTCTCTCTATATATATATATATATATGTATATATATATATATATATATATATATATATATATATATATATATATATCAATATCATTTTGTGTTTGCCACACTTTGCAATAAGCACGTGGATACTACGCTCTGATCCAAGGCGAAAAACGGCACATTGATCATTGACAAAATGCACAGATACTCTGGTCTATTTGTAAATAATCCAGTCATTTGGTATAATGCCAATAATAATAATAATAATACCGCAAAAAACGGGGCACAGATCCAAGACCTGTGTGTCGTAACCGGCAGGTGTTCCCTTGTTAGCCACCAGGAGGGACCCGGTCGTCATCCTGTGACTGCTGGCCAAAATCTCGGCTCGTGTACCCTTAATGGCCTTCAGGAGGGACACAGTCGTCACACAGCTACTGTTGGCCAAAACTCGTATACCACTAGCGATATCCAGGGGAAGCGCAGTCCTCATAGGGCGACTGCTATAAAGAGAAAGAGATGGACAAGGGAAGAGAATAGACTAGTTATGTACTGTTACTATAAAAGCAAGCCTTCAGTGCGAGCTTATAGAGAGCGTATGCTCCAAATATGGAGGGAAAAATCTGCTGTGGAAGTATCGAACCAACGCCTTGCTGACCAAGTAAAGCAAATTCAAAAGAAGAAATGGTTGTCTGAGACTGAACTACTAGAGATTCGCATTAATGTAGAGAGAGATTCAGGTGACACATCTGAAAAATGCCCCCCCAGCACAACTAGTACCAATAACAAAACTAGAATAATCCCCCATGAGACCCCCACAGTAAGCTATGCACCAGAGGGTGATGACGAGGCACCAACGGAAGAAGAGAAAAGCAAAATACAAGCTTTGAAAGAGATCATGCGAGGAGAGAAAACAACACTCCCCTCCCTAAGAGACAAAGACAGAAAGAAAGTCGGAGAAGTGACCGAACAGGTCAACTGCCTCTTACAGCACATAGAAACAGACACCCTCCTAGAACTCAACAACCTAATTTATGCAGGGGCGAAAATGGTAGCACAAAGTTTCACAACACAAGATAGGAACCTGAGCAATAATAGGGAAGGGAAACCTAACTGGGAGAGAAGGTTACAAAGGCAGATCTCCCAACTACAGAGAGACGAAGTACTGCTTAGAAATACACCACACACAGACAGACCACGAGTAAGACTTTATAACAAATATAAGGTAGCGCAAAAAGGCATCGCAACTGTAGTCGAAGAGTTACACCAGAAAAGACTAGCTAAAGAGGCAAGACTAAAAAGATACAGACTAAGATCGGCCCAATACACACAAAACCGCACATTCCAAAACAATGAGAAAAAGTTTTACCAAGATTTAAATGGGGAAAGAAGGCAGGACATAAAACCAGATGCCACAGAGGCCAAGAACTATTGGAATAGCATATGGGGGCACCCAAAAAGACACAATGTAACACCGCAATGGCTAGGAAACATGAGAAAAGAACTAGAAGATATAGACAAGGGAGAACCAATAGTACTGAATGAGACCACATTGAAACATACTCTTAGGAAAGTAGCCAACTGGAAAGCACCGGGTCCCGACGGGATCCATGGGTATTGGTTCAAAAAGTTCACCACGTTACACGGTAGACTCACCCACCTACTCCAAAATTGTCTAAATGAAGGCAAAGCACCAGAATGGATGACTAAAGGCAGAACCACCCTCATCCAAAAAGACCTGGGGAAGGGGAACATAGCAAGCAACTATAGACCAATCACTTGCCTACCACTTATGTGGAAAATCCTGACCGGGCAAATAGCAGAGAGAATATACATGTCAATGGATAGAAGGGGGCTACTACCAGAAGAACAGAAAGGGTGTAGGATAGGAACCAAAGGGGCAAACGATTTACTCTACATAGACCAGATGATCTTAAAAGAAGTAAGGAAAAGGAGAAAGAATATCGCAATGGGATGGATAGATTACAAAAAGGCATACGATATGATTCCACATAGCTGGATACTCGAATGCCTTAGAATGTTCAAAATTAGCGAACCGGTGGTTAAATTCATTGGTAATTCGATGAAAAACTGGAAAGTAGATTTGACAGCCGCAGGGGACAAACTAGCCGAGGTGGGGATAAAAAGGGGAATCTTCCAAGGAGACTCGTTGTCCCCACTATTATTTGTTCTAACAATGATACCGCTTAACAGAATCCTGAGAAACAGCAAAGGATACCACTTCTCTAAAACAAAAGGTAAGGTCAACCACTTAATGTACATGGACGATATTAAATTGTTTGCAAAAAACAGGGGAGAGCTTGAGACTCTGTTCAACGAAGTAAGGGAATATAGTGAGGACATAGGAATGGAGTTTGGGATAGAAAAATGCGCAATCATGGTGATGCATAAAGGAAGGCTTTCAATGACTGAGGGAATTGAACTTCCGGACAACAACAAGATTAGGGCATTGACTGCACAAGACCGATACAAGTACCTAGGTGTCCTTGAATGTGACACGATAAAACGGGAAGAGATGAAGGAGAAAATTAAGAGAGAATACCTCAGAAGGATAAGGAAAATATTAGAAACCAAATTAAATAGCAGAAATCTAATAAAAGGAATGAACACCTGGGCTGTGTCAGTAATTAGGTATACAGGACCATTCCTAGGATGGACAAAGGAAGAGCTCCAATCAATGGATAGGCGAACAAGGAAACTTATGACGATGCATAAAGCATTACATCCTAGGGATGATACAGATAGGCTATACGTTAAGAGAAAAGAAGGTGGTAGGGGGCTCATCAGCATAGAAGATTGTGTCCAGAGAGCTAAAGTAGTCCTAAATAAATATGTGCAAACAAATAGTGAAGAAATCATAAAGAGCGCGAGGGATAGTGCGACAAACAATAAAGTAGAAAACAATGGAACAGTACAGCAAACTAGAAAAGAAAAGTGGGAAGGGAAAAAATTGTACGGCGAGTTTAAAAGACAGATAAAAGAAATAGCAGACGAGAAATCATGGACGTGGTTACGAAAGGGAAACCTTAAGAGAGAAACAGAATCGCTCATCATGGCAGCCCAAAACAAAAGCATAAGGACAAACTACATAAAAGCAAAAATCGACAGAACACAGACAAACAGCAAATGCCGCATGTGCGGTGAAAGAGATGAGACAGTAAACCACATAACTAGTGAATGTAGCCAACTCGCCCAGAAGGAGTATAAGCATAGACACGATAGAGTAGCAACGATGATACACTGGGAACTAAGTAAACAAATGGGATTCAACCATGGGGAAAAGTGGTATCAGCACAAGCCAGAGGCAGTTTTGGAGAATGACAACCACAAACTACTGTGGGACTTTGACATCCAAACTGACCACCTCATCCAGGCAAGATGGCCGGACTTAGTAATAGTAGACAAAAAAAGGAGGGCCTGCCAAATAGTAGACGTTGCTGTACCTGCAGACCATAGAGTAAAAAAGAAGGAGGGTGAGAAAAGGGAAAAATACCAGGACCTAGCAAGGGAGTTAAAGAAAATGTGGAACATGAAAACCAGGGTAGTACCGGTCATAGTGGGCGCACTAGGAACTGTCCCCAAAACGCTGAGGGAGAGACTGGAGGAGATCGGGATTAGGGGGAGGATAGAGACCGTACAGACCACGGCACTGCTGGGCACTGGACGGATACTGAGGAAGGTGCTAGAGATATAAGGACTGCAACGAAGCGTAGCTCTGTCATGATATGCGAAAGAGAGAGGAGACGTTAGCTGAAGACCTGGGGAGACTTATTGTCACTCAGCCTTCAGCGATAACCACTGGGCAACCGGTGTGAAACTGTAAATCGCAGAATTACTGCGATCTATGAGTACGAGGAGAGGAGGGCTGGAGACTTGAGGAGACTTGCTGTCACTCAAACTCCAGCGGTTACCACCAGGCAACTGGTGTGAGATTCCGAAATAATAATAATAATAATAATAATAATAATAACCACTATAATAGCAATTTCTATTATCATTATTGACATCATCATCAATTTGTCTGGAGGATAATATCAATGATGAAAATATGACAAATACTGAGAAAAGTAATAATGAAAAATATATTATGAACGAGAAAAATGATACGAAAGATTATATCTATAACCAATGCATCGACAAAATTATTGAAAATAAAAAATATGAATAACGACAATAATTAAGAAAATAATAATAATGATAATAATCATAATGATGATAATAATAATAGCACCATTATTATCAATAGCAGTAACGATGTCAGTAATAATTAATGCGTGATATAAATACGATAAAGGAAAATATTATTACCATTTCGACATAATAATGATAATAATAATAATAATAATAATAATAATGATAATAATAATAATAATAATAATAATAATGATAATAATAATAATACCACCAACATCATCAATAAAAGCAACTTTGTCAGTAATAATTAATGCGAGATATAAATACGATAAAGGCTCGAATATTATTATCAGTTCAGCAAAATAATAATAATAATAATAATAATAATAATAATAATAATAATGATAATAATAATAATATGTGGGACTATCTGAATAGATATCTATTATCAATAGCCTAGTCGGCCATATTGCATAAAGTGATGACACGTGACACGTGTCAGTCGATATTTTCGCGCCTTTTTTCTACTGCCCGGCGCCTCATACGGTTACGCAATATTCGCCATGACACTTGATAAACTGAATTTCAGTAATTAAATTTGCAAACGAAACGTGCGAGCTGCCAAACAGCATGCCGGAATATTTTATCAATGATTCAATCTTAATTCGATGTTTGCGTTTTCCACATTTTCCTTACCGGAAGTTCAACAAAACCTTACCTAAAGCTCTTTACAGTATTTTTTTTTTTTATATAGTTGACTGGTTTTACTTTCTTTCATGCTTTCATATTCCGTATCTTGTTCCTTATCTCTCTTACCATTTATTTATTTAACATCTCTCTCTCTCTCTCTCTCTCTCTCTCTTAGACACACTGACACACACACACACACACATACACGCATACGTACACTCTTGATCACTTCCCTTTTCTCTGTTCCTGTCTTTCTATTTCGTCTCTTTTCCATACATGCTCTCTCTTTCTCTCTCTCACTCTCTTTCTTGATGTTGTTTTCGATGTCTCTTCTTCCCTGTTTTCCTCTCGTATGGTGCCCCCTACTGAGTTGACTTTATTTCCCTAACCTAACAACAATGACAAGTTCATGGTAGAAAGTGATAAGTTTAAAATGACTGATTGGGAGAGAGGAGGAAAGAGAGAGAAAAAATCTTTTCCAACGTCATCAATCAACGGAAGAAAAAAGGAAAGAAACAGGAGAAGAAAGGAAGAAAAAGAAAAAGAAAGGAGGGAGAAGCTTGGAAAGAAAGAAAACAGAGACGGAGAAATAAATAAAGAGTGGAAGACAAAATAAAGAGTAAGATCGAATTATCTGGTGTCGCTAAACAGATTTTTAATTGGAATTTATCACTTTTTCTTTCTTTTATTGTCTTTAGTATATTTTTTCTCTTTCTTTCGTCTCTACTCTTCTAAGACGTTCATTGTATAAATTTGGAATTTTGCTCACACTCCTCTCGATGAGTTGGAAACATTTTTTTTTCAAATTTGGTTTAGTGACTGAAAATTTTGCATTCGGAGCGGAGTTTGACCCTGAAGCAGTAAGTCTTGTTCTTCTTACTTTTTCTATAATGTTTTCTCCTTGAATATGTTCTTTTTTTCTTTGTTTACACACTTGCCTTCTTCGTCCATTACTTGTTTTTTGTTCGTTTTACCTTTTCTATCTTCCTTTTTCTGTCCTCCTTTCTTTTTCCAGTTTTACTTATGTTCAATCACATTCATTCTTTCTTTCACTCACATTTTCTGTCCTTTTTTTACCTCTTATCTTTGTACACTTCTCTCTTTCTCTCTCCCTTCCCTTCTCTCTCTCCATCTTTCTCTCTCTCTCTTTCTCATTATCGGATTTTCATTTTCTCGTATATATTCTCTGCAATTATTTTTCTCAAAATATCTTTCACCTTGTTCATTGTTCCCTCTTTATCTCTGTCTCTATCTCTCTTCCTCATGTTCCTTCCTCTGGGTTCTTTGTCTCTTTCTCTTTCCACATTTCCTTTTCCTTTACTTCTTTCCCCTTCTCTCTCTTTCTCTCTCCCCCTCTCTCTCTCTCTCTCTCTCTCTCTCTCTCTCTATCTCTCTCTCAGTCGTGTTATCATCTACCTATGTCCTTTCCTCTTTCCCCTTCTCCGAATTTCACATCATTTTTCTCCAATACTTTTTATCTCTCTCTTTTCATTTGCAAGGTCTATTTCTCTTTCTCCTCACTTTGTCTATCTTTCTCTCTCAAAATTCCTCTCAAAGCTACTTTCTCCTTGTTCTCTCTCGCTCTCTCTCCTGCTCTCTCTATCTCTCTCTGTCTCTCTCTCTGCCCTCTCTCAAATGTTATCTTATTACTCTCCATTTCTACTTTCTTTCACATGCTCTCTCTCTCTCTCTGTATATATATATATATATATATATATATATATATATATATATATATATGTATGTATATAGTATAAATACTGTGAAAGTAAGAGAAATCTACCAATCAAACATGTAATAAGAGAAACCCATCAATAAAACAATACAAAAGACGGATCTGCATTTATAAGAATTTGAATTTGTAGTGTTTTTCAAGATCTTTTAATTTTTAAATTTTGGAATTTTAAGAACCATTTCAGAGATTTCTGCTCAACCCCGTTTCCTAAATTAGATTCCTCTGGGTTCACTAACAATCTGAGTTATTTATGTTAGAATATAAAACCTGCCCTATGTGGAGTATGTTTAAATTAGTTTTGAGTGAGAGTTTGAATGGAACCTTAAATAATCATGTTATCGAACTATGTACACTTGAATAATACTTTTTGGTGGAACAATCACATCGAGAATAAGGACATAACTGTCAAAATTGAAGATGCAGACCTGGGTGAAGTAGATCACTATATCTAACTCGGACAACAAATCTCTATGAAACCCACAAAAGAAGAAGAAATCAAGCGGAGAATCACCTTCAGATAGCTAGCCTTTGGCAGTCAAAGCTCAAACTTCAAAAGAAAGACGATCACCATAATCCTAAAAAGAAGAGTATACATCTAATGCATTCTCCCGACAGTCACTTATGGAGCTGAAACATGGAATCTAACCAAGAGACAGACCTGTAAACTGAAAAGCATGCAGCGTGCACTTGAGAGAATCATGCTCAACCTCACATGGAGAGATCACAAGACAGCACAATATATAAGGAAGAAAATGGGAGTCTGAGACATCATAGAATCTATAAGAAAACTCTAATGGCAATGGGCTGGTAATGTTGCGAGAATGGTAGACAACCGATGGACATCACGACTCACAACATGGATCCTCGGAAACCACATGTGAAACCAAGACTGACAAAATACAAGATAGATTGATGAACTAAACCAATTCAGAAAATACTGGCTCCCCGACGCCCATGATAGAAGATTGTAGCGAATCCTGGGGAAGGTCTATGCCCAACAAGGGATGTTAAAAGACTGATGACGATGATGATTATGAACCATTGGATCACATTTAATTCGAATAGCTTGAGGATTTTACAAAATATAGATGGATAGAAATCATTTCATTATTATTGATGTTAGCTTGAACTAGGACCTGAATATATAGGCGTTGTTGGAAGCGGAAGAATTTTCAAGATCTGACTTGCTAATAAAAGCATGCCTAGGGGTCCCTTGGGTATAGATAAAATTTCACGAGTATGACTTGTGAGGTTCCCGTGGTACGATGTTACATACGGACGGACAGGCAGACGGACATTCGGTGAATTATTGTGGGATATAGAGAAATGGCACACAAAGAACGTACGAAGGAAAGAAAAGTCGGCATGGCATAAGTAATAGTCGTTAGGAATAACTGACTTTTTACGAATGATATCTCCATGAGATTATGTTTATTTATCTTTGAAGTTTTACCATTTTCAAATTTCTTCTCTCGTTTTCCCAATCGCTTGCTTCATTTCTTCTCTTTCTTTTTCTTCTTTTTCTTTAGTCAGATTACAACTGCCATCAATTCTTTTCTCGCTATCATTCTCTAACACATCTTCCTTATTTTCCGGGATTTATGTTCTTGCCCTCTTCAATTCTTTCTTCCTTTCTTTTTTCTTTATTCATTAATTTTTACTGAGTCTTTGCCTCCAAATAAGAGACTCTGTTCGTCTGCCGGTCGGCGGATATGTCCCTATTTTGTTTTTCAACTGTTTCAAGTCAGAATTGCCTGAAACTTGATAAAAATATGTCCCTTGGTGAGACGCTCCTTTACTAGAAAATCCTTCCACTCAGGGTCATGTGATCTGGAAATGATGGTGTTTAAACTAAGAATCGATTTTCCCGGTTTACTTGAATTTACTTGAAACTCGATAGATGCTTGATGAAAAAAAGAAACTTCCATTCTGGGACATGGTCAATAATAGCGTTTGAACTTCATAGTTTGAATCTTCTCAGCTGTTTTAAGTTAGATTACTTGAAACTTGATGGTGAAGTGTTAAGATGCTTCTTGCCTAAAATTATTTTCTACCCACATGATCTGACAATGATGGCAAATAAATTTTATAGTGGACGCCTCATTGAACTTTCGATTCTTGTTTATATTATTTATTTATTCGTAGTTTCTCTTTATCACTTCCTTTTTTTTTCTTCCATACTTTTCATTAATTTCCTTTCTCCTCTTTTCCAAGTCCTTTTTTCTTTTTTCTTCATCCCTTCTTTCTCTTTAACCTCTATCTCTTACTGACCTATTTTTCTTTTTTCTCTTCTCTCTTTTGTATTTTTTTTATTTTTGTCGTTTATTCTTTTCTCTGTCTCCTCCTTTCTTCTACCTTCTTTTCCCTCTCTTTCTTCCTTTGCAACTGTTGTCTATATTCGCTGGCTCATTTTTCAGTCTCATTCTCTTCTTCTCTTTCGTTCCCATTCTCAGAAGGTCTTGGGCTCGATTCCTGGTATGAGTTAAAAGTGTGGAGAATATTTTATGAGGCCAAATTTTCCTGTAGCCAACTGAGTACATCCTAAGCTGAATAATTAAGGTGGACAGAAGTTTGAATTGGGTCACGCCCTCTGCTATTCGAATGGAGAATTGAGAATTGAGAGAGGAGCCTCCGGGTCACTGCCAGTGCAATACGGTCTTCGACTTGACTTCATCAGTCTTTCTTTCTATATTTACTAAGCTAGTCTAAGCACGGTATAGTGAGTGGAATTTGATTGAATCGTTGTGTTATGATGGTTTTGTATACGAAAAATCAATCCCGTACATGAAAAATCAGAATCGAAATTCTGGCTCTTGCCCAGGCTTGAATGGGAGCTTTCTTTTTTTTTCTCCTAGTATCCACTTTCCTTAGAATCTTCAACTAATTCAACCTCAGAGTTATTTACTGTCGTCGGTCCCCCCGTCCCGCTTCCACCCCATTTCAACCGCCTTTCATCCCCCGCGAATCGTTTTAATGGCCGCTCATTTGATTTCCGTGCCTTGACGCGCCCAGTTTTACGATTTTCAAGTTGCGCAATCAAGTTTCGGATGAATGCAGTTGGTGCGGTTTCGTGTCGTCTTCCTACCTCCCATCCATTTATATCCCCGTCTTCATCACCCCATTCCCGAGAAATTCCAAGCCCTGACTTTCATTATCCCCCCCCCCTTTCCATCTTCTTTCTTTAATTTATTTCTTCCTTCACGTCTTCGTTGTAATCATTCCCCCATTCGTTTTCTACATTTCTTCTGAATTGAACCACCGTAGTCATCAAAGATGGCTAACAGTTCTATCCTTTTTTTCATGTGTGCGTGCGTGCGTTCGTTTGTTCCAACCTCTCAACGCCATAACACTTGGTGTATGGACTTGAGAATGGGAGTCACTACTCTACGAGACCCTTTCAAAAGAAATTTCATTTTTAAAGCTTCTTCGACCTTTGGGGGTCTTATTTTGACAGGTATGTTTAATTTTATTTTACACCTAGATTCTCTAGAACCCGGATGTTTCTAGATTTTTTTCTACTCTATTCCAATAGAAAGCACTAATGATATAATGAATAGAATTTATTCTGACCATATTTTATCTTTGGTGGATATTTTTTACGTGATTTAATTTCGACGCTACGGTTGTTGACCGTGATGGGGAGTCTTCTTTCTTTCTTTCTTCTTTTCCTCTCTTCCTTCTTTCCTTCTGTTTGTCCTTCCTTTTTTTCTTTCCGTGTCCCTTCCTTTCTCTCTTTTGTTAATTATTTCCTCTTGAACTCTAAATCAGGACTCATTTTCCATCGCCATTTTAATCAGCTGTATCCATGACGTATTTCCTTTTGCTCTTTCTTTCATTCATCTCTTTGTTCGTATTTTACATTCTCTCTGTATATTTACTAATGAACTGAACAGGAAACTGGATACCATTATATTCAGAGAATTATTTTATACTCAAAATGTGGTAAGCATCAGCAGCTTTGATAATTAGATACCTTCAGTGGGTCACGTGATTGAATCTCGGCGAGTTTACTTCAATCTATTCCAGTATTCCAATAAATACGATGAATACATTAAAGCCTTAGTTCCAACTTTTCCTAACTAATAATATCTTTACGGTTGAAAAAATATGTATTGAGAGTCCAATCTGACACCCTCTATGAAGTTTGAACACCATTATTACCTGATCGAGTCAGTGCTGTGGAGCTGAAACATGGAATTTAACCAAGAGACAGACCCGTAAGCTGAGAACCATGCAACGTACACATGAAAGAATAATGCTGGGCCTCACATGGAGAAACCACAAAACAGCACAGCACATCCGGGAAAAGACAAGAGTTAGAGACATCATAGAATCCATAAAAAATCTCAAATGGCGGTGGGCTGGCCATGTTGCAAGAATGGCTGACAATCGATGGACATCACGACTCACAACATGGATTCCCCGAGACCACATGCGCAACCGAGGCCGGCAAAATGTTAGATGGAGAGACGAGCTGGACAAGTTCAGGAAGTACTGGCTCCGTGACGCCCATGATAGAGAAGTGTGGCAAATCCTGGGGAAGGTCTATGTCCAACGACGGACGCTGAAAGACTGATGATGATGATTACCTGATCATGTGACCCTGAGTGTGAGATTTTTCTAGGTTACACGCATCCTATTAAGGGACAGCTTCCTACCAAGTTTCAAATTAATCTTCCTACCAAGTTCCAAGTGAATCTGACGGTCAGACAGTACAAGAGCCCACGCCATAGTATTTCACTGCCGACTGAGTGACCAAAAAGCATGCGTAATAAAGTCCCTACCGGTCTGATGCTAACTTACATCAAGGCCTACAACCGGTTCTTGAGACATTCACAATCGTTAGATACTTTTTTGAACTGACCACTTATGAAGTGTCACCGTCGAATATCATGAGTGGTTGCTAAGAAAGTCATCAGTTCTGGATGAAAAGTATATTTTGGGTTGGTGAATTCACTAGCGATGAATAGAATGATGACGATAAGGAGATTTGCATGTGAAGCTATTGTACCACATGGTTTTATTCACAGTAGACTGATTAACTTCAGAATCTTTTTGTTTTGCTTTGGTTTTAAATGAAGTCTCATTTTATAGCACTTTCTTGTTAAGGATATATAAATTGCCGTTACCCACAACAGATCAGTTTAATCACAGTTACTGGGTTTAGGTCATCCATGTGCTCTGACCTATCTATCTATCTATCTTTTGTCCATGTATCCATCCAAACTTCGTCCAGCCCTCACCGTGCATAATTTTGCACACGTACTCCACTCAATCTGTAAGGAAAATGTTTCTACTTTTAAAAATTCCCATCCAAAATAAGTCTCTAGTTGACAGGTCTATTTCCAATGTAGTTTTATGCTAAATAGGTCACTTTTGCATGCTTGTTATCTGAAAATTCAAACATTTTTTTGGTGAACGCAGTCCAACAAATGCGAGAAAAAGCGACTTATTCATTGATCACACCTTTCTCCAATGTTTTAATTGATCCGCTCAATATACATGGGTGGCGGTGATTCATGATTTTCCTTGGAATGCAAGTTTTCATTCTTTCTAATATCTAATCCAATGCCTCATTATTTTATTTATTTATTTTCATTTTGAATATGATTTTTGTTCAAGGAAGAGAATGATATATTTTACCCCCGAAAATACATTCAGAAAGTTTGATTTGAGGAACAAAGAAAGAAAATGAAGTTTCTGGTTTCATTGTCAAGTCTCTCGATGACAGTGAACTGATTTCTATTACAATTTCATCCTTCAAGACGTGATTTTGCACAAAAGCAGCTTTCTTAAACAGAGGACAAAATTGTTTACAAAGTCATAAATCTGTTTAAAAGCTGTCACGTGCAATGAAATTACGTATAAATATACATACACGCATAAACACACGCATGCACGTACATGCACACACGGACAAATATATATGTCTGCGTGTGAGTGTGTATGCACACGCATGTGTGTATTTGTGTGAGAGAGATAATTCTTGTGTACATATATAGAGCTCATATATCTATGTATCATAGACTTATTGGTCTGCATAATTATTCAACATGTATACATATACATACTAGTGCTTAAATTCTGGCCCCTTGTATATGCATAAATACACTATCTAGATAGAGACAAGGACAGAGAAACAGAAAATGTACATTAAGAAATTAATCATCCCTGAAATGGATAAATTTTAGGTGTATATCTGTATCTGCATGTGTGCATATGTGTGTGTGTGTGTGTGTATCTCTCTATGTTTATGTGCGTCTGTGGGTATGTGTATGCATGTATGTGTATGTATACTGATATATATATATATATATATATATATATATATATATATATATATATATATATATAATTCCCACAAATAAACATGTAGGTCCATACACACATTATAATTCATGCATACAAGCATGAACACAAATTTACATAAACATATACGTACGTGTCCTTCAAAACATACATATAAGTGTATACGTGTGCATACGTTCCTATTTACCTGTGTCTTTCCGTATACCTGTATAAACATGTGCATGCACCCATATGTGTATGTACTTGCATGAGTTTGTTTGTATGTACGTATGCTTCGATATGTGTATCTTTAGTCTTCATATGTATTTGATTATGTGCATGCGTGTGCCTATGTATATGTATATACCTGTGTAAATATGCATGTGCACATAACTGTGTCTGTTAAGGTGTATGTATGTATTCATGTGCTTATAGATGTCCATATATGTATGTATGTGTATATGTGCATGCATGTCAGTGTATAGAAGAAGAGACTGGCGAGCCAAGAGAGGAGATTAGGCAAAAACTCGGAGGATCCAATGCAAATCACGAAATTCACTGAAAAGATCCGAAAATCTTTACGTCGTCAAAACAACATGTAAATAAAAAAAACACCGTTTTTTTTTTCGCAGAGGGAAGCAGTCAAAAGAAGGAACGAGGACAAAGCGGAATAGCAGGGCGACGGACACCAATAAACAAGAATCGTGGTATGAGAGCAGACTTTTATAGGAACTTTTTGTTTTAATTTTTGGAATTTTGTAAGCAAAACCAACAAAAATATACATGAATAGAAAAATAGAAAAAAAAAGGACCTCATTTATTTTTCCTTTTTTCCATAATAAAACCAACGATTTGAAACACGTATCGTGTGAAAAATATAAAGGACTTAGAACAGAAATAATTTGAATTATAGCCTTCTATTGGATGGATAGGTTGGGAATAAAACAACAAAGGTTCTGTTCAAAAGGGAGACAAAAGGTCTTTAAAATGCCAAACAATAAAATATAGTGTGAGTGCATTCATGTGTTCCCGCATTTAAGAAATATATTTGAGAAATAGCAAATAAATTTCGAACCTAAAGTGAACAATAAAGAATTGGCCATAGAGCAATGGTTAGTAAACTGGTCCGACAGACCATTACTATTGTAGTGTATTCTACTCTCATTGGTTGCCGAACATCTGTGACCATGTGTCAGACTAATCTATCAATGTAATGTGGTGAATCTCAATAAAGGTAACACGTAATAGATTAATGAATATATGGGCTTATTTGGATGACGCACTGCAAGATGGAAGATGTTTTACCCAGTAAGAATGTCGATAGTTAAATCTATTCCATCTCAACGCCCGTTCTTATGTTAAAAATGTGACGCCACAAACGATCACCGGACTGGGATGAAAAGTTCTCCCACAAGTGGGGTTAAATAATAATGCTATGGTTTCATATGGATGTATTTTTGTCAAACGTATACAGGAACTCACGATAAGATATGAAATGCCATTTAGTTGAAATAAAATTCAAAACCAATTTTTGACAAAGTTAGAACATCGTTATTCAAGCCAACGTTAGTCGTCGTCATCGTCGTCAGTGGCGACGGTTGCTGATCTTTGTTGTCAACTGTCACACATGTTCCTAAAGCGCCTGTTCCCACAGGGGCCTGTTGAACTTTCAGAGACATCAGCTACATGGATTGGTATTTTTCTTTCGAAGCCCAACCAGGAAAAGCAGTGCTGCCAACATCAGCAAGAGGGCAAAAGTCCTCAGGGTACCATCTTTCAAGTCATAACAGGGGCTCCTTGCAGTTCCCTTCATAATCACTTTGGATGGATCATAAATGTCATCTGAGGAAGCCTCCCAGATGTTCAGGTCATTCAGGTCTCTTTCTGGTGACAAATATACTGCCTGGTCAAACTTCGGTTAGGCAACGTGTGCTGTAGTTTGATCTCCAGAATCTATTGTATGCAAAAATGAAAGTGAAAGTTATAGAGAATCAAGATGAAAAAAGCTATGAATCTGAAGATTTGGACTATTATCTTTGAACGTTCTTGAAAACCAGGATCATCATCATCCTCAACCTTTTAATGTCAGTCATTGGAAATGCACCTTCCCCAAGATTCGCTAGATCTCTCTATTATGAGCTTCGCAGAGCCCATACTTTTTTAACTTTTTTACTTCGTCACTTATCATATTTTGTCGGCCACGGTTTTGTATATGATCTTTCGGGATACACGTTGTGGGTTGAAATGTCCAGTGGTTGTCTAACAATATGACAGACCCACTGCCAATCGAGTTTGTAAATAGATTCTATATCTCTGACTCCTATTTTTTCTTTTATTTGCTGTCTTGTGATCTCTTATGTGATATTTAGCGTGATACTCTGTGTGCACGATGCATGATTCTCAATATTTTTGTTCGGTACCATGTTTCAGCTCCATAGGTCACTATCGGGAGGATGCATTGTATACTCTTCTTTTCAGGACAAATGGGATTTTCTTGTTTTTGAATATTAATCAGGCTCTACGGAAAACTTGTTGAACTAGAGTGCTTCTTTGCTTGATTTCTCCTTCTTTCGAGAATTTTATGGAAGTTCGTTAATCTTGGCTTATTACAGCACACAGTGCTCTTTATCAAATCTGTTTTTGTGCAACCTGCTGTATCACAAGTAAAATTCATTAAATAGAGATGATAAAACATTATGTTTACTCTAATCATTATTAATATAATGGCTGGCCAAATTCGCGTGGTAGAGGAAGAAAAGGAAACATTAACAAGTTGTTTTTCTTATTACAAACTGCATTTGAACTCAGGATACATAGTCATATATAGGTTTTTTTCTCATCCTGGCCCATTAAACTTTATAGCTGCGGCACCCTTACACTTACAAATTATTATTGGCAGTAAAGTAAAAAAAATTGATTGTCATACATCAAACTTTTTAAAAAAGACAAATTTGTTTGAGTAGGTTCCGCAATTTCATCTGCATTTTCGTTGATCGAAAATCACCAAGAAATGCTGAGTCAGTCGTAGGAAATTCATACAAGCATTGCTGATAGAATAGGGCTATCATATGTATGATGTAAACATATCGTTAATTATCATACAATTTCAATACATTAAAATAATCACTATAAAATACGTGATAAACTCAATCATAGTCAATGAATGGTCAACCATAGCGTCAAACCTCATGTAGGACAAATTCACCGAAGGACATGTATGGTCAGAATAGATTTTATTTATTACTCCACAGGTGTCTTCCACTGGAGAACAAATAAGATTAAGCGAAAAAAGTATCTGGAAACATCTAGATTTCGGAGAGTCTAAATGTTGATAGTAATAATCCCGTCAAAATAAGACCCCAAATTCAAAGCAAAAATTTTTAGAATGGGTCTAGTGGAGTACGGATGCTAATTTTCAAGTCTGTATACAAAACGGTATGACCTGAAGCGCTGCGTCACAGAGACGCACGGTTGCAAGTACATATAAAGAATCATAAAACCTTTCACTACTTTTTGTGTCAAGAAATACAATCAAGATCAGAAGGAAACGGATTGTCTGTGGTCAGGAATTAATGCAGTTGGTTATTGCATGCAGCGAAAAACCTCTAAGGTGGAGAGTCATGGAAAACAATCTTTTTTTGTTTCCTTTGAAGCTATGACGGTCAATTTTAAATCACAGTGTTTGATTTACAATTGTTTTTATTCTCGAAGAAAGGAGTGCTGTCTAATATTTTTTTCTCGCCTTTGCTTTATTCAAAGCCCTCAAAATGTTTCTATTCCGTGGCTTTTTTATGTCTTTTCTTATCGCAATCGACAATATTAGAAAACCTCACTTAAAACTGTCATCAAATCTGTCAGCTTAGGTTTCTACAATTTTCAAGTTAGTCTGTCTGGCTATGAATGTATACAGTTGAGGGCGAACGGAAACACTAAACTGACCAGCCACTCACCTCGATTTTATGAATTTAGTTTTGCGTTCACTCCTTTTGCTAAAAAAACCCTTAAAAACAGACTGAGAGCTGAAATGTTTTTATGTTATAGCTTGGACATAGAGCTTTAAATAAACTGTGTGTGGAATGTAATCTACTGCTCATTTTCATTCAATTATATATTCGTACACTTTGATCGACATCTGATATTAATACGCTATAACCTTTTGGAAAATTGTATGTTTTAGCGACAGCATAATAAAATTTGAGTTCTCTAGGTCTGTTTTCAAATAGGTTAGAGCAAAACGACAAAAGCAAATAGATACTGGACTCATATAATAAAAGTTAGCTGTTAGTCGCTATCTATGCTAAATTCTTTGTGGGTTCAGTTAGCTGTGCCTACTACAGTATGTGCGCATGTATCACGTGGACTGGCTACACCAATAGGATTAGAGGATCGGAAATTCAAACATTTTCTCCTCGTTATGTTAAGAAAAAAAGTTTTCTGAAAATTCCTCTCCAAATATGCCGCTGTTCCCCTCTCGTTCGAGAAGAAAGTCTTATCTGTGTCTAAGTTTGAGCCAGAAAGATCAGTGATATCTTTTTTTAAACTAATTTTTCTCTATGTGTGTCGGGTAGGATTCGACCTGGTCTTTTGAAAAACCTGACATATTTGTGACCGCTGCCCAACAAAAGGCCAGAAAAGTACTTTGTCTATTGATCACCCCTTTCGTCACTTTACGCACGGTATGATGCCAAAAGACATTGGTCACGAGCCAGTTTCTATTGGACCTGGAGGTTGGGTTTTTTCTAATAGCTGTCAATCATTTCCTACATTTTTCTCTTAAACTGAATTATGATTTCTTTCTCCTTTTTCTCATCTCTCTCTCTCTCTCTCTCTCTCTCTCTCTCTCTCTCTGAATCTGTTTTTCTCTGCATATCAAACGTTGTTCTCTTCCCCTTCCCCTTCTTCTTTCTTTGTGTGTGTGTCTCTCTCTTTTTCTCTTTATATATATATATATATATATATATATATAATATACAGAGAAAAAACAGATCCAGATATATATATATATATATATATATATATATATATATATATATATATATATATATATATATATATATATATATATATATCTTTCCCAACCTTTTACTCATTATTCTTCCCTCCTCTCACTGACATGCTACTTATCATCTTCCCCCTTTCTGTCTCTTTAATCTTCATATCCCCCTGTCTCTCCCTCCCCCTCTCTCTCTCTTTCTTTTCTTTTTTTTCAGACTTTCCCTTTTCTGCCTCTTTCCCTTCAAATCAATTCTGTTATTGCATCATGCTCCTTTTCCTCCTCTTTTCCAAAGAAAAAAGGCACTCAAAATGTACTCAAGTCTAATTTTTATGATTTCATTCCACTTTTAACGATTCCTTTATTTCCTTTCCAAATCATATATTTCTCCGTATAATTATTCATTACATTATATAGAACTTCTTCTCTTAAGACAATTGATTTTTTGTTTATTCTCTGCCCACGAAGTTTGATAGATACATGCATTGGGCTGAGTCCGTCTGTCTCTCCGTCTATCTATATGTTGTATCTGAAAGCACTGACAGGATTTCAATGAAATTTTCTGGAAAAGTGGGTAACGGGATAAGGAATCATCAAATCTTGGTGTGAATACAGGATTTTTTCTTTTTTTTTTTTTTCTTGATTAGAAGATACTTTTTCCGTTTTTTTTTCATACACATATGTATATGTCTATGTCTGTCCTCACTCCTGGCGTTCTCCATTGAATACTGAGAAATTCTGTCGGAGGGTACGCAATAGGCTATGGAAGACGTGATTCGGTTTAGGGTCGGATCCATACATAATTATCTACCCAATGTCGTAGTTGTATGTCTACACCAGATGATATCGCCAAAAGCTCATGTCTGTCGACACAATATCTCCAAAAGTTTTCAATGATTTTCAATGATAATTTGTGGGAGGTTGAACAATAGGCAGCAGGAGAAGTGATTCAACCTCGAGCGATTTCAGCAATTACTTCCTGTGACAATTGTGTTGGCAGACGCATGCTCTTTCTGAATGGTTTCCAGTTTATTTTTTCCCTCCTAAATCTGTTATTTTCATCTGCATTTCACCCTTCCCCTTCATTCTTATTGGTTTTAGTATTAGTATCTATCTCCTGCACTTCTTCTTCTGCCGACAATTATTCTCCCCCACCGATTTCCTTTCTTTGGACATTGATAGAAATGATGGAAAAAAATCTGCTCTGATACCAAGAAAGGTGCTGGAGATTTGAGCAGATTTACTGCCACTCAATCTTCAATGACAACCACCACGTATTAGGTGTGTGAACATGAAAACATATGGAATTTAATGATAACAGTAATATGTGTCAGGGGTTGCGTTGACTTATCGATCAAGGGACACGAGGACAACGGCACAAGGAAGAACAGGTCTGGTTAATCACTTCATAGACACAAGTCACGGGACCAGAAACTTTGGTGGTATGTTATATTGGGTGTAATCAATTAAACAATTTTAAAAAAGGGATGATCAGTGAATGTTATTCCTGTTGCCTTTTGTTGGTCAGTGACCACTGAAAAAAGTCTGATTTCAAAATAAACAAACGTGAATATTGTCAGACAAAAACAGGTTGATTGAGCAAAAATTACATTGCAAATTTATCCTCAACTAAATATCTAGGGGGTGTTAAAACGTTTTTCTAGACATAATAACGAGGTTGGGTTTTTTGTATTTTGGCCCCTTTTGTTCGATCTATAGATGCGATACCTGCATTGCGTAGCCAGTCAGCCAGCCAGTAAACCTAGCTTAAAACTGAAGAAACCTATGTGACAGTTTTGGTTGACGGTTTCATGTATCTGAAAAGCCAAATTGAATGAAAACTAATGGAAAGACGAACAGAAAACCAGAAAACCCCGAAACGAGAATTCAAAAACGTGGAGACAAACGAATGTGCGGACATTTCAGAATACAAATTGTAGGAATAATAATTTCATAAGGTTTCTGCTGTTAAAACACGTCTACAAAACCTTCCTTGTGGTTCTGAGATACTGTTTCCTTTTTTTCTCTCCCATTTCATTATGTTGAATCGATTCTTTTTCCGATATTCAAGACATTTGTAGGGTTCTTTTCTGTTCAATAATTCATTGTAGGATAATTGATTTCCTTCAGTTGCATTCTGTTTTTCTTTGGGCATCACTAATATTGCACATTATTATTATTATTTAATCATAATTGCATGTAACTGCTACTTCCTATATTCACTTATCTTCATGATTGTGTGTCACACTTTAGATACTTCAATAAGAGAGTAGAGAAAGAGGGAGAGACAAAGAACTACAGAAAGCAAATTTAGTAGAAAAAAGAAACAGAGAACAGAGGGTAACGGATGATACGCAGAACAAAGTTGGCTGCTTATATGAAATACAACAATCAGAGGAAGGAAAGAGTAAAGAAAGATAGGAAGAAAAAATTGCAAACAAAGAAACAAATTGAAGATGGCGAGTGAGAGGGATAAAGAATGAAATGACGTACCGAGGGAGGGAAAGAAAGAATGAATGAGTGAAAGAAAGAAAGAATGAACCTTATTCTAAAATGACTGAAGCAGACAACAGATATCGCTGTGAAAAAAATGTTGGAACCTTTTTTCTGCTGTGGAAATTAAATTTAAATTTTACTATAAATAAAGGAAAAATTGTTTGCATGTGATTCAAGTCGCAGTTTTGTGATTGATCATCCATTAGTCAGAAGTTAGACTTGGATGTTAGTATTTTTCCTTGAAAAAATTGAATTTTGCATCTCACTTTTTGTAATTTAAATATCTTTTTTTCTAAATTATGAGTTTCAATTCACAAAATAAATGAAATTAAAAGAAGAATTCAGTACTCAACAATTTTGAACAATTAAAGAATGTGCAAATAAATACAAGCAGAAAAATACTGTAGGGTTTAGCATCAAATTATTTTTAGAACAATTCTTCGGTTGATAACGATGAAGTTTTACTTTTATTTTTTTCCTAATCGCTTTTCGGTTACTACTTTACTTAGGTACATAGTATATTTTTTTCACCGATTGAAAACGCTATCGTCTTTATCTCTTTAGGCACAATATAAATATTACCTATTCCGTTTGGTCCTGTGGAAAAAAATGGTATTTTGTTTTGGAATTGTTTTAGTAACAATGGTTCTCTCCGACTAATTTGTATTTTCCTAATCTAAATTTATCAGTTGTTCTCTTTCCTGGATTAAGAAGGGTTCAAAATATCTTAAAATAGATACAGTCTAAGTAATAATTCATTTGATCATGTTCCTGCTATCGTGTTTAGTTTCTTATACTTTCAAAGTATTCTTTGATTAGTATCCCTCCAACTTATTCTGTTTGACTGAATCCTTTCTCAGTATCCAAAACTACTTGTAATTTTCTTTTGTGCTGCTCGATAATTGGATAATCCAGTTTCTTTCCATTTTTCTATTGTTCATTACTATAGCACCACCATTTCACATCTTTCGATCCAAAACTCCAATTGAATATTTAAACTGAATATCCTGATTTGAAGTTTCCTTTTCAAAAATGTGAAGCCATCCATATGAGCTTGGTCAGTTTTCTCGATGATAATATACATATATATATATATATATATATATATATATATATATATATATATATATATATATATATATATACCCTCTTTTGTAATTCATTCATTATTAATAATCACCACAATTCACTCCAGACAGGTTTAAACACTTTTTCTGGCTTTAGGCCATTTATGTGCTCTGATATGTATCTATGTATCTGGTTTCTGCCCAGCCCAAACCACTCATAGTAGAATGTTGGAATTCTGTTCACACATTCACCCAAATGAATGGAGAAAACGTTTTGGGGTTTGTTTTTTTTTTCATCTTTCTTCCTGGAAATGTTTCTATCAATTTGAAACGTTATTTTATGCAACATTAATACCTTGAACTATATGCGGCAGCATTCACACTAGTTATTCTTTTTTAATTCAAACCTTTTTTTTTTCAATCACTGCACAACAAAATGCAGGAGCCGTAATCATTTGTTTACCAATGTTTCCTTTTCATCACCCTTCCGTAAACCTGACTCATTATTTAAAGACCTTGATTACATGACGGCATACTTCTCCATTATAGGCTCTGCTGTGCCAGTATTTTCTGAATTGGTCTAAATCGTCATCCAATCGTATATTTTGCCAGCCTCAGTTTCGTAAATGATCTCTTTGAATCTACTTTGTGATTCGAGCCGCTGTCTGCAATCCTTGCAACATAGCCATCCCATTGCCATGTGAGATTTTTAATGGATTCTATGATGTTCCTGACACTTGTTTCTTCTCTAATCTACTGTACTGTCTTGTGATCTCTCGATGTGGTTTAACATGTGCGCGTTGCATCATCCTTAGTCTGAAGGGTAATCTCTTAGTTAGCTTCCATGATTCCGTTGCGTAGATGACGATTGTAAGGGTGCATTGGTTGTATACCTTTCTTTTTAGGATTAATTGGATTTTCCTGGGGTTTTTTTTAAGGTTGTGCTATTGGAAGTTTGCTATCTCCCAGTGTTTAGTCGCATGATTTCGTCTCCTTTTTAGGATTTCATGAAGATTCGTTGACTCAATTTTACCACCACTACTGCTGGTGATTCGTGATTTTCCTGGGGATGCTAGTTACTTGTTGAAGCTGTTATGCCTTAGTCCTAAATGGAGATATTTTATCAGCAAAATGGTTATATTCAAGTGGAAGATTCTATTATTACAGACAGAAAAACAAACAGAAAAAGTCACGCTGTTCATTATATAGATAGATTTCATGCATTTCCATGTCTATACAAGATGTCTACGGTTGTCGCTATGGATCAAGTGACTGTAAGTCCTATCAGATCTCTAGTATCATTCTCATTATTCTTGTTGTCCTAGCACTATCTTAGCAGATCAGTCTCAATTCCTCCTCGAATTTCCAATTTCTTAAGTCAGGCGTCAAGTGCTTCTGGCATAAATGCAAGTACGCAAATGATTAGAGACACAGCCGTTACCCTCATATGCTGCAGTGCAGTTACCATGCGATACTATGGTATATTTCTATCGGGTATGTTTGGTGAAGACGTTTTTTAATCTTCATTCTGTTGTCTGCTGGCCCAGCTGCGTCTGAAAGTTGGCAGACTTACCGTATTTGCCGGCCTATTAGACGCCTTTTTCCCCAGAAAAAAATTATCCTATGTATAATACCTCCGTCTCGCCGAGCGTTGATGGCGTAAGGTGTGTAGCTAGCAGGTCGGGACGAGTTGCGGTGAGCCGTGGTTGACCGCATACAGAAATTTAGATTTTATTGCTAATTGTAATTTATATCAAGCAAAATGATGTCAAACTCATGTGAAAGTTACTTCTTCTTTTCCAGTTAATATTACTGAAACAATGTTTGCATTTTTTTTTTCTTTTTTCCTACTTTTTGTTGCTTTTCTGAATGTTTTCAATTTAGGTTTTATGTCCCATGCTGTTTTTCAAACATTTCCCTTTTTTAACTTTCTCGACTAAACGCTTCTTCTTCTCACCTTTCTCAGCCAACCTCATTCATTTTTCCTTCCTTTCTTCTCTTCCTTTCTTGAGTCCCCCAAATTTTTTCTTCGGTCTTGCTTTTTTACTTTTGTCTTTATTCTTTCCCTCAGATTTCCTTTTTCTTGCTTTCCATAATTTCTTTCCTCGTTTTCTTTTTTTCTGCTTTCTTTCTTCTCTTCCTTCATTCTTTTCTTCATTCCGTGCATCTTTCCTTCATTCCTCCCTTTCTCTTGCACCTTTTTTAATCTTCATTCCTCCTTCCTTCATTCCTTTTCCCTTTCTTTTTTCTTTTCCTTCTCTTTCCTTTTCCTATTTGTATTTCTTCTGTTCCTCCCTTCCTTCTTTCACTCCTTTCACCCCTCATTTCGTTCTGTTCAACTCTCCTTCCTTCTTTCATTCTTCCTTTATTCTTTTTCCTTTCTTCTTTCCATCCTTTTTTCTTTTCCCTTCATTTGTCTCCTTTGTCTCTTCCTCTTTTCCTTCCTTTCTTACTGCCATTCTTTCCATCTTTTCCTTCTCTTACTTCTGGTTTCCTTGTTTTCCTCTTTCCCTTCCTTCTCTTCTTCTTCCTTTCACTCCTTTCTCCCCTCATTTTCTTCTGTTCCACTCTCCATCCTTCTTTCATTCTTCCCTCATTCTTTTTTCCATTCTTCTTCTTTTTTCTTCCCTTCCTTTCTCCACTTCGTCTCTTCCTCCCTCCTTATTCTCTTTTTTCTCCTGTCTTCCATCTTTCATCCCTCTCTCTCTCTATTCCTACCATTGCCATACATTCTTTTGACTATTTTATGCCGAAGTTGAATTCTAAGTCTCTGCGATTTTTATGATCCTTCCACATTTTATGTCAGCTCAATTATTTCACGTCCTTTTATTCTGAAGCGCTTTTGTTTACTCATTGTTGGACAAGTATTTATTCGGAGCATTTTCGAAAATTTTGCAGATTATTCGAGTTTTTGTCTTTCTTGATGCTAAAAGTCATAAATCAGAGGCTGTTTTGATAGAGGCCGATTGGATTGCGTGGCCCCTGTTTACGCGCTATTTCGGTTTCCATAAAATCATGTCAAACACTTTAAATGAATCGAATTTAGAGTACCAGCTATGAAGAGTATATTTCTCTCAAATGCTCTCACCCTCTCTGACTTTACCAGTTACTTCTCTTCCATTGATTCTTCGTTTTCTTGTTTCCTTGAAAAGATCATACTCAGTCTCACATGGAGGGATCACATGATAGTACAGTATATTAAAGGAAAAAAACAGGAGTCAGCGATATCATAGAATCCATTAAAAAACTCAAATGGCAATGGACCGGTCATGATGCAAGAATGTCAGACAGCCATTGGACATCACGACTTACATCCTGGTACCTAGAAATAATTTGCAAAACTGTGACTGATAGAAAACAAAATGGTGTTACGACTTCAGTTTCAGTACATAGAAAAATCTGCAGAAGCTTCGGAAAGATCTATGTCCAACGATGGGTGCAAAAGACTGATGATGATGATGATGATGATGATTTTTCATAGATTTCTGTATTTACTCCTGTCTACCCAAACGATAACTCTGAAGGTTCTCGATTGATTTCAATTAAATTCGATCCAGAATTTCAGTTTTGATTGAAAGATATATTTGTATTTTTGTACATTTCTGTATTCGGTACAGCCTGGTATCACCAATAGTTCTCAATGAATTTCAATGAAATTATGTTGAAAAGTGGTCAAATTTCAAGACAGATCCATGCAAAATGACTTAAGTCATAATAAGAAGAAATGTACATTCGAAGTCGTCCATTTTGGATCTCTAAATAGCAGCCCCTAAAGTTCATGGTAAAAAAAAACTGGCAACAACTTTTCCTCATCTGGATGGGTTTTTTAGATATGATTTGACCTTTTTGCTAAGATTCAACTTCCCCAAAATTATAACTCAAAGACAATGCACAATTATTTTAATCAAAATAGAATTCGATGATTTGACTCTGAAATTCGGCGAATGTTTTCACCTGAAAATAATTTTAGAATGTTTCTCCACGGAAAATCTGTGTGCTATGGACAGAATGTGTGGCCAATATGTGGATACTGTGTATGAATTGCTTATTGTTTAAGCTATTCTGGCAATCTATCTATCTATCTATCTATCTATCTATATATATATATATATATATATATATATATATATATATATTGCTGTGCGTACTGATCATACCAATGGACTTACAAAGCTAGGGATTCAAACATTTACTCGTTATTGAGAGAGAAAAAAAAACGCTTTGTTTTATGAAAATCACCTCAATAGGTTTTTAGGAGAAGGTTCGGTTTACAATGTGGGCCCATATCAATTTAGCCCCCAGATTGTGTCCAGTGGCGTTCATGTCTGTTTTCGGAAATTTCGGACTTTTTATTGACCCAACTAAAGGCTAGAGAAGTATTCATCTATTAATCAACCCATCCCTCAACGTTTTAATTTATCACCTCCAACATTTTATGCTGTCAATTATGTCAGTTACGCAACAGTTTCTATTGAATCATTTATCAGCCAAGTCTTATACTTACATTTCATTATAATTGGGAAATCAGAATCGAAGGGTGGGGTAAAGAACATTGGGGTGGAGGTGATTGGGGTGGAGGTATCACTTCGGTGAACTTGTATCCGTCCAAGGGGGGTGATCATGAAAACTTGTGGGTAAAAAGTCCTGGTCTCGTCCAGATATGAGACTTATAGCGAAAAACGATAGTGAGCTAAATGCACAAAGTCTGCTAGGAAAGGATCAAACTAATTGATAATGGTGGAAAACCATGGCTCACAAAGGGCAATGGTGCCTTAATCCGTGTTGCTTATCCTAGCGTTCGAAGACAAAGACTGACAAAGACCGACATGAAAGAAAGAAACAATGTAGGAAAGCTAGTAATAGGATCTCAATGGAAATGAAAATGATCCAAGTACACATTTTTTTTAATTAATGACTCAATAAAACTGTCACGTGACCAACGTCTTTTGGCAGCATGCCAAGGTATAATCAGTTGAAACAATGGGGGAAGGCGGTGATTAATGAATAAATTTCTTCCCTTATCTTTTCTTAGACGGTAATCAGTAAAAAAAATCTGAATTTTTAAAAAACACAAGAGGACATGGAGTAAGGAATCAATTCAGCAAAATCTTACATTGGAAACTGAAACCCCTCTAAAAGACATAATCATCATCATCATTAACATCAGTCTTTTATCACCGGTATAGTCACCTATGGAGCTGAAACATGGAATATAACCCAGAGACTAAACCTCTTATCGATATCATGGAGTAAATATTCGAATTTCCTGCCTTCTACCTCCATTTGAGCGGCATGTACGCGTGATACATACATACATACATACATACATACATACATACATACATACATACATACATACATACATACATAGCCAGTCAGACCAACTTGAAAACTGGAAGAAACCTGTGCTGACAGTTTTTGTTGACGATTTCTTACAGCTTACAACTATTTTTTGATAAAAACAGATGATGAAGAGATTCGGAGAAAACGTTGTTGCAAGATGACTACGGATTTTAGTCCGTCATTTGAGTGAAGTGAATATAAAGATCCTTTCCCAGAATTCCGAACTTGGTTGATACCGTTTCCTGTGGCTATAACTGTCACTCGTTTTTACACCTTCCATAGCAATAAATATGGAAGCACAAAAACATATTTTATGAACAGAATTTTTTCCTTTTCCTTAAAATCAGGAAAAAGTCAGCTTTACGTGGAATTTGCACAAATTTTGTTTCCATTGGGTCTCATGATAAATCACTCTGTCCCCAAAGGTGAGATACAAGATGGCAAACCATTGAAATATAGCTTAACGCCGAATGTTCAGCATCAGTGTGCGTTAATGTGTGTTTGTAGGAATCAAAGTGGATTTATGAGCAGCAAGGTGTTAAAGCCTCAACACCTTTGCAAGTATTCCTTAAATAAGAAAAACACTTACGTACATTAGAAAATGCAATCATATATATATATATATATATATATATATATATATATATATATATTCTTTATGTTCCATAACCACTGCCATGAGATGACACTGAAAAGGAAAAGTAGAAATAATTGTATTTATACTTGCAACTAAAAAATTCCCCTTGATATATATATATATATATATATATATGTGTGTATATATATATATATATATATATATATATATATATATATATATATATATTCTTTAAAGCTGTTCGGTTTTAAATACCAAACATTAAAAACGTTTGAATGAAAATTGTCACTTCTGTTACTTATTTCCCAATATATTCATGCAACTCATGTAATTTTCTTCAGTTTCCCCTCAGTTTTACATATTTGTACTGGAAGATTTTTTAATTGCAAGCTTGAATGTAAACCTTTCTTATTAAATTATCTATTAATCTATCCCTGTATCTATCAATCTATTCATCTATGTGTTCCTGTTTGTGCAAGTTAGAAATGCCGTCTATCTATCATACATTTTCTTCTTTACGTTTATAAACTCAGTTATATTGTCCTCAAAGGTAATCGTTTATTTAACGATCTATCTTTTTGTCAATGTAACGACCAAATGACAATATCGAAATGCTGAACTTGTACCATGATCTTAACTGCAATGGTGGGATCACATTGTGAACAAACTGTGTCATTCCAATTTGCAAAACTGAAATATTCTCAAGAGCCCGTAGCTAATTTATTAGATTCTTGATAATCTAATCATCCTAATTTTAATTTTTTCTAAAAGTCTGAACATAAATCAAGCTGCTTTTAAAGGGTGATCGGACAAAACGTCTTGATAGATTTTATGGCGTAATTGTTATTGTCATATCATAATAGGGTGGTAAATTCACTGATGGGATGCGTTAGTGCAAGCAGTAAGAAATTAGCACATATGCTTCTTATACGTTTAACTCAACGAACAACGATATGTATTTCTTTTCATACAATGAAGATTTGTTTAATCTCTCTGAAGCAACGTTTCTCTCAAAGAAAACTATCATAGGCATTAGATATTTAACTCTATATTGTTTTAAACTATAATTTCAAAAGAGTTCTTAGCTTTTAAAAGCTTTGTTCTAAACGTTGGGGAGACTGGAGTGCTTGCAACAAAGGACGGTTGCAACAAGTATTATTCCTCAAATCAGAAACACACTAGAGTGATAATACTCATACTGCACGTATACATTTACCACCTCCAAGCACTTATACACATGCAAGACTAAGAGAGAACACAATCGACATCTACTGTTGCGTGTCATGCTGTCCTGGCTGCATGAATTAATCAAAACTTACATAGTTTTGATTGTTTTGTTAACTTCCAGGTGACATGGTTAACGTGTGTCAAAGGCAGTGAGTCTATCTTGCACATGGTGTTCTAACATGGTTGGTTGGGTAGGGAACAGTTGCAACAAGTTGTTAAAATCAGTTTTCAAAAGTCTTCAGAAAAGGTCATTAGCTGTGTCATTTCAAGATGTCCGTGTTAGTGAAAACTGAGCTTTTAAAAAAGTTTTTTAAAACCTTTCAATGAATGCAAAGCTGGGTTCACTGGGAGTGACACATCATTTTATATTTCTTTTGACAGTTGAGGTTTTGTACAATAGATACTTATTTGATGAATGTTTGTTGAATCGCAAATCTTTCAATTGTTCCTGTCTAAGAATGAAATATAAAGAGATTGGATAATATCTGTGACACCTGCACATTGACTCAAGGTATGTAGATGTTCTTGCATAAACAAACAAAACCAAAAAACTGTTTGATAAACAAATTAATCCGTGACATCATTGTGTATAAATAAAAAGTACTAAAATATTATCACAAAACGATACATATTTTTTCAATACTCTGCTAATTGAGGCAAACAGCAAACCCTGATTCGTGTAATATAGTACATTCTTAACTTATATATTGCAACGGTAACCTGAACAAATAAATATTGTGAATTACATGTCATATTTAATACTCTTTGAAAGATAATTAATGGATATATATAAGTTGAATATATAAAAAATTGGTTGTTTAGTTCAAATAGTCTTTGAGTAACGGAGGGAAATGCAAAAAAGGTTGCAATCGTCCCAACTTTCCCTTACTTCCCAGAATGTTTCATTCCAAGGAATTTATATTTACCGGCTCGATAATCGAAATTTTATTGGAAGTGTCTTGACGTCTTTGACTTTGTCAAGGTCCTGAAGCACTTTATTACATCCCTACGTGGGGCTTTTAAGAGAATATTCCCAAACATCCAAGGATGAGCTTGAGGCGAGCAATCTTCCCATACACGTTGCGCCAAAGAGATCTTATTGACTTCTACAATTTACCGTAGAGAGACGTGCGTACGATTTTGCATACAACCTTCATCGGGAAATTCATTCTGTTTGGGTTCATCTGTTTCCTGTCACACATAAACACACCCACATATGCATACATGCATGCATACATACATATAGGGACGCATACACGCACACACACACACACACACACACACACACACACACACATATATATATATAAATATATTTACATATATATATATACATACAATTTATATAAACGAAAGGATATAGACGGATATATATATACATATACATATGCCTGTATATAAACAGACATATATATATATGTATTTTCACACATTCTTCCGTTTCATATCAAGCATACACACATGTATGCATACATACGTAGATATACACACATATGCACACATACATACATATATATATATATATATATATATATATATATATATATATAAACAGACACATGCAAACACCCACGTATACCAACACATACTATACATATATATATATAGGCACATATATACACTCACAAACACATACACACTCACGGATCTTAATATCCCCTGCACACACATACACACACACACTTATATGGAGATATAGAGAGAGGGTGGGATTCTTGGAAATAACGGCCTGAGCATGCACCATTACAATTATCAGCCTTCACTGATTTCTTTTTACAATCTTCCCCTTCCCAGTGCCTGTCGGCCTCACCTCTTCGCTCTTTTGCTTTGTCACTGTAGATGCGTAACCCAGACATCAATAATCGGAGCACGTCTGGATCATTTTGGTCGGCGGAAGTCCCAGCCCATTTGCTTTTGAACCGAACATTGACATCCGGCATTCCGGCGCATGCGCAACAACGCCGCCCAAATCTGGCAAAAGGCTTCAGGCCGACGCGCTTTATTGAGGGAGTTGACACCGGAAATGGACTTCGAAATGCAACTAGCCTGAATGTTTATCTGGTTGATTCGCACAGACAAACGAAGGATTATTCTCCAAGGTCTAACCAGCTGCCTTTTCTTTGAGCTATTTCTGTTGAGACAACTTCCGGTTGATATTACAATTCTCCTGTCCGGCTGTGTGGGTCTATTTGGTCGAAGTTGAAAACTATGGCGGTACATGAATGAATATTTGCCCGAAGTGTTTGTCTTTGTTTAAATGCTCCATCTTGTGTTGGCGTATTTCTGAAAAGGACTAGAATTGCATTCATTCCCCCGAGCAAACCCACTAATATATGAGCGTTTCCCTGTGTGACGGAGATATTTAACCACTCAAAACCGACGCCCTATGCACTCGGTGAATAAAACAAGCAGAAAAAAATCTTCAAAATATCAGGGTTCATTACAGAAAACGGTTGCAAGGGAGAGAAAGTGGCAATCGTTGTTTATTAGGACTCCAAGATACCTGATTTTTTTCAATTCAAACAACAACAAAAAACGTTATATATTTAAAACAATGTTCATTTCAAACGAACAAGCATTTCGAAAGTTTTATAGTTTTTGCATGTTGATATTTTTTAATTCATTTATAAAATATAAACAAACATTCGGATCGACCGTAACTCACTATTCATTCAATTTCAAGTGTTCTATCAACATTATGACCAAATCTCCTTAAAATCGTTCAAAATTTAAGGAATTTTCCCAATGATAAACAAAATCAATGTTTTTACTTATAAAATATAAACAAACAATCGAATCGGCATAACTTATCATATCATTGGTAGAATATTTTCACCAGCCTACAAAATCACATCAAAATTAGGTATAAGGAAGTTTTCTAAAATCGAAAAAAGAGACAACGACAACTGACACCCATAGTCCCTGGCTTTTTTTTTCTTCCGGTACAAAAATTGTGCATTTGTTTTGATTACTTAATAGTGTTTAGCTTCTCATTATTTGTCAATAGAAAATTCAAAGTCTTCTGGCTAAGCTAGTGATTCCACTAATCTTCAATATCTTCCTTTAAGGCAGTCAACTGATAAGGGAAAAAGAAATGGATAATAGTGACTCCGAGAAACATTCTTATGAATAAAGAACATTTGATTAGCGAAAAGAAAGGAAAGGAAATTCGCTCAGAAAGATTAGGGGGAAGCAAAAGAGAAAGATAGGGGAAAAAAAGGAAGGAAAAAAAAGAACAGGGGAATGTAGAAGAGGAAAAGGAGAAAAGTAACGAAAGAAAAAGTGAAACAATATAAAAAAAAGAAAGAACGAGGGGGAGAATAACAAAAGAATAAAAAAAGAAGAATACATAAGATAGAAAGAAAGAAAGGACAAATGCACAGAAAAGGTCATAAAATGGCACAAAGAAGAAGAAACAATGATGAAGTGAGAAAAAAAATAAGAAGAAAAAAGTATAACAAAAGAAAGAAGGGAGAAACGTAGGAAGGGTGAGAAAGAAAAACAACGGAAGAAAGTTAAAATAATTTTTTTTTAAAGCAATATAGATAGAGAGAAAAAGAAATAGAGAAAGATAATGAGAGAAAAAAGAAAGAAAGTTGAAGAAAAGAAAGAGGAAGGAAACAAAAAGTGAGAAAAGGAGGATACAAAGAGAAATATAAAAAATGAAAAGAAATAGAAATAAAGATAAGTGGGAGTGGAAAAGAATTGTGTACTCGAGATGTGAACAAGTCTGGTTAACCATCCAATAAAAACCTTCATGTGACCCATAGCTCTTGGGAGCATTTTTGATGTGATCAATCAAAAAATTAGATAAAGGGATAATCACCAAGTTACTTTTCTGGCCTTTTGTTAGTCAGTGATCATAAAAAGTCCGAATTTTCAAGAAAAAAATGCGTGAATACTGCCGGACACAACTTGGGGGTCTGATTCAGCCTTGGCAACATCATAATTCGGAACCCCCACTAAAAGCCAATTTGTTGGGAAGAAGTTAAAAAAAAATGTTTTTTCTTTTGTCATGGCTAGGGGATGATTTTTTAAATTATCAGCCCCGTAACTTCATTGGCGAGGCTTGTACGCGTGACACATGTATACTTAGATAGCCAGCCAGCCAGCCAGGCCAGCCAGCCAGGCCAGCCAGACCAACTTAGAAACTGAAAATAGCTTTGGTAACAGTTTTGGCTGACATTTTCCAATATGTGAAAGGGGAAAGTACAGTTTGTGTGCTGGAGAAGATGAGAAATTAAGAATAAGTAAAAGTGCTAAGAAGGGTTGGCTTTGAATCTTCCATGGCTTCAGGGATACAAAGGGAAGTGCCGAAAATATCTACTAATGTCCTGAAAGCCATCACTGAACACGCCTTCAGCAATTATTCGCTTTGTGACTCACCAGCCACACAACAACCTCATATTCGTATAAGCTTTTACGATATATAATGATACATTACTTCAAAACTTGTATTCTGAAATATATTTCTGCCAACTCATCCCCCTGTTCGTCCGTCAAGACAATATCTCCAAAAGTTTCCCGTGAATTTCCATTGAACTTTGTCGAACGGTTGATCATGGACTATCAAAGAACTGATGAAATTTTGGGGTGGATCAAGGAATTTATCTTTGAGATAAATATAGTATTTTTTCTACCTTGCAGTACATACAAACGCCAAATTTGAATATCAAGAGGAGTAACCCAAAATACTTGTAAAATTCGAGGTTTTTCCCCTTTTTTTCTTCAATATTTTATTTGTATTCAGTTTTTACTTAGTATATGGCAGACGTAGGTCTCTGTCGGTGTTCTTTAGTTGTTGTGTGGCTCTGAGTGCACTGAGCGGTAGACAGATGAATGTTTCGAAATTACAAATGGAGAATAAAATTTATGTAACTTCGAATGGTTAGTGTTGTACGCCTAAGATTTGTGATATAAATGAACTTAACAGTCAAATTTAAATGTGATATTGTATGACAAGATAAGGCGTCGGTGTACTGATAATGCTGAAGTATTTCATGATCAGTGAGAGTCGAAATTCATCGCATCTTCTGAATAGGAAGATTAGAATTGACAGGACAAAAAAGTAGTAAAGCTATTTATTCAGCAAGATCAGTCCATATACCAGAGAACAGGTACAGAGAGAAGGGACACAGAAAGTGACAGATCCACGTACACCCCGAAGCTAAGCTTGTAAATCCACTGTACTTCTTACTTTTCGGTCCAGTATAGTTTCATTTTCCGAAAAGTAAGTGATCTCTCCCTTAGTCGGCACAAAGAATAAACGAGAGAAATTTTTTTCAGACACAGTGTTCATCTTGATCAACTAAGAGTTTAAGACTAGTTACATTCGCGGTTCCGAAACGTCTAATTCCGTCCACTGCCTTTTCTCTCAGCTGTACATTTACCCTTGGGGGTAGCTGACCAAAGACCCGATGCTATTCGATCTGGCTGACGTAATAACGCCTTAACATAGCAATTAACAAAGGAAAATATAATTTTCTCAATTCTATCCGTAAATACGCTTCAGATAAAACGACCCCTCCGGAACTTTGAAAATACAATGGGTTTATCATATGAATCATATCTAGGTCGGCCTTGAGAGCTGCTAAATCCAATTGGAAACATTTTTGCAGGGCCCAAGATCCACAGCCAAGGTCTATAGAAACTCAGAGATATAAATAAATGTATTATATGCTTTATATTTCGATGGCAGGATCGAAAGTAATCAGCAAGGTCGCTTAAAAATTTCTGAGGAATAAATTTTCACTCCATTTCATAATTAAGATATTTAATTCAAGTACATTTAAAAAAAGAAAAAGCTTAATATAAACTGTAGAACCAAACACCAAGTATATGTATTTGTTTTTCTTTTCGGTGAACTTGATACTCTATTTGATTTCCAATTGGCCATACTTCAGTCTTGCTGGTCAACGCCGATTTTCAAACTGAATTAGGAACGTAACGAAATTCCTCAAGAATTGCTTTGTCAAGGCGAGAATATCACCAATAAGAATTGAACAAATTCGCCCGTTCACCCAACTCAAAAAATGTATGTAGTTATTATCACTGCACAACTAAAAATGTGGCTGTAACAGTTAGACAACCACTAGATGGGATTTAGCGGAGTACTGATGCAAATTTTCAAGTCTGTAGACGGAGCCTTAGGACCAAGAGCTCTGGAGCACATAAGCCTATTAACAAACGCACGAACACGCTCTTCATAAGAGCGTATACCCGTAAAAAAGACAGGGTTATTTATGGATTGGCACTCAGGGGTCTAGAGTTATTTCATTATGTAATTTATTCTTTATAATTCAAGTATCCTAATTTTAAACTTTTTGTTTCAAATCTCAACTCAACTCAAGAAGTTCTAATGTGTGATCAAACATAAAGTTTCAAGAGTTTCTATGACATAATCTTCATCGTTATATTATGATAGAAAGGGTGAATTAGTCAATGAGGTCAATGATCAAGCAAATAGAGAAGGAATTTGCATATATGGCTTTTATATGGATTGATAGTAAGACATGGTCCGTTTCAAAGGTTCATGTTTAGAATTGGGCAAGACTTTATGACGTGTTGAGCAGTCTGCCATAATAGTCATCTACAGTAATTTTCCACCCGTGGTACGAAACTGAGACTTCGAAATATTTCTGGTTACTTCTCTTCGGTGTTAGTAAATTAGATATCCTACATCTAAAGTAAGATCTATTGCCTATTTAGATATTTTGCATCTAAATTTACATATAATTTCAGACCAAAGGTCTATAATCTGTAATTTCTTCTGTTTTTATCGGATTTCACAAGATCCATTGATTCAAAAAGCTCATAACTCGGCACTGTGCTGCCTTGTGTGTTGAGTAATGTGTCTTGTGAATGACAAGCCCGTACAATGGCAAACTGTTTAGTAATTGTAGTGCATACACTGTAGTTAAATATAAAATCCTCTTGGCGTAAAGGTTGTAACTGAAGGCACCAGATAATGCTCTAGTTTTTCTCTTTCAATTAAATGTTCAAGTGCTGCCCATTAAAATGATTTCAAACCTCAGGAAAATCATTTTATGAATTTCAACACATAGCAAGAAATTTGACCTTTTATTAATTGTTGACTTCAGTAAATTTGAAAGTATTTCCTTTGATCTGTTCTCGGTGTCAAATCCTCTTTTTGATCCTTTGTTGCTTTTAATGAATGAAATATGTATCACTTAATGATTATAAACTGAATAAGTGTGAGACACTTTTACCAGTACTGTTTTGGTACGTGTATTTGAAGCTTCAACGAATCAGATCTTGTTTGTAAAAGTCTGATGAAACTAGTTTCCGTTCGAGTTACTTGTTTAGCTTACTCGATTCTAATATCACCCAATAGCTTTGCAATGTTTCTCCATAGGTTTTGGTGTAATAACTGGCTTTAGAAATAAGGAAAAGAACTCAGCTTGGTCAGACATGTATTTGGGAGACGACAGACATGAGCAACATACTTCAGATATTGAGTACTGATAAACTCTCGCAATTGTTGACACCTAATTCTATTTAAATCTGCGTTGATATATACAAGAGAGATGTTGGTCGCGTTGGCAAGGTCTGGTGATTTTTCCCCCAGACTACCTCCTATCATCTCTCTCATAAAACTGAGCCAGCATGATTTCAGCTTTGTAATTTCTAGTTTGATAGGCCTCCAGGATTGCGTTGGATGTGTCAACCTTGGTCTCACACAGGCTTCTGATAATATTATTCTGGATGAAGTGTGTTCCTTTATTACAAGAACGCTACCTAATTCATTTAATTTATACGTAGAGCCACACAGGTGTCATGAGTTAGGGTGGTGCAGTTGTGTTCGTAACGAATGTAGTGAAGGTAAGCCAAGTAGAGAAAACGAAGAAGCAACAGCATGGTGACTAATAATAGATGAAGGTTGATATGAGACACCCAACTGAACAAGTAGTTTAGTTTCACCAGCCACTGGGGAAAAAACTACCGAGACTTATTAAAGGAGCGCGTCTTCTCTGCACAAAGGTCTTTCTTTTATTCCCATTAATCACATGAGAGCACATTATTATCTGACAGATATAATTAATCCTGAAAAATCCTGGAAAATCTCAAGTAACATTTATAATTGAAAATTTCCAATTTTTTCCCCCTCATCAGTTTCAATTTTTTGCTCTTTCCGGAATTAAAGCACTGCAATGAAATTGGAGATTTCTTATGTTACCATCGAAAATGCAATGAAGAAGAAGTTATAATACTGCACGTTCTCCGAATCAGAAAGACTTGTAAGGATTAAGGTAACAGAATAGTCGATGAATTTTCCAAGAGACAATGAGTTCTGCAAGAGTCTAGTAACCTTTGTGTACGCTATACTAATTTACGTATGTTGGTGAGAACATAAAAAGACATGACAATGGACATTAACAAACATATAATACAATTTCTCATTTAGTTTCGTTCACCTGTATATTGCTCCGAGACCAAATGAGACTTATCATTTAAGCATGTAATCAGTAAGCATTATTAGGTTATTAGGACCAGCCGTGCAATGGAACCAATCTTAAATTCGATTCAAACGTATGTAATCATCGCTAATTTGCTTCATTTATTATGACCAATGTGCCGATTATACGAAGCAAGCAGCAGTGCTATCAAATTAATACATTATGAAATATATAATAACTGGAATTGATATCATTTGATTCATGCAGACTTTATGAGACTATAGGTATATGACTTTCAAGTTAATGCCCTCGAAAAGGGGATTGATCAAACTCCTCTAGACCCCAGTCCCCTTGCCAGTCATTTCGATTGCGATATTACCGCTGGCACGCAGCTGTTGTAAAGAGAGGGAGAGGTGAGGTAGGAATACATGGGTAAATACATAAGCAAAATTACCCGTTTCAGTTTCAGAATAGCCATTATATTCATTGTCAATGTTGACAGATGGAAGTGAATGCGGTATGGATAGGGGGAAGTAGAAACCTGAGCTTTTCTTGTTTAAGGTATCTATTACTAGGCTACTTCCATGGGCCTCATGCTGACAGGTATTTTTTTTTACCCTAAGGAAAGAAATATATTATCCCATGGGAGCGACATTTGTTTAGTAGCTACATCCAATTCTCTCAGTGGAGTTTGTTATGAAGGTCCCTACTAAATCCTAAATACTGGATTGGAAAGGAAGACCTCCTAGTTCCCAACAGTTGAATCTAATGATTTGGGGTTATTAGCTGTGCGTGTGTGTGTATGATTGTACATGTGTTTGTGTGTTCGTGTGTGTGTGTGTGAGTTTGAGAGAGAGAGAGAGAGAACATCCCCGTGAAAGCTTGAAGGAATCCGAAAATGACAGATGTGGGTGGGTCTTATCCGAAATGGGATGTTGGGGTGGCACACAGCTGGTAGATGAACGGAGACTTAGCGAGTGATTGATGTTGGTACGGTGTCATAGGAGTCAGATATTTAATCAATGAGTTCGGATTCCTCTCTCCTTGTTTTCCATCTAAACATATATTCAGTGTAATTTTTTTTACTCGTAAACGAGTCGCACACACGTGTAGTTACCATTTTTTTTTCAAACCAGGGTGTGTGGTCTTTTCGAATTTTCAGATCTTCGGATTAGTTTTCTTTCGTTCATGAGGTCTGTCCAGAAAGTATCAAGCCATTTATTTCTAACGAAAAACAGCTTACCTAGGACTATGGTACTCCCATTGCAACCTTACACAGAGTCATTTCCGCAATTAATGACATTTTATTAAGTCTTCCATTGAGATCACCACCAACTGCCTTGATTGTCGGAAATCTCTTCGGAAAATGATGGAAGTCATAGGAAACCAAATTTAGACTGTACATTGGTTGAGACTGACAGACATGGGCGATGTAACGTTCCAACAAAACCCCTCCACAAGACGTGAAGAATGGGCAGCCTGGGTCAATGTAAATGCGACGGTCACACAGTACACATTCTCACTCAATGGTGTCAAACTGCCGCCTGATTAACCCCGGAAGCAAGTGTCTGTTTATGTATGCACACACAATAAGATCTCTTTTGATTGGTGTCCAAGTAACCTTGAGGTTTTGCAACCGGTTCTCGAGATATTCAGAATACTTGGCTACCCTCTGGACAGACCATCACAGTTACCTCCCTTTATATCATAACTTTTCCTTCTCATGTGTCCAACCCGATTCCTGTGACTGGCACTCTCCCAACCCTCTCACTAAAGACCATACCCGCCCAGGGACTCATTGTATATAATTAATTCGGTGACACTCTGTGATCGATGAGGAACTGAGAAAAAAAGCAGAACGTCATTATTTACGTAGTCTTACATTTGCTTCCTACTTTTTTTGTGTGCGTAAATGTTGAGGGGAATATCTGTTAAGGGCTCGTGGGATGAAAAATCCAACACCGTGGACAAGAAAAAAACTTGCTTTTCAGAAAGCTAGCTTGATGAGAATCTCGGCGTGAATCGAACATTGAAAAAGAAAGTCTTTTTTTCTCCATCTCAACATGAAGCATTTTAATGTACTGCAATTTTTTCACCTTTCCGACCTTACCTTTTATTGAATCTTTCACGCGTTGCGAGAAACCGTCAACCAAAACTGTCACCGAAGTTATCAACCTAGGTTTCTCCAGTTTTCAAGTCAGCCTGGTTGGCTTGCTATGTATGTAATAGGCGTACAGGCCGCATCAATAGAACTACAGAACTGAAAATTTAAACATTTTTCTGTTTTTGCTTTTAAAATAGTCTCACCCTTTATTTGTTTTTATTTGGGGTTCAATGTGCAATGTAAATTTATGTTGAATTGGTGCGTTGGTTTTCGTCCAGGGACATTCATGTCTATTTTTGTTTTTTTCTTTTTTTTAAAATTCAGACATTTTTTTAGCGATATCTGCCTCACAAAAGCCAAAATATGCAACTTATGTATTGATCACCTTTTTTTTCCAAAATCCCAGAATGCTACCAAAAGATATTTGTTACATGACGGTTTCTATTGAGTGGCTTATTGGACCGGTCTCTTGATATTTTCCTGTATCTTTCTGACATCTACGTCCAGTGATCCCTTTGAGCTGTGTGACTGTGCAACTAAGCGCAAGAATAAATTATGCGTGCTGTGCACGATATATAGATGAATTGTCACCAAAAAATCCCTACTTCTAGTATACATTTCTTCGTTTAAATTAACTGACCTTCATTTTGTAAAATTTCGACAAAAATCAATGATCGTTTCAAAAATGAATAAAATATTTTCTGTACACTTCAATTCTTCGGCTGCTCACATGATTTTTGGTACAATACTTATTTCACCCGAAGAAAGCCGAAGAATGAATTCGCCAAAACGACGTGATAATAATGCAGACAACAAGAAAGGGTTCAATCATCCAAAAAACTCTTTGGAAATTTCCCTATTCTTTAACTTTTTTACGGATATAAAGTTCAAGATGCTTGAAAAAGAGAAAAATTAGATATACACGGAGGGATGCAAACCTTCATATCCGTGGCTGGAGGATGTGTGGTCTGGAACTATCATGGAGCATTTTATTCAGTTCAGTTTTCTCAACTATTTAACCTTTCATCTTGACTTGGCATGGCGTGATATGTATAGCTGCTGTTCGTGTCCCAAAGTGTCCAGAAAGTACTCAAACCGTTTTGTAAGGGTTATTGAACACAGTTTTTTCTTATAATACTTCATCATTGGGAATAGGTTTGGGTTTCCCTCAGGATAGATTATTGATATCAATATTTATTGGCCAAAATTTAATGAAACCATGTTGTACAGTTTATTCTGCGGTATAGACCATAACAGATGCTCTCTTGACGCTATCAGTAGCATGAACAGCATCATGTCCAAATTTCAATTCGTACTACAAAGCTGGTCTATTTTTTCTATTGCTGTTGAGAACACCCAAACCTCCCAAAATTACAAATTATAACTCCATTTATATTGAATGTAAATTAAATCAATAAATCTCTTACTTTTAGCACCATTCTGTACTTTCTAGAAAAAAAACATATTTTCATGGGTAACAATGGAACACGTATGATTTATTAAGTCTTATAAAGATTCTGGATTAAACTAAAAAATGCCAACTCTAAAAAATAACGAAGAATTTGTAATTCTGATTTTTTTTTTATTAGATTTGATTTTTGATCTTTGATTTTATAAAACTTCTTTTATTATTTTGAAATCAGTACCCGTTTCTCATCAATTAGCCGATCTTATCTCAACTACTTGGGTGGCAAACTGATAAATTCTATAGTTTTGAAAGGGTGTGTCTTTCTAAAATTCCCTTCTAAATTAGGCGTAGAATTTCCTTGTTTCGTGTTCCACCGTGAGTCAAAGGGCCTGCACGAAAAAAATAATAAAGATCTGTGTGGTACTACCTAAATATAAAACCATTGAGTAACTAAACACTCTAAAAATAACCAGAAGATTTTTTTAGATGAATAAATCAAACAGAAAACAGAGAGATTAATTATGTATAATGGATTTATTCTGTCAGTAAAGCTTATATTAGCGCGTATAATGTTCTTGCTGAATGATTAATGTTCCCCATTGAATCAAGTGCATTGAAAAGTATGGGAAATACGTTAAAAATAAATATTTGCAGTGTAAAATAAATGCTTTTCTCATCATTAGGTTGAAAATTCATTGATGTACCTAAGTGAACACACACACACATGCACATACACACACACACACGTATATATATATATATATATATATATATATATATATATATATATATATATATATATATATATATGTATATGTATATTAAATTACAGACTCATTGATACACTCAAGTAAACACACATGTCACTCCGCTCGTATGAAAGATCTCAAGTCGCAGATGTGATGCCCTTGGCATTGCTCTCTGTAGTCTGGATCAGATTAATCAAGGTTCGCCCTGTGACCAACTGAACTTATGTTATAATAGTTGCGAATACTAAAGAGAATACTCGGAGGATGCTCCTGTACCACACGTTAGCGTATGCTGTTCCTCACGATAAACCAACCTTATGCCATATATTGTTCTCGTTGTGGTTCGTTTAAATAGGAGCTTCTTTATCATATGAGTGTATATTTGGAAGATCATTTCGATGTCTTCTGAATTGCTTTGAGTAATCTCGATCGGTGGGATCAGGTTTAAACCCGTGACTAAGTCAAGAGCTCTTATGTCCTTGCAATAAAAAAAACTCTGAAGAAAAATGATCCTGTCCCTCACCTTCACGCGGTTCACTACATTAAACCGACTGTTACATAGCAGTCATGTAGCAGACCATCAGGATTAAACCTACTGACAACAGTCAACAAGATTAGCTTGTCGATTATTGTTTTACAACGTGCATCCTGGTCCATTTGTTTATTCTTCTGATCTGCTCATTAATACGAGATTGGAAAAATCAAGGCAAGCTTAGGTAATAGCTACAGAAAACGTTAATTTTTTTTTACCCTATGAGATTTGAATTGGAAGAAATAGACGATGATGGATAAGAGGGTTTCATTTATCGGAACAGTGAAGTTCCTCATCCGAAAATGACCATTGCTAAGTTCTGAGTAAAGGGGGTCTGAAGTCATGATTTGCATTTTCCTCGGTGTAACAATGTTCTTTAAACAGCACTAGCCCTGAACAATAGACTGGATCAGTCATTGTAGATGCAACGGTCACAGAGTAAAACAAGCTCTGACGACCGAGTAAGCCCATGGGAGAGTTTCTTCTTATGTTCGTGCAGTAAGGTCCTCTCCGATTGTTTTCAAGTAACATCGGGGCCGTCTAACCGGCTCTCGATATATCTAAAATGACTGGATATTTTCCGGGCTTATCCTGTACTTAAATTCACTTCATTTGAATGTACCTAAGTGTCGATGTGCAGGCGGATACAGAAACGAATAAATGAACAAACAAACAGCAAAACCTTTCTCGAATTCCCAACACGTAAAACACATCGAATCACGCCTCGTTGTATTTGTAAGAGGCGTAACCTTGCAAAGACAGGTTCTAAGGTTTGATAAAGAGGAGTCAGGACTTGCCCAACCCTTAGCCACAACCAACCAAAAAGAAACATAATGTCACAAGAACCCGTTTTTATGACGCTTAAAGAAAAGACAGGGGCATTATTTCTTGAAACGTTAAGTGCCAATGCCTATGTCTCAAGCGTTGAAAATGTTATCTCAATACTGAAAGCCCGTCTCTGTTCGGTCGAGAGACAAGTATCGGAACCTTTTTGATTGCAGTCAGGCAGAAAAGAACCAAGTGGGTATTGATGGGTTTGGCGTAGTCATTGACTGAAAGGGAAAGAAAAAAATAAGAGAGGTCTATATAGTCACTCCATAGAAACCGTCATGCAACCAATTCATTTCGGCAGCGTATCATTTTGGGAATGATCAATTAAAAAAAGAAAGCGGTAATGAATTAATAAATTACTTCTCTTACCTTTTTGTGATGATCACTAAAAAAGTCCGAACTTAAAAAAAAAACGAGCATGAACGCTGCCAGACTCAAATGAAAGGACCAATTCAGCATGAATCTATAGTGTCAATTTAGCCCCTGCCGCCACTAAAATCCTATTTTCACGGCGAATTTCCAAAAATAAAAAATATAATTTTCCTAAAGATGTTAAGGAGTAAATACTTGAATGTTCAGCCGACTTGCTACATCGGTGAGGCCTATACGCGTACTGCAAACATAGTAAACCAGCTAACCAGAGCAACTTGAACAAAAACGCATTGAAAATTTCAGTTGACGGTTCCTAAGGGAAAGAAATTCTCAGAAAAAGCAGTGGGTCATTCCAGATTCTAGACTACTGGCTCTCAACCAAGGGAGGGGATTTCAGAATTTTAGTAGCGGGGATAATCCATTATTGCTTAAATTGTCACCTTCCTGACAGACCTATTTTTCATGATAGAATTGGTCAAGAGGAATACGTGAATATTA
>OY735217.1:49482517-49592517 GCA_963457665.1 Thysanoteuthis rhombus | reverse complement strand
ATTGCCTGCCAATTATAGTTACTTTATTAAGTTCGGTTATAGCGTAAAGATAAAATAGATTAGAAAAGAAAAACAAGTTTGGGAGATAACCTCAGTTTTCCGACATCCCAGGATATGGTAACTCACAGAATAAATTGGACAGTGAGAATTAATTGAATTCGGCTTCTTGGTAATGGAATGATATTGCTATGAAAATGTGAACATGACATTTCATGTTTCTTCTCCAATACGTATAAAGTAAAAAGGTTGATCAAAGAACTTTATATTTAGAACTTCTGTTTATATTCAGCTTCAGAGTAGTCTGGACTCGCTCTTCTTTTCTTTCTTCCTAATATATAAATGAATGTTACCGTTAATTTCGTCGTATACATATAGTTTACGAGATTTTTTTTTCATGTGCAATGAAATTACTACATTAGATCAAATGTTTTTTTCTCTCATACTTTTGATGAAAAAAAGAACTTTAATTAAATACATGTCTGGTTAGTCACTCACTAGAACTGACACGTGGCAGACTCTTTTGGCAGCACATCATGTTGGGGATGATCAATTGAAAGCTTGAGAAAAATAGTAGGATCAATGGATAAGTTTATTCTCTTTCTCTTTACTGGGCAGTAATCTCTAGAAACGTATTTTAGAAAATCAACCGTAAACGCTGCCGTACACAAAGTGAGGGATCATTTTAGCAGAAACTTTGTGAATTGACCCCTTAAAAAGTTTTTTTTTAATGGGGGATATAAAATGAGAGTTTTATTCAAACATAATAAGGAGTAAATGTTTGAATTTTTAGCCTTCTAGCTCTATTGGTGTAGCCTGTATGCGTGATACATACATCGCCGATCAGTCAACCAGTCAGCTCCATTTGATAAATTCATGTTGACAGTTTTAGTTGACAGTTTCTAATACACCAGCGTGATATGCGTCCACTTCCTTACCTGATGGCAAACTAATCAATATTACTTATACTACTTATATGGCTGCAAACATTTCACATCGATATTTATAAGCTTTAGAATTATAGATTTTATTAGTTATGTGCAAAAGTTTCTGGTGTCATTCTTTCATTATACTGGGGAAATCGTAAAGGTGTTTTCGAAGTTTACTAATTTTTTTTCTATTACTTGTGCATGCATAATCATCAGCTTTTCAACATCCGTCATAGATATAGATCTTCCCAAGATTGGTAAGACATCTGGATCGCGGTCGTCGCGGTACCAATATCTCCTGAACTTGTCTGAATAGTCACACTATCTTACTTTTTTTCTTTTAGATGTCTCTCAATCAAAACAAAATTTCTGGATCCATTCCCAAATTCGACCAGTTGTACATTATGATGCAGTTCACTTTTCCATTACGTTTCGTTGAAATTGATTGAGAGCCTTTAGAGATAATGCGTGAATAGACAGAACTGAGTGCGGAAATTTATGAAAAATCATCAACATCATCATCAGTCTTGGACAAAGACCTTCCCCAAGATTTCATAGATTTCTCTGTTTCCTGAACCAATCTAAGTCGGCCACATTTTCCCTAGGGATCCATGTTGAAGGTCGTTATGTCTAGCAGTTGTATAACATTCTAGCAACGTAACAATCCTATTTCCATTTGCATTTTCGAATGGATATTATTAAAGCTCTGACTCCTGTTTTTCTCTCAGTATTCTCTATGCAGTCCCATGATGCTAACAACGACTCTCCTCTGTGCACGTTGCTTGATTCTTAGTTTGAGAGTCAAATTTTTAACTGAAATTATAATACTATGAATTTATATGAATACTATGAATTTATATAAATCTTGTCAAAAAATGCTTGACATTTTTACATTATCTAGTTTTTCCCCCTACAATTCCCAGCATACGCTTGTATTTACTGCATCAGCACTATGAGTTTCAATGATGCGTTTCTTATCTCTCTTCACACCTTTCAAAGATTAAACACGATGATACAAACTGATATATATATATATATATATATATATATATATATATATATATATATATATATATATATATATATATATATGTGTGTGTGTGTGTGTGTGTATGTGTAAGCGAAGGTTTCGACCCTACGTAGCTGTACTGGAAGGGAAATTGGATAGTCTATAATCACACTGAAGAGTTGTAATACAGCAAAGTAGCTGTCTGTGGATGACACAATTAATGATTATTAATTATAAATATATGTGTATGCGTGTATGCGTAAATTTATATTCAGTAATAACTTTAACCAAAATGAAATAATACTCGCAATCACAGTCAATAATTGAACAACTGTAGCGTCAAAATATTTGGTCACGTGAAAAAATCCATGGAAAAATAGACATGATCAGAATTGATTCTACTTATGACATCAATGGTGTTTCCAACACTCAAAATCATCAAAAAATTCCTGTATTATTTTGAATCAAGATTTTATCAATAAATCCGCCTGAATAAAACCCCAAAGAGTGAAAAGGAGTTTTGTTCCTTCTCCAAAATAGAAAAATGAAAAACCTTCTTTTAGAAAGGCGTCTCGTAGAATACTGATGCCAACTTTCAAGACAAATCAAATGGGCCTGGAGCCCTCGAGCGCTTGGTGACTACAGTAGTTTGATTTTCAGTCTTCCACAATTGACAGTCACTTGAAACAAGGAACTGTCACGAATGACAATCAATGTGACACTCGTCGTATGGTCAGTGATTCTAACAATTCCAAGGTATATAGTTCTTTGGAAATAATTAACTGAATCGAAACCATTTTTTTTTCAGGTTGAAATACTTAATTTAAATGAAATGTATGCAAAGTTCATAGAAAGCCAGTAAAAATACTTGGATTGCTGAATGATAATGCTATGAATTTATATGAGTAAAAGCTTTCGTCAAAATATGTTGGACACTATTGCATTAACAAATACAAGTATCCCCCATCATTCCACGTTCGCTTTGTGCCACTTTTTTGCTTTTACGAAAATGGTGAAAAGATTAAATTGCGTCCAGCTTTTGTTGTGGAAGGAACCTCTATAGAGGCAACGCAAGACAGTAAGTCTCTCTCTCCCTCTCTCCTCCCTATCTTTCTTTCTTTCTTTCTTTCTTTCTTTCTTTCTTTCTTTCTTTCTTTCTTTCTCTCTCTCTCTCTCTCTCTCTCTCTCTCTTTCCTACATCCCTGTATCTAAAACGACCTCAACTTCAGACAAGTCAGCCAAACATACCGTTATCACCATTCTGGGACTTGGAACGTTGAAAATTCCACTTTTACATTTTATCCCCGTCTGCCGGTAGCCATTTTCATCTGAATACTTTCGCGTGTGCACGTATCTATCAATATGTGTTTTTATGCGTGTTCGTAGCTCTCTACACCGTTGTGCTCACGTGTACGTACGTGTTGGGATTCATTTGTTCGTATCGCACACATCAGCGTACGCCTCTCTCCTTAGCAAGTAAAATTGAAGAAGAAAAAGGAACAGAGGATGCTGCTGCGTGCACAGGCCATCTCGCAAAAGCAAAAAGACAGGACACCGTCGGAAAATATACTTAAACGGACACACAGTTATTTAGGTTCCATTAGTCCGGCCGTTTCCCTCATGTCAAATTGAAGGACGTGAGTCACGTGATGTGTATCCCATGACTCTTGTCCCCATCAAGCCTACAAGAGGAAGAAGTCTTGCCAATAACAAAGAAATAAAATTATAAATGACATGTCCTGGGAGTGCAAACACAAAGCAATATATATATATATATATATATATATATATATATATATATATATATATATATATATATATACGTGTGTGTGCATGTTTGTGTATAAGCCCTATTTGCAATTTCACTTCACGCCACTTTTGCACTTTTACAAAAAAGGTGAGAATCGAAACTTACTGCTCAGCATTTGTTTCACAGCAAGTAGTTATGAAGACAGTACGAACCTTTTCCATTTATCCTATACTATGAGGGACCGCACATGATTTTTTTTAAAAGTTGATATTTCCGAGGGTCTTTTCTGGGGTTTTTTTTTTCTTGCTACAATGTTCAGTTTTTTTTTGGGGGGGTTAAGCCCCAATTCCCTGCATTATGGTTTATAGAGAGTCCAAGCTTTAAAATGAAGAAAATAAACATCGTAGTTCTAGAAATAAATGAAATATCTCATTAATGTTCATTTGGTATTCATCACGCTCAGCAATACATATATACATTAAAGATTCGTATGGGACTTGAACCTGCGTACACCTGGAAGAAGTCTTAAGGCGATTTTGCTCCAACTGCTACACTAGCGATACTCTTTGCAAGCATGAGACCGAGATAGTGCACCTGCATCGTTGCTGGTCGATTTGCTACTGATTAATAAATATCATTCTTTTAAAAAATGGCTTTACAATTATCACATTCTGTTGGACATTGTCGTTCACAGTCACCGTTGGCAAAATGGGAACACACATATATATACATATATAAATATCTATGCTTACGACTACAGAGTAAAGACGTGAGCAACTTAAAGGCGATATATATATATATATATATATATATATATATATATATATATATATATATATATATATATATATATATAGCATTTACAGATTCAGCATTGCATTTACCGTTGGAATTCTATCTGCTTCGTCCGGCAGAATGGGTCAATTCTAGGGATTCAATCAGATGAAATAGATAAGATTCCAACTGCAACATGGGAGACGAAATCCATTGTATATGCTTTTCAATAGCTCTGTGTAAAAACATTGAGCATTCTTGGATAAAGAAACTTTGAATTATATATATTCCTCTATTCTTGTTCATCATTATATATATATATATATATATATATATATATATATATATATATATATATAATGATAATTATATATACGTGTATGTGTGTGCATAACTGAATTATCATCATCATCATCATCAGTCTTTCAACGTTCGTCGTTCGACATGGACCTTTCCCAGGATTTGCAACGCTTCTCTTTCATGGGCGTTGCGGAGCCAGTACTTTCTAAATTTGTCTAGCTCGTCTCTCCACCTAATATTCTGCTGCATTCGGTTACACATGTGATCTCGGGGCAACCTATGTCATGAGTCGCATTGTCTATCTGTTGTCTGCTATTCTCGCAACATGGCTAGCCCATTGCCATTTGAGATTTTTAATGGATTCTAAAACTGAGTAGCGAGCAGTAATTAGTAAGTTTAAAATCACTTGCTATCTATAACTACTGTATTAAATTTCCTTTATGTGACCATCCGCTGTAGTCATATGCCAGCATAGTATAAGCTCATATTAGGGAAGTGAGGCATCACACGGTGGAATAATGGCTGGCAAACTCGTTTAGCAGACTATTGTGCTTTCGTGAGTTCGATCCTCAATGGTTAAAAATAGTGTTCCCACTAAGCAATAAATAATGTCTTGCGGTAAGATTTCAATGCTACGTACAGTACAGGATTAAAATGATAATGTAGAAATGTTAATGTTTTGCCGGATATGCAAAGCTTAATAGATAAGGGTGCCCACAATGAATAAATGGTTGGTAAACTAGTTTTTCAGATCCTTATTACAACTGATAGTTTCATCCTCACCATGCAACCTATATATAAGGTTTGATTTAAAAAGTTGAGCTCAATCTAGCATATTCACATGTTTGAAACATATATATATATATATATATATATATATATATATATATATATATATATATATATACTCTTAGGTGAGGCACTTGTCTACTTTAAGCTTCTATGCAATGCTCTTCCAACTCTGGGATGGAACACTCCAGTAGATGGGCAATTATGCGTAAGTAGAAACATATTGCTTAATTCGGTCCTACTGACTGTCCAATTCTGCGTAGGGTAGGGGCAAAGCATATATATATATATATATATATATATATATATATATATATATATATATATATATATATATATATATATATATATATATATATATAAGCGAAGGTTTCGACCTTTCCTAGCAGTACTGGAAGGGATATTGGATAGTCTATAGCGACACTTAAGACTTGTAATACAACAAAAAAGTTGTCTGTTGATGACATAATCATTGATCTGATATATATATATATATATATATATATATATATATATATATATATATATGTCATTTTTCATTTATTTTAGTCACCAGTTGTTATATACGTAGAGATGTTTTTTTGAAAATGTTCTTGGCTTTGTTTGGCCCTCGCTTGTTTCTACCAAAGGTAATTGTATCCGATTGATGCTGTAACGAAACGCTTCTTGGTGGATGAACCATAATTCCTGTCTTCCTCTATGCGTCTCTCACAACGACTCCAACTTCTCAACAAATTGAGCAATCCTGGGATCACTCAACAATTTATGTTCCCTGACACTCAGTCGAACAGAAGTGGCAGAAGACGACAACATAGTAGTATTTAAAGTATTTGCCATTCAACGATCCAACTGGCACCGAATGAGAATCAAACTCATTGTAGTTGTAATGGTCTTCAAGACGAGCTTTATAACTAAAATCTATGACAGTGTATTGTTATTTGCCAAACATAGTTTAGTTTGGCACTCAGCTATAAGGGGACCGAATGAGAACCAGAATCATTGCAGTAATAATGCAGTCTAATATCAATTTAGGCAGCCTGAAGTAACTTACAAAGCCTAGACAGATATCAACAGGCTGAGATAGATAGATAGATAGATAGATAGATAGATAGATAGATAGATAGATAGATAGATAGATCGAGACAAGCAGACTGAGAGGGAGCGAGAGTGTGTGTGTTTGTGAGAGAGAGAAAGTGAAAGAAAGAGAGAGGGTGGTGTGATGAAAAAAGATAGATTGATTGAAGAATATATGCATTGAGAAGGATAGATACGTACACACATACATTATACGACAAGAATAGATTCATACATAGATACATAGAGAGAGATCGATTGATAGAGAGAAAGAGAGAAACATATGCAATATGAGAACAATAGACGGATAGATTAGTGAAAATGGAACTATAGAAAAAACATTATTGGAAATAACCGTTTTTGACGATCTTCGTTGTTCTTTTACAAACCTTACGTGAAAATGCAGCAACGTAACTTATTACATAGAGTATTAAAGTCATTTCACAAAGGCAGCTGATGTCCTTTTGTCAATATCATTCGAGATTGTACAAAATTTTGCAAAAAAATCAGTAAATAAATTTGATAAACTAATCAGCTTGAAAAAGTACTGATAACTATAACAAAAGTTAATTAAATGTCTTCGGGTCGATTCTAATTGCAAGTTTCCATAAAATGTTTAAAATTGTTAGGAATTTTTTTTTTTATAGAAATTAATTAATTTTCTCAGTGTGTCATATCTGATCACGTGCTACCAACAATAAAAATCCATACAAGGAAAAGAAAAATGATTAACCACGGCTTTCAAACAGATCCTCGTTTTGAAAACGAGGCTGCAAATTAATCTCATTTTCTTCCAAATTACAGAAGATAATCGATGAGCGATTGGTTGGAGGCTAAGAAACAGTTGGTAATAATTGAAGAGACACGTGAAAGGGAAGGACAACAAAAAATGAATAAATGGTAAGAATAAAGCATTTAAAACCATGTGGCATCAACTTGTCGTGAAGTAATGGTTACCACTGAGATGATTTCGAGCCTCACTTGGTGTCCAGTGGTTTTAGCCCTAGGCCACACCAAGCTGAGCTTAGTAAAGAAGAACTCCCAGCTGTGTAATAATAGTAAGCTAGTCACACAGACCACTACCACTATAATGATTACGAGTTTCATATGTTGTCACACAGTAAGGACCCTGTTCAGCTCTTCATTAGGCTTGGCAAAGAAGAGTTCCAAACTGTGGGATGATAGTAAGCTAAAAATGAGAACCATGCAACGACATCAAGACTCAGAACGTCGATCACTAGGGATCGTTTGCCAAACTGAGCGACAAATTATGAGATAGCGTGACAAGTTCAGAAAGTATTGGCTCCGCAACATCCATAGTAAAAATGTCTGGTGAATCTTTAAGGTACATATCCCATTACTGATGCTAAAAGGTTGATGTAGATGATGAAGAGTCTCACAGAGCCTTACCACTGTAATGATTTCGATTCTCACTGGGTGTCCTATATGCTACATTGAGTTGGGTTTACCAAAAAAGAAAAGTCGTGTAATCATTGCAAACTAATCTCACAGGTGGAAGGGAATGATTTTAATCAAAACTTATTCCTTTTTGAAATAACATGTATTTTTTATATGAATGTAAGAGTTGAGTTGAATATAGGATGTAGCTCGACAGGAACACCATTACTTCAGAAATGATGAGGGACATTTCATATAAACCGAAAAATTCAGCTTCTAAAGAACATCTAAAATACATTTTTAGCAATTTCGCATTACATTCACATTTTTAGAAAACATTTCTCTTCCAACATTCTGTGAACGTCCTCGACAAATTTCATAAAATACTTGTGCAGAACTTGACGACGCAAATTTGTTGCATGTACGTACATTACCATTTTAAACTAAATTAATATTGATTAAACACGAACTCCGCGAGTAAAGTCGTCTCATTAGACGTTGTTTCGTTGTGAAGTTGAGAAAAAGATGAATATACGATGATATCGAATAGTGTTGGTGGAACTGAAAAAAATTGAGTGATTCATCTTACTAAACATAAGTTAGTCACAGAGTTGCTTTACTACAATAAATTAAATAGTCCCAGTTTATATGATTTTGTCAATGTGAAACTCGGTTTCACATAACATTGTTTCAGTTGAAGTCGTATTTTTTCAGGAACCCAACCACACAGTTAATTGGGTAGTCCTTGTATATGAACATACTGTCTCTTGTTGAAGGAATATTGTCTATTTCACTTCCTGTTCTCAAAAAAGTCACTTTACTAGACCTGCTTCCCAACCCTTTTAGTCCTTGTCATTATGTAGTAGAGGAAAGATGACCTGAAGGCTTCGTTGTACACTTGGGCCGCTACAGATTATGGTTAGTTTATCAGTAAAACTACATGTATTTTGAATATTTAATTTTAAATTTAATTTGCTGCAGAATTTTGTTTAGAGATTTGGACGAGTCTGATGTTCCATCAGATAAAATGTCTAAGCAATTTCCCTCCACAAATCATAATCTAAAACCATATGATGCTTAATTAATTATGCTTCAGTGATGTAATTTGAGAGGAAGTTGGGGCGTAGCGGATAAGCAACAAGGGGATAAGATGTAGGAAGAATAACCAGAGGAGAGAAACGGTGTAAGAATGAAAGTGAAAGAGAAAAAGAACGAATATTGGTTGAAAGAGAGAATCAATCAACCAACTCGTAAGAAAAAAGAATGAGTGAAAGTAGAACAATGAAAAAAACATTAATTATTAAAGGACTGATGAAAGGTGAAGCAACAAGATGAAAAAAAAATGAGCGAATTGCGGGAAATTGAGAATTAAGTCAGTAGTTGAGATAAAGGCACAGAAAGGGAGGAAAGGAGGAAGAATGAATGGAACAAAAGAATATATGTGTGTGTGTGTGTGTGTGTGTGTGCGCGCGTGTGTGTGTGGAGCAAGAGATAGATAGATAGATAGATAGATAGATAGATAGATAGATAGATCGATCGATAGATAGATAGATAGATATGAACAGACTGGGATAGATACGTTGATTGAGAGAGACTTAAAGAGGGACAGATTTAGATGATGAACAAACTGAGATAGATAGATAGATAGATAGATAGATAGATAGATAGATAGATAGATAGTTGGATAATGAGGGGACGGATAGACAGATAGAAAAAATAGATAGAATTAGCCAATCTAAAATGGATAAAGAGGAAAAGAACGAGAAGAAAAAAGAAGACAAGAAGGAAGGAAGGAAGGAAGAATAGACGAGATGAAAGAGAAAAAATGAGAAAAAAAAAGAATAAGCGAAGCAACGAAAAACTGAATTCGACAGGCGAATAAAATGAAAGAATCAATGAATACAAAGAAGAAGAAAGAAGGAAGGGAGAATGGATATAAAAAGGAAGAAAGAAACAGAGAAAGAAGGAGGGATTGAAAGAAAACGTAAACTAGAGAAAATAGTGAATAAAGAATAAGAATATTTTTAAAAAATATAAAATTTATGCTAACTGAACGAAAAAAAAGAAATTGAGAAGAATGAGTGAATGATTGAATACAAAAGAAAGAAAGACGGAAAGGAAGGAAGGAAAATTGTTTGAAAAAAAGAAGATAGTTTGGAACAACCTGAAGTGAAGTGGACGTGAAGTCAAAATGTAACTGACGAGAAAGGAAGCAAAGAGAGTGTAATATAGAGAATTGCGAAGAGGGGAGAGAAGAGATAAAAAAAACTGGAAATCTTATAGAAAAAGAAGAGCGTATTGAACGCTGCTAATTGGTTAAATTTTGAGCCTGTCCAACCCTTTCAGTAATGTCTACAATCGACCAACGTCAGACCTCACGACTGGCTTCCTTCCGTAGTGATTGCTTACTTACTGAGTAAGCATTTCAGGTAACTGATTGAGTGCTGCATAAATGCAACTTCTGGACCCAAGAAGACATTAGAAGGTCACCAGCAGGTTGAGGGCGTAGGACCAGATGATGGGTGGCTTTGCCGAAGGAAACGATGGAAGCTCTATGCAAACTACCAGGGCAGAACGCAATGTCAATTTCATATAATTTATCTTTTGTAAACATTTACCCAGCCAAGACGTAGCGTCGGCACGGACACCAACCAGTAATCTTTCAACTTATTTTCGTATTATTAATACTACTAGCATGAGTACCGGGCCTTGCCCGGATTTATGAATATCTAAAATTTATACATTCACATGAGTTATCTATACTTTTTTATCAATTGCTCTAAAAAGAAGCTGGCAATCTTCACTTAGTCCGGGAACGCAGATTCAATCAAAAGCTTTAAGAAAGTAGCTCTATTTTACCTTCCTAAAAACTAAACATAAAAATAAAACAACAAATACGCGACCGGAAATGAAATTCTAACTTCTTTAATTTTCATCAAAATCAAAAGTTCTTATTTTCAAAAAACGTGCCCAAGAGAGAATCGTGTTGAATATAACATGGAGATTACACAAAACAGCACAGTATATTAGAGGAAAAATGGGAGTCTGAAATATCATAGAATCCATCAGAAAACTTTAAAAGGCAATCGGCTGGTCATGTAAAGAGAACCGCTCGACATCACGGCTTGCAATGTGGATCCCCAAAGATCACATGCGAAAGCGGGCCCGACAAAATATAAGATGTTGTGACGAAGTAGAAAAGTTCTGATAGCACTAGCTCCGTGAAGCTCAGTCTAGAAAGGTCTGGCGAATCTTCTGGGAGGTCGATGCTTTAAGGTAACTAAAAGGATGATGATGAATTATTTTTAATCAAGATCTGTTTTCCGTTGCAAATTTTCGATAGAGAGGCACTCAATTTTTTTTTATACATTTTGTATATTTTATCCACCAGAGTGAAAATTTTCATCTTCAAAGGAGCTATAGATTAAAAATTAGCAAAAACAATTATAAGAATATTTTTTTTTAGTAAAAAAAATAACCTAATATTACAAACACTATTACTTGATCAAAATATTATAAGGATATATGAATAATATTGGAAAAATATATAAGAAATATGAAAAACAATAAACATACGTACGTACATACAGACAAACATACATACATTTGTAATATTATTATTTTAACATTCCCTTCACTAAGTTTCATTTTCGTTTCAACTTTGTTACCTCTAACTCCTCCCCCGTGACACTTCCCTCCTTCCATATTTCTGTTGCTTTTTGGAATTCCTCCTGCACAATCACATGATGTATGTTTCTTGGTCAGAAATCGTTATTCAGAATGGCTGGGGATTGAGTAGATACTACACAAATTAAAAATACGTTTGGGTCTAACAATTTAATATAATCTGTTAGAGTCGCTCAACTTATAAATTCCCTTTTTAATCCAATAGATGTTCTTAAGTGAATGTGTCAAGTTCAAAATGCTCTTAATGGCGTCGTTCTCTTATAATACGATTATAATAACACTGTCACAGCGTATTCTTATGGCTTACTCGGTTAAGATTGATCTTCCGATAGCCGTTAAGCTCGATTTCAAGTTACTTCCTATTAACAGACTTTATTTGTTTCTTTCTCTCCATTTCTTTTAATCTTTTTTCTCCTGTTCTTGGGATACTCTGTCCTTTCCACATTTGTGTCTTCTTTCTTCTTATTCATTTACAGAATAAAATTTGAATAGCTCATTTTCACAGCAGGATCGTTGAAGTATGCATTCATAAATGCGGACAGTGCCGGGTAATTCTGCTGGTACATATAAAGAGAAAGTGATAGATGATGAATTAGAGAAAAGGAGAGAGTGATTTTGACTGAATTAGTCTCTTTTTCCCTCCCCCTCTCTCTCTCCCTCTCTCTTTCTCTCTCTCCCTCTCCCTTTCTCTCTCTCTCTCCCTCTCTCTTTCTCTCCTCTTTCTCTCTTTACTTCTTTCTTCATATCATGTTTCAGTGTCAAATTCTGAGTTACTTCCCTTTCATTAGGTGGCTTGTTTACTCTTCCCGGAATGACTTTTTTTTTCAAATCCCAGATAAAAGTCATAATATTCAAAGTTGGCAAGCCCTTCTCACTTTGAATACTGGAGAAACACAAGAAGTGAATATACTTCGAGCAGGAATGTTGGCGGAGGGGAGGGGAAGGAAGGAAACATGAAGAGAAAGGAAATGTTTATTAAGAATGTAAGTAAGAATTGTTATCATCTATATTATAATTTGTGCTATGTCAGTCCAAAAGAGAGGAAAGGGCGTACTGTGAATAAACGAACATGAAAATGTTTTGGGGGTGTTTGTGTCTTCGTTGACTACAGGTCTGATCTGATTTAACCCTGCTGGTACGTCGAGAAAAGAAGGATTGATAAAATAAATGAAATTGAGTTCAGCAGGCGGTCTTGAGGTATGCAAAGGGGAAGGGATGATACATGTTTACTAAAGGAAAATAAATGGATGTATGAACTTGCTTTTTCGAGCTGCTGGTAATGTCCCCACTACTACTACTGCTGCTGCTTCAGATGCTGCTTCATCGTATACCCAAAGGAAGACAATGCTCTCGAAAATAATGATAGTTTTATTTATTGAATGCAACTCTGTTGTTGTTTGCACTGCAATGAGTTTTGTTTTCAGATTTCAACTCTGAGGCATACACATAGCAAAGCATCGGGGATTTTACAAGCAACAATAAAAAATGAGGTATAAAATGCTACTACAACCAGTACTACTCTCATTACTATTCTTAACAATTATGCAAACACTACAACTAACAGGTCTGGTTAATCACTCAATGGAAACCGTAAGTGACTAACGTTTTTTGACAGCATGCCGTGTTAGGGTGATCATTTAAGAAATTGGACTAAGGGATGATCAATGAATGAAGTTTCTTCTGTCGTCTTTTGTTGATCTCTAAAATCTAAAAAGAAGTCTGGATTTTCTGAAAACAAGCGTGAATGCTGCCAGAAAACTAAGAGTCGATTTAGCAAAAATTATATTGCAAATTGAACTTCACATTGAAAGCCTATATGGGAGAGAATTTTTAACAGTTTTTTTTAGACATAATAAGAATTAAATGTCGAAATATCCTCTATCTTCATTGCTGCGGCGAATACGTGTGATGCATACATAAAAGGATAACCAACCAAACTAACTTAAAAACTGAAGAAAACTCGAAACATGTTGACCGTTTTGGTGACAGTTTTGATTGATGTTTTCTAATAGTCATGATGATAATGGTGACGATGATGATGCTCTGGATTTCTAACCCGCTAATTTGTTTACGTGAAACAGTTTCCTGTCGTATGTACCAAGATTATTTTTTTCCTCTACATTTCCATTCACTGCCTCTGCTCTTCGCTTTCTTGGTTGTAGTTATAAGTTTTCTTTTTTTTTTTTTCAATTCTTTTTGGTTTACAAGACGTCGCAGATTTCCAACTGGCATCAGTTAATTAATTTCGACTTGTTAAGTTAATAAAAATATGACACAAAACAAAAAAAAGTTTGCAAGTCAGACTTTATTAACACGTAGAGGAAAAGAAAGCAAGCCTGCCTTCCAAACAAACGAACTACTGTTTCAGATTCTTATCTTTCGTGATGTTTATTTCGATTCAAAATGAAGCGGTTTGCAAATGTAAGACGACTTTAACGAGGGGCAGAAAGTAAACGACAGTCTCCCTTCCTCCTATACTGCCGAATGTTAACGTCTTCTTTGTTATTTTTCACACAACATTTTGAACAATGCGTGAATATTCTTTTTCCTACATATCTTTCCCCATCTCTACTATACATTCAAAAATGCCGCTTTGTGAAGTTTCGGAAGAATGTATCCAGTGAGCAAAAAATCGTCCATAGATTGATAGATTGACAAGTTTGGTTGGTTATTCAAAAGAAACTGTCGCATAACCAACGTATTTTGTTGGTGATCAATTAATGTTACTTCTTTCTGCTTTTTTCGGGCAGTGGTGACTAAAATTCTGTATTTCCAGAGGAAAGAAAACCGTGAATGCCCCCAAACGCAATCTAAGGAATCGATCTAGCAGAGGTTTATATTGAAAATTCAGACCCGCGCTAAAATGAATTTTCAGGGGGTAATTTCCCCAACAAACGAAAAAAATATGTTCAAGTCATAAAGGGTTATTGATGTAGGCCTCCAGCTATTGGTGACATGTGTTTCCAAGTAAGATGTGATTTTGCAATTTTTCGATTCTGAAAATGATTAAACAAAATGTACTAATTGTCAACACTGGACTCACTATTTGGGAAAAAATCTCAATTCGCAAATAGACTGATTGAGGAAGAGCGAGATACTAACCTTGGTCTAATCTGGTCATCAACGAAACATGCCGCCAAGCGCCATCCTGATAGATATTACGCTCTTTCTCTTGACGAATACAGAATGGACTCTTTTTGTCAATCGTTGATGGGTTTAATTGAGAGCAGCAACTATATCAAGGATTCTCAAACGGGGTGATGTCGCCCAACAGTGGGCAATTTTAACCCTTCGATGGGCGGTGAGCAACTATGTAGAAAATGGTGGTCGTTCTGAAAATTTTGAATATTCAAGTCTGCAATAATACACAATGACAATTAAAAAAATCAACAGGAACATTTTCTATGATTAATTCACCAAGCAGCATTGTGATATCGCACACCATGTAAATACGTCTACAAACGTTACATGTGTACCAAACATTTGATATTACTACTACATTACTTTCATCAGAGATTTTCATCGTTTTTAAAAGTCACATTTGTGCGTTTATTTTTTTATGTTTACTATACAAATGAGTGGTGCAAAATAATTCAGTGTAAAAGTGGGTGGTCACGCCAAAAAGGTTGAGAACTCTTGACGAACTAATTAATCGTTTAGTTCAGAAGCTCACTGCAAAGGTTATCATCACTATCCCACCACGTACACAGTATCACTGGACATGATTTCAAATTACGGTAGGGAAATGTTTATTTCATGTATCAGTTTGGTTTAATAAGTGGATCAGATGAACCGTAGAAAGTTTACTCCCCTTAGTTCGTTGAGGATTGTTTTTGTTGTGGTAAATGTGGGAAACAGTCAACTCCTGCCTCCCACTTGGATAAGAGTTTGATGAAATGCTCGTTAGGAATGAACTTAGCAAAGCTTCCTGTAACAAATACCAAAGTCGAAACCTAACACCTTTGGAGCTTCGGTTCGGTACTCTACTCAAAAGTTATCTACCTGAAGGCATGTGTAATTTTTTTTCTTGTATTCCCAAACCATGATCCCTATATCATACCGCCCCTTGCAGTCAGTGTTGGATGGCCCCTGCACCCAACCAACCCTCTCGTATTCCCTCTTCCTCTTCCAACATCAAAGAAAAGCTCCAGAAACGGCCCGCCATTTCTACGGTTGTCCCGCGAGATTCCCGTGTCCTGTGACGTCGATTTATTCTGTCCGGGATCCGACGCCAAAAAATGTCTGCAATCTCCCCAGACACCGATTCCTCTTCGGCGCTGGAAGCTTTTGGCTCGCCCAAAAAGCATTGACCCTCAACCCACATCAAATGCATACCTCTCCACTGACTAAGCTAATGGACATCTCGTGAAACAGCGCTATTCTAAAATTACCTGAGGCTCCGGCATGGTTCAGCTCAGTGGTAGAATACTGAATAGCTGAATTGGAGGTCGGGTAGTTACGACAAGCGTAGACATAATGTCGTCACAAAGCCATTCACGTAAAACCTGAATTTTAAAACAAGGGTATCGTTCAATGATAAAGCAGGATTACCATCCCATTAGATAAATTGAATAAATTTGATACTTAACAAAGCTATTTGGTTCTAAAAGTAAAGATTCGGTACCGAAAGGAAAAAGATAAAAAAGAAAAGATAACAATCCCTTACATAAAATTATATCATACGACATAAAAATAAATGAACAATTGATTTAAAAATATGCATTTTAATCGATTTTTCTAGCGAGCTTAGTCTGATAATGGTTTTCAAGTTATTTGATTATTTTGGTACTGAAGCTATTCAATTCTGTCCCAAGACCATACTAATTTGGTCTGATGATGGATTTTGAGTTATTTGATTATTTTGGTGATGAAACTACTTATTTTGTCCTAAGATCATACAAATTTGGTTTCGTGCGGCAACCCTGATAGAGCAGCAGAATAGCGGCTGAGAAGAAAAATTGCTATTTTCCATATCCTGATACATTTTGGTTCGATTCTGGGGTTATTTGCAGAAATGATCTCAGTCTGGCACGAGGCCACAAAAACTCTTAACAGTGTGACCAATGCTCAAAAATCTACTCAGCACTGTTTTGTTTTGCACATGACTATAGTAGTAGACACCAAGTTAAACTCGAACCCATTCCATTAACAAATTTATTCAGCAAGAAAGACGTGCTAATCATCGCACTACAGTAAGCGCTCTTGGTCAGGTTTTATTGATTAAAACGCTGTTTTATTGATTAAAACGCTACATAAAGACTCCGGATCCTTTCTGCTCCAAATAAGAATGAGACGAGGTGATACAAGCTCCCTCTAACTCTTACCAGCCTATCTTGAGATGGTTTTCTTGGAAAATAAAGCAATCAGAATAGTGAATACGTAAGTAACCTCAAATTTGTGGACGACATTTTTTCAGAGAACCTCCATGACTTCCAACTAATGCTAGATGAACTGAACGAAAAAAGCAAGAAAGTCGGCCTCCACATGAACTTCAGCAAAACGAAGGCCATTTACAACAAACATGTCAGGAATAAACGCTCAACGATCAAATTTGAAACTGCGAAGCTGGAAAAATTACTCCACTATATCTACCTAAAACAACGAATCACCATGGAATCCTCAGATAGATCCCGGGAAGAATCACTCTAGCATTCAGTAAAGCAAACCTTACCATCAAAAACAATAAAATTCTATTAGTCCTCAAAACAAGTAAACAACCAATGAATCTTCTCAATAATCGTCTATGGAGCTGAAATGTGAAACTTAACCAAAAGATTGACCCTCAGACTGAAAACCGTGCAACGTGCACAAGAAAGAACCATGCTCAATCTTACATGGAGAGTTTTATAAAACAACACAGTGTTTCACGGAAAAGACAGGAGTCTGAGAAACAGTTACAAAACTCATATGGCAATGGGCTAATCATGTTGCAAGAATGTCAGACAACTGCTGGACGTCACGAATCGCAATATGGATCAACATATGCAAAAATTATTGCCAACAGGAAGTAAGTTGGCGTGACATACTTGATGAATTCAGAAAGTACTAGCCCCGCTACGCTCAAGATGGAGAGGTCTGGCGAATCCTGGGGAAGGTCTTTGTCCAACGACGGACGCTAAAAGATTGAAAAAGTGCAAGAATACCAATTCTCAAAACCAAATGGAAAGTCCACGACAGTATTAATGTTTTGCTAAGAACAATGATAAACTGAGAAGTAATCGACGTGCCCCGGATGTATCATGCTCAACATTACATGAGAGACCACAAGACAGCACAGAGCATTAGGGGAAAACAGGGGCCCGAGACATTAATGGAAACCCAAAGAGCAATGGGCTAGTCATGTTGCAAGAATGATAGACAACCGATGGATATCATGACTCATAACACGTATCCCAAGAGATCAAATGCAGAACTGAGGCCGACAGAATATGAGATTGCTGGACAAGGTGGTCTGGCTCAGAAAGTATTAGCTCAGCGACGCCCACGATAGAGAGGTGTGGCGAATCCTACAGAAGGTCTATGTCCAACAGCAGAGGTTGAAAGATTGATGATGTGTATTTGTTGGTAAGATACTGCTGCAAAAAGAAATGCTGAACTGTACACATATATCGTATGGCGTTTTGTGACGCCATATAAACTCTATGATATGAATCAGTGATTGCAATAATAAAAAAAATCATTGATTGCAATAATAAAAAAATATTTATTAAATAATATATTTGTTTTAAAAACATTACTGAGGATCTCAGATTACCCGTAGCCCAGGGGATTACATAATTTTAATCTGACACTGAATAAGGATTAAAGTTTTGGCGGAAGGCCTACACGTGTAGCCTGCTTATAATCGCACCAAGGTAAATCTCATGTGTATAATTTTATGCATCGGAATGAATATTCGACGGTAAGTTTAGTCAAGTCTGGCACACGACCATGCTACTAGGGCACCAAGTGACGTTGAAACTCAGTAAGTCTTACTTAGTAATCCTTGCTCGATGACAAGTGCTCTCTATCTAGCAAACGTCCCATATGTATTTTTGTACACTTGAAAAGATTGTTAGGGTAAGACAAGGTTAGTTTTGCTCACGTTCATTGTGGTGGAGCACTCGGTGAGGACCCAATTCACCAAGAAAAGCATATGAGTGTAACCTGTTATCGTTGCTCAACGGCAAGCGCCTTGCATATATATTCTGTGGGTTCTTGCGTTGGCATAATTGTATATGCGACTTCATGCAAGTTCTCCAGCCCTCTTGAAGATCTTAAATCCTAACGGACATTTGCTGTCACACCTCGTGGCTGATGAAGTGGGAACGTTTTTGGTCCCAGTCCATTATGTCGAGCAATAAAATAAAATAAATAATTGTCTCTATGCTCCATTCCTGTCCTAATGGTGCACTTCCACTCCCCATCCAGCCCCGACCCCTCGTCTGCTCTCTATAATATCTCTATCACAGAGGCACTGGCACACTACGTACGCATGCATACACACACAAACACATGTATCCAGATAAACGCCCGCGCATACCCGCCATTTGTTTTTGATACCGCTGTCTAGACTATCCTACGTATAGAATGTAAAGGATAAGCACGTGTACACTTCAGATTTTTTTTTATCTTTCTCACCCAAACCTTCCTCCTATTCTTTCTCTACCCGACGATGATTTTCTTCTCTTATTAATTGCCATATCTCCTCCTACTAATCCCTTCTTTTTCTTCCCTATTTTGTCCGTCATTCCTAAGTCATCGTCATCACCCTCTCTCCCCCCCCTCTCTCTCTCTCTCTTTCTCTATCTATCTATCTATCTATTACTTCAACTTCTAGATAAATAATCCGGCCCAACACCGAATAGAGTGGGGAAGGGAAATAAAGAGAGGAAGATCGTCTTACGCGAATCTTCCAAGTTGGAAAAGCCTGTAAGCCTGTCTGGAAAATCAGCAACTCTTGCTTTTTACCAGGGCTCGAACCCCGAATTCCAAATTAAGATATATTCTGGTGTGTTGAATAAGCAGGGTGGTTTTGCGCTTTTTGAAAAAAAAAGCATAACATTTCAACATGATATATATCGTATCATTAATTTTCTGTTGTTGATATAAGAGAGATTTGACTTCTGAGGACCTTGATAGGTGAAATTCAAGATGTTTACCAGACGACTGGGATTGATGCTCAAACATGTTTGATTTGGGAATCAATCAGAAAAACATTTGTGGGAAGTTCCCAACTAATTTAGGAATTTTTTCCCCATTTGGTGATACTTTCGAGATTATCTGAACTCAAACAAATGCTTTGAGGTCAGGGTCAAGTTGAAAAATTATTTTTCTTATACATTCCGTGCTGGACAACATGTCAATCATTTATCTCGCTTTGATATCAAAGTATAGGTTCAGCAGATATGAAAAACTATGTTGAAGATTATTTTCTACAATTTGATGGGTGATTATAGAAACGTAATCATTTGCAGTTTTTCCTATACTTATCACATAGTCGGATTCATATACGAACTCTCCCCCATCGAAGGGTTTCTCCAACGTTTTGTGTTATCAGGTGTGTTCAGTAGTTAAAGTATACTACAGTCTGACAACTGGGAAGGTCCAAATATCAAGATGGGACACAGGATGACTGCCCAATCTTCAAAATGACCATTTCTCGTTCATTATTCACTCCGTGCAAGTTTCTCCGATGGATTGAAGAAGAGTTTGTGAGCTTGAAGACATCTCAAAATTTTACAACAGTTTGACTACGAGGGGAGTAAAATTTTTAAAACCTCACATCATATCTATTGAAAAGGGTTTGATCCGTCTTTGTGAGTAAAATATCCCCGTCTTTTAGATATTTTTTCATCTATGTATCAACTCATCGCTCACATGCTTACCTTATTGCGTATTTCCCATCTGTTCCAGTAGTTGGCGTTCGACCAAAAGTAATTATCAGGATTTCGGATACTGATTTTTAAGGTCGACGGTGAGCGTTCTCTATCGAAGTTTGCCAGAATGAAATCTTCGTATTCCATGTTTTTTTTGGACTTTTCGACTTAGTGCAATTGCTGAGCTGAGCAAGAACAATTTCCTAGAAATGACAATAAATGGGGCTAAATATCAACCATCGGACAGTAAACGCAATAGGAAAAGACCTGATACTAGATGGAAGGATGTGGTATAAAGGTTTGCCGGTAGGACATGGTAGAGGTTAACACAATTAAGGTCGACATGGAAGGAGATGGGAAAAGCCCCTGTCCAACAGTGGGCTTATAATGATGATCTTAGCCAAATTAAATGAGTATTTATCGCTACCGTCAATCGTAGACGTTCGAGCCCATATATTATTCAGGATTTCAAATGCAAAGTTTGAAAACTTGTCCTCCCTTCTGTGAAAACTGATACACTACAACCTCTTCTAATGGCATTGTACACGACTTGGCCAACCTAACATTAACAGATAGATACATTAACATGTTACATATATATATATATATATATATATATATATATATATATATAGATAGATAGATAGATAGATAGATAGATAGATAGATAGATATATGTAAATCTATTCATATCAGTTAATATAGGCATACTTTTATCTATATATATCTCTATATGAAGATAACTATATTCATATACTTATTCATCCGTTTGTATCTGTCTTTCCTGCTTGTACTCCTGGTATTTAGTTCACTTTGCTACTCGCTGAACTGCTCATAAATAGTGAATTAATTGGCGTCGGTTTCTCTCTCAAGTGTTGCGTTTAGAGCGTTGTGGGCGTTCAATAGATTGTTGTACTGATGTCAGTGAAGTTCTTCCTGCAACAAAATATACGACTAATTTGAACGATGCTGTCTGGTCAAGTGTTTGCAGCTTAATCAATAAGACACCGTCGAAAGAAGATAAAGAATGCGTTCTCAAACCTTGCCAAAAGTTTTTTCTTTATTTACTATTCAATGAAGAGGAATTTGCTAAACTTAAAATACCAACCATGCAATACAGTGGAGATATGATAGGCATGATAGGGGTGTACGAATCCACCCCTTGATTAGACAATTTTGATCGCCCCCTTGTCATGGAGAGCAACAACACCAATCGAGGTCATATATTCAACTTGAAAAATTAACTAAGTCTTGGACAACACTTCTTTTCGTGCCGTTTTGTCAACCTGTGGTACAGTCTCCCGGTTTCAGGGTTCTATACACCCCAAACTTGACCAGCATTGGGCAAGTGGAAGATTTCAGATACACCAGTTACCAATATCACGCGACTTCATAATATATTTTGAAAGTAAATTACGGAGGCATTGTTAAAAGAACAGATCTAATGTGCTACTCTAATGTATCGTAACGAAAAATTATTGCTGAGAATTCATTTTTATATTCAAAGAAAATCAGATTCTGCCTTAGACAGCAGTTCCTTGTGTGTTGTGTTGTAAACCCATGGGACAGTCTCCAAGCTTCAGCGATAGAAGCCTGTAAACTCCAAACTTTCAAAAGCAGACTTGACCAGCATTGAGTTAGTAGAAGCTTTCAGTCTCACCGGCATGTTACCAATATCACAAAGTATGTTAAAAGTAATAGGCATAGACATAGTCAAAACTCCAGATCAAAGGCCTCTGGCCTAATCTAATCTGCTACTGTATCGTATCGATTCAGGCTATTCACTTAATGGTCGTAGAACGAATGCAAATATGATCAGAGGGTTGCCGTTTGACGCAACAGAAGCCAGCTGAAAAAAAAGACTTGTAAAAATTGATGTTAACGCGAATTCTTTATCTGAGAAAATGAGACAATTTGTGACTATTCCATCTAACACTACGAGTTTAAGCAAGCAAGGGGGCATCGGAACATTCACATATAGATGGATAGATAAATATTCATCGGACACGATTATCTTACTAGGAAGATATTAGGATCGAACCCTCTTCAATGATGATGAAATAAGGTCAATCTTTACTGGGTGCCTGACATTTGTGGTTTTTTGGCATATTAGGCCAACCTTAGGGAATATCTGTAGAGAGATTGTGATCGAAAAAAAAATAATACATAGGTGTTTGGCCGAAATGAAGTATACTACCAAGTTGACCTTTCTTAACCTAATCGGTAAGACCATGCCTGCGTGAGATAGGCCCACAAGGATGAGAGATGCGAGTTCAAATCTCGCCAGAAGCTCGTTCTTTGTTTCTGATCTATGCTGCCAACAAAACAGTCGTAGAATAAGGATCTGAAAATTGCAATTTGATGCAACAGAAGTAAGATGGAATAAAAACTAGCCAAAAATTATGGGTAACAAGTCTGTCTCTTACGAAGTCAAACTCCGCTGAAGGATTTGCTCCCCTTAAATTGGGCGGGGGTTAATCTTGTCACCGTTGTTATGAAGGAATAACATCGTCAACTCCAACTTGATATGGAGTTAAACGAGAAGGAAATTTGCTCTTTTCAGTGGATAGTGTTTTATAACTAAGGTTAGTTTTACCAAGACTATGGGATACCTGGTAAGAATATTGAGCACAATATTAATGAGCTACAAAACCAACTTCTCAACCTTAACACTACAACAAGGAGGAGATCCCCTTTCTTTACGATGGATATAACCGGTGAGATTTGAGGATAAAAGTAAAGGAACAGTATCCAGGGCCAGATTTAGACTTTTGTGTCGGGGCATTTCAGGTTAGGGATATAGAACCTTTCATACTTGTGAATTCAGATACACGGCAACTCAAAAACTTCACTCGTCAAAATCCATTCATTGTATACAATTAGAACTGACGTGTTATACATTAATAGAAATGTTAAAATGAGTTATATATCTAAAGTATATACATGTAAACATGGAAATACATACCAGCCAAACTCCAAGGAGATTTTTATGTAAGTCAAATAACAAAGAACTTTGCTGTACTACTATGTTCTCATTAGTTTCCATCGATAACAATGGCTGACCCAACGATTTCTTAATTATCATATTTCTGTATAAAAAGGCCCGGGGCTATTGCCCCTTTTTGCCCCTTCATAAATCTGTCCCCGTCGGTAGCCAAGGAAAAGGAGGGAAAAGGATCAGAGAGAAAGAGAGCATCTTTCTCATCCCTCTCTCTTCAGGTATTTGTCTTTCAATCTATCAGTCTCTCTTATCCTATATTAAATCCTCTCTCTTTAAGCCTTTTTTTCCACTTCTTTTCACTATCTATTTTCATGGATGTAGCTAGAGCTCCCTGGTGAGAGTGGCTTTGCTCCTTGTGGGATGCCATCCAATATTTTGCTAGATTTGATGAAAAACGACGAATTGCAATAGAGGACTTGCGTTTTTGCTGAATTATTATCAATGCAATTCATATACAAATATATGTATGTATGTACAAATACATCTTCGTTATTGTCAATCTTCTACTATTGAATTTTGTCATTATTTCTGTACTTAAGAACAATGACAGATGATAGAAATCAGAAAAAAACGTGACGTCAAGCACGAATAACAGTGACATAGTGGCGAATGCAAAAACTGATGACGATTCTATAGCAGAACACAGCTCGACTTGTTTTGCTAAACTTCGCGAATCGCATTTACAGGAACTACTAATAGAGGAGTTGAAATGGGGAAACGTACTTAAGGAATAACTTTGCATGGGGAAGAGAATTCTATTTTGTTTACTTTTCAGATTTTAATGAAACCGGGGAGTCTTACCACGAACTGGCAAGCTTATTATCATATAATGCCAGAAGAAATGTAGTAGTTGGAGAATTTATAAAGCTTTTGCACCCCCTATTGGGGGCAATGGAGGACGTTTTCAAGTAGCCTCCGCTTGTGTACCCCCCAACTGTACTTCAGTCACTTTTTCTTCTGATCTGCTTTTCCAACACGTTTTCAACATATTTATCGATATTTTTATTCGATATTCGCACGAATTCTCTATCGTCCAACCTTTTTCCTCTTCTTTCTTTCTTCTATTCTTCCTGTTTCTTTTTTCCGTTTGATCTTTACTCTTTCTTTATTTATCTTTCAGTCTCTTCGCGTTCTTCAGTCTCTTTCCCCTTTCTCTCTTTCTCTCTTTCACTCTGTTTTTTTTTTTTTTTTCATTCCTTCCGTTTTTCCATTCTGTTCTTTCTCTCTGTCATTCTCTCCTTACTTACCTTTCTTTTCCTTTCTTTTTTCTTTTCTTCATTTACCTACCTCCTTTCTTTCTTACTTTATTTCCCTTACTCTCCTTCCTCCTCCCTTTCATCCTTCTTTCATTCTTCAGTCCCCTTCCTCTCTTTCTCTTTTTATTCCTTTTCCTATCATCGCTTCGAATACTTCTCACACCATATCTATTTCAATCCCCTCCCCACCACTCACATACATCATCTTTCCATCCCTTCCCCTAATCCAACCCCCCAACTACCCCCACAAATGCTACCTCTTCCTTCAAAATCACTTCCTCTCTCCACCTCCAAGCCCCAACTTCTCCCTCTTTCCCCTTATTTAAGGCTTCTTACGATTGATTCTTTCTTTCCTCTCTACAGTTGCCCATTGACTACAGTCTCTGTCTCTGCCAAACGGGTTCCCGTCCACGGCTACAAAGACGTTGATGTATGTGTTTCTCCCGAGTGTGTCATCGAGGGTGAAGCACGGTGGCCAAGCCCGGTGTCAAGCCACGACCCCGGGGCCCGGGTTTTCGTCACGGGACATTACACACGTCAGACGCAGAAACGTACGCCGGCCAGACGGACATGGGCTTGTTCATCGGAGCGTTCTTCCATTTGTCCAAGCGTTCAATATTATGTCATTGATACAATCGACAAATAGATGACTGCCTTCATGATATCCTCTGCTTCTTTTTCTATTTATTTATTTCTCTCTCCCTGGCCCACGCTTTCTGGCATTTGATAAGCCAACAGTCCGACGAACATAGACGACACATGAATTCTGAATGTGTACCGTGTGGGGAGTAGAAGTGTGCTTTCTCTCGTCAGATATTCAGTTTATTTTATCAGACGTATAAGAATTCCCACTGGTTTTTAGAGATATGACAATACAAAATGTGTTCGCAAGCCAAGTTAAGCATGCTGTTTATGTAATGATATTCACAAAATAACTCACTATTGTGGCCTTGTGCCAGACAGAGCTCAGCTTAGTCAATATATAGAAAGAACACCAAAAGTGATTTTGAGCCAGTTTATCTTTTGTTTGTGAATACTGGGTTATTCTTTCTTTAACCTGCCATTTTAATATTTGCGAAATCACGAATATATAATTGATAAGATTGTGTTTATTAAGATGAGTTTTCTAGTTATACTATTAGAAACAATTAACCTAAACTGTCATCATCAACATAGTCAATATAACAGAGGTTTCCTCAGTCTTCAAATCGGTCTACCTGACTTTCTATTTCGCTGGATACATGTTTATCAGGGTACAGGTCGCAGCTATGGAGCTAGAGGACTGAATATTAGGCATTCACTCCCTATGTTGGTCTGTTGATAAATATTTACTCTTTATTTAATTTATCCTCTCGTTGAGCCATTCTCAAAGTTGATGGGGACATGTGGACCCCTTTGGTTTTCTGGCACAGTTGACGGAGGGCATTGGCTTAACTTATTATGAATTTCTATTTATCTGTCTGATGATGATGATGATCCTTGTTTGAAGTCTGTGCAATCTTATTTTTGCCGGCTGCAGTATCGCATATGATCTCTGGGGATCCATGTTGTTAGTTGTGATGTCCAGCGGTTGACTGACGTTCTTGCTCTACGACTATCCTATTGCCATTTGAGATTTCGAAATGTTTCTATGATCCCTCTCATTCCTGTTCTGTGTCTAACAAGCTGTCCAGTACTTGTGATTCTTTCTTGAGAACGTTTTAAGGTTCTGAGTTCGATGACCGAACTTTTGTTTAGATTCCATGTTTCAGCTCCACGGTGACATTTCTAGAGAGTAGCAAATCGAAACAAATGAACAGGTGTACAGCCTAATTGAACTAACAACTTATTTATAGTACTCTGAAAGTGTAAATGTAGTCTTAGACATTATGAATACCTGTCAAGATTGACTATGGATGGCACAGATTTTTGCTATTACTACCTAGAAATGGAATGCAGTTATGAGAAAGTGGGACTGTTTGCTTGATTATTCTTCTGAGAGCATAAAAATTTCAAAGGATATCATGGTATCTACATTATCTAGCTTAGTCGGGCAAAGGGACACAATAGTTGTGCACTCAGTGGTATTACTTACTAAGCTTAGCTTGGTTTTGTAAAGTGAGTATAATCGTGCACCTTGAGAGGTTTTACTTAGTAAGGAAGAGGTACACGGTAGTATGTGATTGTTCGGTTTTTGTTGTTACTTTTTTACTGAGCTTAGTTTAGGATGGTAAAAAGCACAAAAGAAGTTATTTACTAAACTTAAGCTTAGCATTAGATGTTATTTACAATGCTTAGCTTAGTTTTTGTAAACGTCACAACGTTTTGCACCGGGAGAGATTTTTCTATTAAATTTAGCTTAGTCTGGCGAATGTACATCTTAGGTTATTTTTTACTAAGCTTAGCTTACTTTGGTTGTAGAACACGATAATCTAGTATAAAGGGATGCTAGCTGTGCATCTGAAGAGGTTTCCTCTTTGTTTGTTTTTTGATAAAATTTGTTTATTTCGGAATAGGGACACAATAGAATTAACTCACAAAGTTTAGTGTTGTCTCTCACAATGTAACAGTATTGGGACTCCCAGTAAGGATCGAAATCACTAATAGAGGCCTACGAGGAGGCACGTTTCATGAAAAACAGGCATTTTTTTTTTTTTTGTAAATACCGGCTTGTTCTTTTTTAAACATGCAATTTTGATATTCGTATGAGTATATAATTGATGTGATTGCGTTTATCAAAATTAGTTTTCTACTTATACAATTATATTTTAGTCATACTAGTCTATAGTATTTATGTATACTGTACGATGCTATTATCTAGTTAGTCCAGATTGATGTTGATTTTGTTTTCCCGGGTAACAAAAACACAAGCAAAAGCTAAGATTTCAGATTCTGACTCTGAAGAATATCCTCTCCACTTTGTAGATAGATGCAGCACAATATTCTCATCCCCACTCTCACATCTAACAAGGACAATAAATCTTCATGAAATCCTCAAAAGAAGAAGAAATCAAGCAGAGAATCACTTTACGTGGGCAAGCTTTCTGTGGAGCCAGCTCAACCATCAAGAACAAAAAAATTCCATTCATCCTTAAAAGAAAGTTGTATAACCTATGTATCCTTCCGATAGTCACCTATGGCGCTTGAACATGGAAACTTATCAACAGGTTGACTCTTAAGCTGAGAACCATGCAACATGCATAGGAGAAAATCATGCTCAACCTCGCATGGTGAGATCACAAGACAGCAAAGTATATTAGAGGGAAGAGAGTGGTCAGAGATATCAGTCAAATGGCAATGGGTTAGCCATGTTGCAAGAATGTCAGACAATCACTGGATATCTCAACTCACCGCGTGAGATTACGGACGGTAAAATATGAGGTGGCTTGACGAACTAGACAAGTTCAGAAAGTATTGACTCTGTGACACTTATGATTGAGAGGTCTGGCGTATCTTGAGGAAGGTCTATGTCGAACGACGGACGTTAAAAGGCTGTCGATTATGATGAAACCAAGTTTAATAAATATCGAGCTACGTTCTGTGGGTAGCAAACTGATCTTGCAGATCGATTATGTACTCTATTGAGTTCAGTTATCACTTGGTACCTCACTAATGTGATCTTATGCCAAACTAAACTTTGATCAATAAATAGATAGTATGTTACAACGTTCCATGGAGGATGCCATTATTGTGATCACTTTGGAACTATATCGGTTAGATAGAAACAAGTAGCTGATAACTTATGCCGATGATACATAGAGGAAGCAGCTTATTATTATCACTTCATTAAAAAAAGTCTTTGGGACCGAGAGATCATATGCAAAATTGGCGAAGGCGAAAAAACGATTGAGTGATAATTTTGACAAGTTGTAGTGGTTGTACTGCTCTTGTTGTAGGTCTATGTCCAACGAGGAATATAAAGTGGTTGACGATTTTGCTGTGAAGCCTCTCATTGACGTAACTTCTCTAGCAGAATAAAGCAGACAGTTTCAGCCAAGCTGACGTTCGTGTTGTGTTTACAACCAAACTGCTAAACCCACAAACCAATATAACAATAATGATGATTTTGATAACAAAAACTGTTTGCAAACGTTATATATGATTATGATAAGCGGCTTCCTCTTCGACGGAGAAAACGATAACATCAACAGAGAACAAGAATTTTATCGCAAACATGTTTTTTTCTTCTTTTGTCGATTTTATGGGATAAATGAAATAATGTTTTCTTTCCTGAATCCATGATAAGACAAAATTTATTGTGCAAAAAGCAAAGTTGCTCCCCGTGTTGCAAGACATGAAGCAATGGTTTTTATATCCATTTCTCGATCCATGGAAATCAAATCATTGTTTGTAGCAGTCGTGGGTGTTACCAAAACTCCCAAAATGGACTAGATCACAGAGGTAAAGATTTTTAAGTTTCCTATCATTTTTAAATAGCCTTGGGAGACGTAGATTCATGCCTTCCCGGAGAGCATTACAGTGAAGTGAGCGCAAACTATCCCAGCCAGCCAGCCTGGGTTTGAACACTGTTCGCCGAATTCATTCCCCGTATTCTTGACTATTAAGTCCCCAGCACCTTCAGAATTTATTGAGCAGTAAGAATAAAAAATGACTCTGAAATGGTTGGACTCTATTTTATAGTGATTGCTGGTCTTACGTCAGTTGATGTAAAAGGATTTACGCCGGTAGATTCAGTTCCATTAGGAGCTTTAAAACAACAATAGAGAAAGATATGAAAAGGAAAGGCCAACAGATGTTAATGGGACAAAATCATGGAATAGCAAGAGAGAGAGAGACAGTGAGTATCAAATATCAAGCCGAGAAAGGAAGAAAGGAACAAAGAAAGTCATGATAATGGAAAGGCTAGATAAATACATGAAGTCGAAAAAAAGGAGATACAAAGAAAGAGAGAAAGGAAAAAATGGTAAAAAGGAGAAGAAAAAAGAGAAAAAAAGGAGTGATAACAATGGAAAAGCTAAAGAAATAGATAAATAGAGTCGAAAAAGGAGAGAGAAAGAAAGAAAGAAAGAAAGTAAAGAGAAAACGAGAGAACGGGCATAACCAGAGAAAAAGAGGAGTGATAACAGTGGAAAAGCTTAAGAAATAGATAAATGAAGTCAAAAAAGAGGAAGAAAGAAACAAAGAAACGAACAAGAAATGATAAAAGAAGGAAAAAAACGAAAGAACGGGCATAATGACAATGGAAAAGCTAAACAGATTAATAGATAAAGTCAAAAAAGAAAAGAGAAAGAAAGAAAGGAAGAAAGAAACAAAAAAGGGAAGAAAAAAAGGATGAAAGAAATAGAGAAAGGAAGGAAGAAAGAAAAAAGGAAAAAAAGAAAACCAAGATAATGGAACTCCCTAATGACGAGAGAAAAGAATGACACAGCAATGGAAAGGCTAAATACGTATATATATATATTGTCGAAAAAAGAGAGAAAGAAAGGAAGAAAGAAAAGTAATTGAATTCGCAAGGAAAGAAAGACAGATAGACAGACAGACAAACGGACTGACAAAAAGATAAAAAGAGAGAAATAAGAAGAGAAAGGAACAGAGGACATCACTATGGTGTTTGGGATCGCTAAATAGTATCGCACTCATGAAAGGGTACATTAAGAAACAGTGGATAGGAGAGAAAAAGATTGACATTGCATTATCGGTATGGAAGACAGGAATGGGTTTACGTTTCACTCATCAATCATTTAGCCAATCATAGCATTATCCTCGAGAGGGCCCTATCCCGGCATCCTTCAGTTGTCGGCCACATGGTTCCCGCCATGAAATTCACGAGTCGTGCAGTATGTGCTTGTCATCCCTTCTCTTGTGCTACATTTAAACTCAAGTGCCGCCGGAGATGGTGCGTATCTGGGTGTAAAATGACGTCCCCTCAATAGGTGAGCCCCATCCCATCAGAATGCTTGGCTCTAGCAGGACAGCAGCAGAGCGTTGAATTCGTATGGAAACACGGGATAGAAGGGGAGGGAAAGAGATGGAAGAAACAAAAGCGAAAAATGATTTTTAAAGTGTTTAGAAGAAGAACGGAGTCGGGGGATTAAAGAAAGAGAGAGAAAATAGATGAAAAAGGAATAATGCAAAAAAGACAGAAAAATGAGAAAACTGAAATGAATTAAATAGAATAGAAAGAAAGGAAAAATGTGAAAAGGAGAAAGAAAGGAAATGAAAATAAAAATAAAGGGGAAAAGAAAGTGAGGAAATGGGAATGGAAGTGATAAATGAAGGAGGAGAAAAATGAATTAATAAATAAACGAAAAGAGGAAGAAAGGAAGAAAGGAATACCAGACAAATAGAAGAAAAAAGGGAGAAAGAAAGGGAGTAAAACAGAAACGAAGAAAAAACGAAGGCAGAAAGAAAGGCTCCGAAAATAGAAGAAGAGAAAGTAAAAAGAGAAAAAGAAAAAAGAAAGAAAAACAAAAATGTTGAAGAAAATTAAAGAAAAGGGAGAAATAAAGAAAGAGAACCACGAAAAAAAAGAAGAATAGAGGAAAAATAGAAATAAGTAAAGAAAGAGAGACCCCGAAAATAAAGGAGAGAAAGAAAGAAATAAAAGACATAATAAGAGAAGGGTGAAAATAAAGGGAGAATAAAGGAAGGAAAGGGATGGGAATGAAAGAAAAATGAGAGGAAGAAAGAATGTGCACGAGAAAGAAAGAAAGAAGGAAAGAAGCGGAAAGATGTAAATAAAAAGAAAGAGAAGAAAAGGTACAAGGAAGGAGGTGATTGAGGGGAAATTGTAGAAGAAAAAAATAAATGTTAATTGGAAAAAAGCGGGAAGGAGAATGTGAACATTGAACGTTAACGAAGATTTGGGAATAAAGGGAAAATAAATAACAAAAACAGGTTTGGTTAGTTACACAATAGAAGCTGTCGCTTGATCGATGTATTTTGGCAGCATGTCGGGTGGGGTGATTAATCAAAAAAATCAGAAAAGTTTTGATCAATGAATAAGTTACATCTCTGGCATCATCTTTGACAATGATCACTAAAATGGTCTGCATTTTCAAGCAAGAATGCTGCAGGACACAAACTGAGGGATCAATTTAGCACGAATTTAGATTGTAAGTTGAACCCCTCCCTAAAACCTATTCAGAGGGGAATTTTTACAAAAGCTTTTTTCTGTGACACAATAAAGAATAAATATTGAAAGGTCTCTAGCTCAATGATACGTACATAATCGGACAGACCGACTTGAGAACTGAAGAAACATATGTTGACACATTTGGTTGACAGTTTTGGTTGACTATTTCGAAAATGACAGGAAGAGATGCCAGAAATCGATACATCATGGATAAAATCAAAAGAAAAGAGAAATCAGAAAAAGTTGGAAACTAGAGAACAATAAATAATAAAAAGAAAAGTAACTCTTTTTTTCTTCAACTGCCATGCAACACGCAAGTTGAAAGTTGAGAAGCCAACAGAAATTAACAACAAACAAGACTAAAATTTCGGGAAGATCTAGACACGTAAGAGATCATATTTTAGAGAAGGTGATAAAAAAAATGAATTCTTATCATTTAGAATGATAAAGACTAGCTTGCTCACTATCGCACCCGGGTAGCATTTTTATAGTCGTTTTGTATCTAATATTAATCTGACTATAGTTATGATTCAATTATTCTCAGACAACAACCCAAGTCAAGAACTGAATTTTTTTCTACTTCAACAATAAAGAAAAGGAGAACAGGAACAATCCTCACAACATTTAGGGGGAAAAAACTCTTCATTTTTTTGTTTTTCGTTCTGCCATGGTAATCCGAACTGATACGTACAACTGATATTCCTCTACCGCGATTTGAAATCACGACCGGTTAGATTGGTAGGTAACTCTCTTACTGTCTTACTCTTAAATTGACAAGAAATACATAGCTACAAAATGTACGTTAAGAGCACGCAAAGGTTGATCTCAACACATTTTCAAAATAACCCTTCCGTGATTTGAAGCTGAATCTTTTGACAACTGAGTTAACCTGACAAATCTTATGTTTCTGCAAGATTATTCAATCTATTTATACAATACTGAGTTGCAGTGACAATCTTCACTTGCAATAGAAGTAGGCTTGAGGTTTATCAAAGCCAAAACATACATTATATTAAATTAAGATAAAAACGATAATATCAATCCTATAATACGATTTTAATTGAATGAATGGCTCGATTTTACGAGCAAAAATTGTTGGGAGAAATTTCTACAACAGTAGGTCCATAAGCGACAGTGCTTATACACGGGTAACTCTCCAGTCTGATCAATGGAGTTTTGGATTGAGGGCCGACCCTTTCCTCTATATTAAGGATTTACAACCTAATCGACATCATGTCGGGGGTCTAACTATAAATCAAAGTTCATCAACATCATCAGCATCATCCTCTCAACGTCCGTCTTTGAACATAGACCTTCCTCAGGATTCACCACTCTTCTCTATCGTGGGCGTCGCAGAGCCAGTATTTTCTGAATTTCCCTTGTTCGTCTCTCCATCTCTTACTCTGTCAGCCTCGATTGCACATGTGATCTCTGGGGATCCATATCGTGAGTTGCAATGTCCATCGGTTGTCTGCCATTCTTGCAACATGGCTAGCCCATTCCCATTTGAGATTTTTGATAGATTCTCTGGTGTCTCTGACTTCTGTCTTCTTCTGAATGTACTGTGCTATCTTGTGGTCTCTCCATGTGAGATTAAGCATAATTTTGTCACGTTGACGTTGTATGGTTCTCAGTTGGTTGGTCTGTCTTTTGGTTAGGTTCCATGTTTCAGCTCCATAAATGACTATTGGACGGATCCATTAGTTGTATACTCTTCTTTTTAGTATCAATGTGATTTTTTTCTTTTTTTTTTAAAGATTGAGCTTGCCCTTCCAAAGTGTAGTCATTTTAAAGCGATTCTTCGTTTGATTTCTTCGTCTTCAGAGGGTATCATGGAGATTCATTGTCTAAGGTAGATGTAGTGGTCTTTTTTGTCTTTTTTTGTGTCTTTGATTCTGATCTTTGTAATCTCATTTCCGACGTGATTGTAGCACACAATCTTCGTCTTGCTGAAGTTTACGGGTAGGCCGACTTTCTTGCTCTCTTCATATAGTTTATCAACCATTAGTTAGTATATTTAAAGAAAGGGAATTTCATAGAGAATATGATGTAATACATCGATGATTTAGTATTTTAAATAATTTGTTTGTTTTTTCCATTGGGGTCAGTCAATGTCACATTTAATAGTTAATTGAATATCTTCAAACGAAGATATGCATTACTGCCCCCTCCGGTCAGGCCTTTTCATTTAGTGTGAAGATGTTTCAATGTTGGAAGTTTTTCGTGTATAAAGGATGACGGTGCTGTACAATTGTTTTATGTAACCCCAACTCAATGTATCCACATGAAAAGATGGCATTATTATTTGCTGGTCAGAGGATTGCTGCTAAAACATATTTCGAATATATCTTTTTGTAACCTAGAAGAAGTAGTCGGCACCCATGTGTGTGTGTGTGTGTGTGTGTGTGTGTGTGTGTGTGTGTGTGTGTGTGTGTGTGTGTGTGTGTGTGTTTGTGTGTGTGTGTCTATTGGGAGTTTGTTCCCTTACTTAAATGGACAGAATGCAATCAAAAAGAAAAAGGGGAAATAGACGAGTAAAATGAGAAAACTTGTAATAAAGTAGAGATAAATAAACGACTAGAATGAAAAAAGAATGAATGAAAAAAAAAGGACATGAACTGAAGGAAAAAGAAAAATTAGGAGGCAAAAAAGAAGTGATGAAGTAGATGATGAAAAACAAAAAAGGAAAGAAAGAAAAAAGAATGGATAAAAAAAAGGACATGAATGAAAAGGAGAAACGTGAAAAACAAACGCCGAAGGAGAGAATATAAAAAGTCGAAAAAAAAGGAAAAAAAAAGAATGAAAGAATGAATGAAGTGAAAAAGGACATGAACAGGAAGAAAAGAGAAAATGATAAAATAAAAAACAAAAGGAAACAAAGAGAGAATACAAAACGACAGAAAAAAAAAAAGAAAATACTGATGCAAAAAAGAAAGATATGTGATGAAGGAGAGATTGAAAAATGTCGAACAAAAGGAAGGAGGGAAGAGAGAAACGGTGAAAGAAAGAATGAATAAAATAATTAATCAAAGAAAAGAATTCAAACTTACGGAAAAGAACTAAATAATTAAGGAAGAAGGAGTGAATGAATGAAAAGGAAAAGTACGCAAGCGAAAGAAAAAGAAAAAAGAAGTGATAAAAAAAAAGAATGAAACACGAAAAAAAAAAAAAGAAAGAACTCGAGTATGGTCGTTGAAAAACAGAGAAGATTTATTCCCCTGAAAAAAAAATAACTGATTAAAAAATCACCCAGCAGAACTTGAGAATTTCATTCACATATCAAAAGATGATCGTGGCTGCATTGCCACCCACAAAGTCGCCCACCGGCCACAAAAAGAAAACATCTACAATGGTCGTCAAAAAAAGCAAATACCAATAGATTTCTCAAAAAGGTTTTATTTGTTTTTTCTTTTTTTCTTCTTCTTTGCTTTTTTTCAATTTTAATTGGTTTTTAGTTACAAAGGCTATTTTCCTCCATAAAAACTACCCTTTTCAGGAGGCGTAAGGTAAACACTTTGAAGTAAAGGTTTTCCCCAGTATCGGAAACTAGAGCCTCCCAACAAAAACCTTTCGTAAGTCAAAATGGCATTAAGCAAAGAAGCAATTACCATGAATTCATAAGAAAAAACATTTGGAGTGCTCCAGATCCTAATAAATACAGATGATGAGCAAGGTCATCGAGGGTAGGGTTGGTGAGAGGTACAGGAAACTGGGTGTGGGAGAGAGAAGAGGGGGATGCACACTGTTTCCATAAGGGCTCGCAGAAAAACGATGCTATTTCCGCCTTGTTTTTTCGTAAAAACGAGAAAGTTACGTAAAGCGAACATTTTAGAAGCGACGACGTCTGCATTCGTTGTAATTACTGTTTTAGGTGGTGAAGATTCAAAGTTGATGCAAGTGTCAAGCATTTTTTGGCGAAATATTTTACTTATCTGAATTCATAGCACCATCATTCAGTTATTAATGTATTTCCCTGGCCTTCTATGATCCTACTCAGCATTTCAGCTAAATTGTGTATTCAATCATGAAATTACATTCACGATCCAATGGATTCTCTAAACAATTATTCAATGAAAATATAGACCAGATAAGAATTCATGTATTGAAGTAAAAAGGTTATGATCCAAAGATTTGCCACAAGTGGACAGATTTTGTATTTACTTAGCTTTCAATGACCTTCTGCAAGTTCTCAACTATATCAGGTATTCCATCATAAAAGAACAATTTCAGTTCTATTTCAATGAATTCTTCGAGAAACCATTCGACCTTTACAATCACACAAGGAATGTCAAAACTAATCACTTCCTAAAGACAACATGTCAAGAGAGTACACTACATATGGAATGACTCTCAATTACAGCTCCGTGGCCGTTTGCTATGTTTTCCCAGCAGAATCACGAATCGATTTTGTTGCCCATCAGAGGATATTTCCCTTCAGATGCATCATTCAAACGAAATCGTAGCTTTTTATCGTGGTTCAAACACTAAACACTTACACCCTAATAACTCAACCAAAATTATAAACTAAGCCGTTCAGTCTGGTTCAAAGCCAGAAAGAGCAAGATACACAGTGAGGAACAAAGTCACAACCCTAAGTAATTAGTTCACAACAGGAGCTTTCTGACCATCGCACTCCATTATACATCCTGATCATTTGCTAAAGATCAATTAATTTGGCACAGGGTCAGTAAAATGGAGTACCTCGATAGAATCGAAATAAATGCAATGGCGAATGGTCAGCGGCAAATGATCTCTCCACTGTATGATACAGGTATTCACTTTGTTAAGTCTGACACAAGGCCACTATTTGTTAGCGGATCCTGCTCTTTCGAAGCGGCCACCCGTCTAAGTACTGACCAGATTCGACGCTTAACTCCAGCGATCAAATGAAATGTTGTATCAATTATGATTTCACTGTAAACTGAATGTTCATCTCATCTAGCCTAGTCTGACACAAGCGCACAGTACTTGGCACTCGGTGAAAATCGAATATGTTACACGAGCAAACGGTCTGCAGGGGATGGATACCCTCCATAGAGTTTGGGGTTGAGCTGTTTAGAATTGAAGGATGAATTTTTCATGTCAGACGAATGAAATAGTACAATTGTTAGATGCTAGATTCGAAATAATGAAGGCGTGTGATGTCTATTTGAGGTGTCTTTAGGAAATTGATGGGACATGAATAGCACTTACGATGGGAACACATTGCTCTTGTGCAAGTTCTCGAGGCCCCAAAACCAGCACGATCAGCAGCGTCACGTCCCCTCACGTGATATTGCGTGTGGTCAGTGAATATTGCATGTTGCATGATCTTAGATCTGAAACGAATCTTGCACTATCACGTATCACGTAAATGAGAGCAGAGAGAGGAAATATTAGTCGTAAAGGCAACTGAGCAGACCAGCATGGACTCATATCACGTGATTCGCAACCGTTACAGCAACGTGTTTCCTAGCGATTCAAATAAGCGTTAAACTGACCTCCACACCGTTGAACCTCACGTAAATTCACATGATTTTGCGGCTGTGATAACATTGTGTTCCTGTCTTAGAGAATCATCCGTCTTTTGAAGAGCTAGACATACCTCAATTGATTTTTTACTATTTTTGTTTTTGTGTTGAGCTAATGATGTGTTAATTCGTGCGAATAAGTAAACCAGTTGGTGGATTAAACTGGTGCGCGACTTGATCCGAGCTTCTGCGTTCGGCAAATTGTCCGTTAATGCTATTTTGTTATCGCTCCTGTATCAGATTTGATTGTCACTTGATGCTCCACTTATATAACCTTCAACCAAACTATGGTAGATAATATCTCAAAATGCGCTTTGTGGAACAATGGTTCGTTCGCTGGTCGTGAATGCTATTCGTTTCTTCTTTACTAGGAGCCCCAATATTTTGACCCTGAGCCAGACTACGCTAAGCTTAGTGAATATATATACAAGCCTGGGTGCTGCAGGGTGAAAATCTACTCCCACTTCTACTCTGACTGAATGAAAACTGCTGCTATTGTATAGATAAGGTGAGGATAGTTCTTGTGCATATCGTTATAATTGAGAAGCGAAGTTAAATTATGCCTCCGACAGAATCTTCTATAGACGGATTGTCATCAAGTCAAACATTTGCTAGTTTAGAGACTATAATTTGATGTATGTCCTATTGTATGTATTCAATGTATGTCCTATTTTCCTAATGTATGTAATAATTTAAAATATGTCTTGTTTTAGGTATCTGATGTATGTCCTATTGTCCTAATGTATGTAATAATTTAATATATGTCCTATTGTATGTATTCAATGTATGTCCTATTGTCCTAATGTATTCAATAATTTAATGTATGTCCTATTGTACGTTTATGGTATATATATTGAATATATATTCAAGGTGACTAATGACGCCCGTAATAGTTTGATCTCCATTGAGTGAGTTGATGTTATAAGAACAACTACTATCAGATTAACTAATAGTACATTGGTTGTAATTGGTTTGTGTATATAATGAATAGTGTTTTTTTGTGTTTTTCTCTCCTTAGCAATGGATTATTCCTCAGTAACATTTTTATTGATACAATACATCCTATCCGCCACTTGAAATAACGAAATCTTTCACAGAAAGCGTTGTGACCTCAATATGATTTCGTTGAGCGACGTTTTTAATTTTCTGGTAACCATTGTAAAACTAAAACAATTCCAATTCAAGTATATCAGCGAACGTTTTCCACAGGGATTAACGACTGATTTCATGTAAGTAGCATGTTTTTCACACCTTCCTGAAGTGGCGTTAATGAACTATTTCCTGAACGTGGAAGCTTCAATTAAGTCACACGCCAGGTTTACCGAACAACCGATTTACTTATTTGAACGAATTAACACATCATTAGCGCAACACATGAAAACAAACTTCCTAAAAGTCATCTGACAAATGTTGAAGTCCTCGTAAGATGGATGATGCTCCGACTTCCTTTCTGACCCTGCCAATTTTGCAAAGCTGCCTCAAAAACTACATCATACGCATATGTGGAATCTAACTACGTACAACCGCACACCTTTACCCCTAATTTCGCCCCTCCTGGCAACTGTGTTGTAACCAGGGACCCCCTACAAAGTGACAACTCATATTGCGCCCCTAAACCCGATCGCACATCCCAGGCCTCGTTTTCCGGATGGTGGGTGGAGTACTCGAAAACGATGTTTGTTTTCATTGTTGCCGTGAGCAATTTAATGACGTAAGCGTGATAAACACTTTTTTTGCCGTTCGCTTAACAGTTGCCAGATGGCGGGAAAAAAAACTCTACTTCTTCCACCGCTACTGTCACCTTTCCCACCTACACTCCTACAAATCTACGTTGTTGATTCGGGCCGACCTCCCCTCTTCCTGGCATATTTCTCTCTGGGGCATTTTTGCCAATTTTCTGGAACACCACCTTTCCGGTGTACAACTTGGAACGATGCCCCAAGAAAAAAACTTCGTCATTTTCCTCGGCCACTCATTATATATATATATATATATATATATATATATATATATATATATATATATATATATATATATATATATATATATATATATATATAATAGTTATATACTAGTTTTTACCGGTGAAAAAGTCATGGATATATTCGAATTACTATGAGATCTTTTTTAGAGGCGTGCTTGCCTTTCTATAAGAGCCTCTGTCCGTCGGTAAGCCTGCCTCTACATTAACTAAATTTACTTGAAACTTTGTAGACAAACGTTTTTTGATAAGATGCTTCTTACCTAAAAACGTCTTTTATTTATCTGATAAAAATGCTTCGAACTTGATATCATCCCTGACTCAGAGTCACGTGATCTGGTACTAAAGGCGTTAAACTTTAAAATGGCCTCCTCTTTGAAGAGACTTACTCTAATAGTTCACCACTTTGAAGCTGTTAATTTGATATAATGTCATCCTTTTGATGTTCAGGTCTTATCAACTTCATCTGAGATTTTATTAAAAAGTGGCTGATCTCGTTTAAATAGAAATACCAATTGATTGTTAAGATATAGATAATCATTTACAAGATTAGCAGCTTCGAAGCAGTATATATATATATGTGTGCGTGTGTGTGTGTGTCTGTGTGTGTGTGTGTGTGTGTGTTTGTGTGTGTGTGTGTGTTCATGTGTCTGTGTGTTTTGAATTAAAGATGTTGTATCATATTGCTTTTGTTTTCAAATATTATCTCATAGAAAACCAAATAAATGCGTGAATTATTTTTACGGGTGATAAGAATAACCGAACAAAGAGCAAGTGAGTGGATTCATGAAGTTTTGATCAGCAACCGGTTAGTCTGAACCCAGGAAATATACATTACATTACATACCAACCCTATGTGACTAATCTAGCAAAAGTCATATACGAAAGCAGAATTAACCAGAATATAGTCGGCATTTTTCCGAATATTTTGAGCTAATAAATCCAGACGCGCGTTACCTCCGACAACATAATTATCGTACATATTTGTAGGCATGATTCTATACGTGGTATAATGCATTTTTCACTCGAAATTGAAGGTCTTTGGGGGGGTGCAGATTATTTATGTTAGTAGGTTATTCATGGTAGAATGAGATATCTTTCCTAGGAAACCCGACATGAAAGTAAGATGAGACAGACTTCTCAATGGAATACCTTGAATGGAACGACACAATGGAAAGTCTAAATTTAGCAAGATAGACAAACAAATGCCACCTGCAGAGCCGACAAAAGGTCGAGTGTGTCCCACTTGATGCATTGCAGGATGTCTCAATACTTTCAATGATGACAAGCCATTCCCAAAAGTCTGACATAATTTCCAAAGAATGAAATCAAAGGATGACTCATTCCCCCCGCAGACGACAATTTGGTCTGTCTTTTCCTGCCCTTTTTTCTTTTGTTACTGAACCTTTCAGATTTTGCTGATTCTTTATTGACTTTGATGTTCGGTAAGTTTTCCCTCTCTCTTTCTCTGCCTTTCTCTTTCTCTTGTTACTCATTCTTTTTTTTCCTTTTATGAGTATTACTTCTTCCTTCTTATAATTCTTTCTTCTCTTTTGTAGTTTCACCTTTTCTTTTTCTGTAAAATCTTTTTTCTTCTTTTCGGTAAATCATTCTCTTTTTGTTGTTGTTGTTGCTGCTGTTGTTGTTGTCATGGCTATTTTTGTTGTTGTTGTTTTTGTTGTTTTTATTGTTGTTGTTGTTGTTGATGTTCTTATTCTTTTTTTTTCTGTTATCTCTTTTTCCTCTTTCCTATTTTTTCTTCTTTTTTGCAATTTCTTGTTCTTGGTCTTACTCATTTTTTTCTTTTATATCTCCTTCATATTTTCCGTAATTTCTCTTTGTTCTTCTTCTTCTTCTCTCCGTAATTTTTCATCCTTGTTCTCTTCTGGAATTTTCTCTTCTCTTTGATTTCGTTTTCATTCCTGTGATTTCACTTCTTTCTTTCCTAAGATTTCTTCTTTCTTTTAATTTTTCCTTCTTCCCCACTGCAATTTCTTCTTCTGTTTTGTCTTTCCTGCAATTTCTTTTCCTCGTTCTTATTCTTGTTGTTGCCCTTGCTGTTGTTGTTGTTCTTCTTTTCTTCTTCTTCTTCTTCTTCTTTTTCTTCTTCTTCTTTTTCTTCTTCTTCTTCGTCTTATTATTATTATTATTATTATTATTATTATTATTATTATTATTATTATTATTATTATTATTATGCCTATTTCACTCTGCATGCTACCCTATTAATCCAGCTGTTTCTCAATTCAAACTCACTTTTTCCCGCCATTCTCTTCTCTCTCTCTCTTTGAGTTACTCTTTCATCTTCTATTCTCTAAATGTAATAATCCTTCTATCTGGTATCCAGAAAACTGTCAACAGAACAATTGCCCCTTGGATAACTGCCATCCCTAGATAAATTAATCCTGACAATTGCCCCTTGGGTGTCTAACTATTTATACGTCTAACTATTTGATTTCCACACACTTTAACTTTGGCTTTGCAGTTGCTATGCGATCGACAGGAGGCAATCATCCGGGGGGTAGTTGGCCTAGAATGCTTTTAGCAATGATATCTATATTTCTATTTTCTTTCCTGTGTGATATTCCCTTTGCTTTCTTTTTCTACTCTTATTCTCTCAATTCCCCTTCACCTTCCCCCTCTCTCTCCTCCAATATATTTGTATATATATATATATATATATATATATATATATATATATATATATATATATATGTGTGTGTGTGTGTGTGTGTGTGTGTGTGTGTGTGTGTGTGTGTGTAAATATATATACATTGATCTATTTTCCTGTCTAGTCTTCAACCCCATCTAATCATCTAACATTGTTCTCTCATTCTCACACTTTCCCTCTCTCTCCCTCTCTCTCTCTCTCTCTCTCTTTCAATATTTATATATATATATATATATATATATATATATATATATATATATATATATATATTCTGCCCTGTTTAGACTTCTTCAAGCGAATGATTCGGTATATTTTAGATTACTATTTAGGGAATTTATTCTTTTTTTTTTAGAGGTAGGGGATCTATTTTTCTAGGTTGTAGGATCTTCCATTTATTTAATTTATATATCTCTTCTTTTTTTAGTTTTATGGTTGGTTACTGTTTGTAAAGTTTTTTCCTGTTTTATTTTGTGGATATGCTGTGCTTGGTGGTTATAAATTATGAATTAAGAATATATTGATATGTAGGTTATCAAGTTATGTTTGGTAATCTAAACTTTGAGTGAAGCCGGCGCTTTAATGCTATTTCGTTTTTTCTGTTAAATGATTCTGATTTTTTTCTTCTATTAGCAAAAGAGAGGATTTAGTATTTCTCATTTAGGCATAGCTAATATGGTGTTTTAATATTTTGGTATGTGTGTGTTTGTTGTAATATTTTCCATTTTACTGTATTTTTAAGTTTGATGTTAGTTAGTCTCCTATAATATGTCGACAGTGATGTACTATTTTCATATTTTTCGTTTGTAAATGTTGATATATGGATGGCTGATCTTGGTTTAAAGGGTGTTTTCGATATGCTTTTATAATATTTCACTTCTAAGGGTTTCTCTTGGGTTGATTCTCCAGCTTGGTATACAATTGAGATAATTGTCTTCCAAAGGGCATCTGTTTTTGTTTGTAAATTTTTTCTCTTCTGATATTATTTGTAACAACTCTATCCTTATGTTTCGTTATGAATTTATTGAAACATTATTCGTACAACTATAGCTAATTTTCAGTTTGTTCTTGCTACATATTTTACTCAGTGGGTTACTTGGAGGGAGGTGTTTGCCTATTGATTGGATGAATATTTTTCCAAAAATGTCTTTTACATGTAAGTTGGATCTCAGTGTATACAAGCTGATTTCCTACCCCACCTTCTTTTGGTGTTGCTGAGTTTTAGTTTCAGTAAAACTGCAGTCCTTTACAGCTTTAGTATATTTATTTCTACCATCGTTGAATATCGTTTCATTTGAGGAATTATATATTAGTCTACTTTCTGTTAATTTGGGGATCTTTTCGATAAATTGGTTCGGGTGGTTAGAATTTGTTTTATATACAACTACAGATTTTTTCTGTGTGGTTTATGGGTGTTATTTTCTAAATCGAAGTAACACCTGAAAAATGTAGGATTTTTACTTTGGCCTTGATTCCAACTTTAAAGTTCAATTTTTTCATTTCTTTTGTGATTTATTTTCGATTTTATTCACATTTTTGTGCATTGCTGTTATCTATAACTAATAGGCCATCGTCCCGATACAGTCTTATATTTTTAGAATCTAATAGTCTGGTGGGGTTATACAAAATATTCAAATCGATTAGGTTTAAAATCTCGGCTGAATCAAGATTACGAATAGAAACATCGAAACTGAAGACGTCAGTTTTTTAGTCCACTGTTGTTGATTGTTGAATTGTACCGTCCATTTACACTGTTTGATTATTTCGAAGTCTTAGTATTGATGTTTGTGGAAATCTTTGTGGATTCCATGGCTCCTTCGAAGATTCCTTCGGATATAGAAGGATAGAAGTCCATGATGTCAAATTGTACAGAAATACGAGCATTGTTTTGCCTAACGTTGCAAAACCAGGTAATGGCCTCATTTATGTTCATCCACTCGGTTAGTTTTTTGTTTGATGCTGAGGGATTTAATGGGGTTAATTGATTTAGTGCGGGTTAGTTCATGAAGTTATGATCCTTTGAAGTCCATATGTATATGTATATGTATATATATATAGCATTTGCAATATCTTAACATGTGCAAGGGCTCAATACTTATTTGCTCCACAATAAAAAGTATACATAATGTTTTCATACATCTATCTCATATCAATCTCATCTTGCTTTCTTTTTTTCTCCCCTTTCCTCTCCTTAGCTATCTATCTGTACGTCTGTCCATTGTTCCTGTCTTATATTATAGATGCTTTTTTAATCTATCTTTATATATATATATATATATATATATATATATACCACACGTTCCATCTTGTTTTTCCTTCACTACACCCGCCTCTTTCTCTCTTTCTTCCTTTCTTTCTTTCTTTCTCTCTCTCTCTCTCTCTCTCTCTCTCTCTCTCTCTCTCTCTCTCTGTTCTTCTCCATTTATTTATTTATTTCTCCTATTATATCTAACAACCTATCTGTTTTGTCTTATATTCTATCCAATTTTATTGTTTTTACATCGTTATCTCTTATTTTGTGTTTCTCTCTCTCTATCTTCTACATTTTTTTTCGTGAGTTTGGTCTGCACACGATGTTGCGTTATTGTAACGCAGATCCATGCAAATGTAGGATGAGTCAGATAGATAGATAGATAGATAGATAGATAGATAGATAGATAGATAGATAGATAGATAGATGGATAGATAGATAGTTGAAACAATTGTGTATACACGTATTGTGTGCTGGCATATTCTAAGATATTCTCCATATGCAGATATATATATATATATATAGAGAGAGAGAGAGAGAGAGAGGGAGAGGGAGGGGGAGAGAGAGAGAAAAAGAAAGAGGGATGGAGAGGGAAGTGATAGCATGTGTGCGATGTAAAAAGGATGTAAATTTGTTGTTTGTTACGATCCAGTGAGCAAAGTGTTGTTTATTGTCTCTCAGCTTTCAATCATATATAGATATATGAATACACACTCACATAGACATATATATTTAGACAGACGTATATATATATATATATATATATATATATATACATATATATATATATATATATATATATATATATATATATATGTGTGTGTGTGTGTGTGTGGAGAGAGAATGAGATAGAGACTGTGGAGAGTGAGAAAAGAATTGGGAAAAGAATCCTTTGATTTATTTCCTATCTCAATCTGCTCACGTAAACTTATGTATGAATGAATACATCTAGTAACGTTGTTGTGTCTATGTATAAAGGGTGTATTCATTTTTTAAGAACGAATGCTTATAACAGATTTATGAACATCGGATACAAACTTGGCAGCTAAAAACGGAAATTGCTTATCGTTTCTTGAAGCATGACAATTTGTTTGGGACTTCATTCTACTCTCGATCGCATTTCTTCATCAAAGCCGACGCTTTCCGTCATCCATTTTGTCTAAATGGATACGAGGCTTGAATTGCACGCCTGCAAACACAATTGCAGGCGTATCTGCGGACGTTCTTTATAACATTCCGATGCCAATAATACGCCAAGGCGTAGCTGGGGTGCGGAGACAGGGGGTATTTGAAGTTGCAATCCCGAGGGGGTCGATGAAGGGGGCCCATATCGTTTTTAAATAGTTGTTCCTTGCAGTATTTTCACTGGCATTTCACAATCAAATAAAGATGTCAAAATGTACAGATTTTGAACATTTGGGGCGAAAACGAAGCTGAATGAAGCCCGGGTAGCGTAGTATTTGCCAATGACGCCAGTAAACTTTTGCATAATTGTTGCTGGCTCATGCTCGATGGCTTTATTTTACATTATTTTTTTTTTTACAAATATCATCAATAGAAAAAATTTGAGATTTGATAAAGTATTTTTCTATCGGTGTTTAATATTATGTTCCATATGAGAAAACCTCCTTAGAAGGAATCTAGCAATTATTTTTTGTGATGGAATTATTTCCGCTGAAAAAGTATCCTTTTTTTTCCCACCGAAAATTCAAGATCACTACAATAAAATGTAATGGTTCACAGTTTCTCAGTCCTATACATTACCAAAAATATCGCTTTATTAAAAATCATCTAAATGGTAACTTTCGACATGTAGACGCTATTGAACCATAAAATTCTTGATGAAAATCGTCAAATAACATCTGAAGAGAGGATTTCAATTACCTCCCTTTATGTCGTCTTTATTTGATTCAGCCTTTGACGCTCTTACTTTCTTGGTGACTCATTGTATGCCCTCCAATAAAAAGGATATATTCTGTACTTACATGAATTGCATAAATAATAATTTGTCCTTTAGGGTCGTTTTCACCTATTAAGTGAAAATCACTATCTGTCTATTGCATTCTTTTCTTTTCCACCAAATCACGCAATAGGTTGGAGAAAGCCCCAGAGGGGCCAACCCCCCTTATGTCCCCAATTCCAAGTGTACTGTGCATCATTTATATAAATGTTGGTATTTATGGGTCCGCTTTTCTCTATATATGGACGGTTTATTCCTAGTCATGTTGGGACTACATTTACTCGATATGAATATTTGTAGATTTGGTTGATGCTGAAGTTTCCAGTGCCGTTTTGACAATCTTTTGGTCAAAATACAGCCCAAGTCGGAGGCTCAACTTGACTTTTACTACTGTGACAAGAACAAAAACAATCCTCACTTAATTTATAAGTGCAAACTCTCCACTGTTTACACTGTCTCTACCGTGACTTGAAATCAAGACCAAGTGATCAGTAAGCAACTCTCTTATCGACTGAGCTGAACTGACGAGTCCAACAGCGAAAATTTGCTATATCTTATTGATTTATCATATATGCACAATAAAAAGTAACAGTACTCATTTAAAAAAAAAGAGAGTTAGACCCTGCAGCAACAAGGTCTACATTCAAATAAATTAATAACGTCAGTGTTCACTTGAAGCATTTTACTTGGCTTTCTTAAGGTATAAGCACTTCCCTTGTTGGACGCCTCAGGCATCAGGCAATAAACATATTCTCCCTTTCCCTCTCTCTCCCTCTCTTCCTCTCTCTCTCTCTCTCTATATATATATATATATATATATATATATAAAGAGAAAGAGAGAGAGAGAGATGGATAGATTGATTGATAGATAGTCTAAAGAGCTTTACAGCTATAAACATTTATCATATAACAAAATTCAAAAACTTATTTCCAACTATATATTAATATGATTTATGTAATTTATGTAGTTTCTTTTCAAGGGATTTTATGTTTTACGCAAAATGTATGAGTAGGTATCGTTCCTTATATATATATATATACATATATATATATATGTATATATGTGTGTGTGTGTGTGTGTGTGTGTGTGTGTGTGTTAAAAAGAGAGAAATGCACAGACACACATAAAGTGAGAGAGATTATTTTATAGCCATAGTAGAAATGATATTATGTCAATATTTATACAATTCTGGACATTTCAACAGATGCAGCATGAAGACTAAACAACATAAACATTCAATTGAGAAACATCGAGCGATTTCATACTTATTTTCTCTCGTTGATCTTATATACCAATAAATCTAGTCAATAATTCGATCTCTGCACGAATTTTCAACTAATGAAAAATTGCTTGGTGTCTATGATTTGTTTGGTTGTAATGAATTTGAATAAAAAGCTGGATGAACTGGTTCCGTAATTTTTTTCAAAAATGGTTTTAAGACGTCGAATGTCAATGACCAACCATGTAATTTTGTACCAGTTTATATTCATATAATTAAGTGTGATGTTTATCTGATCACAGAGATAAAATAAATTTTCGATGGTTAACGTATCCGAAAAAATGTTACATGTCTAAATACAGAGAAAACTGCTTAAATTGGTGTCTTTGAGACAGAGTCTTTTAGATAACAATAACCAACTGATATCAGTCAACGAAGGGTATATAGAAGAAGCAGCTTATTGTGTTCACTTTGGATGAATTGTTTTGGGACAGCAATTTTAAAAACAATGACCATTTGATAACTGTATGTGTGATTACAATAAACGGCTTTTCCTGAACTTATCTAGCTGCTCATATTATAAAATATGACATTTTCAAAGAAAATACTGTTTTAGCACATGAGCTACCATCTTCATCCTGGAATCGATATGCATATGCGTGTGTTGTTGCAGGTGTGTGTGCGTACGCGGTTGCGTGAGCGGGTGTTAGAAAAATAAATGTATTGTTTTCAGTTCAGTCTAGTCAAAATTATTTGTTTGTCAATTTCATTCGAATTTTTTCAGTAACAAAAGAAAGAATAAAAGTGTTGGAATGCGAGGAGAAAGCATTTTTTTACAAAGCAAAATTACTGCCACCAATATTGACAGCCAAACCTCATAACATTTCTTTTCTTTCCTTCCTTTTTTAGAATATTATCGTACTGGATCTTTTTTCTTGGACGAACGTATTATCTGAAAGGAGTAATCCTCGATCCGAAAAGAAAACTAGAAAGGAAAGCTAATGCCCATTCGGATAAACAAATAACTCATAGCTATAAAGAGAACGCAGATATGAAAATAAAATAAAGGATTTATATTTACAAATAAGAAAAAAAAATGGCATAAATTTCACATGCGAAAATTGACAGAGCCGAAAAACAGTAAATCAGCAATTGTTTGAGATCTCGTCACAGCCGAGCAAAATCTCGTCGTTTCTCGCAAAAGATTAGTTAACAACGGGCAAGACCAGCTTATGGAATGAATTGGAAGAAAGAAAAAAAAACTGAAATCAAAACAAATAATTCAGGGGGCCTGCTGTACTGTTGTGTTGATTCACAATGAGAAATCATTGAGCTGGGTGTACATAGAATTATGTTATTAAAAAAGTAGAAAGAATGATGTAACCGGTTGTCCTAAACGAAGCCTGTGGCCTTCCTTCGCTGATATGATTTTGTGTTGTTTGTTGCAGTCATGCGCTCTGTGGATAAATAGGATCTTTGTATAAAAACCCTTCATCCGTCTTTCATAGATATTGCAAATGAAAAAAAAGAAGGAAAGTCTTCTCATTTTATTTTATCGCAGATTTAAAGATACAATCGATGGAGAATTCTGAAAGCAATTGGGATTCTGTCACATTCATTACCTCTTCAAGTTTTGTGGGCGTTTCGCTCTGGCAGTTATCCCCCCTTATCAGCACATCTATTTGTTTTCAGGAACATTGCTATAAATTAAATCTTAAGAAATGCTCGAGTAGATCTGTCCCCAGATGCAAGCATTTTAGCAAATGGGAGCCTTTGTATTCACATAAACAGTATGCGTATCTACAAAAAAAAAATAAGTTGATACAAAAGGTCTAAGCACCATTGTTTGCACAAAGTTAGGAAAATCATGGAAATGTCTTTCAAGTTTACTCAGCTCTGTATTTTTGTGCAATCACTCCACTCGTATACGTCGTTAACGTATTAGAGGAAAAGTCAAAAGCTAGAAAAATGGGTTCCACTTGAACATACACAGAGGTCCATTGGTCAACCTTTAAACACTAAATTTTCCTCCTCTTGTTGAACACAGAAAAAAGGCAGTCGTGGACAAGATGGTGACTGGTGATAAAAATGATTTCATTATGAAAATCAAAATGAAGAAAATCCGATATTTGAATATAATAAGCCTTGCTGTTGCAAGGTCCAACAACACTCCCACTGCTATTCCAATCGAAGTTGATGACTGTACGTTTTATTGTATATGTTATAAATAATAACTTTTTAAAATATTCTCTCAATATAAATGTATTTATTTATTAGAATGAGCCCTTACGTACAAGATAAATTTTCGTAGATATTTAAGACTTGGCAGTTTGGCTTAGACGGTAAGAAAGCCGGCTATTAATCATTTTTTTCGTGATTTTGAATCAAATTTGAAAATTGGTGAGCATTGTTTTTGTCGTCCTTGTTGTTCTCATTATGGTATAAAGAGTCAACTCCGGGTTTTGACTCGAGTCTGACAATAATCCTTTTCTGTTAGGAACGTTTGAGTTAATTCCTGATCACTGATAATCCCGTTCTTTTTTACTTTCAGTTCCTAACATACAGAACTTATTAAATCAAAATTTGGCTCGGAAATTTCAAAATTCACACTTCTCGGCACTAATGATATTATTGTGATATATATATATATATATATATCCATGAATAACCCTCTGGGCGATCTCTGCACTAAGACCAACAGTCAACAAGAGTATACATTTAAATTTTCTATTATTTTTCATTTTTGAGAAATATACTCTTTCTACCCTAATAAACACGTTCCTTGGGTTGATATTCTACGTGTGCTCTTCTCATAGATTATAAAGTATGAAATACATTTTCAAATCTTATGCTAAATTTAGTATGGAAATATTAGATTCAGCTTACTACTGGTATTTTCTCTGACGCTATATACTCATTACAGGGAATGACAATTTTGACATATCTGTTTAATACCCAACCACGATAACACAGGTTACATAAACAACTAGATACCACTCAGAGAGCACAAACCTCTGCCAGGGTCTTTTCAAGGGGGTTAATTGTGCGTTTAACCACAAAAAATTTAATCAGTTATTCCATTGCTTATTGTGCACCCTTCAATAAAATCTAATTGAGAAGTTTGAGGAATATGGTGTGGACAAACATGCAGTTTGGGTGATGTTATGTGTTTTAGCCATATAACTACGACGTAAAAAGATAATTGTGCATCCGTTCGAAAATTCATTCAGTTTCTTACGCAGCCTTTTGTTCACCCACCCAAAGAATTTCAAAGAAATTCATCGATAATGTTTGAAGATATCATGTGTGCATGATGAGGTGGTCATCAGCGTGTATATAAATCTAATTGAAAAAAAAGCGGAAAAATACCTCTAAATCAACAAAATATTATTGGATCAACTCTTTCTAACCCCATTGTCACCCCATACCCCAGTAAAATTTCATTGAATCCATTCAGTATGTTCAGAGATATCGTATGGACGAGCATGAAACTTTTCCAATTATGTGGTTTGGTCGTTTAATTTGGACGTAGGGTAGATAATTGTGTACGGATAAGACTCAAAATCTAATCAGTTCTCCCGTAACCGAGTACCCAACCTTCCACAAAATGTCATAGAAATGTATTGATAACCTTCTGAGATATCGATTGGACAGACATTAAATCAGGAATCTGAGATATCAATGAAATCATTAGAAAAAACTAAAAGGGCAATGGGTTGGTCATTTTGCAAGAATGGTGGACAACTGCTAGGCATCACAAGTGACAAGATGGGTTCCCAGAGAGCGTATGCTAAATTTTAGCTGATAGAAAGTAAGATGGCATGCGGAGATAGACAAATTCAGATAGTACTGGCTTTGCAACGCTCATGACAGAAAATTCTAGCAAATCCCGGTGAATGTCTGTGTTCAACGACTGGTGCTAAAAGGCTGTCGATGATGATCAATATAAGATACAATGTATTGCCATATAACGAAATAATTTCCAAATAACTATTTTGCGTTTAGTAGTTTCACTTGGGGAGCAGAATGAACATTAGACTGCTGGCACTCATCAGAAATAGAAACTATGACAGCCACAACGCAGGACATATCGAAATATTCTAATGAATGAAATTTATCCACATTGAAAGTAAATTTTTATAAATATGTCAAAAAAAGCATTAAAGAATATGATGATAATAAGTAAATTCTTGATGCAGATGTGAGGCCTTTTCCATAACCCAATTATTCAACTTTGACTATGATATGTCCTTCTGAAAGGAAAATGTGTCTTCCATGATGCTAAATATTCAACTTGGCAGCACAGAAAGTACATTGAATTCTTTGCATAAAATTTCAATGAAGGAAATTTTCAAAAAAAACATGTATATGTATATAAGTATTCAAGAAAATCTAATTGATTATATCTCTGTTTCCAATTTATTTCAACAAAAAGCAGATTCAGTTCTCAGAATTGCAATAGCGTAAACCGATTTGAATTAGACCCCCACTTTTTTTTTCTTTTTTGCCAAATCTTAATTAGGAAACTGACAAAGGTCATTATTTGTCTTGTGATTTTTATGAACAAGGAGAAAGAGGGGGAGGAGAGAAAGAGGTGGAGGTGAGAGGAAGTCGGAGAAAAAAGAGAGAGATTGAGACAAAAAGAGTCGCGATGTCCATCGGTTGTCTTCCGTTTTGCAACATGAGTTACTCAGACATAATAAGGAGTAAATGTTTAAATTTTCAGCTATCTAGATACGTTGCTGTAGCCTGCATGTGTGGTACATACATGATTAGTCTGTTAGATTAACATAAAAACCACAATAATCAATGTTAATGCTGACTATGTTGATATGGGTAGATTTGGTTTACGGTTTATAGCACGTACTTTATATATCACTAATGCGTCCCTTTGCCAATATTTTCTAGCATCTGTTGGCATTCAAATGTCACGAAAAGCAATAGAAAAGATGGAGTGAGATGAGTTTTTAAAAATCTGCTCACTCCAAGAATATCTGTTCAGATTGAAGCATACATTGTTAGTCTTGACAGTTTGAATTCATCATCGTTACTGATCTTAGATGTAAGGTATAGGATTTGGTCAAAAAAAGAGTGGGGGCGGAGAAAGTGTTACACAAATCCATCAAGTAGGAAAGGACAGCCTACCCACTTACAAAATCTGCATTCAGTATCCTATCATTTACCCCGACTGAAAGACGGGCCTTTGGCACTAAAGGTCTAATAGATGAACGTCTAACAAACAAAAAGGTCAAAGGGAAAAGCCTGATCCCAAAAAGAGCCAATGCGAAAAACGTATGATCCAATGCAAAAATGTGCAATACGATGTAGTCCAGTGTAAGATCAATTAATACATATATACACATAGCATACATACATGTCATATATATATACATGTAGATGCACACATATATATATGAGAGCCTCACAACATCCCAATATATATGCTGCATATAAAATTCAGTGATAAAATTAAAGATGAACTAGAATAGTCTACTCCTGCTCGATATGCTTAAACCAAAAACAACCAAATAATACAAACACACATGCCACACACTCAGATGTATACGTTCTCACACATGCACGCACACAAATGCAACATATAAGCATAAATGCTTGCACGTACGTTCGCTAAGGACTATAACTGACATAGTAAAATAGACTGCATTTAGTGTAACTGATGTATTGAAATAGAATTCCATTCATACACGTATATGCCAAAAGACGCACATATACTACATAGATACAATCCACACGTACATAGGACATACTCTCATGCATGCGTGCATACAATTGTCACTTATGTACATACGTACATACACACACATTATAGGTCCTCGAATGCATTCACGCATCCACAAGCACGTATGAAATGCATATACATACATATACACAAACATATGCAAATACCATATACGCTTACATAAACAACATAAACATGCCACATAAACACACTACATTCAGACACATGCTACCTGTGTATGTGCATTTGATGTTTGTGTGTGTCCGTGACGTGTCCGTTTGTGTGTCTGTGTACGTGCAGATGTGGCATGTTTCAACGTGTAGTTTGTTTATGTATATATTTGTATGTACATCGTATGTGTACAAGGTGAATGTGTGTGCATATGAAGCGTGTGAATGCATGGATACATGAGACTTTATAGCATAAGTGTATGTGACATGTATGCAGGTTTTGGGATTGAATATATGTACATGTGTGTATGTGAGTATGGAGTACGGGGGCTTTTGTATTGTGAGTTATTGAATTAGTCCTTCTTTTGCATTGGACCTTTTTTTATATTGATCCTTTTGCATTGGACAATGTATTTGGACCTTTTACAATGAATATTATATACTTACGCCATTTGCTGGGAATATTTTCATATTAGACCTTCCTGTTTGGACCTTTTGACTTACCACCGGGCTAGTATAATGCCACAAAGATCATATTTATCAAAGTAATAAGGTGAGGCTCTAAACGACATTTCAAGTTTAAAGCTTTTTATCTATGGATATGATATTTAACAATGCCTTCTGTTGCGCTAACGGTTATAACTGATGTAGTAAAATGGAATTAATTTCATGCAACTGGCGAAGTAAAATAGAATTCCATTCATGTACTGATGACGTAATAAAAATGCTGAATTTAAAGAACTATAGAAAATATCAGTAAGTACAGAAACAAAAAGCAATAAAAATCCATTCGTGGTCAACAGAATGCTATCATTCAAGCTCACTGTAAGGCAAATCTCTATCATGTACGGATATAAAATGCAATGTGTATCCATGTATTTTATATAAGCAGTCATTTTCAACGACATGGGTATACCAGTGTTTGATAACCATCCACAGTGGTGCAGGGTAACCGAAGTATTCGAATGTACATATATCTATATAAATAAACAGACAAATATATATATATATGTACATATATACGTGTGTGTGAGAGACAGAGAGAGAGTGTGTGAGAGAGAGTGAGAGTGTGTGAGAGAGATAGAGAGAGAACGTATGTACACAAGCTGGTGTAATGTTTCTTTTTGTGCCTAAGCACGTGCACGCCCACAAGCTGTCTAGGAGTCTGGAAACATAAACTACAATCAAAGAAGATGTCGTTTACAAGCAACTTGAGAAATACACAAAGCTCGGGAAAACACTGATGTCTATTTCATGTTACTACTATTGCGATCTTCCCTAATCAGCTTTGCTTCCATTATTCTACCGGATGATCCTTCTCTATTGATGAATAAGCTGTGAACAGAGAGAGGAAGGACGTGATGCCAATGCTATTGTATCTATTTATTTGCAGACGAGCGATAAGTCGAGATTATGGAAGATCAGAATGAAAAGATTCTTGGCTCTGGTCGTGGTAGAGAATATTGGAAAGATCTTCAAGAATGCAAGATTTTGGAAGCGGAAGGAAAAGAGGAGGAAATGAAAGTGGAAAAGATAAGGTGAAATCACGGATGATGAAATATAAATGATGTGGAATGAATAAAGGGGGGAGATGAAATGTAAGAAAAAGTGAACATGTTGTGAATGATAAACAGAAAGAAAGGGGGAAAGACAAAGAAAAGCTGGACAAAAAGTAAAGAAGAAACAAAGAGAAAAACAATGAAAAAAAGTAAGGGAGATCGACAGGAGAGAATAAAGAAACAAAGGCAAAGAGAAAGAGAGAGAGAGAGAGAGAGAGAAGGAAAAAAGAGGGAAAATTAATAGTTAAGAAAGAAAGAGAAAAAGAAAGAAGTGTACTCCGGGTAAATAAGAAAGAACAAAATTAGAATCCAAATTTAAAAAAAAAAAACAAGAACAAACAAATAACTAACATAAAAAACGTAATAACAAAATATGCTAAAAAAAACAACTTGTGAATGCAGGAGAAAAAAAAGAGTTTTGGTTCCATTCTTAACCCTGATCCAGCCACTAAACAGAGATCCATCTAATCATCGTACATACCAAGAATTTCTACTTGCAATCCACATTCCATTGTCAATTTGCCACACGTGATTAAAATGGCGGTTATGGCGAGCAAAATCACAAGAGCAACAATGGCGCTGTGACGTTTAATTAAAGCTGCTTCCATTGAGCAAAGTCATCAAGCGCTTTCTTGACGTAGCCTTGTCGACCGAACGGCCAACAAAAGCATTCAACCATCTTTGCTTTGTCTCTTCCCTTATCGTTGTTCGTTCTGTTCTGCTTGTTCCTCATAAAAAGCCACTGGTCATATACAGATGCTGTCAATTGTTTTGGGAGATGTCATCGAACACTTCACTTGTTAACGGCAATCATTATTAAGCTTTACAAAATTCGCCTATTTTCTATTTTGACTGGCGTTAAAAACTTGGTTTCCTTTATTCGCAAGAACTTCATTTTCGTCTTTTCTCCTTGCCTTCTTTTATATGTTTGCAGATTACATTTTGTATTTAATTTTGACTTGTGTTCTATCTTCCTGTTCTTTCATTGTCTTTCTCTCTCTCCCTCTCTCTCTCTCACTCTCCCTCTCTCTCTCTCTCTCTCTCTCTATCTATCTATCTATCTATCTATCTATCTTTTTCCCTATCTCCTCATCTCATTTTTACCTTCCCCGCTTCGTTTTCATTGTTTTTCTATCTCCTAAAATTCAACTTTCCTTCTTTTCTTAAAGTGTATCCCTGTAACTAGCTTTCTAACTATACTGTCCTACAATAGACCAACTATTCGGATAATTTTATAGCTACGTTCACTAAATATCGAAACAAAAATGCACAATGCATTAATTTCAAACCTTATCCAACCAGTTCAGGAAATAGTAGATATTATTGTGATCATATAGTCATGGGATCAGTCCTTTAAAGACATAAGAAAAACGTAATGAAAGAGTTTGGGAAGGCTCAAAAAGCTCAAACAAAACCACTACCGAAGTCGTTTGAGAATAATGCGGAGGTTCCTACTTATATTTTTTGTCAAATCAATAAAATGTATCCAAATATCCTTTTCGCAATTGATAATTTTTTTTAATAGAACGTTCAATATGAAATATGAATGAATTCGTGTGGAAATGCCCAGAAAAAAATATAAAAATAACATGAAATTCTTATATATTCGAACTTAAATTTTAAAAAAACGGTTGTATTTATTGAGAGACGCTATTGATCAAGACGCATCTGACCAGGACACAATGGTTCAGGATGCAAATGTCTTTGCACCCTTACAACAGATGCAAAAGTGGAAACTATTCATTTTACACTCTTTTCTTTCTCTTATGAAATTTTAGCCATTGTTGGAAAAGGGTTACTAATGATGATGGAACTTATGTTAACCTGAATCCAGTCATTACTCATGAGAGGACTTAATACATTGGATACCTGAAAAGCAAAATTAGAGATGGCAATGATGGATAATGTTCAAGGTATAGAATTTTAGAAGATACTGATCTTGCGATAAGTACACTAAAATCGATGTTACTCGGCTTATCTGCGGAAAAATGCACCAAGCGATTTTATGTATTGAACAAAGGCCATTTGATGACAGCAGAAATCAGAAACAATTTATTTTGGTTAGTGGGAAATGCTGGACGAAGTGATATGTCGTTGTCAAAGTCGTTGGAAAGAAAGGATTCTAGATTGATAAAAATGCTTGGTGAGTAATTTGATTTAACTGGCACGGAAATTCGATAAACACTCAATTCTTAGACAGAATACAGGATGATTTAACACCTTGTGACACATTGCCAGCGTTCTTGTAGAATCATCGATATCACCAGCAGTAGGCTTTTAACGACCTTCCTAAGACACAGACCTTCCCAAAGATTCGCTAAACCTCTGTATTATGGGCGTCGCGGAACCAGTGCTTTTTGGACTTGTTTTGATCGTCAGGCCCTCATATTTTGCCGGTCACAGTTTCGTATGACCAGATCGGTATAAGAACTACATGGATAAAAAAAAGGTTGTCATAGGACGCCATAGGCATTGCTTTGGGCAGTCGACGAAGGTGAAAAATGCGAGTTTAAAAGAGAACCTCACCGTATCGATTGTAAAGCTTTTGTCAGTTTTTGCGTTTATTCGACATGTCTAGATTCAGCGATAGTATTGATGGGTGCTGTTGCAACGAAGAATGCTTACATTGCATTTACGCCATTTAGTGCCGTAGCCCCTTCTATGCTACGGTAGCGGTACTGATTAGTCACACAGTAGAAACAGTCTCGTGATCAATGTCTTTTGGCAACAGGTGAATTAAGAATTAGAAAAACAGCTTATTAATAAATATGTTACTGCTCTTGCCTCTTGTAGGGTCACTAAAAACTTGCATCGTAAAGTGAACCCCCTTGGGGGAGAAATCAAAAAAGAAAACGGCGTGATAAAGAAAAATGTTTGAATTTCCAGCCCTCTAGCTCCATTTCTGTGGTTTGTGTGCGTTACACATACATAGCAAGCCAGACAGAAAGACAGACCAATTTAAAATCTGAAGAATCCAATGTTGACAATGTTGATGGTAACAGTTTTGGTTTACGGTCTTCCAATATAATTATAGTTACAACTCTCAATCACAATAAATGATGACTTGAGCGTCACACTTTGAAGTCTTGCAAAAAAATCTATTGAAGAATATGGGCAGAATAAATTTTATTTATGACATCAGCAGTGTTTCGTCCAGGAAACGTCTAAAAAAGAGAAAAGATACATCAAGAAACATCAAGATTCGTGAGAACCCAGATATTGATAATATACACGTCAAAATAAGTCCGGAAAATGGTCCAAAAAATCTTTGAAAGGGGTACGGATGCCAATTTTCAAGTCTGTAGACAAAATGCAAGAACACACAAACACACACATGAAAATGGATAAAACCTTTCGTCATCCTCGGTGGCTACGGTTGTTCAAGATTCGAAAAGTAAAATTATTACATAATTTTTAATCAATTTACTGATATTAATTAATCTCGTTTTTTTCACCGGAAATGCATAGTTATCTTTAACAGTTGCTTTGGAGACAGGGAGAGAGCGTGGCTAGCAATGTCTGCCCGAAGGAAGATAACACTCCTGCCTGTGCACCAATCTAATTTTGAAAGAACAAGACGACTATCAGAGAAGATAGCAATTTTACTTATTTGAGGGATCAAATTTTAGAAGTTTTACGTCAGCTCAGGAAGTCCGGGGTAAGGAGGGGAATAAGACAAGTCTGAAATGGAACCATGCTCTTCTCAGTTTTCTGACCGTTGATATAACCACTGAAGTGGAAGTAAAAGTGCACATATGTGATAATGTTGAGTTTGATGAGATCTTACTGACGTTACTGTAAAATTCAACAATGAGCTGTTCTTGAAGCGTTACCAGTTCCTCTTTCGCTGACCTTGCGCGGAAAAATGTCTTTTGTCACGAAGACACTAGAACTGAACCAAACTTCTTCCTTTACCTGACCTTCGACCTTTGATCTGTGATCCTTTCAGAATAGTCAGGAGCAGCCATGATCTTAAATCAATTTATTGACGATGCCTAATCTCGGGTAGCACTGGCAACGCATATTGTCATCTTTAAGGGCTGGCCTGGAGACGGGGACAGAGCGTGGCCAGAAATGTATATCGGAAAAAGTTCAACGAAAGCCGAAGAAACTGATCTTGACCGGGAGAAGAACCCTGTGAGACCGGAGCTGTTAATGAAGGGACGCGTGTCTGTCTGGGGTTAATTATTCAAATGTCCATCCTGCGTGGTTGACAGATGTTCCATTAGATAATAAAGGCAGGGACATTGAATGGGCCCTGTGCACGAAATATCCATCATCAAGTGGTCAGCGTTCAGTTGGGTGAGGCCAGAGATGACTTATCGCTTCTTTGGCTACATTGAACTTTAACGCTTGATCTTTTCGTAAACACGTCGCTCATATTTGTTCGCTATATTTTAAAAGCTGCGATGGATATGTATTGTGCTGTATTATATTGGTTTCACTCTACAACTCCACGATGACTTACTCCTTTCCGGCTCTTCCTGTGACCCCGAACGTCTAAACGACACGACTTTTTATGGCCGAAAGTGAAGTTAGAAGACGAGTAAATTATGGCAACAACCACAGCAATAATAATAATAATAACAATAATGATAGTAATGATAATAATAATAACAACAACAACAACAACAACAGCAACAATAATAATACTAATAATAATGATAATAATAATAATCATAATAATAATAGTAATGATAATAAAGGAAGAGGGAAAAACAGTATTGTTTTAAATTTCGAAATATAACATAACACTGAACATTTGTGATATTATGTATATCTCCATATGTCAGAGTCGAATTCAAATAATTAAAATAAATTCACCATCTCAGTCAATAATTTAACAACCGTGGCGTCAAAACATGAAGTCATGTAAAAAAAAATTCCATTTAAGAATAGATGCGGTTAGAATAAAATCTATTTATAACATCACTGGCGTTTACCACAGGTGAACATCTAGAAAAGTTTGAAAAAACATCTAAAAACATCTAAATCCTGGAGATCTTAGATGTTATTACTAAATCTATAAAAATAAACCGAAGGTCCAAAAAGTATTTTTTTTAGATATTAAAGAATTAAAGAATCCCGTAAGTGGTCTGTAGACAAAACAGTATGGCGCGGAATACTAGAACACAAACACACAAGCTATCACATAAACACACACACACACACATTAGAAAGGATAGAACCCTTCACCATCTTTGATGGCTACTGCTGTTCAACTTCCAAAAGATGATTGGTGCGTTCTACAATTAAAACCGAAATAGAATTTGAACGGCACACATCGAAGTTTCAAAATCGTGGTGCCTTTTTGAAAAAAGATTTTGAAAAAAATTGAAGAATTAAATGTTGATTTTGAAAGTTTTTTCTATTAATTAGTCTGTAAGTCTAAGGAGGACTGTGAGGACCAACCACATATCATTATCACTAAAATACGTTAAAATAGTGAAGAGAATGATAGTTCACTTAGGAGACTTGCTGCCACTTGATCTCTAAGCCAAATCATGATATGATCAACGCTGAAATGAAGTGCATCGGCAAGAAAGGAAATTATGTTGGAAAATAGATATCTGTTGTGTAAAATGAAAGCTTTTTCCATTGTCAGGCTATGGAAATATAGATTTACCTACGTTGTACAAGCATTTATGTATGAATATATATGCATATGTGTATGCATGAATATATATATATAGAGAGAGAGAGAGAAAGAGAGAGATGTGCATGCGTGTGAGTGAGAGTATGTGTGTGTGTTTGTGTGTGTGTGTGTGTGTGTGTGTGTGTGTGTGTTCCTACTCAACTTCCTTCAGCCTTGTACTCTTGGTCCTAAGCTAAGCTTAGTGAATATGAATAACATGTTTCTTATTTAAAACAATCAACCAACAAGGTAAGAAAACATAGCTTTCTTTCAGTTTTCACCCCATTCTGCCTACGTATGTATCAAATAACCGTTACAAATCCAATCTTGTCTTCTTCATCGATTGCCCATATCTGCTTTACACATTTATGCTGTCTAGGCCGATCAGGATATTCACCATGTAAAAATGTGGTATCTGTTCAAAAAGAGTTCCTGACAAAAAAAACTATAATCATGATTATTCTGTCGGATCAAATATCCATTTCTTCATAATATAATTCGTCCTTGTTAGAAGGTAAATATAAAGAGCACATGCAGACAAGAAAAAAGACGTATGTGTGAGTCTGGGACGTCCACATGCGGCACGGATCAACTGATAAGGCTGAAAATTGGCATTAGTATCCCACTAAACCCCTTCTGAAAAGGGTATAGTGAGTTACTTTTTTTTTTTTTTTGGTGGGGTTTTTTTAATCACACCCACAAAAAATGGGTTTTTTAGTTAGGAGGGAGTCAATCTGCAATGAAAGCTTATGCTAAATCGATACCTTAGTTTATGTCCATTAACATTCAACCTCGCTTTTTGAAAATCAGAGTTGTTTTAATGCTCACTGACCAAAGAATGGTTTATAACCAATGCATCCTCCCAATCGTCACTTATGGGGCTGAAACATGGAACCTAAGTGACAGAACTGCAAATTGAGAACTATACAACGTGCACATGTAAGAATTATGCTGGGCCTCACATGAAGAGACCACAAGACAGCATAGTACATCAGGGAAAAGATAAGAGTCAGGGAAATCATGGAATCCACTGAAAATCTCAAATGGCAGTGGGCTGGCCATGTTGCAAGAATGGTGGACAACCGATGGACATCGCGACTCACGACATGGATCCCCAGAGATCACATGTGTAACCGAGGCCGGCAGAATATTAGATGGAGAGACGAGCTAGACAAATTCAGAAAATACTGGCTCTGCGACACCCATGATAGAGAAATGCAGCGAATCCTGGGGAAAGTCTATGTCTAACGATGGACGTTGAAAGAATGATGATGATGATGATGATGATGATGATGATGATGATGATGATGATGATGATGATGATGATGATGATCCTAACGCTCGAAAATCAACTTACTTATTGATTACTACTTTTTCCAATGTTTTGATTGATCATCCCAACACGACATGCTGCCAGAAGACAGTTTCTATTAAGTGACTGAGTTGGCCTGTTTTTAATTTCCCTCGGCTTTTGTTTTCTTTCAAATTTCCATTCCTTATTTTACACAGGAAAGTTTATCTCTGAGTAGAGCATAATAAAGTCACCAACAAAGCGAGCATTTTATTTGAATAGCATTTTTAAAAAAGACAAAACGAAAATGATATTATAACGATCTTCAACTGACTGAAATCAGTTCATCTGTAAGTAACCAGACGATAAAAGAAAAAAATGTCTGCCTATTAAAAACTGCTTAGCAGTCAAGACTGAATGTTGTTCTCCCTTTTATTTTATTTTGTAAACTTTCTTTTGCTTTAAATCCTTATTCTTATGCTAATTCAATTATGACGAGGGTGCTTACATTTTAATTTCGTTTTTCTTTCTTCAACATAAAACAGATTGATCGCCCACTTAATTCATGTTGCTGTCTTTAACTCTAACCTCGCACTTAAATGCTCTTCATATAAATGTATATTTAATCCATACAGGGACAAGCAGGCTATCTAAATGTTTAGTATGCTTGGTTTAGTACAGCACAAAGCCAGATAAAGAGGGGGGGGGAGAAAGTACATGGTAAGATGACTGAGTCGCGCTGATTTCCACAATAATGTTCCAGTAGAACTCTACTTCCTGACCATACATATATATACGGATACATCTCTACTTTTTTTACACGTTTCTAAATCATTGTTTAAGGGGTCAAAAGTGAAGAGAATTGCCCCTCTCAATATGGTAGAAGGTGAAGGGAGACCTATTCCTCCCTTTAAGGGGTCAAAAGTGAGGGGAACATCCCCCCCCCATTCAAGGTATCTTGAACACCTTGAGGGTATGAGGGGGAAGAGTGGAAGGAGCCCTTTTGTCTTCTTTTAGAATTCAAAAATTCAAGGGATTAAAAGTGAAAGGAGACTTTCCACCATTAAGGGGTCAGAGGTAAAGCGAAATACTTCTTCCTTCACGGAGTCAAAGTGAAAAGAAGCTTTTTCTCACCTAAATGGTCTAAACCGAGGGGGAAACTTTTTCCTTTCCCTAAAGTGTCGAAAGTGGAGGATAACCTTCCCTTCCCTTGAAGGATCAAAAGTGATAAGGAGGTTTTTTCCACATTCAAAGGATCGGAAGAGGGGAGAAACAACAAGATTATATGTGTTCAAACACACACACACGCACACACACACACACACACACACACACGCACACACACTCACACACATGCTGAATGTATCGAACACTTTATGAAATAAACCCTTTATACATCGGATATTATATTTTATTATATTGTATCTCTAATTTGTATTATATATATGTGTGTGTGTGTGTGTGTGTGTGTGTGCTTAAACATTCTTGTTTACCGTCGTAGAATGGAGTTATATATGCATATGTATTTGTATGTGAGTGTGCACGATTATGAGTATATGCATGTGTGTATGTATCCACATTCCTTTTTTTTTCTATACTGTAGGTCCTAAGCTGGGCGCAATAAATATTAACACGTCCGGTCCCTTGTTTTTATTTTCATTCTGTTCTTTTCATTTCTTCTTTTACAAAGGAAAATTAATCTGCGAGTAAAGTTTAACAGGATCAACTACAAAGCACTAATTTTATTTTTTTAAATAAGATGACAAAATGAAAATGACATTATAACGAGCTCCCACCGACTAAAATGAGTTTACTTGTAACCAGACGTGAAAAAAGAAAGAAAATGGCCGCCTATTAAAAACTGAATGTTGTTTTCACATTGTTTTTCCTTTTTACTTATCTTTCCTTTGTTTCAAATTCTTATTCTCGTGATAATTCAATTATGACGGAGTTTGTTACAACTATTTAGTTTTTCTTTCTTCTACATAAAACGGATTAATCTGATGTCTAGTCGCTTACTTACACCATGTCGCTGTCTCCATCTCCAGCCTCGCATTTAAAGACTCTTCATTCGAAGAAAACATATCTAATCCACACAGGACAAGGAGGCAATCTTGATATATAGTAAGTTTAGTTTAATACAGCACAAGGCAAAAACGCTGTGGGAGCGATAACATACGGGGGAAGAAGAAAATACACAGGAGGAAGATTGTGCTGCGTCAATTTTTCAAACCCAGAAGGCCTATGATAAAGAAGAAGAAATGATAATCCTGGTTGAATTTGAGCTCTATATAGGCAAGGTTTCGTCTTTTCTTTTCACTGTCTTTACAGCTACTTCAATATATCCTTCCTTAGAATTTACTATTTTATGCACTCAAAAAATAAATATTTCTGGCGTCGCCGAGGACATTTGAAGATTAAGCAATATTGTATTTTACGTAAGTTTCAGCACTCAGTCAGGGAGAAACCGCCAGTGATCGTGAATTAATACGAGTTACTGACAAAGTAGAGCTGCTATTATAAACATAATGTAACAAAAGGCTAAAGATTTCGCAATAGAAAACACTGTAATTAGTTTCGCTGCTAAAATGCTCTGAAAATCAGAAAAGGGAGATCGTTAGTGATCAAGAATGAATGCAAACCCCCTTGGGAGACATGTATAACCGAACCATCGTAACCACCAAAGGTAGCAAAGTGTTTTGTTTTTTTTTTCCAAAAATATGTGTATGTTTTTCTTTGTTTGTTTATATGTTCCAGCGCATGCTGTTCCGTGTACAGACTTGAAAATTTGCATCAGTACTCTGATAGACCACTTCTAGAAAACTTTCTTTTAGGGGGTTGGAAATAGCTTTTTAGAACTCTTTGTGTCTTATTTTGATGGGTACAGTCCATTAATAACATTCAGATTCTCCAGATTCTAGATATCTTTAGATGTGTTTTCCTCTATATTACATGTTTTTCCATGGAAAACACCAATCATGTCATTGATAGAATTTATTCTATATCAATTCTTCGGTGGAAGTTTTTCACATGATTTCAAATTTTGACGCTACGCTTGTTCAATTATTGATTGAGATTGTTAGTTAATTTCATATGGTTATTTAAACAGACACATAATCACAATGAACCGGAAGATACCGTATTTTGTAATAAGAAGTTTTCTCGGTGATTTTGTGATCAAAGATGATGCTAATCTACTCAGAAAAGTAGCAAGAATATTATCAAGTTGTGGCACCGATGAATCGAAATTCAAAGAATGTAGAATATTATTTGTAGAACTGTGGCTTTTGTCATCAAAAGATTCGGAACAATGAAGATGGCACAACAACCACGACTTTGAGCAAATCCCAGAAAGACCATTTACAAGAGAATTATGAAATGAATGCATTTTGACAACTTGCACTAATCCAGAGGGAAAACCTTCAAGAAAGTTTTACTTGTTCTGTTTCTATATGAGATGTCCTTTTATTTTCAAAACTCAAAGACGTCAACGTCATGTTGCGACAACAAAAAGAATAAGGTCTGATGTGGTGGGGTCAGACTCTTTTGCTTTGAAAAAATCTAAAAAGTAGACAAAACAAGAATCATTTCTCCACACAATATTAGTCCAAAACAAATCGTCACATTTCAACTCCTTTATCAGTAAATCGTGTGAATGGGATTTAGCAGAACAATTCGACCTGAGTTGGGCTATACAAGAGTGAGGTCATTCAACAGTTTTGGGATTCCTCACTGTTATCCGTGCCTGACGTCACTGTTTTTAAATCTGGTCATCCTTTGTTACATACGAAAATAAAATCAAAACTCAATAGACAGAGTTTGACAACAATAATGGATCAGATTAGTCCTTAACAAGAAGACTGTTAAGTGACCAACTTCTGTCAATGTAAACATGAAATTATCTCTCACGGCGTATAGAACTGGATTAGCAAGTAAGCATATGATATTAGTATGATTGAATCCAACAAAGTAACGTATTCAGTCAAGATTTTATTCTATACTATGAAATACTGAGGGATTATTTTCAATAAATATTACTCTGTATTGTTTTTATTATTATCATTATAAGTATAATCATTAACTACTATATTGTTTTAGGTACATTAATTGTTTGCATTAATTCCTTCAGTGCATTCAATGCAAAGGGTGTTCGTGTGCACGTACTCACTTAGCTTAGAGGGAACTACAATCCTGAAGTTTTTCACTAAATTTCCTATGAATAACTGGTAGAATCATAGTCAAAGTAGAGATCTCCAGGATTAGTAATGTATGTATCTTTCAATACCTGTTAAATCGAGGCCAACCTCAACACTCTTTCTCAATTCAAATACTACAACTTTATCTAAATCTTAGTTTCCATCCATAACATTTTTGGCGATTTTTCCTTGTCGATTTCTGAATCAAAGACTGGTTCCATTCCATGCATTTTTGCTCCTCACTTGCCGTTACCACCATTCTCTCTCGTTATTCTCTTACTGTTTTTGTTTTGTGTAATTACTTTTTAAACTGCTTTTTTATGGGAGAAAACTTTTGAATAAATTTCTGTAAAAAGATTTAAAAAATAATAGTAAAATCTTGAATGGTGCCTGAAAGATGGGGGTGAACGAATGTACTCTTTAACTGCTTTTTCAAGGAGAGAAGTTTATTTTTGTTTCTTTTAATTTCAGTAAAAACAATTTTACAGAAAACTAATGGCGAAATTTTGAATGATGCCCTGAGGATGAAGATGAACCAACGAAGGGTTGCCGCTCTGACAGTTTTGTGATGTGTAAATGTCAATTAAACTTAATGAAGTCATTTAAAGACTTCAAAGTGAATTGCTCAATCGCAAAGGAGCCTCGGTTTAACAACCCCAAAGCTGTTGCAGAAATTCTCAGGGAATGGATTTCCTTTTGTCCTTCTCTTTAATAGAACCCGTCAACCAAGACTGTCACCGAGATTGTCAGTATAGGTTACTTCAGTTTTGAAGTGAGTCTTTCTGGCTAGCTGGCTATATGTATGAGACGTTTGTATAGACTGAACCGATGGATGAACAGGGCTGTGGTTGTACGCATTTACTCGTTAGCATATCTAGAACTTTTCAAATTTTTTGAAAAAATTTCCCCCAAGTTTTCAGTCGAGGTCGGTCAATTTATACTTTGTGTTGGACTGCCTTCACACTTTTTTTTAAAATTCGAACTTTTCTAATGATCATGGTCCAACAAACCACATAAACCACATAACTAGTGAATGTAGCCAACTCGCCCAGAAGGAGTATAAGCATAGATACGATAGAGTAGCAACGATGATACACTGGGAACTAAGCAAACAAATGGGATTCAACCATGTGGAAAAGTGGTATCAGCACAAGCCAGAGGTTGTTTTGGAGAATGACAACCACAAACTACTGTGGGACTTTGACATCCAAACTGACCACCTCATCCAGGCAAGAAGGCCGGACTTAGTAATAGTAGACAAAAAAAGGAAGGCCTGCCAAATAGTAGACGTTGCTGTACCTGCAGACCATAGAGTAAAAAAGAAGGAGGGTGAAAAAAGGGAAAAATACCAGGACTTAGCAAGGGAGTTAAGGAAAATGTGGAACATGAAAACCAGGGTAGTACCGGTCATAGTGGGCGCACTAGGAACTGTCCCCAAAACGCTGAGGGAGAGACTGGAGGAGATCGGGATTAGGGGAAGGATAGAGACCGTACAGACCACAGCACTACTGGGAACTGCACGGATACTGAGGAAGGTACTAGAGATATAAGTACTGCAACGAATTGTAGCTCTGTCATGATATGCGAAAGAGAGAGGAGACGTTAGCTGAAGACCTAAGGAGACTTATTGTCACTCAGCCTTCAGCGATAACCACTGGGCAACCGGTGTGAAACTGTAAATTGCAGAATTACTGCAACCTATGAGTACTAGGAGAGGAGGGCTGGAGACTTGAGGAGACTTGCTGTCACTCAAACTCCAGTGGTTACCACCAGGCAACTGGTGTGAGATTCCAAATAATAATAATAATAATAATAATAATAATAATGATAATATTAATACACCAAAATTGCCTAAATGAAGGTGAGGTTCCAAAATGGATGACCAGTGCCAGAACTATCCTCATCCAAAAGGACTCTGGAAAAGGAAACCAGGCAAGCAATTATAAACCAATCATGTGCCTACCACTGATGTGGAAAATCTGGATCGGACGGATAGCAGGGGGAATATATATATCCACAGAAAGAAGATGGCTGTTACCAGAAGGACATGAAAGATGCAGGAGAGAAACCAAGGGGGCGAATGACTTGCGTTATATCGACCAGATGATCTTAAAAGGAGTAAGAAAATAAAGAAGAACGTTGCAATGGGATGGACAGACTATAAAAAACATACTATATGAATATTGAAGATCAACGAACCAGTGGTGAGTAGCATGGCTAACTATGAAAAACGAGAAAGTAGACTTGACAGCCAGTGGAGAAAACATGGCAGGGGTAAGTATAAAAGGGAGAATCTTCCACAGAGACTGTCTGTATCAATTACTATTCGTTCTGACCATGATACCACTCAACAAAATCCTGAAAGCAACAGAGGATACCAATTCTCCAAAGCCAATCACCTAATGTACTTGGGTGACTTAAAACTATTTACAAAGAATAGAGCTCAAAACGTTGTTCAACAAAATGAAGAAATACAGTGATGATGTTTGGATGGAGTTTGGAATAGAAAAATACGCAATTAAGGTAATGCACAAAGAAAGGCTCACGGCAGCTGAAGGAATCAAACTAAACAGAAGGAATCTGATAAAAGGAATGAACAGATGGGCCGTATCAGTAGTAAAATACATAGGATCATTCCTTGGATGGACAAAGGAAGAACTCCAGTCAATGGACTCGCGAACAAGAAAGCTTATGACAATGCAAAAGGCATTACACCTAAGAGATGACATAGATAGACTGTGTGTGAAGAGAAAAGAAGGAGACAGGGGACTCATCAGCATAGAAATCTGTGTCTAGAGGGCCAAAAAAAGTCTAAAAGAGTATGTGCAAGCAAACAGTGGAGACATTATAAAAAGTGCCCAAAGTAGAGCGTAGCAAAAAAAAAGTAGAGAGCAATGGAACAGCTGACTAAAAAAAGAAAGAAAATGGGAACGGAAGGAGCTATACGGAGGCAGGTATAGGATGTTGTGGACGAAGAATCATGGACATGAATACAAAAAGGACTCCTGAAAGGAGGAACAAAATCTTTTATCGTGGCAGCCCAAAATAAATGCATCAGGACAAATCACATCAAAACAAATATTGATTGAACACAGACAAACAGCAAATGACGCTTATGTGGGGAAAGGGGTGGGATCGTAAACCAGATAACTAGTGAATGTAGTCAACAAGCCCAAAAGGAGTATAAACACAGACAAGATAATATAGCAACAGTGATATACTGGGAACTGAGCAAACTAATGGGATTTAACCATGCAGAAAAGGGGTACCAGCACAAGGTTGAGTCAGCCCTGGTGAATGGAGATCACAAATTATTTTGGGATTTTAACATCCAAACTGACCACCCCATCCAAACGAGAAGACCAGATCTAGTAATTGTGAACAAGAAGAGGAGAACCGACCAAATAATAGACGTGGCTGTGCCTGCAGACTATTGAGTAAATAGGAAAGAAAGTGAGAAGCTGGGAAAATACCAGGACCTGGTAAAAGAACAGAAAAAAGAGATGCACATGAAAGTCAAGGTAGTACCAGTAATAGTAGGTGAATTCTGAACTGTACCAAAGACACTGAGGGCGAGATTGGAGGATCAAAGGGATGAAAGAAAGGACTGAGAATGTGCATACCACAGCACTGCTGAGAAATGCTCGAATCCTGAGGAAAAAGCGAGATCTACGATTTCGACTGTTAGCAGTGGCCTAACAGAGAAAAGGAGGATAAAACAACAACAAAAACCAAAACATACCACAAATGGTGGTGAAGGTACGAACCATAGTGCTGCTGTAATAGGTGCAGTAGAGATGAGAGGAGGGCTGGAGACCAGAGGAGACTTTCTGTCACTTCGCCCCTAGCGATAATTACCGAGCAACTGGTGTGAAACTGTAAACCACAGAACTGATGTGGATTGTGAGAGTGTGGAGAGGGCGGCTGGAGACCTGAAGAGACTTGCTGTCACTCAGTCTCCCGCTGTGACCACCAGGAAACTGGTATGAAAAATAATAATAATGATAATAATAATAAAGAAGTGTCTAACCTCCGTATCTGAATATCCCCCTCCCTACAAACCAAATGGGATACAGATTATCCTTTCTTTGCGTGTCTGTATGTGTGTACATGTATATGTTAGAGAGTGTGCATGCGTATTTTACAACATGTGCGTGGGTATATTAGTACACATGTGTGTGTGTGTGCGTGTGTGAGTGTGAGTGTGCATGCATTTGTGTGTATCAAGCGTTCCCGGTCACATTTTGGGGGTTGCAACGTTGGAAATTTGCACCAACTGAAAACATTTTGTTTTTTTTGTTTTGTTTTTTTCAATTGACAGCTAGCGAACTAAGCTCACAGACCATCGCTTGTGATGAGAGAGGGATCCCAATGATGGGAACCCGCCAACTGCCAACGTTAAATGACTACCGAAAGAACAAATAGTGAAAAACCACCCGGGAATAATATTTTGGATAGTTATCATCTTTATGAGGCTTCCGAATTCTTCCGTTAACTCAACTAATGGATATTATTCTCTAAAAAAATGTTAACGTAGAAAATATTCCTCAGAATCATGACCATTTTTTCGTATATATATATATATATATATATATATATATATATATATACAATTTTTTCTTGTATATATATATATATATATATATGTCAGAGCATCATTATCAATCGTTTTAAGTCCACTGTTGAACAAAGTTTTCCCCAATCTTCTCCCATGACGAATGTGATTGTGCTGGTCTCTGCCTTGTTTTACCAGCTCTCATTTCCATCCCATCCCCCATCATGTGTCTGGTCTTTTCCTACTGAGCTTGCTGTCCTGCAGGCACAAATAGGTTAGCCTTTTGCTTCATCTGCTGTCCTTACTTCTAGCTATGTACCCTGCCTCGATTTTTGTTGCTTAATTACTTTTACTACATCATTCACCTTGATCCTCTCTTGAATCCTTAATGATCTTTTCCTATCGCTGAGAGTTATTCCTAATATAGCTCTTTCCATCGCCCTTTTGGCTGATCCGAGTTAGTTATCGAGCGGTTTAGTAAGTTTCCAGATTTCGCATCTGGTTTGTATACATATGTATACATGTGTAGTTATATGTATACATACGTATGTATGTATGTATGTATGTATGCGTATTATGCACAAGCCTGAGGGCTGTCTAAATTTCCAATCAACGAAAAGGCTGGCGTGAAAGAACTCACCTCTCCCCTGTGAGTACGACCGGCCATCGAAGGACGTACAGCAGACTTGGAATCCCCTCAAATTCATGATGTCTACACTAAAACAAGTATTACGTAGTAAAACTTTAAAAACTCACTCTAATATGTTTCACGTAAATTCATCAGTTTATCACAGAGTAATACTTATATTGAATCGGAAATTCACTCCGAGAGGAACTAATAAATTCAAGTTAACAGATTTTTCTCAACAAAGTCATTCCTTTCGAATTGGGTTTGTAGTAATGATATTGCCGACCCTAATTCTTTTTACTACATCACTGGCGTTCTCCACTGTAAAACATCTAAAATAGACTTTTACAAAACATCTAGGAACATTTAGATAATCTTGATGTAATCAATGAGCCTGTCAAAATCCCAGAAATCAAAAAAATAAATATTTTTAGCCGGGCTTTGTGGAGTACTGATGCCATTTTCAAGTCTGTAAACGAAACAATAATGCCACAGACACTGGAAAGCACAAATACACAAAGACACACATATAAGAATGAATAGAACCTTTCGCCATCTTTGGTGGGTAGGGTTTTTCTGCAACGCAACGTAATGCTCCATATTTCACTTTTCAAATCCTTATTATTCACCGCCTCCTGATAGTCACCTATCGAGCTGAAACATGAATCTTAACCAAGAAACTAACCTACAAACTGAATAGCATGTAATATTCACATGAAAAAAATCATACACATCCCATGGAGACATCACAAGACAGCACGGTATATCAGAAAGAAGAGAAGAATCCGAGACATCATAGAATCGATAAGGAAAATAGCAACGTGCTGGTCATGTTGCAAGACTGGCAGGCAACTGATAGACATTATGACTCACAACATGGATCCCCAGAGATAGCATGCGCAACTGAGGCCGGCACAATACAAGATGGAGAGATTAAGTAGATAAATTCAGAAAATATTGGCTCCGCGACACCCATGATAGAGAGGTGTGGCAAATCCTTTAGAATATCAATTTCCGACAACTGACGATAAAAGTCTGATGATGATGATTATGATGATGATGATGATGTCCTCATCTTGGTTATTCTCGCCACAATAGTTCGAGGACACAAGACTGAATATATCAGTGAACAATAATGATAATTCCTCGTCTTAGAAATTCGATACGAAATTTTGTAAAATATCTATTCGCTCTGATGCCCAAGCAAGTTGCAGAAAATCATATAAGGATAACGTATTCGATCATTTTCGTCATTGCTACACAACCTTTTTATGGACAGGATTCTGATTTCCTGACTCAACACATGAACCCCCTCCCCCAAGTTCTATGTTGCCTTCATTACTACACATACGACCGATTGTAGCAAAAGAGTAACAGTGGTGCAGGGGGTTTAGAGGGGACACATATTTCTCCTCAAAGGCAGGAGCAAAGACGACTTTCTCGATCAGAGGGGTAAAACCTATCAAGGAAAATTGGTCCGTCTAATCACCACCGCTCGGAGCAATCGATCTCGGCAGGGTGGGCGGAAAGAGAGTCGTTATCAGATCTCGACTTTGGCCTTTTCTCACAATCCACTCTGTCGATCCACTTCATTTTCCGCCCCCCAGGGATGATGGGGGTCACGTGACAGGAAACCTCATTTATCAGAATGGTTGGAAATCTAATTGGTCCGACGGCTGACCCAAAGCGAAATCATTTCGTGGTAATACAAAAGTTAGATGTCATTAGTCTCAGAATCGATGCCGGATGGTCATCGTGGATTTTGTCGGTACTAAATTGATTGCTGCTAGCGATTTTTCCCTTACTTTTTCGTTTGAAATCAAAGTTTTAATTTGCTAAATTCACGGAAGTTTTTGTTAATGGGCCCAATCATTTGAGAAATCCGAATGAGCATCGTACTTGCTAAGAAAAGTCAAGTGACAATAATCAGACTCTATTTCCAATTTGGAGACCTAGAGAAATAAAATCGATAGTGGATTTCATCTTGTTCCTTGGAAGTCTGGAGTTCAATCCCTGGGCAAGGTAGTGCAGAAGAAATTCACTCCGACTCGAAAGAGAGCGAAATCAGTTTTAAAGGTTTTCTTCCTCTATCCAATTATCATTAATTTAAGTGAGAAAAAGTGAGCGGGTGGTGCAGCCTCTGTGACAGCTCACAGCAAATCAAACGCTATTTTCTCTTTCCAAGTTTTTTCGTAAAAGCTTGTGCACACATGTGCGCTTGTGTATTTTTGAAATAAATATTTTTCTATACATCTTTCGTTAAAAAAAGAGACAAGGAACATCTTTTTAATCTTGTAATAATCTTTTTTGTTGTTTTTGTGCAAAATCTTTGGTTTCAATTTTTATAGATATTTTCCAAAACGTAAGGCGTTTTTGGCACCATAATGTCCCAATTTCAATATCAGAGTGGAATTGTACTTTCCAGTATCATTAGATAATTAGATAATGTGTAGTATGAAATAACATCCATATACAATACATTATAAAAAAACACTATATAGAATAACAAAGCACATGTATGATATAAGCTGGACATTAAAATCATAGCTGCAAGAGACGTGGTATTTTATCAGCACTGCTGGGGTGCCATGTTAATATAATTGTCTTGTTTTTAAAATCCTCGAAGCACTTAACTGATGATTCCAATAAAAGAGACTTTGTACATATGTACTATACGTAAAACATTGAAGAAAAACACTGAAAAAATTACTTAAGTTACATCAACAGATATGAGGATATTAATGACTAGAGTGACACGCAAAAAAAAAACGTTTGAAAAAGGTTTTTTTTCTAATTTGTTTAGTGTTGAAAGCTCCTAAGCTTCCTAGACTATATCTATATATACGTCGAAAATATTCACGAAGAAGCACAATACCTGTCGTAGAGCCATTCTCAAAGACCATGCATGGCTTATAGATTTGATCCTCCATATCAGCAGACGATAGGGAATACTCAAACCATCTCCTTTAAGTGCAATGAGAAGGTTCAGTTCAGTAATCACTATGCGGATCTTAACCACAAGAAAGAATCGTAGTGTACGTTACCTGACCTCTCTGCCTGATTAGCTGGCTGCACAAATTTGTGTCTTTGCGTTTGTCTGTTTGTTCTTCTTATCAGTTCCTAATCCTTCATCGAATAATTTTTACTGAAGATGCATAAATTTGTACTGGGTTCCAAATCAGATGCCGAAGATCAACAATCAGTGTTCATATCGGCATGAAATTGGACGACCTTTGGCCTGGGACGTGTCTAATTGATGATGCACGTTATTAACTACACTACTGAGAAAATTCAAACAACCTCTCTACTATTGCGCAGGAATTGAAAGAAATACAGTCATCCCTGTCCATTCGCGGGTTTTCCATTCGCGGTTCCAGTAATTCACAGTCCAATGATGAATAATTTGAAGAGAATATTTTTGATTGTTTTACGGTGTACTGCGGAAAATAGCATAAAGTGTACGCTGTTCAGAATAAACAAAACGTAAAAAAGATTGAAGAGTTTCAAATGCATACATATATATATATATATATATATATATATATATATATATATATATGATTTTAGCGACTATAACGGACTTTTGATGGAAAGTGACATATGTGTCGATAAAAGTGTCCGTAACTTGTAATCTATTAATGTTATCATAATAATCTTAGTGCTAATATTAGGAAGATTGTAGGAAATTATCATCTGGAAATTCTCTATATAAACTATATGAACTCGTAGATGACTGTGGTGTAAAACTTGTTTGCATTCGCAAACTGGACAACAATGAGAATGTTTTAAGATATCTTTCCCAATAACATTTATTGTAGTTTCCTGAAATGTATAGTTTCCTTCAACTGTGTATTGCTTCACTGCATGTTTTGCTGTTTCATTAATATCTTTGTACATTTAAGATTTGGGGATGGTGGGTGGTTTATGGTACACGATTGATTTTGGGAGGGGACCGACGGACGGGTTATTTTGGGGGGTCAGCAAAGGTTATTCACGAATTTAGCACAATTTATCCCAAGACCTGCGAATAGCAAGGGATAACTGTGTATACAAATATACAGACGTATATTTTGCACTTCGAAAGTTCGCTTTATGCCATTTTTTCACTTTTATGTTTGTTTTGCAACAGAACGTAAAAGAGGTGCTGCACTTCATGTTCCCACTTCCTTCCAGCATCTCAGTCTTCTGAATCTCCAACCGCATCCAGCACCAATGACCAGGCCTAACATACCATCATCACAATACTTGGAATCTTGGAATGCACAAAAAGATTTCCTGCATGAATTAGCGGTAACTTCTTCTATTCACGCCATTTCTGCTTACTTTTTATAGGAACATTCAAAATCTGGATAACGGGAGAAATCTGCATAAATTCCTGTATTTGCTTTGATAAACAGATCCAACTACAGCCACATTTCCTAGGAAACTGACTGTGATTTTAATATAGATATTTCCCTCTCCCCACCTCTCTCACTCTCTCTTTATATATGTATATATATGTGTGTGTGTGTGTGTGTGTGTGTGTATGTTGCTCTCTGTACGTATTTACTTTCCACATGCCTCCCAAATCACAAAAGGCAGATGACCCCAAGGATCGTCAGTCTTGCGAATAGGAATCTCCTTTAGAACCTGCGTTTCCCTGACACTTCACCTCTGTAATCCATCAGCCTCTTATTGCCGCCATTAGTTCAGCTTTGCATCGATTGGTGCGTCTCATGTCATGTGTCATTCTTCTCCTTTTATCCTTGATTGTTCATTGGCAGGGACATTCCTTTCGGCAGATTTACATATTTGGTTTAGGCTTTTTTTCCCAGAACATTCTGAGTTCTTCAAGCTTACCAGATTATACGTTTTGCTGGATTAAAAATGTTTCCCGTTGTGTAGACCTGCTCCTGGCTTTCGACCTACTCGACTTGCGACCAAAATACAGGGATATGAAAGAGTTCATGTAAATGTAAAAGATACGTTACTAAATTTAACAAAATATGAGTAAATGTAAAAATGAGCATGAAAATTACATGTATACATTAAAAAGTATACATGCAACATAAATACCATGAATATCACTCATTCGTTGTGTGCAAAATCAAGAGATTAAATTAGAGTGTACATATATACATGAACATGTAAAATTTACACCTCCAAAAAATACGCGATTTACCGAACGAAGCCCGTCACTTACATGAATATGAAAGATAAGTGATAAAATGTAATGATAATGATAAAAAAAAACGTATTTATCCGACTTATGACCATTTGGAGATACGACGTATTAGTCAGAACGGAATCCGGTCGTAAGTCGAGGAGCAGGTGTATATATAATTGATAAGTTTGATTTTCGCCTTTTTCCGCAAAAGCAAAAAGTGGCATCAAGCAAACTGACAATATGCTTAAAGTGAAAACTATACAATAAATGCAATGCATAATACCAGCTATGAAAAACCTGGAAACTTACAAATCCAATCGAAAACAAACCTAAGATAGTACCGAGGGCGATGGAAAGAGCAATGTTTGGAATAACTTTTAACAATAAGAAAAGATCAACGTACATCTGAGAGAGGACCATGGTGGAGGATATAGTACAAGTAATTAAGCAACAAAGATAGAGATAAACAGGGGACATAGTGATCAGAAAAAAACAAAGGATGAAGCATAGGGCAATCCGATTGGTGCCCACGGGACTGTAAACGCAGTAGGAAAATACCAGACACAAGATTTGGAGACGAGAGTGTAATCTCAATCGGCATGGAAGGAGATGGGAGAGTCCCTCATCCAGCAGTGGACTTATAATGGTTTATATAAACTCTCTCTCACACACACACACACACACACACACACATATGTATGTGTGTGTGTGTGTGTGTGTGTGTGTGTGTGAGTCGACATTTCCGTAGATATTTTTTATGTGATTATTGCAAATTTTGCAAAAACACGTACTTAAGAATTGACTGGTGGGAAGATTGTGCTGCATCGATATTAGGCATGAACAATTTTGAAAATCAGCATTTGAAGTCTTGTTCACTAATTTAATCTAAACACCGGGGCGCCAGAAGGATGAATGCAACTATCTCATGCCTTGAATTGCAATATGATTAAGAGGGAAATGGCTTTTGAAAAATTCCATGATGGGGAATCCTTGACTTCGAGTTATAATTCAGGAATAGCATAGAATACAGATGTGGAAATTGTGTTCGTCAGTTCGAAAGGCCTGGCAATAATAGATAGAAACAAGTTGATTTCCTGGGAAGAGTGGTGATAATCTGAACAACAGCATTACTGAAATCAACATAGAAGGTAAAGAGAAAACACTTACTGTCACTTGATCTCTGGCGATACTGCTAGATGTGAAAGGTTTAACTTCGGAACATCTGACATGAACATGCAGAAGCATTAGCAATTATGATAATGGCTTATAAGAATATACTATGGGTGTCTGGTTTCGTAATGATTTTCACAGACGAAACCAATTCTAAACGTAGGCCACTTTTGAGAATTATTCATAAATATCAAACAGGCTTCCAGTAGCTCTTAATCAAGGTTTTCCCAAAAGAAAGGCCTGGCAATCATGCGACTGGGGCCTTTGACTGGAGGCAACGGTGATCAGTTAGCATTAAAATTGATATTAAGCAAAATTAAAAGCTGAAAAAATAACACCTACAACCATTCACAAATAGTGTAAGAAATTAAAAACTCCTCGAATTAAGAAAAAGGGAATTTTTTCTGGCTTCGATTTTCTTTTATAGAAGGAATCACTGAAATTGAATTGAAGTGCTTGCTAGCAAAATGCTAGCTGATCACTTTTGCCTCCGGTCAAAGATCTCAGTCACTTGATTACCTGGAAGCTTGCTGGCAATATATTCATGTTTTTTAGACAATAAACTGAAAACGATGATTATGATTCCATTGACAGAAAAAGATCCCCTCAAATACTCTGTCATTCAAAATAACATCTAAGCTAGAAACTGTCGATCAACCAAATTTGTCAGCATAGTTTTCATCAGTTTTCGAATTGGTCTAGATGGCTGGTTATGTATTCAAGCATTACGCGTACAGGTATCATCAATCGAGCTAGAGGGTTGAAAAACTAAACGTTTATTCCGTATGTCTGAAGAAAAAACTGTTTTTTGGCTTTTTGAAAATTTTACTCCTAAATAGGTTTGTAGTAGGGGTTCAATTTGCAAAATGAGTTTATACTAAATTGGTTCATTAGTTTGTGTCTGGCAGCAAGTTTTGACTCTTTCAGTGATCACTGCCCAACAAAAAGCAAAAGAAGTAATTGACTCATTGGCCTCTCGTTCTCTGCAATTTTTTATTGATCACCCACAATAAGCCAAATGTCGAAAACAATAGTCGCATGATAGTTTCTTCTGAATGAATAACTAGACTTTTCTTTCTCTTTTTTTGTGATTCATTTTGATTGGCGTACCAGATTCGTTGGTGATGATATCAAAAAAGTTATTTAATCGTCAAGGGATGATTCAAAATCAAACCAGCTTCCAGGCTACAGACCAGAAATCCCCCACGCCTCCACTACCACGATCATCTCAAAAAAAATTACACCAAAGACTGGGAACTAATCCCACGTGCAACACCTAAGCTGAACTATAAAAGAAAACATTTGAGCGCTCCCTGAAGTCTGCAGCTTGGCAAGAGTGTATGAGTATTTTCGAAAGAGTCCAATATGATAAATGTCCTTGTGTTGACATTATGTTGCAAGTGGTCATGTACAAAATAATAACATGTTGGCAATGAACATGGGGGTGGGTGACATTCTTTCAGAAGCTTACACGGACACGTTTTACTTTAGCCCAAGGAGACTGCACAGTGCCGTGTTATGTAAATGCAGTAACACAACAGTGAGTTGGTTACTCTAAACAGGAATAGATAGATATTCTATGAATTATTCGAATTGGTATCCTCATCAACTTTGTTTTCACTGCAAAGAATGAGGGATGCTATTTATTTGGGTTTACCAACCCATTTAGAGTAGAAGAGAGCTGAGAAGAGGAGACATAAAGAGTAACAGATCCAAGCTTGTCATTCATATTTTTAAAAGGGTTCATCCCTCTATGTCAGGGATAGCAAATCTTTTTCGCATGGTGTGGCAAAGTTTTAAATTTTTGAATGATCTTATCATTGGAGTGTAACTCACACGTATGAATGCATTTTACTTCGAGGCAAATATTTATAGATAAACAGCCTATTTTTCTAAAATATTTATAGATATTTATAGAATGCATCTTGAAATTATAAATTTTTTAATGAAGCTTTGGATGATACAATGATAAAAGTTTTCCTTTCTTTCCAAAGCCATTGCGTTTTACCTGAAAACCTTTTGTGTCTCACTTAAAAGCCTGTGACGTGTCACTGCTGAAACGTGCGTCATAGATTCGCCATCACCGCTCTAGGTGGACACAAAGATTAGATGTGAGATATTTCCTATATATCATTTTTAGCTTGTTGCAGCTGGTTGTATCCACGGTTTCACAACGCCTTTTTTAACCACAGTCTCAGCTGCACCGACACTCTTAAAAGTTACCCTCTGAAGACTCGACACTCGACAAATCCAACAAGTCATAACAAGAAGGGTATACAACCAATGTATCCTACAAATAGACACTTACAAAACTGGAACATGGAATTTAACCGGATGATTGCCCTCCAGACTGAAAACCATGCAACGTGCACATTCATGCTCAACCTCACATGGACAGATCCCAAAACAGCACAGTATGATAGAGAAAAGAGAAGAGTAGGAAATATCTTAGGAACAGTTAGGAAACTCTAATGGGCAATGTTGCAAGAATGACAGATAACTGCTGGACATCACAACAAACGAGGATGATCCCCAAAGATCATATGCGAAATTGTGGCTGACAGAAAGGAAGATGGCGTGACGAACTAGATAAATTCAGTAAGTACTGGCTCCGTGATGCCCATGAGAAAGAGATCTAGCAAATCTATGTCCAGCGACTGATGCTGAAAGGATGGTTTTGTTGTTGTTGTTGTTGTTGTTGTTGTTGATGATGATGATGATGATGATGATGATGATGATGATGATGATGATTTATCAACAAGTTCATTAGTGAATTTCTGTCACAACCAATATCCCCTCTGTAGTCAATGGGTGCAAACATCTTATGGTGTCCATTTTTTTCCTGTGACAAATGTGTGCACTTTTGAATTGGACATAGGAAATGAATGATATTCAATAAAAAATCTCTAAGGTATCTACAGAATTTGAAAACTGTTGAACGCACGATAATTTCCTTTGCACACTAGTGGCAAGACGCGTATGACCACGCAACGCATACAACTTTAAGGGAACAATAGTCGCCATCCTAACTAATTATAACAATTTGCAGATACGACCTTCAATGATTCACGTTGAAAAAAAGCTGATAGTGAGAAAGCCTTTATGAAGACTGTCCACTCAACCAAGAATAAAAATGTAAATTATAAAACCTGCGTTTCGACAAATGTACATTTTTTTCTGTAGAAAATAAAAGATCGGTAATCGTTTGGAATAGATTCACCGACAATTTTGTCAAAGGGGAATAACTTCAGTATAAACGATTATTCAGGCTACTGATAACTTTTGACAGAGTGAATGAAAGTAGAAAATTGACGATTTGAGACTGTATTATATTAGATTCAACTACATTGGATATAATTTATGGCTATTGTTTTGGCTAATTGTCAGGATAGAGTTTAGGGTTAGTGTTAAGGTTAAATTAACAATAAAAAAAGACTGAATATTGCTCTTCATATTTGTTGCACTAAAATGAATATACAGCTGGAATTAACGTAAAAATGATTAAATAATTTTTGTCTGTCCTAATAGTATATATGCGCATAAACTGATGTAAATAAGAAGTAACAAGTCTCTTATTTATTCAAAATTGTTTGCATAAATTACGCTTTATGTTCGTACTCATCTTTTCAACTCTATGTGTTCACTTCGTCATCGTTTTATCATGAACAGCATCTTTTCTAGTTATCTTCCTTTGACACAAAATTTGGCGAACCTATCCGAAATAATCACCAAAAAATCTTGATCTGGTGACTTCTGTTCAATGTGAGTCTACCTCGACTGTAGAGAAATTCGTCATTTGAAATTGAATTAATCATGAATATTATCAGCGAGAGGCGCTACCAATGCTCCCACCAAGTTGCAAGTATAATTAAGCCCATGGAAGGGGTCTTTTGAAGTTTTAAATTTATCGTTTATTGCTTTCAGTTCTGGTTTTGTCTGTGTCTGTAATCGCTTAGTTCTTAGGTCGGTTTACGAAACGTAAAACCCTGTAATCTATTTTTTTGTTGTTTTGTAAGTGAAAACAAGGATAATAAGCAAATCTAAAAAGTAGCTTTTAATTACCCTTATCATTTGAAACTTCGTTTTTATCATATGGTTCTTCTTTAGCGTTAAATAAAATACAGGCTTTCGCAGCTGTGTATAAACAATTATGTCACGATATGATCAACAAAAGAAACTTTTTTAAAAACAATTTTACTTCTTGAAGGAACTTTTCAGTCATAGCTTCAAGACCCTTGTATTAGGGACAGTCAATCTAAGCTGTCATCATAGGTTTCTACAGTTTTCAAGTAAGTCTGGCTGGCTGGCTGGCTGGCTATGTATTTAGCACGTGTTAAGGCTGCACTAATATAGCGAGAGGTCTGGGAATTTAAACATTTACTCATCATTATTGCTCGAAGGAAACATTTCCTTTTTTTTAGATTTTCCCCTACCCTTAAATATTGGAGTTGAATTTGTAGTATAAGTTAATGTGAAATTGAACCCTCTAGTTTGCGTACGGCAGAATTCAAACTGTTTTTGTTTAATTGACTTTTTGGTGATAACCGCCCAACAAAAGGTGAAAGTCATTGATCATCTCTTTTTCCAATTTTTCAATTGATCACCCCAAACGCAGCATGCCACGAAAAGATCTTGATCAAATGACGGTTTCTATTGAGTGACTAACCAGACTTTTTCTCCCTGTTTCAATGAATCGGTGGCGGGTTCTACTATTTCTTAGATAACGCGAACCAACCTTTTTTCGTGAAAAAACTCTATGCAGCTGACAAGAGAGAACACCTAGATACAATTCTAATGTTTACCTTAAAGATTTTGTTAAAATGAGCTGCTTCAATTTAAAAAAAAATAGCCTCAAGTTAGATAAACAAAGTAACGCCCTATTTAATTGTCATGGATCCTGACCAGGAAAATTCGTCATTATTTTTCAAAAAAATACAATAAAATAAATGAAATCATTTTCTTTCGTTGATTAAGACGTTTTCGTTTTTTATCAATACGCAAATACCCTTTTCCTATTTCAGTTCATGAAAAAATATCTTTGATATTTTATCTTTGCGCACGTTTTTATAGTTTCGCTTTTGTGTCTTCATTTTTAGTTTTAAAAATTGTTCCTAATTTTTTTTCTCAAGTTTTGGGGGTTTGGTTGTGTTTTGGACGAGAGGGAGGAGGACTGTTTGTTTAGTTTGCATCTTAAATTGAAATCACAAACTGACTGAGTCCAACCTGATCCGAAATAAAACTGTGGTATCAATGACCAACGGGAAGGGCTATTTATATCCATTGTCTATTATATCTTAGTCGACCATTTCCAAGATGGTGTCGTTTCAAGAGAATTCTGGTGATGTATTTTCATGACTCTGCCTTACACATCATTTTTGAGAGAAATGGAAAAGAGAGATTAATGGAAATAAATCTTCTAATCAAATTATATTAACTCTCTGGGGTAAATATAAGATGTATGTCAGTTCAGGGCCTGAACGGGCAAGGGTTCAAGGGTCTCAACCTGAAAACTTATTGCAGATCAAAAAATGGACACGAGAACGAAATATGAAGGTAAGAAATAAACATTTTCAGATTAATTATGCAATTATTTGCCATTCTTATGTTATGGTTTTATGTGAATACTAGACTGCTGAAAATGATATTTTGAATCATCTCGAACTCCTAAGATAAAAAATAATATAATTTATACAAATTTATATATATATCGTCTAGAGAGCTTTACAGCTTCAAACATCAAACACTAGTAAAACTTTTCAACAGATTTTTCGTCACTTCTGTCACCTATTTCCCAATATCTGTCAATGAAATATATGAAAATTTTTTTCAGTGTTCTTCCTTGCTTCCTCCAATACTTTGTTATTATGGTACCATGTATAAATTGTCTTTTGTTCGAATCATCATCTGTTTACCATGTAACAGTTTCAGCGATTTTAAAACAAAACAATTATATCAACATGGCACCCCAGCTGTATTGATCAAACGTCACCTCCCTTTCTTATTAAATAGTCTTATACCATACATGCAGTTTTTCATTGTATATAAGGTTTTATGTGTATTGTATATTAATAATATCTTATATTACGGATCTATTATTTGAAACAGCGCTTACTTACGTAGGTTACCCGAAAAACGATCCAAGTGACGAGGGATCAATAATTGTAACAACGGATATGACTCGAACTTCGTGTCATTTCCTAATGAATTTTCATCCATACATACATATATATATATGAAGGATTTCTGTGTAAATAGATAATTGCTTAAATTCAGCCTTACTGACTGTCCAGTTCCGTAGTTCAGAGGTCTGCAGTTAAGGTTTCAATTCTGCCTCGCAGTACTGGATGGGATAATGGAAAGTCTATGGCCACACTGAAGAGATGTAATACATCAAAACAGTTGTCTGTGTATGACACAACAATAATATATATATATATATATATATATATATATATATATATATATATATATATATATATATATATATTTGCAGCAGCTAGTCTTGTCTTATTGTTATGCTACGACGAGTCGCCAAGTCAAGATGCGTACATGTTAGAAGTTCTCTCACTGACTGTTTCAAGGTCAGACTCCACTCCTATTCTATTCCGACTGAAAATGAATACCGGAACTTTTATATCATATAAATAATGACTAAAAGATATAAAATATATAAACATATCATATAAATTGTCCTTGAAATGCTAGGAAATTTGAAACCTCCAGCTGCATTTGGTTTGGTTACCCCTCACCCCCTCCAAACATTCGCTTACTCCTTGCCCACCCCCGTCCAAAATATTTTCCCTGATGTAATGGATTTGGTCAAAGTTATTTACTAGAATCAAAATCTGATTATAAAAGCAAGAATTGAAAACAATTAAATACGAGGTTTAACTGGAAATATTCTGACCATTTCGAATATTCCAAGAATCGATAGTGCAGCTTTAGTAGTATTTGGTAAGCGATGATAGTTGGACTCTTGGGTGCAGTAAGAGTGGGCTGAACAGACACTCTTTCGTTGGGTTACTCAGCTAACTATAAGATGCCATTAATGAGCTTATGTAGCATGTGACTGCTGCGTTAGTTATGACCGAACGGGTGCATTCTTCACGTCTAGGGTTGAGTTTATTTATCAACTGCTTGTTTTTTAAACATCATATCGCCCAGCAGAGTTAGTCTGTTAAAGACCAGATTTGGCTCCCAGTGACTTCAGCCTTCTCTCCAATAAACAGGATATGGAGGTTCAGGCCCTAGACGAAACTGAAAGGAATGCGACGAAACGCCCGATGGCGATCCCGATTTTCCTCAGACAATTTTGAAAAGTGGAAAGGATGCTGGGATGAGTGTGTGATGTCCCAAGGGGATTACTTAGAAGAGGACCAAGTTTCTCTATTTGTTATTTTGTTTTTTGTATTATTGAATGGCTGAATAATCGTTAAAAAAAACGATGGATTATGATCTTGTATTCCTTAAGAACGTATGAAAAATAAAACAATTCCTTTTACAATATATTGTGATGCAATATTTCTGAAGGCGCTTACAATAAATTGTCTCCGGTCATTTCAGTAAACGCTGTACTAAATAAACAGCCTGCCACATTGGAATTTCAGTATCAACTCAAATGACTTATCGTCTGATCGAAAAACTGACTAGTAAGTTACTGAAAAAAACTGCTAGATGAAACAGATACGAGAATATTTATAGTAGTTTCCCAAAAATCTATGTCAAAAGGCATCAAGAAGCACCAGTCAAAAAATGCTTTACGGACTACTTTTAGTTGCATCAGTCGAAAGGACAACACATCAGTACGATTATTCCAAATGAATTTGTACTAATTAAGTTATTCACGAAATTAATTTTTTTTAAATTCTAATTCATTTAGAGTATCAAAAATATCAAATTACTTAATTTGTACAAACTCAGTTAAAATAGTTGTTCTAAACTGTCCTTTTGACGGATGATTTTTGACCGAATGTGATTGTTTGACTCTTTCAGTAGTCTGCACTGAACTGTTATGCTTTCGGCTGATGCCTTTTGACCAACCACTTATCTTTCGACTCTTAGTTGCATTTTTGACATGAAGTATCCTCAGTGACGAAAGGGTTAAGAACAATATTGGGAGTTCCCAAATCCAGTAAGATCGTACATTTTGGTTGGGAAGGTTTATTCATTTTGTATTAATTGTAACTTAATCTTGGATTCTTCCTCGGCCATCCAATAGTCCAGTGTATAAAAACGAGATTACTCTCACGGATGATGCGATGAATGGATTCTGATGTACGTAGCTCAGAAGAAGAAACATTACAAGGCTGTATTTGATCAAGTTATCTCGACAATAATCTCACTAATCATTCAGCTAGATACGCATGCTGGTTACAGCTTCAGTCATGCCTGCCTAGGTGATAAATGAGATAGAACTAAGAGGCTACAAGCACCCGAAGTGGGGTCACTTACTTCACCTTGCTCGACTCAATTGGTATAATAAATCTAATTGATGCTTCCCTAAAACAAGCGAACAATAGATTGGATTTCTTAAAGAAAAAATTTAACATGTATGCATAATGACTTTGTGCCTCGTCGAATAATAATAATAATAATAATAATAATAATAATAATAATAATAATAATAATGATGATGATAATGATGAAAACCAGGGTAGTACCGATCATAGTGGGCGCACTAGGAATAGTCCCCAAAACGCTGAGGGTGAGACTGGAGGATTAGGGGAAGGATTGAGACCGTACAGACCACAGCACTACTGGGAACTGCACGGATACTGAGGAAGGTGCTAGAGATATAAGTACTGCAACGAATTTTAGCTCTGACATGATAGGTGAAAGAGAGAGAGAGGAGACGTTAGCTGAAGACTTGAAGAAACTTATTGTCACTCAGCCTTCAGCGATAACCACTGGGCAACCGGAGTGAAACTGTAAATCGCAGAATTACTGCGACCTATGAGTACTAGGAGAGGAGGGCTGGAGACTTGAGGAGACTTGCTGTCACTCAAACTCCAGCGGTTACCACCAGGCAACTGGTGTGAGATTCCAAATAATAAGAAGAAGAAGAAAAAGAAGACAAGCCTGGCTGCTCCAGGGTCATACTCCGCTCTTACTTGTGTTGCAGTTGTAGATGATTACCAGAATTTTTTCATTGTACATATAAATACTAATATATATATATATATTGTATAAATGATTTTATCAGAGTGATATAAGCTTATTTGTATGATATATTTTCCTTAATATTTAAGACTTGTTCACTTATCTCAGTTGGTAGCGAATCACAGTAAGGAAATGTGAATTTTGGTGATGATTGATTTTAAAACAAAGTCAACAACAGACTTTGCACTAAGTCCGATCCTCACTAGGTGCCCAAAAGAACTAAACTTGGTATAGGTTTCCCTGCTTTCCTAAAGCAGAGCGTTCTTATAATAAAAGATATTTCCTATGCAGAAATGGTGTAAAGCGAGGAAGCAGTTACCATTAATTTATACGGATAGAGAAATTGACTTATTGGTGGTGGCAGTTGCAGAAGATTGCGGTGTGCAGGAAACGGTCTCTGTAACGGCTTGCCTCAAAGCAAAAGTTGAATGTTATTTTCCCTTTTTTCCTTAAATGCGAAAAAAGTGACATGAAGTGATCTTTTGGAAAACTGAGGGTATCTTCACAAACCTAAGCACATCCTGACAGTGCTAGAAGTTTCAACGTATATAGTATCAACCAACATGGCCGAGAACGAAGATACGAACCTTAAACGATTAACTACAAATGATGAGAATTTCTGCCGATTGTTGTATAGTGCCACCGCAGTATACTGGGTACAACATCGGTTTGGTGTTCAAAAGTTCGACACCAAGTCAAACTTCCACGATTTTACTTGCTTACCAATCGTGAAACCAAAGGGATCACTGCCTGTTTCGCTACAAAATTGAAATACAACCCTCTTATTCTTTACGTACGTACTTTAATAGCCAGCGCACTCCCATTTGTCCTCATGGTTGTCCTGAGCCTGTAAAAACTCAAAAGTTGGAAGTGATGTCCCAGTAGTAGTAGTAGTGTCAGTGATACACAATACTAATTCAATAAAATTTCCTTTTTATTGTGATTGATGGAAACCGAGCCAGGGCTTTTATCTCTTGCAATAGATAACTTTCACTGGATAATCTTGCAGTGGACACGGACCTTTATCTGGCAATGGATAACTATTAATTCCTAATCGGTATCTTTCACAGTTAATGGGTTAAGATAGCGTTTCTACATTTTCTTATGAGATTGCCCGAGTTATCCATTAAAGATGTTCTGCCATCAACTTCATTGTTATTCCATTCCATGTTTGGGCATTCAGGCTTTCTCCATAGAAGAAGAGTTCGTTTTTTCTTTCAAATAGCAGCGGAGGTCTGGTTAGTCACGCAATAGAAATTGTTACGTAACCAATATATTTTGGTAGCATGCTGTGTTGAGGCTGATCAAATGAAAAGGGAAAGAGGGGTGATCAATGAACAAGTCACTTCACTTATCTTTTGTTGGGCCAGTGACCTCTAAAATGTTAGAATTTGGGAAAAAAAAGAGCTAATGCTGCCTGATAAAAATGTAAGTGATCAATTTAGCGAAATCTTACATTGCAAATTGAACTACCCACCCCTATACACATATAAAAATATACTAAAAAAAACTATTTATGGGCTAATTTTTTCCGAAAAACAGAAAAAAAAATGCATGATATATAGCTAGCCAGCCAACCAGACTAAACTGAAAGAGCTACGTTGACAGTTTGGTTAACATTTTCAGAAAAACCAATTATACCCAAAGTATGCGTACAAGGAAAAAATATTTTTAAAAAAACTGTTCTAGTTATACAAAAGAAACGACCGAAAAGTCAAAAAGCATTGAACAAAAATATCCTTGGCAATTACGAATATGTACATATATGTGTATATACATAAGTATGTCTCTGTATGGAAATGTGCTCATGTATAGTTATAGACATTTACATACGTATATATACTCATGTATATATGTATCTAGTCATATACACTTGCATATATATATATGTATATATATATATATATATATATATATATATATATATATATATATATATATATGTTGAAAATTTGAATACTTATACACCTACAGAAGTATATGTTTATGGGTATGCATATATGTATATATGTTTGTGTTAGCACATGCATACCTATCAATGTGAATATACATGAATATATACATGTACATATGTATACATAGATTAGTCAAAGTTTGTGTATATATTCGAATGATTGTATATACATACATACGCGCCTGTGTTTATATATATATATATATGTGTGTGTGTGTGTGTATACACACACACACACACACACATATATATATATATATATATATATATATATATAAACATATTCAGGTGTATATTTCTTTGTGGGTGCGTGTGTGCGTGCATAAGTGTGTGTGACTAGCTGATGAATATTTAGAATTTTGTCATTGAGATTCAGCATCTTGATTGACATAATAGACCTTGGGCAACGTAGTAACGACATCGACCACAGCTTGGTGCAGGTTACCCTCTAATCAAAACCGCCGAACTAATTCATCGTGCGGGTCGAGATGCGGTGCGTTTTGGGGGAGAAATCCCACTGTGCACTGCCCCGGTTGCGGCACGTGGTTGGAATGAGATCTCGCCCATTAGGTGTCCAACGAGAATTAATTGCCCATTCAAATCTCGCGCATGTCTCATGTCAGTTGTCAACGAGTTTAGCTTCCGGCGGATATACTAAATCCAACGTCAGCTGGACCCGACACTGGATTATAGCAATGCGCATGTGCAGGTTCATGCACACACAAATACACACGCACATGCACATGAGAACCCTCACGCACACGTACACGCATTTAGAAACACACACATACATATGAATACACGTGAGACACACGTGAAAACTTATGCACACACAGATGCATACTTACATTCATGTACATGCATGGATACATACACGTATACACGCATAAGGAGATATATGCAGACAAACATACATATGCATACACACAAGAATGTGCACTTGAAACATTTACATACACATATGAACACACATATAATCATACACGTGTAAGATGTATGCACACATACACACTCAGATACAAACATACACACACACGCACGTAAGAGCATGTGAGACACACACATACGTATACACGCATACATTGAAACGTTCTCACTTGAACCCGTGGCGCACGTGAGAAAGGAGTTGTTGCTCGTCAAGTAATGACACTTGCTAGTCGATAGAAGCCCTTGTAGAATGATAATTGGTTGGAGCATAGAGAAGTTTATTTGTCCCTTAAGCATTATTTTTAATTCAATGTGTTCAGTAAAGATGGATTTCAATGTTAAAATGTTATGAGGAATTTTCTTTGTTTTAACTCTGAATAATGTTACTTTTGGATGCTCGCACATTAGCATGAACCCATGTCACACTCGTGATTGATAAATGATAAATATACCATAGAATTATGGCAACAGTATATACATATATATATATATATATATATATATATATATATATATATGTGTGTGTGTGTGTGTGTGTGTGTGTATGTGTGTGTGTGTTTGTGTGTCGAGAGAGAGGGAAGGAGGGAGAAAAAGAGAGAGAGACGTGGACTAGATGGTATACTTTCATCTGGATTGCTAAAACTTATAGGGAAATTAATTCTTTGAAATACAAATTTTACCAAAAGTTACTATGTAAGAGAGACTTTCTTTGGATGGGTCGTTCAAATCTGAAACATTAAGTTTATTATATTATCATTTAAACATTCGGTTGAAGTATACCAAGCTACACGAACGGTGGAGTCACAAGTGACCATCTTGTAATTCTCTCACCATTAGATACAGATGTGAGCACTATATTATTATAACAGAGAAACATCAAATTTTTAGTAATACGAAAATGTATTTAAGAAAAAACAAAGATTTTAAGAATATAATGACCACGTAGATCCATAAGTGTTATTAATTTATTTTCTCTTCCTAAATTGTTTAAAGTTTGTTTCGTTACTTTGCAGGACTTTCTTTTTTTCTTTTTTCTTTTTCTCAGTTGCATAGAATTACAGCGAGGCAAGTTGCCTTACTTACCATGTACTAACTAGTCTCAATGACATGGCTTTGTATTCCAAGAAATAATTAAGACAGAAGATGCGTGAAATGTAGCATATTTGCTGTTTATAGACAATTCCCATAAACGTATACTGCGCTATCATCAACAGCATATCATAGCACGAACTAGGCACCCGTTTGCCTTAGTGATAAAGTTACTTACTCGGGTGAAAAACGTGTTTCATGCGAAAGCTTTCGTGCTTTCAATACCTGTCCATGGATTATAGTATAGATGGTCTGATACCAATTCTGAATAAAATTGAATGCTGAATTAAAGTAATTAAGTCATGAGTAGTGTATCGTTTTTGTTTTTGTGTCTGTTAAACTGGACTCTTCCACTCAGTGGTCAGATGTTTACTGATAAAACACCTCCTACCCATCATTTGAAACTATGGACTTTTCCACTTTTTTTTTCTTGAAAAATTGTTTCATAGAAATTCAAGTATACCAGCGAATTTTTCTCAGGGATATTGTCTATTATATATTTCATGCATAAAATATTGATGCATTTCTTACGTATATTATTTGATATTTTCATTGACTTTTCTGGGATTCGAACTCATGATCAAAATCTTTTTTAAAAGGCATATATGAGTTGATTCAATTTTATAAACTTTTATACCATTAGAAAGTAGAAGAATTAGCAGCAATTCTGACGTAAACATCATTATTGTCCAACAAATAGAAACAGAGATATTTGTGTTTGAAATGCTTTTTTCAGTTGGTAAGGAAACAGGTCTGATAAGTCACTCAATAGTAACCATGAAGCAAACAATGTCTATTGGCAGCATACTGCGTTAGAAGTGATCAATTAAAAAAATTAGGGAAAATGGACGACCAATGATTAAATTACACACTCTCTCACACACACACACACACACACACCCACACACACATATATATATATATATATATATATATATATATATATTGTACCTTCCTTACTGATGTCAGCCATGCTGATATCCATATCATCATATATACACCTGAACTTATATATAAAATGTTTCTGTGAGTGCGTGTTTGACTTTATTTAGGAATAATTTATATTAATGGGCGGGGGGTTCAATACAGTTCTGTACATCATCATGAACATGAACCTGTGGCCACGTTTTTTTTTTTGGAGGGGAGGAAAAAAGTTATTGCTTCAGAGTGGTTATAATTTGATTAGATATTTACTGTTTGTTGTTGTTAATATCATTCTTCATCTAACTATAAAAAAAATGGGATTTCATTTTTAACGAAGTAATAATTTGATTGTTCTCAGCCAACCGATCAAAATTTTCATAACGCCATCAGAAAACCATGACTTAGCAATTTCACAAGATATATTATAACTGAAAAAAATCTGAAATCCTATTCATTGAATAGAAAATGTTTGGTTATAAATAAAAGATGAAAGGGTTACTCGATTTCGGTGCAGCACGCTATGAAATTCATTGACTCGCGAATTGCTAAATTAATTCATCTGCTACAATCACGTTATACAACGAGCTTTGATGTGGAAGACTTTATAGTCTGTCAATGTAGCCATCATCTCAATTGTCATCATCAGAATAGATCGATAGATAGATAGATAGAGAACAGACTAAGATAGATAGATGGATTCCGGGGTATGTTTATCATGGCTGAGGAAATGTTTGATGGTCCAGAGTGTCATGTTGTGTTTGAGGGAATTATAGCTAGTGTGATAGTATATACTTCTGAGGCTTTTAGTATCAAAGTATGTTGTACACTATCAAACGTCTCATTGTAATCTATCCAAGCTGTACTCAGATTACGAAGTTTGGTTCGACAGTTCTCGAATATCATCTCATTAATTAGAAGTTTATATTTACACCCATAAGATCTTTTGCAGGCTTTTCGTTCTCGGGGGAATACATATTGTTGTTTCCAAAGTGGGAGTACATTCTATTTGATAATATTGCCATGATCAGTTTATGGGTGGCTGTAAGGCTGGTAATAAGCCTATAGTTTTTTGTCATGTTTCACAGCTTTTGAGTAGGAGGTAAGAGATCCCGTTGCTTAAGCACGCTGGTGCTTAATGTCGGACGTTCATGACGTAGGGATAGGGGTTTTGTTGAATTTACGTGGGCAGATGAAAGTGTCTAGCCAGAAATTGGGGATTCAATACATTGTTGGTGATTTCTATTTATGTGCCAACTGCAAAGCATTATGAACGTTTTCCACCGTTACATTGCTTCATTCCTGTATGGTTTCACGCGTTATTATTTCATCCTGTCTCCTAGGCCACTTTGAATTTGGTTTGGACGTTTTAACTTTGCTCCTTACATCATCTATTGAAGGTAGTTCTTTAATCCTTATTGGCGGTTTTCCCATCACTCTATAAAATCTATTGTACTAAACACCAGGTTTTGACTGTAGTATTTTATTCTTTTCTCAAATCGTCTTACCTTATAGGCTTTGACTTGGATATTCTGTTCGGTTATTGAGTCTCCTTCTGTTTTTAGTTTACATTTCTTCTTGACTTTTCTGCATTTTTTGTTTTGTTTTAAAATTTAAACAATGATTCTAAAAAAGACTAGAAGAAATGTTGTCTATTTTTAAACCCACACAAAAAGTTTTACATTTGATAGGTTTTTTGAAGTTCACTCCCTTAGAAAGCTCATCTACTAAAAATAATCCCCACCGTATGTAATTTATCTTCCGCGTTTTTCCTTCCACTTCTGTTGTATATTCCTATTTGTTCTTTGTTTCTTCATTTTATACCCGATGACTTTGTTGCTACATAAGCAGTAGGGTATATTGTATTATTTAAATTAGTTATATTTATGATATTCATTCCCTCGAATAGGATTTCGAGTGCTGTATTATATATTTTTATCGTAAGGAGATTTTTATTGTTTTTCGGATTTTAGGAAGTGATTGTCTATCATCGGAACTTTTGTTTTCTATTTTGCTTGATTCCCATACTATGTTCTCTTTTGTTGAGTTTATCTTATCTATATGTTGTTAATTTGGGGGGGGTTAATTCATCGTGCATCTCTTCTGTTGTAGATCTTATGTTATGGGTATTCAATCTTATTTCTTCCATCGTTAGGTTTGTGATATGTAGTGAAGTTTCTCTTTTCACATCAATTTTATGTTCTGGTTGGTTCACCTCTGCCAGTTCGATGTTGTTTATGGTGTTCATTATTACATCTATTTCCGCTGTTGTTAGTCACTTGTTTGTTAAAAAAAACGTTTCTGCAGACTTTCGCTTGTTTATTTTTCATCAATGTAGGTACAAGTATCTTTGCCCATTTTTCCCTCCATCTAGAATATGTCTTGACTGTTAAGTTCTCAGTTAGGTTTTCAATGCTGTGTAGAATGCAATCATAACTATTTTATACGCCACACGTGACCATTTCGTGCGTGTTGCATTGTGATGCTTGCTGGATGGTGAATCAGATGGGTTCTGGGTTGGAGTTGTTCCGGATCTGGGAACCTATCTGAGATTGAAAAGGGTCTTATATGAGACTTTTCGACCCCAGGTTGGTTTTTCCCTGGGGCTGCGACCCTTGGTTATCTGCGTGACGGTCGATGTGGCGTATTTTTTGTTCTTGATATGGAAAAGGTTGCATTTCATTCTTACAGCTAAGATGTGTTTTTTTATCGTGACACAGTTACTAGGTAAGTTGCATTCCAAGGCTTGTGGGATCTACCCCCACCCCTCTGCACGGAAAGGTACCTTTGGGGATAGGTTAGGACTCATCGCAATTATTATCATAATGATTATTGTTGCTGTTATGCTGTTGTTATTTTCATGATCATTGTTTTTATATTCATTGAGTTTTCACATCAGCAGTAACTAGAAGCTTTCGTATGAGATCAAGTGACAGCAAATTTTCTCAATACTCCAGTAATTTCTTCCGTATATCAGCAGATTTTAGCAATGCTGATATCTGAATGGATTCAATTCTTCCACATCTTCCCAGTTCTTCAAACATCTTTGTAAGGCTCTTTAGGGCTAATATTGACGTGGAAATATTTGACTGGACAAACAGCAGAGATAATTTACGTCTCCATGGAAAACAGACGACTCAAGATTATCAGAAAGGGTGTAGGATAAGAACCAAAGGATGGAAAAACTTACTTCCATCCTGATGATGCTGACAGAAGTAAAATAAAAGATAGAAACAGGTGTAGTTCAACGTCACTTGGAAATATGCAGTGTGAGGTCTGATTAATGAAAAAAAGGTTGAATAAGGGTTGTCAAGTAATCCCTCACACCTCTAGTTAGATCTCAAAAGGTCCAAATGTGAAAAAAAAGCATGAAGACACAAACTAAGGGACCAATTTAGCATAAACATACATATTAAATTGACACCCCCAACCAAAAAAATGATTAGGATGGTGTATTAGAACCGTATTTCTAGACATAAAAAGATGTAAATATTTGAATGTTCACCCCCCAGTTCCATTGGTGTGTTCTGTATGCGTGTCACATAAATAGTCTGTCAGTCAGGCAGAATCTCTTCAAAAGTGAAAAAAGACTATGTCGATTGTTTTGGTTCTTAGGAAGGTTGCAATGGGTTGGACTGACAACTTCAAGGCACACGGCATGAACCCTAATAGCTGGATAATCGAAAGCCTCAGGATTATTGAACAGGTGGTGATGTGTGGCTAACTCCATGAAAAACTGAATAGAGGACGACTGCCAAAGGGGGACACTCGCCAGAGGTAAATATTTAAAGAAAGATTTCCAGGTGGAGACTCTGTTTTCGCCTTCATTTGTCATAGCCATAAGGAATTTGGCCTCCTTATGAACTTCAGCAAAACGAATGTCATGTATAACAAACATGTTGGGGACAAAATTACAACGATCGAAATCGAAAAAGCGGAGCTAGAGGAATTAAATCATTACATCGAACGAGGACAACAGATCTCAAGAAAAAGAAGAGGAAATCACACTAGGTTGGCAAGTTTTCGTTACGGCAAGTTGACTTTCCAGAGCAAGAAAGTCCCATTGTCCTGAAAGAATGATATACAACCAATGCATCCTCCCCATAGTCAACTGTGGAGATGAAACATGAAACCTAAACAAAAGATTGACCCTCAGACTGAAAACCGTGCAACGTGCACACGAGAGAATCATTCTCAATCTCACATGGAGAGTTTTAGAAAATAACACAGTGTTTCACGGAAAAGACAGGAGTCTGAGAAACAATTTCAAAACTCATATGGCAATGGGCTGGTCATCTTGCAAGAATGTCAGACAACTGCTGGACGTCACGACTCGCAATATAGATCAACACACGCAAAAATTATTGCCAACAGGAAGTAAGTTGGCGTGACATACTTGACAAATTCAGAAAGTGCTAACCCTGCTACGCTCAAGATGGAGAGGTCTGGCGAATCCTGGGGATGGTCTTTGTCCAACGACGGACGCTAAAAGACTGAAAAGGTGCAAGAATACCAATTCTCAAAACGAAATGCAAAGTCCATGACCCCGTATAAATGGACCGTATAAACGTTTTGCTAAGAACAAAAATGAGCTCGAAATGCTAATCAACGAAGTTGGAAGCCACAAAAATACCATTATAATCGTTCAAGTTTATCCCTCGCAGTAAAAGTAGTAACATTTGTATGGAACGAATATCATCGCTGAAATTATTATTATCATTATTTGCAATCTCTCACCAGTTGCCTGGTGGTAACCGCTGGAGTTTGAGTGACAGCAAGTCTCCTCAAGTCTCCAGCTCTCCTCTCCTATTACTCATAGGTCGCAGTAATACTGCGATTTACAGTTTCTCACCGGTTGCCCATAAAAGGGTGGCAGAAGATTCATCAGCAGAGAAGTCCAAAAGGAAAAGGCAGGACTTGAAGAGTAAGGGTAAGCAAATATTGAAGACATTATTAAGAGCATCTGAAGCAGTGCAACGAACAACAAAAAGTTGGAAACGAAAGAGTTTCACTGCAAATTAGGAAAAATGGGAAAAGAAAAATAGACTTTTCTCTCTGTTTTTGAGAATTGGTGTCCTTTGCTGTTTTTTCGGGATTCTGTTGAGTGGTATCATAGTTACGACAAATAGAAGTGAGGACAGACAGTCTCCCTGGAAGATTCTCCTCTTTATATACACCTCTGCTAGGTTTTTCCTAGTTGCTGTGAAGTCTACTTTCCAGTTTTTCATACAGTTGGCTATGAATCTCACCACTAGTTTGCTGATGTTCGATATTCTGAGGCATTTAAGTATCCGGCAGTGTGGAATCATTTCATATGCTTTTGTATAGTCTATCCATCCCATTGCAACCTTCTTCTTTTTCTGACTTCTTTTAGGATCGTCTGGTTGGCAAGTCATCCGCCCCTTTGGTTCCTCTCCTGTATCCTTTCTGTTCTTGTTGTAATAGCCCTCCTCTTTCCATGGATATATGCATTCATTTAAGCAACTTTTGAGTTGGTGGATAAGCCTGCCGTGTAATGTGGTGAATTTCTCAAACTAATATTCGTGGATCCATTCAGTCTCTGGTGCTTCCTAGTGGGCTGTTTTTTTTTTTCGAAGTTGTGTTTCTATGTGGTTCCATTCAATGCTATTCGTTCTCCATCATCTATGTCATGGAGTTTACTTTTCATACTATTTAATCATTCCAGGACTTAGTTGTGTCTTTTCGGATGTCCCCGTATGCCTTTCAAGAAGTTCTTTGTCTCTGTGACATCATGTTTCATGTTCTGTTGTTGTTGTTGTTGTTGTTATCATTATTATTATTATTATTGTCATCATCGTCGTCGTCGTCGTTGTCGTTGTTGTTGTCTTCGTCGTCGATAATTACATTTTTCCCTTGATGGATATCAGAAACATGAGTATTACATAAATGCTAAGACCAGTGAGTCGGGAACATTTCAACTCATATGTAGAGCATGGATTGAACTTCGCTGTTTTTGTTTTGATATCTGCGTATAGTTTGGTTGAATAAAAACCATTTTGATTTTTATTAATAGTAGTTGTTTCATTTCAATTAACAGTATCCTTTATCATAGAAGCTGTTCGAATAATATCAATTCCATTAACAATACAGTAGCGGTAGTAGTCGTTCAGTTTTCACACCAGTAGTGACTGGTGGCTTCCTCTTTATATAAAGTACCAGTAAGCCTCCTCAATACGCAAGGCTTTCCCCCGGTATTCTTGATTATTTTCGAAGTACTTTCGTCTATTTGGTATTAAGTATTTCCCGGATTTTCAATTGCTATAACCTCTTTGCTTAGCTCTTCAGGACTATTGACTGTTTCAATTTCCTTGCCAGTGTGACTGATAATTTTCACTCGAGATAAAGTGACAAAAGTACCCTAAATACTTCAGAATTTTCCTCGGTATTCTTGATAATTCAAGAAGTAGATTTGTCTGAATAGTTTTATTTCTTACCAGGATTTCTAGTTTCCCCAACCTCTTTGCTTATCTCATCAGGACTGTTCCCAGGGTTTCTACCATGATTGATACTTCTGTCACCTTTATTCTCCATAATTTTTTCACTTCTTTTGCAAGGTCAGGATACTTATCTATGCAAGGTTAAGATCCATTTTATCTTTTATTGACCCTTATTTGAAACTATGGAAATTTCCGGATCCTCTGTGTTCAGTTACTGCTTTTATCGTTGGCAAACCGGAACAATGGTTCTATTAAACATAACCATTAAATCTCTCAGGCGTGCTTTAAGAACTACTGCTTCCTCTACTGCCATTGACATTGAATGATCGGGGAAGTGGTTTGGTTGCCATTCGAAAGAAACCGTCACAAAACTTGCATGCCATCTTGGGGTGATCAATTGGAAAATTGGAAAAGGGGTTATCAGTGAATGAGTTACTTGCCTCGCATTTTGTTAGACAGGGGTCACTAAAAATGTCTGAATTAAAAGAGAAAACCAGCACAGACAACGGTCACAAAGTAAGGAACCAATTTAGCATTAACTTACTTAGTAAATTCACCCCACATTCATTAAAAAACTATTTGGGGTTAGAATTTCTCAAACAATAAAAGACCCATTTCTTCTAGGTGTAAAGAGTTAATGATCAGATTTTCACCTTCTATCTCCATTGATGTGTTGTGTATGCATACGTAGCCAGTCAGAGCCAACCAGACCACCTTAAAAATTGAAGAAACTTATGTTGACAGTTTTGGTGACAGTTTTGGTGACAGTTTTAGTTGACGGTTTCCAATAAGGCAAGAGAGAAAGAAAGAGTCAGTATTTTTATATTCCTTGATATCCAACGAACGTGCCTTTGTGGATGAAGCAGCCACACCCTGCCCAAAAAATGTCTCACCTCTGGCGTAACCAGCATTTATAGCGTTATGTCAGAATTTCAACAAAGAGAAGGGAAAAGATCGAGGGTTTTTGTTTTCATTCTTTTAAATTAGTTTTAAATGTTTGTTTTGGATTTGTTGTATTTTCGCCTGCAGTTTGCAACAGCGGTTCTAAGCCATTAAAAAAGATAATGAAATCGCACTTCGGCGAAAGCAGTTTAAAGATGAAAGAACTTTTGTCCTAAACGATAACATAAAGAAAGAAATAGAAGATACGAATAATGGAACTTGATGTGTGGTGTGGGGAAAGTCACCTGAGAAAAGTTGAATTACAAAAACCAATTACTGAATAACGGTGCCTTGGCGTGAGATTGCATAATCCAGCTCGACAAAGAATGCTTGTCTTTTTTTCGACCATCTCCAAAACTCATTCATAACCTTCGACCTAAACGAGCTTCGATTTAAGAGACCAACATCGGGTTGAATCAGCGGCCATTTTAGATCTGAATTCGCCTTCTCACGATAGCAACGAACCAAGGGAAATCCATTAATTGCGCTTGTAATTCAGAGTTTCCTCTCTCCCACAAACACCGTTTCCGAGCGACTGGGCATTGATTATGGAAAAACCAACTTTTCGTGAAGGGCACGAGGCGATGAAGTCAAGTCATTGAACACAATGAAAGGAGACTGTGAATTAAAAAGATAACAAAACATGTCTGGTGAGTCACTCATTAGAAACCGTTATCTGACCAACGTCTTTTGGAAACATGCTATGTTGGGGATGATCCATGAAATTTTTAAAATCAAGAAAATCAATAGATGACTTACGTTTCTTGTCCCCTATTGGATAACTAAAAAAAAAACAAAACAAAACAAGCATGAATGTTACCAGACACAAATTGAGGGACCAATTTAGTATGAACTTACATGGTAAACTTACATTGCTTGAAACGTAAAGTGCACTATGAATGCATAATACCAGTTATGACTTACGGATACAAAATATGGAAACTAACAGAACGAACTGAGACCCAAATCAGAATCACTCAGAGATGGATTTGAATAATTTAGAGACAAAAAGGATATGAGCTGGACATTTAGCAAGACGGGAAGAAAACAGATGGGGCAAAAATTTAACTGATTGGTGACAGCAATTGCTGAAAGGAAAAACAGGCCAGATGGACGAATGAAACACGAAGTTATATCAGTAAGTCATGGCAGAGGTAAGCACGATTACAATCATCATGGATGGAGATGGAAGAGGTCTTTATCCAGCATAATTATAAATGTATATCGTACAAATGATCTAGTAACAAAATGGAGATGTGCTGTACATTTAGCATGAAGGAAAGAAAAGAGATTGAACAAAAGTTTAATATATATATATAATTAAATTTTTTAAAAATTCCTGATAACTGATCATTTTCATCTTGACCTTTCCTCTCACTGACCCTTCTTATCTAACACTGACAGACTCAGATGCAAACACTCTCTGACCCTTCTTTTCCCATACCCTTCTTATTTCAGACCAAACTTGACTCTCACTTACACAGATACAAACACCTCCCTCTCTTATTGGATAACCTACAACATAGAAATATCCCCATTTCTTTCCTCAATGTCAGCCACGTAAACAGCATACTTTTTTTCTCTTCACCGCTGCAAGATTTTCTGAAAAAGATGACTGGCAACCATTGAAATGCATCGAAACATACCCATGTGATAACAAAAATTTCCGAGATGCAAGACCTGCTTTTCTCTTTTTTTTTTCTCTTCATCTTCGAATTGTCATTTTCATCAACATTCTGTCAGATCACCTCACATCCACGCAACAAACATATATATATTCCTATGTATATATATATATTCATATATATATATATATATATATACGTATACATATACATACATACACGCATATATATATATATATATATATATATGTGTGTGTGTGTGTGTGTGTGTGTGTGTGTGTGTGTATGCATGTAATTTCAAATTTCTAAATATAATTCGCGTGATTCCGAGATATATGGCATCACCGATTCTATTTTCGCCTTTATCGTCTTCCAATTATAGTTTTCCACCCTCGGTCTAAATTATTTATTCAGTTCGTGTTCAATCTCGCCTTTGTTTACAAAAGTCCTACCGGGAGCCTCCACATCTCTATAAAAAGAAGCAGGTTAACTGGACAATTATCAACCTTTTTCATTCAAATCATTCACCTCACATGTACCCCCCCTCTCCCTTTTATGCTCTTTTTCTTCTTTACTGATTATGCTTCTTCTTTCTCTTGCTTGAAGTAATGGTCGACTACCAATACAAATTGCAGTATAATATTTATTCAGTATCTCACCCTTGCCGTCAAAATGACGCCATTTATAAAATACTAGCTGAACGCCGTCCATGGATGGGTCATTCAGCTAATATATATATATATATATATATATATATATATATATATATATATATATATATATATATATATATATATATATATACAGTCTAAAAAGCTTCAGAGCTTTGAACACTAAACATTTAAAAAACCTTTTCAAAATATTTTTGTGTCACTTCAGTCACCTATTTCCCAATATCTGTCAATGCAATTGATGTAATTTACATTGATGTTTTTTTTCTTGCTTTCCATGGATTTTACATACATATTTACATTGCATAATAGTTACATTATACAATTACAATACAGCCCGCTCCTAAAACGTTTAATTTTTTTTTCTCTCAAAAATTTTTGCTTTAATTTTAATTAAGGAAAAGTTTCGTTCACTTTTGACCCTTCAAAGGGAGGGTTTCACTTCACTCTACACTTCTTGGGGAATTTTATTTAAACATATAAAATAAGAGTATATGAATATCAGTTGAAATCAGGTTCAACTTTGGTACGATAGTTACACTGTGAAGAGAACTCCGTGTACATTATCATCGCACATTCTAATGGGTATGAAATGAGTGATAAGCGTCTCTTCGAGATTTACAAGTTAGTGATTGACAGTTGTAACATTGAGAAAGTATCGAGAATGAGTAACCAACTCAACAATTCAGTGTTTGGAAGTGTCTCTGCTTAGAATATGATTAACAAGTCATACTATCAAACAGATTATATAGTATTTGGTCAAAATCATTGTCTGAAAAGAATTAACTTGTAATATTCAAAATGTAACAACGCACCAAATATAGCTGAAGAGCCTTTTGCTATGTTTCATCTTATATGTTCTTGCATTATCACAATTTGCCTAAACACTCATATCTTGCTTCAATTCACATTTTGTGAATTTTCAGTGAAATTTTCTATTGAAAAAAAACCCAGCTTAATCAAATGCGACAAGCTACATTCTAAGAAGAACCAACTTTAATTGCTGGCTCCGAGTCTAAACTGTTAAATACACCCGATGCATATCGGGAAGTTCTTGATCTTTTCGTGCTGTGTATTGTAACGTTCAGCTGGCACTCATTATTACTCAGGCTACAGAGTCAGCTTGCTAATGTTCTACGCGTATCCACTCATGTTCTCGTATTAGGCGAGTTTGTTTTTGTCGTTTGGGGTTTTTTTTCGACATTGTGCGAGAACGTATCTGTGATGTAAATCAAATTTTGTTTTGAGATCGGCAAATCTGCTAACAAGACGCTCGAAATGCTTCATCAAGTTTTTTGCGAAAATTCTTAAGATCAAACAAAGGGTTTTGAGGGACACGCACGTTTCTTGAAAATTCCAAATTTATTTTAACCTAGTCCGGGAACTCTCCGACAGTCCCTCGTATGCACTTACATGTTAGCTTTGTGCAGTTACCAGTGACTGCTCGCTCCCAAAATCACAAACTTGATATTCAGATTCCTTTTGCTCAATGTACAATTGTGAGTTTTTGTATGAAATATTTACCATGAATGCTTGCATGTACCCACATGTGCTATCTTTTTGTGTGAGCCTGTGCTCATGCCCACGCTTGGGGGCATCTGTGTGTGCTTGCACATGCTATTAGTCTATGGCAAAGATATGCTATTCCAGATGTTGTCATAACCAGCATTTGATTCTAATTTATCTCATCTTTCACTCAAGTCCTTCTTATATTACTTCTCGTACAGCCGGATATTGTCAGGTTATTCAAAGTAAGGAAACCTTGTCCCTTGCTAACCTTCTCCTTCTCAATTCTACGTCCGAATAAAGAGAAAGTTATCAACTACCTGAGTGTGAGTTATTGTATGCTATAATACTACGACGACGATGGTAACGACCACGACGATGCACGAAAACTGGCCTTCTCTCAACCTGTATTGTAACTGTAGGCCACAAAAAGTTCTCGTTTGGACGAAAGAACACAACCAGCTAGGGTCACAAAAGACTACTGTAGAACCAAATCACCCATCTATGTTTTGATACTAGGATTTTTAGCAACATATCCAGTGCAAAAAAAAATATATCAGGAAAGTTGAGTCACGTGTATAAATATGATCGTAAACGCACGCATGCGTGTCAGCAAAGGTTTGCACGTGACCCCAGAACAACCAGAAGCTCGGTTGAAATCAATCAATCAGTCACTCAGAAAACATGTCACATGACTATCGATGTTCCAGCAGGCGAGATCTATTGAAAGCTGCAGGCTTCTGTACAGTCATAGAATATATTTCATTGCGTATTCTCGGAATTTTATTTGTTTATCTATACATATTTATTCATTTTTAACTGAAGACCCGACAATCCCCCCCCTCTCTCTCTCTCTCTCTCTCTCTCTCTCTCTCTCTCTCTCTCTCCCTATTTTATCGGGACTTTTCAGTTCTTTCCCTATGGTGCTAGTGTCTCTGATCACAAACTATGTCCGCCCCAACCATTCTTGCTCGATTCTTCCCTCATGCGCATGCGTGAAAACATAAAGCGCTGTCAGGTCCAGTTTGTCTTCTGTTTGCGCCTTTTTTTTCCTTTTTTTTTTTTGTTTTTATTGTAGCTTTATTACCCCCAATGCGTTCTCTATGTGTCACAACGCCCATTGTTACGTTTTGTGTCAAAAATAACGGCATATGAGAATTACATGGATAGCCGTTGCATTTTATATACATGGATAATAGAGATTTGCATTGCAGTGATATAGAGAATAGCCTTCTGTACACATTGCATTTCATATACATGGATAATAGAGATTTGCATCGCAGTGAACTGCGAGTATAGCCTTTTTTAAACATTGCATTTTATACACGAGGATGATAGAGATTTAGAATGCAGTGGCTTAGAGAATAGCCTTCTGTACACATTTCATTTTATATACGTGGATGATAGAGATTTGCATTGCGGTGAGCTCGAATAATAACCTTCTATACACATTGCATTTTATAGACATGAATAATAGAGATAATAAAATTCCAATCTGCAACGTCAGCTACATGAATGAAATTTTTATTTACTACGCTAGTTTTGTCCCTTAGCCTGGCTGTATTACAATTGTATCCCCTGCTTTCGAAAGTTCGCTTTGTACCACTTTTTCGCCTTTGCAAAGGAAGTGCACACTCCCCTCTTCCATCTCTCTCTCTCTCTCTCTCTCTCTCTCTCTCTCTCTCCTACGGCCTGGCCTTCGGTACCCACCACCTGACATTCGATGACTAAGTGTAACACACCATCATCAATATTTTCAGGGGTTTAGGAACCTTAAAATTTTCCCATATCAATTTATGGTTATTGATTCTTCACTTTTTGCCATTCTGTCGTGCATAAGCATATATATTATATATATATATATACATATATATATATAGAGAGAGAGAGAGAGACAGAGAGAGAGACAGAGAGAGAGAGAGAGACAGAGAGAGAGAGAGACAGAGGGGGGGGGAGAAAGAGATTTATCCAGTTACCTAAAAGTAGAGTGTTCCTATAAAAAATCTTTTGCAACGAAATAACTGAATGAAAAAAATGAGCATCCACCATGAAAGTAACCTAAACGCGGCTCTGCTTACACTATCTCAGCCAACGACGCTCGGGCAAGATCAGCAGTTTGAGAAAACGTTTTTATATTGCTGTCTTCCACGATCTCAGGCATAACTACTCACATGTGCGTGTTCCCTAACGCCGATTATATATCTCAGTAGAATGTCGGACTGAATAATTATGAAGACGTTTGAGTAGTTTCTATATTTTGTTGACCGAGTATCAAATCGAACACTCCTACACCACCTAAATGGATAAAATAAGTGAGGGTCGTGCGGAACTTGAGCCTGCATCAACCAAGTAGGCCGTCTAAACGTAACTCTGCTCTAACCATTAGGTTAGCTCTATTGGTAAGAGCAGAGCCGCGTTTAGGTGACTTCCTTCACGGATGCTAATTTTCTATACTCATTTATGCCGTCTATAGATGTTCGATTTTCCACTCAGTTAACACTGGTACCAGGCAAAGTGTAGTTTCTACTAAGATGTATTTATAATCATGTATCTATACCTTTCCCCAAGAGTGTGTGTGAAAATCATTTGTGAAAGCTACCTCTTGATCAATATAAAGGTTATCGCTACATATTGGTTTGTTTACTTCATCGCTTTATTCCAGTTCCCCCTTGGAGACATCTTTTTGAGATGTGCTGAAACAATCTCAATCTTTTCATTTACATATTGTCTACTACGACCATCATCTTGTCGGATATTCTACATCCAAGCACTGAGTATATATATATATATATATATATATATATATATATATATATATATATATATATATATATATATATACTTTCAAGATTCTACTTTCGGAAATTTAAAAGAAGACAGGAACTCATAAATCGTGTTAATGTACGTCTCTCTCACAACACAGTGAGATCGGTAATTTTTCAGATATATATAAGATAAGGTCACCTTCCATGCCTTACAGTGAACGTTCATTCATGAACGTTCATTCACTTCCTCGTAGAGTGTATCAGAGTTATGGCCCCTAAACCAGACTAAGCTAAAGTCAATAAATGATTGGAGGAACAATTCGGAAGATGGTTTTATAAGCCATTTATACTGTGGGTACTTCACTGAGTGTACAAACTCTCGGTTTTGTGTCACAAAAAGCTGAACTTAATGAATTGATGACTTGCCATCGACTGAAAGTTAACAAACTTGTTCCGATGGCTGAATACTAGCGTAGTGAGGTCAATCTTCGCTGGACGTCCTACACTTATAACTTCCCTCCGTACAAAGCTAAGTTTGATAAATACTGACTCAAATCTTCACTGTACCCGTTATTAGATATCTTACAAGTCCATCGTCCTCCCTTAACGTTTACAAGCACAATTTTTGCAACATGTATAGTAATTTGTTTTTATTTTAATGCATTGCACATTATTAGAATGGCTGATTACAAAATCTTTCTGGTTATTTTTTAAATAATGATTGCCGTCTTTATCTGATAAAAGCAACACGTAAAAACAAAAGCCGGCTGGAGATTTAAGAGGAGGAATTGTGGAGTTGAAATTCTCGACACTAACCCCCTAGCTAGATTATTTAGTTCCCCTGCAACAGCAGGCTGATGGTGAAGGGGGAGATGTGGACTCTTTCTCTGACTGCCACAATACAATTCCAATTTCCCTGCCTCTAACGCTGTTGCTCAAGAAGTCTTTGTTTGAAAAGTCAACCAATGAGAAGGGAGCTACTTTGAGCTGTGCAGTTGGCTAATTGAGTCAAACCTCTTCGTAAGGAAGACTATGATTGGTTGACCCTGGTACTGATTACAGCTGAACTTAATAGTCCTCTTTGATTCCACCAGAAATATCAAAATCCTGCTATGTTTGGTTTAGAAGAAAATTGACTTTTTATGGAAAAAAAAAGTGATAGAGATGTATTCATCAAGGCAATACTATATACATATATATATGTGTGTGTGTGTGTGTGTGTATGTGTGTGTGCATGCAAGATCGAGTGTGTGGTTGCATATATATATATACATACATATAATGCTGATTTTTTTGTTTTTTAATTCTCTGAACAAGTCTCTGTTCCCTACTTCTAAACATGCAACTGCTTTCACTGCTTTGTGTATTCAGAAAGTAGATTTATTAAGGATGGCATGAATACTGCTAAATCATGAGCAAGTCGCGGTACATAAGTTTATTAATGTAATCAACCGTTCCTTCCTTTACGAGTAATCGCGTCTACAGCATTCGCAAAGAGTCGAAACGCGTTGTCCATTAAAAACATTGTGCGCCTACAGCATGCATTTTCATACAAAGAAGTATAAAGATTTTAAATCAGCGGTTCTTAACCTTTTTACCAGTCCCAACCCCTTTAGTGGTTGGACTTCGGCTCCCCAACCCCCATCATCTTCAAAGGAATGATTAGTTTGGAGTAAGTGCGGCAAATATTTGAAAAAATGTTAATTTGCACAAATACTAATTGCCACCTCTCAGATATCTTACGTCACACTTACGTCATCAGCAACTTGATAGAAATAGAATTTTTCGTTGCGGTAAACTTGGTAAATTGTATTTTTACTGAATTTTATTTTTACCTTTGTTTGATATTCAAGGATTATTGAACAGAAAGCAGAAAATGCTGTGCCAAATAATGTTTTTGATATTTTATAAGTACGATGCAATTATTTGACAGCAAGGATAAATCACTATAATAGATTCATCACGATGTTATGCAAGTGAAAGGATTCCTGAAATGATTAGAAAAATTCATACTCTGCTGGCTTGCCTATCCCCACTGAAATTACTCATACCCCCTGGAGAGACATTTCCCCTGGTTAAGAACCACGCGTGGATAGAGTAAATTCTTGGCTAAGAAGGACATGAGCCTCGCTGAAGTTCAGCTGTCTTGTGGTAGAATCACCAACCCAATTGTTCTTGAAGTAGGGTGTTGTAGGTTGCACTGATGTCTTTGTCACACTATTTGCAGATTTGTTTTTGCCTTTTATGCATGCGCATACCCCCACCCATTAAAATCGAACATGTGTCACATTCTGTCCTCGTGGGGAACCGTATAAATATCTACAATCAGTGTGGCCCATAAATGGGTTCACCCTATCACTTTTTTTAGAGGAAAATTGATTTTCTTCTAAACCTCAGATAACAGTATTTTATCACTTCAAGTAGAAAGTTACACAATCAAAACAGATATTATCAGGTATTATCTATGATCAAAATATGTGGCATTGAAACTCTGCCGTCAAAAATATTTCCCCGTATGGGTGTACTTATTTCTGGACAAAAGTACAGTCATATTTTTGACAACAGAGATGTTGTAGAATTTGGTCATAAATAAAACCTGATAATATTCGATTGTGTAATGTTCCGCAACAAAATGATAAAATCACTCTTTTGGTTTAGAAGAAAATTCATCATCATCATCATCATCATCATTATCATCATCATCATCAGTGTTTTAACGTCCGTCATTGGACATAGACCTTCCCTCAGCATTCGCCTCACTTCTCTATCGCCAGAACTTCCTGAATTTCTAAATCTAATACTCTGTCGGCCTCAGTTGCGCATGTGATCTCAGGGGATCCATATTGTAAGTCACATTGTCCATCAGTTGTCTGCTATTCTTGCAACATGGCCAGCCCATTGTCATTTGAGTTTTTTAGTGGATTCAGTGGTGTCCCTCATTCCTGTTTTCTCCTGGGTGTAATGTACTGTCTTTTGGTCTCTCCATGTGAGGTTGAGCATAATTCTTTCGTGTGCACGTTCCATGGTTCTCAATTTGCGGATCTGTCTCTTGGTTCGAAATAAATTAACTTTCTATAGAAAAATTTTTTTAAAGTTAGGTGTGCACTCAATTATGGGTGATACTGTATATGCACACAAGCTTACATATGTGTACCCAAATCCACATCCATACACCTTTTATAATTATATAAAAGATATACATGTATATAGATATATCTTTATATATAACACTCCAGTTTTATTAATGTTATGTAATAAAATGAAAGCCTGCAATCGTGATGCTATCTTTTTTGTGTGAGCATGTGCATTCACTCGTGTATTTTGACTCAACTCGCTACATATCTTTTACCATTGTCATTTTGATTTGTGCGTGATATAGTCATTGTACTTTTGATTTTTTATTTGTTCCCTTATCACTTGGAGGTTTTTTTTTCTCCAGATTCTTCTTATGTCATCTCCTTTCAATTCTTTATTAGTATTATCATTTCTCAGCAGCGCACGATTATTGCATATTTATTTTCCTCTCTGGATCGCGGACCTGCCATTGGCACAGTGAAAACAAAAAACTAACCATTTCTTCCATTCAGTATGTGTTTCCATTTTTGTTTGTCGTCTGTTTTGATCATTCATTTCTCTTTTTTTTTTATTTTAGTTGTTTATTTTCTTCGACACAAACCGAATGTATATTTCTTCTTCGAAAAATGAAACAAATCAGTTATCGATATTTCTTTTTTCGAGAAGGCAGTTCAGTAATGTTGTCCTGTTTTTCGTTTGGTTTGTTTTTTTTTTGTTTTTTTTTCCTTATTGGTTGGTTTGTTAGTTTGTTTTCGACATGAGTTATGATAAGAAGCAACTAAAATATCCAAGATGAAGGAAAACACTAGTCAAAAATTATTAATGGTTGACAATACTTCATCTCATAAAAAAAAAGTCGGGATGATATTATAACTACTTTATGAAAAAACAATACCAAATATGGCGCCTAACGATCGAAAAGGATGAAAAATGAGTTTGAGGATTATATTTGATCTTCCGGCAGCTATAAGAGCTCAAGAAGGTAAGTTCATAGAGCATTTTTTCAACAGTGAGATAAAAAAAAAAAAGGTACGGGTTCGAATCTCATCAAGAGCTATTATGTTCTTCATTTCCTATCTATCCTGTTGGCACACTACAGTAGAGTGACATTCTGGTAAGGTTGCGAATAAAAAAGCAATTAAAAAGTCAAAACGAAGGAAAAGAAGATGCCAAAAAACTACTCCGACTTCACTGACCATTTGAAGGAACGACCTTTTATTATAAATAGCATCTGCCCTTTAATCTGCTTGTTTCCTTGAACTTAGATACAGGCCAGAGGTGAGAGAGGGTGGAGGACATGGGCCTGATATTTTTTTCAGGGCCTACTCACT
>OY735217.1:49115017-49477517 GCA_963457665.1 Thysanoteuthis rhombus | reverse complement strand
AAGCAAGCCAGTAATATTGTGCTCAGTTCTTTCACATATCCCATTGAACTATAGAAGTATACCTTATTGGGCTTCCAATTTAGTTTGCAAGCCAGTTGTATTGAGTTCAGTTATTTCACATTTATCATTGAACTTTGGAAATTATACTTATTAAATAGCCTGCAATGTTGTTGGTGAACCAGTTATACTGAGCTGGGCTAGGTGAACTTCAGAAAAAATGAATTAGAGCCCCTGGTAGTGTTAGTGAATCATTTATACTGAACTCCATATATGTTTAGATTCAAAGATAGCATTGAATGTTAGAAAGTACATATTCCTGGGCCTCTATTTTTCAATCCTAATCACACAGCTAAAGGTGTACTCAGATAGTAGCTAAGAGCATAGGCAAAATTGTCCTAATGAAGGGTTCTGTACACTCGTTGCTCATGCTGGGTATCGAACCTGTATCTTCCTGCTTTTGAGGCAGATCTGCAAAGTATCACATCATCTGAGTAGACAATTGTCCAGTTATAGCGAGTTTGGTCCATATATATATATGTGTGTGTGTGTGTGTGTGTGTGTGTGTGTGTGTGTGTATATATATATATATATATATATATATATATCCCACTGACCAATAGGAAGAAAACTTTCTCTAGTGTAGATAGCAGACTCTGTCTTTATACAAGTCTTACTAAACTTTTTATTATATTTATATCATATTTTAAATTTTGTTTTTCTTTCTTCTTCTTCTTCTTCTTCTTCTTCTTCTTCTTATTATTATTATTATTATTATTATTATTATTATTATTATTATCAATCTCACACCAGTTGCCCAGTGGTTACCGCTGGAGTTTGAGTGACAGCAAGTCTCCTCAAGTCTCCTGCCCTTCTCTCCTAGTTCTCATACGTTGCAGTAATATTGCGGTTTACAGTTTCACACTGGTTGCCCAGTGGTCATTGCTGAAGGCTGAGTGACAATAAGTCTCCTCGCATCTTCAGCCAACATCTCTTCTCTCTTTCGCCTATCATGCCAGGGCTGTGGTTTACGTTCCCGCTTTCATTTCCCTTCCTCTGTTAGGTCACTATTATTATTATTATTATTATTATTATTATTATAATAAGAAATGAGTATCATAAAAATATACAACAGCGCGCTCGAAATACTATTTGAGAGGATGAATATCACAAATATAACTATTCTGAATACTATTATATACGCTACTGCATACACAACAACAAATGCCATCGGGTGTAAATAGAGAAACAAAAAACAAAAGAAATATGCTACCAAAGTGGAAAGAACAGATACTGAAGGAGTTAGTTCAACTAAGTGGAAAGTTATCTATTGTTGATGAGCTTTCTGAAGGAGTGAAAATTAAAACCAAAAAGTGCAGAAAGATCAAGAGGAAATATAAACGAACAACACGAAACACATCCCCAATCAGAGAAATGTTTAAACAGAAGTCACTAGTTGATGCCCTAAAGGTAAGATGATTTGAGATAAGAATTAAATTTTACCGGCAGAACCCGGCGTTTAGTCAAAGGTTGAGGAATTCCATAATGAGATGGGGAAACGGTCGGTGGAGAATGAAGAACCACCTTCAATCAATATTTATGGGGACTCACGGTAAACATTTGGAGCAACCATAGAACGCTTAACGCTCCACAAAGTGGCTTAGGAGAGAAGATGAAAGAACGAAAGGTAAAATCTCACAGGATTAGAGCGATATAACAGTGGAAGAAGTCAATGATACTTTGTGGAAGACACAAATGGAAATCGCAAGGAATGGATAAAATCCAAAATTCTTTACTCTCATCTATCTCTCGAAAATTCAACAAAATCCCTGTCCAACATCATGAACGTCCCATATGAAGCATCTGCGTAGTTAAGCAATGGCACTACTTACCTCTTACCCAAAAGCTGTGAAACAAAAGACAACAAGAACTACAGGCCCATAACCTGCCCCACAACCACCTATAAAGTAATCATGTCAATTCTATCAAATAGATTGTACTTTGAACACCAAACTTCATCCCAACTACAATAAATGTACCTCTGAGTCTAGAAATATAGCCATTAACTGGGAATTTTCTTCCACCCTTCTTTTCCAGCTTGGCCATCATCATTCTTACAAGTGAACACAACAACACCATCCATAGATATAAAACTGGTAACAAGTGAATAAACTACCTATTTTTTACGGATGATCTTGAACTCTAAGGATGACTCTGAGCTAGGTGGCTGTTCCAAGTTGTTAAGAGGGTCAATGATGATATCGGAATGAAATGAAATTTTACCTCATTATATGTGCAAATTCAAGGAGGAAAACTGGCAACAACAAAAGATACAACCGTCAACATCTTGGCAAGGCCTGTAGTACATCATAAACTGGAAAATAGTCGACATGCGCAGAATGGACGTTAGAACAAGGAAACTCCTCGCCAACAGCTGAATGCACCATCCAAAAGCAGACGTAGAACCACTCTAGCTCCTCAAAAGAGAAGGCAATAGATGTATGATCTATATAGAACTGTCTTACAAAACTTCAACATTGGCTTACACGCTTATCTACTGACAAGCGACGACTGGATCTTAACTCTGGTGAAAAAACATGAGACAGCAAAAAAAGGCTTCAGTACGTAGGGAGGGAATCCAAGACATTTCAAAAATTCAAACATGGCCGACATAAACTGACAAGCAGCTACATAATAGACTGAAACAATACATGTTGTTACCGTAGCCCTTTGAGCCATAAAAAAGCTGTCGACAATTATTTTGGTAGATTACCAGGAAATCCAAGCATCTATGAGATGCATATAATTGTCCTCACAGGCACTGCCCATATCATTCAGAAAGTAGTCCTTGTAAATATTTTGTCTCTATACAATTATGTGTGGCATCTTGTATCGACTCTGGCCTTTGTATATACGTGGGGGGGAAAACTGCCAGTGCCTACCAAGGCATAACATCGTTGCCTACCCGTTATTTCTAGCTGAAATGAATACTACCAGACATCCAGAGGAAACAATAATTCAACAAATTCATTTAACGTTATTAGTATCAAATTATTTTTGATCTTTTGAATTCAATTCATAATTTTACTTAGATTCCTATCCATAACCATTTAAACTTTATAAAACCATTCCATTTTACTTAATCATACAAACACAAAAAGATACCATCGCTGCAATCTGTCCCATTTTCCCTCAATGATAACAAAATCACATAGATAACTTCCTCATCCACGCCAATCACCGACATCAAACCAAACAAAAATAATTATTCCTTCATCGATACCACCTGGAACCTATTTAGCACTGACTGGACTATACACACCGCTTTGACCATCACAACCTATAAACAGAAACAAAGAATAATAAAATTTTAAAAAAGAATAAGAAGAAAAAGATAACCGTTGATAAATACGATAAAATCACTGTATTAAAACAAGACTAGTATAGAAATCAGGATGAAAGCGACAAAAAATGGTAGTCCACAGATCGCAATGTCTGCGTGAAACCCTTCAGTAAAAACAATTTTTTTTAAATATACTCCCTTCTCTTGCCTACTCCACAGTCTCTTTCTCTCTCACGCTCACACACATATATATATATGTGTGTGTATGTGTGTGTGTGTGTGTGTTCTATCTAGGAGAGCATCTACATAAATTGACACCAGAGATCTATTCACTTGTATGAAAACAAGAAAAGATAACTAAAAAAGATGCTCAATGTCCCTCATTTTTAATGATCGCTCACTCACATACACACACACACACACACACATATATGTATATATATATAGTACTAATAAACTTTACAAGTCATCCGTCAGCTTGACTTATTATATCACTTTTAGAAATGCAATTTCAGGCTTCATGGTCAATTCCTTTGCATTTACGAGATCTTCTAGTGTGTAAAACTACGTGGTGCATCCGTTGATAATTGCTTCGTCGTAAAGCAGACGAAAGCCAGGTGATACGCGTCTAATTTGTTTAGACGTTTAATTTAATATGCAGACGCTGACGATAAATGTTTTTCCTAGATAATAAACGTTGTTAGATATCTTATCAACAAAAACTAAGTTTTGATTGAAAACTCAGCCAACACAAATTTAAACTAGGAAATGATAAATATTTAAATGTTCCACGTTGAGCTTGTTCGTAAATGTCACTTTAACAAGAAATACAACACATGCAGTTCAAAACTTGCGACGTTGTTGACACAATTTTTATGGTATTTAGCAACTTTTGTTCTGTAATGAAAATGTATATTTCAAATTGATTTGGAAAAAGAAGCAATGAACGTGTGGAAAAAAGTTGGAAGAATATATCAAAAAAGAAAACAAATCCTGGATCCACCCCAAAATTCAACAAACTCTTCCTTATTCCATGTACCCATCCACAAATTTTCATTGAACCTGACATGTCTTACCGTTAACCTTTTGGTTCATTGCCTGATCTTGAGACTCGCCTTTTCCTACTGCATTTACTATCCTATGAGCACTAATTGATCAGCTTTTTGCTCCATCAATTGTTAACTCTTCTTGCTGAAGTTCCAGCCGATCTACATTTTCCTTAAATATATGTATAATATCCTTAACTGCAGTCTTCTCTCTGATCCATATTGGCCTTTTTCTACCCCTTAGAGTTATCCCTGATAATGCCCTTTCCATAGATCACTATGAAGTTCTAACTTGGTTCCCTCTTCATTTAGTTAATTTCCATGTTTTGCATTCGTAAGTCATAGCTGGTATTATGAATTCATTTTATACCTTACGCTTTTAGTGCAAAGGCAAAGTGGTACTCAATATGTTTCTATTCATACCAAATGATTTCCAGCCGATTGCCATGTATTGTTTTATTTAGCTTTCATTATTTGTTTCTGGCTTAGTTAACTGTCCAAGAAAAATTTATTCGTCAGCGTCTTCTGGAACTTTGCACCCAATTTTTGAGGTCTTCGGGATGATTTTATCGTTGATCATTACTTTTGTTTTTGTTCTTTTCATCTTCGGGCCTAATCTTTGCGCACATATTACCCCTTTGGAAAATAAAGCGTAAATTATGTTACTCTCTTTGGAAATAAGCTTGAAATATATGCTTGCGTATATGGGAAAAATTACGCGGCACATTAGGGAAATGCTTTCGGCACACTATTGTGTCACGCCACACAGTACGAAAACCACTTGGTTAAAGAGAAAGCATTGTTTTCTCAGCACGGAAACCCATGAAGGAATCGACACGTGGACTCCATTAATAATTCCATGATATTGTCAGACGTTGACCACAGAGAGCCTAGCTTATCGATTGGTTTTTACGTGTCAAATGACGCTACGAATAAACGTGTTCTCGTTCCCTTGACTGTCCGGCCTTCTTGCTTCCTGACAAAAGTCGGCTATTTTCTTCTTGCCCAGAGAAAGTGATTAATTGCGCATTTTGACACACAGGATATTGCTTGCTTATTAACGACGTGCTCCGAGAAAGGCAAGGCAAGTAACGGAATTGGAACTTAATCAAGCAAATTGCATTCACGCTCTTTAGCCAAACAACGGCCAACAGAAGATTTGTTAATTGGTCAGGAGACATTTACAATTAGGCTTTATATGAAAAACGACCAGTGGCCATTTATATATCAAACACTATCTGCCAAGATCAATTATTCTCTCAGTGTATGTACATTTGTCTGTTTATCCCATTAGGTTTAGATCTATCTGAGTCAGTTCAGATCTGTTCGTCTATTTCAAATGTTAAGATCTGCCAAACGAATTTTCTCTCTTTATATCTATTTCAGATGTTCAGATCTATCTCACTTGTTAAGATTTGCTTATCGATTTATACCGGATTTTCAGATCTGAGTCACTTCAGATCTATCTCAGTTGTTCAGATCTGTCTATCAAACACTTTTGGATCTTCTAATCTATTCAGGTAGTTAGCTAGCTTGCTAGCTAACTAGCTATCCCAAGATCTGATCCCAATTCAGATCTATCTCAAAACTGTCTATGTATTTGTCTCGAATCTTCTAATCTATCTCAATCTAGTGATATGCCTAGCGATCTCTACCTCTCTTGGATATCATGATCAATCTATCAGTCAGTTCAGATTTTCAGATCTGCCAGTCGACTTATATCAATCTTTGTACTTTACTTCTGTGATATTCACATCTTTTCATTAACCTCTGGAAGATCTTCTGATCCATCTAATCTGTAACAGTTTGAAACCATCTTACGCGTTCAGATATGCCTATCGACTTTGTATCCGATCTTCTGATATCTCAATCATTTTAGGTTGGTCTTCAGTCTTTGATCTATCCCAATCTTCTGACATCTGTCTGTATCAGTCAATTCAGTTCAATCGACTTATCTTAATCTTCTTCGTTTCGGCTTTGACTCCGAAGTCAACAGCCGGTCTTTGGGTTGAAATCAAGACTCAAGTTTGGATTTTAAGTCGATAGATGTAACTTAAGGTGTAAGATGGATCTGAATTGATATAGATGAGATAGACTGATGGATTAGACGATCCGATAGAGGGTTGATGTATGATTATGTAATTATTGTATTTTGGCGTTCCTTATGCAATTATCCAAATGAGGAATTTTTTTCGAGTTGGTTAGAAATTTGAACTGAAATTTGCTACTTATTATTTCTAGAAAAAAAACATGTTTTTGTTGTTATTTCAAAACCTCCTCGAAAAATGATTTCAGAAGGGAGCAGAGAGTAATTCACAGTGTAAGTTCATGCAAAATTGGTACCGAGTTTGCGTTCGGCAGCATTCACCCGAATTTTTTTTTAGATCAAAACCCTTTTGTAATCACCACCAATCAAAATGCGAGAGAAGTAACTTATCCATTAGTCTTCCTTTTTTTCTAATTTTTCGATTGATCACCCCCGCCCCGCCAAAAAAAGATGATGGTGACTTGATGGTCTCTTTCGAGTGAATAACCAGACCTGTTTGTCAAATGACCATCTTTTCGTTTACAATAACTAGATTCAGTCTTTTAGCCTAAATAGGCGAATCATTCCAAGTCCTCCAAGGGTCTTACTTTCATAATTTTCTTTGATATCATTTGTCCGCATGGTCAAGTCGAAATCGTTTGAATGACCGCAGCTACCCTGCCTATTTTGTATCCCACCAAACAATCAATTACATTCACTTCATCAATGATTTAATGTTTCGTCTGCATCAGCATAGACAACAATAGACTAGTATTATAAGAATATCTGTTTCATCTTTCAGGTGTCGTCCGCGCAACTTTGTCGTTATCGTTTTGTCTACGATTCTTTTTCTTTGTCTCTAGAATCCTCCATTAAGTCATTTTTGTTACTTTTTTTATTTTCTCACTTTGGAGTTTTCAGGAACTGTCAACCTAAATTGTCCACAAAACAACGTAGGTTTCTCCAGTTTTTAAGTTGGTCATCAATGGAGCTAGAGGGCTGAAAAGATAAATATTCTCATCGTTGTCAAGAAATACGTTCCATTTTTCAATTCGTCTCATAAAAAGGCTTTTGTGTAAGGCTCGATTTGCAATGTAAACTTTTGCTAATTGATCACTTGCATTTAGTACGGCTAAATTTGCATTAATTTCCTGGTAATTCAAACAGTGATCGCTACCAGAAGAGGCGAGAGAAGTAATTTATCTATTGATTACCCCTTTTTTTCCATGTTTTTGTTGCTCATCCTCAACACTGCATGCGGCCAAAAGATGTTGGTCACGTAAAGGTTTCCTATTGGGTGACTAATCAGACATGTTTTTAAACACTTTACGCTTGTTTAGGAGATAAAACCTAAGAAAATGCATTGATCGTCTCAGGTGAAGATTTTTCCTCCCCATAGATTAATGGGAAGGTATCAGGTGACAGAATATTAAGCACGCCGTCCTTCATCTTCATGGATATAGGGTTTGCCCAAGGAAAGTGTTAGCAACCAAGGAGCTAATATCTCAAGCAAATTGAAGGGACATATGGAAATAACAAACAGATTGCTACTAGCCTATATTCAGGATAAATATTGTTTGCAGGTAATTTTCACACCCAAGAAAATAATTCTTCAATGTTTGGTTTTGTTGGTGTATTGTATTGTTTATCAATAGAAGGGTACATTTCTTCCGCTTTTTTTTGTTTTTTTGTTTTTTTTGTTCTTATTTGCTTTGTTCTGTGGTATTTGTTATATTTTCTGGGGTGGGGGTTTATGTTTATCTATTGTTTTTCTGTCGTTTAAATTTGTTCATTCGTACTGTTAACTTTTGTTTCCCCGGTAGAAGGTTCCATCCTTAATTTATCTTCGATATATGTCGACTTGTTTGCTTTGTTTTGTTGTGTTTTTGTTTATTTATCATCCCTGTAAAGCAGTGGCCTTCAAACTATAACTACCCGGGGAACTCTTGTCAATATTCAAATTGTGTTCCCCTTCTAAAAAATAACTTTCATTCTAACACATATATATATTTACATATGTACGAAACTATTGGATTTGAGTCTTGTTTATGCGTATAAACCCAAAGAGAAAATGCACACGCGAAAGGAAAAGTAAGAGCAAGGCCTACTGTTGAAACATAGACATTTGAACGGCTACTGTAAGAAAAGCGTCATTGCCACGTAAATAACCAAGATGTTTTTAATTAGAAAGCAAAGGTTGTTAATTTTTTCTTATATAAAAGTACCGCTCGTATCAAAGAATTAAAAAAGACATGTATAAGTCGTGAAAGAATCGTTCATGTAATGAAGAATTATTAATGATATTTCGAAAATGTCAGTTTGAATACCACTGCTATAAACCATAGGGCTGCAGTCACTCTACTGCTGTTTCAGCAATGAGTAGGTTTTACGGAGTGGAGTTGCAAGCCACACGCCAAACCCTTATACTCTATCCGGGCTTAGGACCAGCTCTGGTGACTATCAAGCTCCATATTTCTTCTGCCAAAGCAACCCTCTTCAATAAAGCATATGGCGACAAGGTCCCGACCTCCATGCTATTTACCGATGGTGGATTGCAGTAGTAGATTCATGCCTTTTCCTCAGGGCATTAGTGCAAAGGGAACATAAACAGTCGCTTTCAGCTCCGTTCCCTATGTTAGTAGCTATCAAGCCATTCCACACCACCAAATGGTGACGACTGTCAAATCCAAATATATTTTTTTCATTTGAGAGGAAGATGGTGAGGACGAAGAAGGGCTGATATGTGCAGAGAAATACGGTATAAATGCTTGCACACAACATACAAATCACACGCGCGCATAACTTAAAATCGCACCAAGAGCTATGGACCGAGCAATACTAGGGAAAACTCTCAAAGATTGTAAAATATCAACATTGGCTTTGGGTTACCTGGGGAGAAAGGTATTATGTAAATAATCCAGTGACGAAAATAGGCTGGACTTTTAGCAAGATTAAATAAAAACAGGTGGAGCAAAAAAAAAAAAATTGGACACTAAACGTTGTAGCAAAAGACCAGACCCAAGATAAAAGGGTGAGATAAAAGGTTTGTGGGTAGACATGTCAGAGGTCAGCGCAATCGCAGCCGTCATGGAAATCGATTGGAAAGGTCTTTCTCCAGCAGTTGATACATAATGGCTGCTGCTGAGGGTGATATATACAATCTAGAAAGCTTATAGTTTCATATACAGAACATTAAAAACTTTTTCGAAAGATTTTTTCTTGCGTCACTTCAGTCACCTATCATGGAACAATATTATCGGGATATTTGAAAATCACTACAGCAACTCTAAAATTTTGATTTTACACCGAAAATTGTTTCTTTGGTTGTAAGGCTGTAAAATTGATAAAACTTTAGACAATTTGACAAAGCCAAAAGGTAGTTGGGTGGGCTGGGAGATCGAACATGGAATGCCATGTCACAAATAGTTTATGTATTTTAATGGAATCGCCCATTGGGGTATCACCATCCGCTAGAATGTGGTTTCGTTTTGACTATATTTATAAAGATTCTCTATTTGATAATTAGAATTGTTAAAAAAAACGTTGAATGAAAGCTTGATGTACGTGATGTACTTGATACGACGTGAAGAAATTAACTTTAAGAGTAGTGGGAAAATTGTCAAATTCTTCAGTCGAATATGTTGATAGAGAATTGACATGAAGATTTTTTTCAGTGTAATTAGTATTCTTAAAGATGGTATCATAAGTTGGTTTGCATGCTGTCTGAGATTAAAACCGACACAACGGATTTAATATTCACGTAGGTGAACATTCAATAGAAATGATACGAACAATAAGTCATGTCTGTTGTTATACTTACTAATCCCTCATCGTTAAAAATGTTTTGGGGTAACTTACGTAAATAAGCCGTTTCAAAAAATAGATATTCAGTGAAAAATAATATAGATACACAATACACATAAAACCTTATACAACAGGATAGATCACATGTATGATATAAACTCTATTATAAGAAAGGGGTGGTGCTGTTTAATCAACACTGCCGTTAATAGAACTGTTTTGATTTTAACATTTCCGAAACAATTACTTGGTAAACAACTGATTATCCCAACAAGAGATATTTTCTACGTTTTACCATAATAACACAGTAAATGCGAAACAGGGAAAAACGCTGAAAAAAATTACATGAATTGCATTGACAGATTTCCTATTTTAAAGTAAAATTCCCCAATAAGATGACTAACAACCGCTTCAGGAGCAAATCACGTAAAGTAAGCCTTGCCTTATATATATATATATACATTCTGGTAGTTTGAACGAATGGTCAAATCAACCAGCGTTTGCTGTGTTCCCCAGACAACTTGAACAGCTGCATTCTCTTGAAATCCCAAACTTTGGCGGATTTGGTCAATTCCATGCCTGGATAAGATTATCTAAACCCAAACCTTATTTTTTCACATCAACTTATTCCTAGCTTTAAAAAAAACATCGCCCCACCACATACTACGAGAAGAAGAGAGTTTGTTTCCTTTGTCTTCGCCCTCGTGACAAATCATGTCGATTATGAACGAACAAACTGGTGACAAAAATTGAATTATATCTCCCCAATGGACTGGCTCAAAGCAACGTAAATTCGCTTTACGACTGTTATGCGACGTTATGTTCTCATCAATCACTTAAACTTCGTCAGAGCATCTCCAAAACATTTCCAATTGCTAATGAACGAAAATTATAGTTGACACGAGAGACAGGTTCGTTGGTTTCTACGTAATTTTTTCTCTTTGTTTTTACCTAATGTTTAATGTAAGCAGTTTTAAAATTAGTTATAATCACACAAGAAATAAATGAAAAATGTAATTTCCAACTACCTCAGGAATACGAGATAATAACAAAAATGGAAAGCACAAGCTAATTCAGATTATTGTCCGCTCGGATAGTGTAATGGCTACCACGTCTGTTTCTAAACGCAGAGGTTCTCAGGTTCGATTCCCTTTACGAGCGGAAAGTGAGGAAAATTCTTCCATAGGATAAATTTCCGTGTGCATTTAGCAGCTAACTGAGTACACTCTATGACGTATAATAAGGGTGGAGGAATTCATTTGATGGACAAGCATTCTGCCAAGGGGTTGATCATAGAGACTTGTGGTCTCAATCAGACTTGAAACTAGCAAGGATCATTATGCTCATGCATGCAATAAAACATATATATATATATATATATATATATATGCGCGTATATTTATTGGACAAAATAATGGAAATGCCATTTTAATGAGCAATTTTCATCCAAATCTTTCTTATATATTTAATTTGGAGCCGGCCTTCCTTTAGTACTAAAAACAGCTTCAATGCGTCGGGCAATTGATTCGTGTAGCTTAGTTTGTAGAGGAATTTTGAGTCGTTCATCTAGTAAAACCTGCTCCAATTACTCCAGGGAGGCTGGTGGAGGGAATTGGTTCTTTAGTGGCTGCTTCAGTTGACACCACAAATGCTCGATTATATTAAGATAAGGTTATTGCAGATGCCAAACCAGGTGTTTAAGTTCATTTTCATCTGTTTTCAAACCAATGTTTTTAGCAGTATGAATGGATGTATTATCGCCCTGAAAGACGGTACCAGCATCGGAGAAGAGTCCCTCTACCAATAAACCAACGTTGTAAGCAGGATTGATGTAATCTCAATCTCTCTCTCTCTCTCTCTCTCTCTCTCTCTCTATATATATATATATATATATATATATATATATATGTGTGTGTGTGTGTGTGTGTGTGTATATATATATATATAGAGAGAGAGAGAGAGAGAGAGAGATAGATAGATATAAATTCTTCAGAATCTAGATGTTATTAATAAATCTGTTAGAATAAAAATGCTAAAAGAAACTTTTTATAAAAGGTCTGATGCCAATTTTCAAATATGTAGACAAACTGGTATGGTCAGGAGCGCTGGAACACACAAACAAATGAACCCATAACAAATACACACACAGAGACACATTAAAAAGAATAGAATCTTTCGTCATCTTTCATGGCTACGGCTGTTTAGTAGATAAATAGAAGTTAGATCACTATCATCGGTGTGGTTGCAAACACCGACTCCATGATTTATTTTGTTGAAAACATGCCTGTGGTCTCATCAGTGTGCGCAGACATTTTCATGGGGATATGTTGTGTGGTTTCTGAGTTAAGCTGTCACATACCGACAGCCAACAGACATTTGGTGAATCATAGTCAACTGGTATGTTTGTTACTAATTCTGGCTTTCAAACCATACCCCATGAGTTCTTTTTTCTATGGACTTCCTCCTGATACAGTGTCTGGTTCTATCATCACTAAAAAACGTATACTTGTTTTTATATATGGTGTATTTTCTCTCCAAAAACTGAAAACTGTTCTGCGTGTTCTTATCGATAAAATGATTTACGATATGCTAACACTTCAACATCTTCTCTCTGATGACCGAAAGCTTCCCTATGCATACATAAACATAGTTTTACATCCCAACCATAAAGTCATAGGGTTACAACGCCACAACTGACGTATACGTATGCACGCTCATACGCGCGAAAGCTTTGCAATTTATGAATCTATATGCATCGGTATGGCTTTATATCCATACACTCGTAGGATGACAACGCTGACACAAATGCTTAGGTGTGCACGTGCATACGACTGGAAGGCTCTTAATGCATACATATAGATACATTAGCATAGCTTTGCATATCATCCATACACTCATATGATGTTACCGATATTCCGCGTATGCAAGCATACACGTCACCTGTGCGTTCTGCATATGCGATGATGATATAACGTGGAAGAATTCTCCCTCATTCTCTCGGAATCTCGTGATCACGTGGTTTACTGGCGGGAAAAATATTCCACTGTCCACCGATCTTTCATCCAGTTCGCTAGATTTTCGCGCTGCCACCGGCGCTAGCAGACGATTTCTATTATCTCTGCTTTATGATTCTTCACGAGTTTTCCCTTTACCCTACATTTTTGTATTCATTTTTATTCTCTATTTACGTATATATTCACTAGTATTGTTGGCTCGTTTTCTTTCCTTTCACTATTTCTTATCAAATTACTTTTGCTTATTTCTTTTTTGCTTTTTGTTATTATTCGTTTATTTTTCAATTAAGTTGTATTGAATACCGAAACTAACGTATTTGTTTATGGTGTGAATGGTCTCCCATATTGCCGGTAGACACTCACGAATTGACTGCCATAGTAATCGCAAAAGAGATGGAGTACGAGGAAGGAAATGTCCGTGAAGATGGGCATAGAGAGGGAGAGAGTAAGAAGAAGAGAGGAGCAGGAGGAAGTTATTTGTAGATGTTTGAGAGCGGAGAAAATCTGATATTGTGAACATTAGTATGTATCAGTCCGTCTCTCTATCATACTATCTTCTGCTTTCTCTCTCTCTCTCTCTCTCTCTCTCTCTCTCTCTCTCTCTCTCTCTCTCTCGATATATATATATATATATATATTTGTGTGTGTTCACACAGGCATAAAAAGAATATGTATATTATTTTTTGATAATCTAATTATGAAAGAGAAAACAAGGAAATGATTGTGAAGTAGTGTTTAGAGAGAGAGAAAGAGAGAGAGAGATGGAAAGGAGTGGGAGGAGGAGTTATTTGGAGTGAATGCTTAAGAGCAAAGAAAAGTGTGGAAAGGGGAACACTAGTATCTATCTATCTATCTATCTATCTATCTATCTATGTGTTTGTGTGTGTGTGTGTGTGTGTGTGTGTGTGTATTTGTGTTTACACAAACCTAAAAAGAATACGTGTATAAAGGTATTTGATGCATCGTGAAAGAGAGAGAACGTAAAAGAGACAAAACCAGGTAGGTAATGGTTGCGAAGAAGGCCAGAGAGTGAGAGAGAGAGAGAGAGAGAGAGAGAGAGGAAAAAGATGTGGTGGAAAAAGGCAGAGGGAGGAATCATTCAAAGTGAATGTTTGAGAACAGGGAAAAAAGTGAAATTGTGAACGGTCGTAATGAAGTGAACGTAGTGCAGACAAACAGAATAAGTGAAAAGAAATAGAGCTGAGAAAGACGAGGACGAAGAGGGGGAAGGAGAATTAGCCAGAGAAGAAGGGGAAAGAAGAGGAATAATCAAGCCTGGCTGTCGCAGGATCAAACTTTACTCCCTCTTCTATTACTACTGAAGATGATTTAGTGTATCTGAATTTTTGAGATGAGGTATTATTGGATTGAACCTAAAATCTCAGGGTGAGACAATAATAATACTACTAATGCTAAGAGGGGAGTGCAGTCAATATACCCTCATCGGTTAAATAAAGGGTTCGGTTCGTTACTTCCCCACACCTACCAGATGATACCTGATGAAGGCCGTAGAGTACAACTGCCGGAACGTTGTACGAAAAACAACCAAGATGAGGATAGTCCGAATAATAATAGAAATGAAAATGATTACTGCAACTTTTGTATTGTACATATTGATAAATTTGTGAGTCTGTGAGACTTTTCAGATTGGATCAGTTGGTAAAAGAGCCGTGTTCAAATCACGTGATTATAATTTCAAAATACGATTGCTGTTGTAGTTACGGGTAAGGAGTAAACCTATTTTGACTGAAGTTGGACATGGGCGGTGGTTCCTGTAGATAACTATCCAACTTTGTCCGACACAAGGCTGTAGTAGTGAGGTCCCGGGTCAAAGACCGTATATAAGACTAGTTTGCTGGCTCTCACTATGAAGCAGTAACCAAATACACAAGTCTGTGAACTATTCATTTAGACCTAGTGAACTAAGAAATGATATATCAATCTTCATCCTTGTCTTGTCATTTGGCAAGATTTCTTGAAAAACTGTGAATTAGAGTCAATTAGTCAGCACGTGGCCAAATCAACTCCCCATAACTATTGCTCAGGCAGCAATAACTAAAAAGCTGTTACACTCATTGTCAAGCAAGATGTGATTATTTCAACAAGAATTATTTATATATATATATATATATATATATATATATATATATGTGTGTGTGTGTGTGTGTGTGTCTGTGTGTGTGTGTGTGTCTGTGTGTGTCTGTGTCTGTCTGCGTGTATGTGTACGATCTTGGAATAAAAAATGGTGTAAGATATCAAATTAACTTAATATTTGACTCTCTCTCTCTCTCTCTCTCTCTCTATATATATATATATATATATATATATATATATATAGTGCTGTTGCAAGAGTTGAACCTGTCTCAACTCCGGATTCTCGTCATGCTTGTTCGCGGTTAATACGTGATGTATTTGTTTTTTTCAAAGTGACAATTATGGTAATAAGAAATGGATATGTACGATCTGACAGAATGATTATAGATTGCGTTATATTACATAGAAACTCTTATTTGAAATGATCAACCATCGCTACATACTGAATGTACCATTTATATACACCCAAATACATAAATACATCTACATATTTACCCCACCTAAAGGAAAAATAATGTGAATCTGGGTAGTTAATGCATCTGACACACATATGTACACCCATATTTACATACTTTTGTATGTATGCTGAGTTTGACTCCCGCATGAGATCATCATCATCATCATCATCATCATCAGTCTTTTGACGTTCGTCATTGGACACAGACCTTCCCCAGGATTTTCCAAATTTCTCCATCTTGGGCATCACGGAGCCTGTACTTTCTGAATGCGTCTCGTTTGTCTCACTAGCTAGTACTCTGCCGGCCTCGGTTGTGTATGTGGTCTCTGTGTATTTATGTTGTTAATCATGATGTCCATCGGTTATCCGTCATACTTGCAACAAGACCAGCCCATTGCCATTTGAGTTCTCTTATGGATTCTATGATGTCTCGAACTCCTGTTTTCTCCCAAATATATTTTGCCGTTTTGAGATCTCTCCGTGTGAGGCTTAGCATATGTAATACACATGTACTTATTTATGTATACAACTCCAGAACAGAACAACTTTAATAATGGTCACGTCGAAAACTTTCCAGTCTGATCTGAAAAATTTCCTTTTGTAAATCTGTAATACACGTTCGGGGTCATATGCGGTATTTAATGATATTGATATTTAATAGCTCAAGGGGCATCTTGTTCAGAAGAAGAATCGCTATATCACAAATAGCCAAACTTTAAAATCTTAATTACTGTATATCTTGGCATGGTGACTCCTGGAAAAGACGAGACCGCAATTTCAGTCTGGATCTCGTCGTTTTTGTCAAAGTTTTTGTATCTGTTTTTCAGGATGACCACATTTTTTTTTGTAGTTGTTTTGGATGACTCAAGCACTGAAATACACCATCCCCAAAATTCGTCAGACTTCTCTATCATGGGCGTAGCGGAGACAATATTTTCTGAACTTTTTATTTTGCCGACTTCAGTTTTGCATCTGATTTCAGGGATTCACGTTGTGACTCATGATGTCAAACGGTTGTCTGACATTCTTGCAACGTAACCAACCCATCGTCTTTTGAGCTTTCTAATGGATTCCTTGATATCTCTGACTGACTGTTATGTTCTCTTATGTACTGTGCCGTAATGTGATCTCTCTATGTAAGATAGAGCACGATTCTCTTATGTGCACGTTGCGAGGTTCTCAGTTTGAGGATCAATTTTTTGGTTAGGATCTATGTTTCTGCTCCATTGGTGACTATCGGGAGAATACGTTGGTTGTAGACCCGTCTTAATTAACTTGCAAGAATATAAAAACAATGCGCTGGTTGAACGTGCGTTTCATTAAAATTATGCCGTTAGAACGAGCGTGGTTACAACGACAGTTTAGAGGACACAAAACAATTTTAATTTGTGGTAATTTCATACAAATATTCCAATCTTGGTGATTGAATCGTATTACAGCTAAAATAATCCGTGAATTTAAAAAACAAAACAGAGAGTTCTGAATTTGTTGGCTGTTCATCTGATCCGGGATATTTCTTGTAGGATTTGAATTTATTCACCACGATCTCAGAATAAGGCTTAATGTTGGTTTTCAATATTTAGAGTAACGGACATTTTGATGATAGGATCTTTACAAAAAGAGTTTTAAAAAATTAAATGAAAGTGGGAATATATTTAGTGTTAGATATTCCCCTCGGTTTTCACGAATTTAAAAAGATTTTTTATAGGCCAATAAAGTAGATTTATGTGCAGGTCAATATTTTTTCAAGGGTAAGAAGCTGCATATTCAGATACGTTTGCATGCACGTTCAAAGTCAATTGGCGAAAATATATTGTTTCCTTTCGTGACAATTTCAATTGTCTGAATTTCGATCATTTTATATTATTGATATTAATCAGAATAGAAATATTTTCATCCGTTCAAAAATTAGCCCAATATCAGTATCAGCACGACCATTATCATTCATATCCCTCCTAGCAGAAGAAATAGTGATATTCACTTAGCTTTGTACAGAAAAGACCACATGTACAGGACACTAAGTGATGGTCGAATCAACTACATTATAAGTGGTTGCAATATTAGTTTGCTCATGACCATCAATATCGTCGTCATCATCATCATCAGCAGCAGCAGCAGCCTTTTAATGTACGTTGTTAAACATAGACCTCTTACAAGATTCACTAGATCTCCCAATCGCATTAGTTACGGTGCTAATATTTCCTGAGCCTGACTTAATCGTCATGCCATCTCATTTTCTGGTGGCTGCAATTTTGCTGATGATCTCTAGGATTCCAAGTTATTGTAAGTCTTGATGTCCAGTTGTTGTCTGAAATCTTTGCAACATGGCCCGACTATCACTATTACAGTTTTCTAATGGATTTTAGAATATCTCTGATTTCTATTATTCTCTCTAATACCTTGCTGTCGTGTAGTCACTCCACGTGATCTTAAACGTAACCCTGTCCTGTGTACGCTGCATAGTTCTAATGTCAAAACTAACATTCGCTGCAATGATTATGGTATATTCTGTGGGTAAAAGAAGAAATTGGACGATAACCACGTTTTTACTTTAATGTCAATTGTTCTCGAACATTGACATCCAACCGAAGAGTCTGCCGAAATACACTTGTCCCAAAATTTGCCAAATCTCCCTATCAAGGGCGTTGCTGGGCCGATATTTTCTGAACTTCATATTCTGCCGGCCACATTTTAGCAGGTTTTGTTCACACGCAGAAGTTCCCGAGTTAGTTTCTCGGTATGGGCTAAGAGTGTGGTAAACCTTTTTATGAGGACGAATTTTCCTCTGAACTCTGTGGCTAATTAAGTACACTCTAAGCTGTATGATTAAGGTCGAGATATTCCTCCGATGGATCAGTAAGCTGATATATGCTATGGAAACTGGGACTTCATCTCCGGCTGTTCATTCTCCAATGGGAATCGTCTCCTTAGAGGAGGATGCTTCACCTTTATTCCTCAAATTAAGAGCAATGCAATGTGCTCAGAAAAATTGTACTGAATATAGCATGGGAAGAACACAGAGCAGAATATACTACAGAAAAAACAGGCATCATGTTAAGAGCAATTAGGAAAATATGGCAATGGGCAGTCTATGTTGCAAGGATATCAGACAACTAATGAACACAACGACTCACAAATTATATATATATATATACATATATATATATATATATATATATATGTGTGTGTGTGTGTGTGTGTACATTGCACTTAGAATGAAGAAAGTTTGCATTGGGATACATCTATATATGGCAGTGTAGGTAGGCAAGGTGGAGTTAATGCTGGATGTCCCCAGAGGTCACCTGAGGTCATTTCTGAAAATTGTAACAAGGCCCGTCGACAATCTCTCGAGATCATTGGCTTTTATCAGATATCTATCTGCTTTCTCGATGGATAGTTCTATACCGGTTGTTCTAGGGTTGGGTCTCCAATCAACCTTTTCACAGTGGCACCTAATGGGAGAAACAATTATGCATTGTATCTAGAAGCCCTGTCAGATTAAGCGACGACATCATGTGTTCTTTCTTGTGCATCAGAATATTTGTTCTGTTACAGCTATTTTTTCGCGCGGGCATTGTGTGAATAATTGTTTTCCATTTGCTGTGTAGTGTAAAAAAAATGTATCACAAAACATATTTTCCAGTTTGATTATATATCAAGTTGTTTTCCCTCAGATATATATATACATACATGTATATGTGTGTGTGTGCATGTGTATTATCATTTGAAACTAAATCTTAAATGATCACATGTTATTACACGGAGATTGAGTCACTCGGCCTAGACAGTGTAAATAGAAAAATAGTTAAAGAAAAATGGGGATGCCGTAGAAATCAATCCTACAACCGATAAGATTCAATGTAGTATCGTTCTTCCCCAGCCTGGTGGAAAGGCGAAGGCCCAAATAACTGCTTTCTCATCTTGTTCATTTACATTGCTGTTTGTTAAAAAAAAAATGAAAACCAATTCCATTTTAGCAATTTGAGTTCATGACTGCACCGTTGTTTCACGACGTGGACATCAAGGAATAGATATATAATCCGACCGAATATTTATGAATGCAATTTTATTCATAGAAACTTTATTTGAAAATGAGTTGGTAGGCCTAGACAGCCTAAATATGTTCAATTTAAGCAGCAGCCTTATTTTCTTTAATTGTTTATTCTTTTTACGCTCTGAAGACTAAGTGACTCATTCTCCGGGTAATCTATCACTACCCTGGTATTAATGACTTAAGCAAGATTGAGCAAGGTACTGTTAAGCACTTATGGGTGAACCAGTAATATATAAATTCAGAGTCAAGAATGAAGGTTATGACAAACAACTGCAGATTGTTTTCAGAGGCTGCTGGGGTTGTGACATCTTAATTTACTGATGGTTCAGTGTACACAAAATTTATCTCATGTGCAAAATCATTAAAAAAAAAATACCGCATATGTGTTCAAGTTATGCAGGAAGCATTTTTTTTTCAGCTGGGGGACTCATCCCCAAGATATCTCATTATGTACATGCAAATTCTAAAATCCGAAACTCTCCTGGTCCCAGGCATTTTCGATAAGGGACACCGAACCTGCACAAAACTGTAGGGTGTTTTTTAAACGGTTTCTGAAGAGAGCCCTATTATAATTAGATACGATCGGTTAAGATTCTTTTGAAATCGACCATTCGCTTATTTTGTATGAAATATCTATTTTTCATTTCTTTTTCACCTTTTCTCCGTCTTTTCTTTTTTATTTCTTTATTCTCGCCAATCTCCCATTTCCCGTATCTTATCCCTTAATCCTTTCCATTCTGTATACCCTCTCTTCTATCTCTCCCCTTATAACCTCCACAAGGCAAACAGTACTCCAGTTTGTTAATATTTCTATGTCTTTTCTATTTTCGATGCATCAAGCAAGAACAAAAAATGAAGAACTCTAATTGCTAAAATGAAATTCATTTTCATTTTTGTTTTAGCCAATAGCGATGTTTTCATGGATTTTAAAGATTTCCTAACGTTTTTAACAGAACTCGATTCATTCTCTGATTTATCGAAAAAGAGGTGTTCTGGTTTTTGTTTTTGTTTTTTGTTTTTATTTTAGGGTTGTTCTTAGAAACCATCCACCAAAACTGTCACTAAAACTGCCAACATAGTTTTTCTTCGATCTTTAATTTGGTTTGGCTGGCTGGCTGGCTGGCTGGCTGGCTATTGAAGTATCACGTGTATGAACCGTATTAATAGAGCTAGGAAGACAGAAAATTTAAACGTTCACTCCATATTCTTTTTTTTTTCAATTACCGCCCAAACGAATTTAAGATTTGAGGTTTCAATTTGCAATGTAAGTTGATGCTAAATTTACCCCTGAGTACTTTCGTCCCATGGCATTCACGCTTGGTTTGTTGTTTTTGTTGTTGTTGTTGTTGTTTTTAAATTCCAGCATTTTTTATCGATAACTTCCAAGAAAAGATGAGAGAAGTAACTAATTCATTGATCACCCCTTTTTTCAATTTTTTTCATCAATCAGCTCTTTTTCAAATTTTTTAATTGATCACCCCTGACACTGCATGCAGCCAAAAACTATCGGGCACATGATAGTTTCTACTGGTTGACCAACCACATTTTGTTTTTTGTTTTCTTTCTTTTAGTCTGTTTGAAAGTTCCTTCTCTCTCTCTCTCTCTCTCTCTCTCTCTCTCTCTCTCTCTCTCTTTCATCAATAAATTCATGTATTTATTGTTCTTTTCCCACTTGTCCAACTATTTTTAAAAGGATAAAGGGCATAACAAGTACCAAAAGTCAAATGAGGCATCCACTATAAAGTTAAACGCCATTATTTCCAGATCACTCAGCTGAGTGGAACATAATCAATCAAGAAACACCTTTATATCAAGTTTCAAGTAAATCCGACTCAAAACATATGAGCTAATTTTAAACTATAACATATTTGACAAAAAAAATCATCCCCTTGATTTTGACAATTGAGCGGAAGATTGTTTGTCAAATGCGAGATCACGGGATCCTGAGTGAAGGATTGTTCATGTAAGAAGTATCTCATTAAGAAATCTTTTTCATCGAGTTCCAAGTAAATCTGACTCAAACCAGTTGAGAAAGTCGATGCTAAATCACAATGATTATTTCACACATTTAGGCGTCAAAATTGAGTAGATATTTTTGTCAAACGCTGTTAGTGTCAGATTAAATGACCCTGACGGGAGATTTTTACAAGTAAGAAGCATCTTATCAAGTGATACCTTTCTACTAAGTTTCAAATAAATCTGACTTGAAACAACTGAGGAAATCGACCTTAAACAGTCAGTTTGAACGCCATTATTAACTTTTTAAATGAGTTGTTTGTCAGTTGCATAATATCAACCACGTAAGATTTCGGGACTTGAAGGACTTGAAACATTCAGTACGATAAATTTATTCAAACTCCCAGTTAAGGGATCTTATTTAACGGGAGTATTGCAATTTTTAATTTCGCAACGATTCCCATTGATTGCTTACTTACATTTCTCCTTGCTAAAGTGTACCAGTATAACGAAGCGTTACTCAAAAAATCGAATTCATTGACTTAAACTAGTATCCATGTACCCATATACTTTATAAATACTGACATTTTTTCCCGGGTTTTTACCCAAATTCATGAAATATCTTTTTAAAGAATATGTACAAAGCCAATACTAAGGTAACTTTATATATTTATTGAAAGTGATTTTTTTTAACTCGGGTAAATGCTTCCAAGAAAAAAACATCCACACAAATACAGTACATGGTAGTAGTTTTAAACAATAAATTCAATTTTCATAAGTTACAGTTTGTAACGCTGCAACCGTTACCTTTAAGGATTTTTGTTGGATGAATCAATCACTCATTAATTGATATAAACACAGAGATACTATTACTCCTGTTAAGTAAGACCTCTTGACTGGCATCTTGAATAGAATAATTCCATTTTGATTTTTTAAGTCGTCAAACTGCCAGAAGTTTAGGTGGCTGATATTAGGAGTTGGCCGACTTCTAGCTCCCTATATGGAATGAAACTGGCAAACATAAAATCTCTGGTCGGTGATCCGAGAGAAACGAAGATCATAATCTGTGACAGTATTGATAAAAACAAATGAATTCTGGTGAACCCTGCTTTTCAGAACTTTATTCTACTTTTCGTTTTTTACAAATAAAAGCGAAAAGTGAAAATAGCAACTAGCAGTTGTTTAGCTGCAAGTCGTTATAGAGGTAGTGCGCACCTAGTTCTACACTCTAGCTTTCTGTGCCTCTTATCACTTCACCCTTGGACGATTCAGCCTAATATACGATCATTACCATTTGGTGGGAGGTTGAAACTGTTCAAAACCTTTTCTCATATGAATTAATTGTAGCTAAACTAGATAGCCACCATAATGTGTGGGATGAATTGCTGTCATTATTGTTTCAATTGGATAGATAGTCAGATGTTAATCAGATAGTTGATTTAATTTGTCTTAAAAAAGTACATTATTGATTTTTAGAGTTATTTTTTACGATCTATGAAAATTTTGGAGATCCCACACTGAAAAAAGTATTTTTGTTATTGTGCTGATATAAACAAACCTATTCTTGCTTTTACTCTCAACCCCTCTAGCTGATGGACAGCCATTGCTCTCTCCTCCTCTCTATGAATCATACCATGTCCCCACTCTAATTAGCTAACATTCATTCTCCTTGTCACTAGCATGCAAGATACCAAGCCCCAACTGGTTGTTTCCAGCAACACGTAGTCGTTCAACTTAGAAGCAGCATTAAACTCTTTCAATATGAATTTTAGATTGCAAATCGAATCTCTACCTTAAAACATATTTGGGGGATATTTTTTAAATTAATCTTATAGTAACCTTTCTGGGAGCGGCTATAACTGCCATAGCTTTATTTGTTAAAGGCTACAAACATAAAGCACCCAATGCGATTCGAACTCGCTAGCATTTACCAACTTTCCAACAATCATTCAACTACGAATGTCAATGATTATATGAGTACTTATTAAGGTTAGCTTAGTCAGGCACAAGACATCAGGTGAAGATTGAACTTGCTACATTAGCGAATTAATCTTTGAAGTACAAGTGAGAAAAGAATTCACGGTCAATAGCTCACAAAGTTAGCTCATCACGCCACGACACACTTCCTCCCTTAAAATAAAAGTTAGGGCTACCATCTTAGCTAACCATAGTCTGAGAAGGTGGCCCAGTATTAATCGCCCTTTTGTAAAAGCTCACTTTAAGTAGATACGTATAGCTATGCCTCAAGAGTGTTTTTGTTTGTTTTGTGTTTTGTATGATCTGTAGTTTTTCTTTTACGTTTTTTTTTTTTCGTTTTTGTCGTCTGTTTTTACTGTTTGTTTTCCTTTTGTCATTTTTGTCATTTTTTGTTGCATTTTCTGTTGTTTTCTTTTTGTTACCTGCTTTTTTTGTTTTTTCTTTTTCTGCTATTTGTCTTGAGTTTTGTCGTTAGGGTTTTGTTTTCTTTTTTTTTTCTCCGTTTTCTTTGTTTTTGTGGGTTTTATTATTTTTCCTTTTAGATCCAATAGGTTATTCTTTGCATTAGGTTACTTGTCCGGTTAGGTTTTCGTACATCTTCATAGTTTATATTAATCTCAGAATGAAGGTTAATATTGGTTCTCAATATTGAGTGTAACGTTTCTTTTCGTAGTAGGGTCGTCAAGAGAAGAGTTTTAAAAAATGAAACGAACGCGGGAAAACATACAATGTTAGATATCGCCTTCAGGTTCCAAGAATTTGAAAAGTGTTTTTATGAGCCCATGAAGTGGTTGTACGTGCCAGTCAATATCTTTTTTCAAGAGTAAGATGCGGCATATTTGTATACGTTTCCATGTACATTCCAAGTCATTTGGCGAAAATACATTGTTTCTATTCGTGATAATTTTAATTGCCTGCATTCTTTTATTATTGATCTTATTTAGAATAACAAAAATGATATTATTCGTACAGATATCAATCCAATATCATTATCAGTATGGCCGTTACTGTTAATATCACCAGTAACAGAAGCAGTATCGATATTTACTTAGCTTAATAAAGAAAAAGCCACAAGTACAGGATTCCTTGTGAAGCTCGAATGAATCACATTAGTAATGGTCTACAAGACTAGCTTGCTCATTACCACACCACAGCAAGGCGCCTTTTTCATTTGGTTCTCAGGTCGTAACCCTGGACTATTCCACAAAGTGGGGGGGATCTTCCCGAAAAAATCTTCATACCCACCGTTTTAAACTATGCACTCTTTCTGAGAAAGGATTTCAGTGTTTGTTTCTTTCTTTCTTTTTTTCCTTTTTTGGTGAAGGGATCAAATCATAAAGCGAAAACAATATCTGAATCCAAATATATCTGAAATTTTCCATTGGAATACTATCATATGATAAAGAAAATACTTCACGCTGTATAGCAATGATGAGCAAGCTCCCATTCACCCGAACCCCAACGAGAGTAGAATATGACACAAAGTTGGTTTAGAGTAGTGAGTTTGTTTTTTCAATCAAAATTTCAATCGAAATAACTTTCTCGTAGAGCCATTTAGTCCTGTTAGACATTCTATACCCTACTATTAGCCGACAGCTAATGAGAGAATTCGATTCATGTTTTTCCAAAGGACATTAGAGCGAACTGATCAGCAGCAGCTTCGCCTGAGACTTAAACTCCGTTTACCGAATCCGATTTCCATGCTGGTAACTGTTAGGATACTCAACGCGTCCAACTAACCAATACCATAAAATATGTTAGTGATGACTCCTCGTTACTCCTCACTGTTTGTCTATCCCGTCACGTTAAACCAAATTTATATATAAAATTAAGCGTGATTTAAAATCACGCCCAAGTGATCCGTTGGTGGCTCTCTTACCGACTGAGCCAAACTGGAAATTATAATATATCTACGAAAATTCATTATAATTTTTATTTGTTATGTATACAATACAGAAGATGCAGTAATTATCCTCTGCCGGAATAGAAAGAGAAGTAAAGTTTGAAGATCCAACTTGTCTTTGTTTGTCAATAGATGGCAGTTATCAACCATAACAGTTTGTAAAGGACAAAATGAAGACAAAGCGCAAACTCCAAAACCTGGGACGTTATGTAATTAATGTATTTTCGTGAAGAAGTGGTAACATTAATTTTGCCTTGAAGGTTAGGGTGGATTTCGATCCTGGTCACCTGCATTCTTTCATAGTTGCGTAATATTCAAATTATGAAAGTCTACGGGTTACTTGATTGTTATTATCACCAGTAATCAATGTTGCAGAGCCAGCATTTCGAATGCTGATTTTGAAGGCAGTAGGCAAGTTGTATGCATCCAAGTATTTAAATATGATAATGTATTTTAAGTACTTATTGATATTTACTAATGTTTTCATTGCAGGGCCAGAAACCCAGTGAGATCCAAATCTAATCTTTACTCTATGGCAAAATGTCCATATTGATATAAAGTTTGGATAATTTTAACAGAACATAGAAATCCATTTGTAGTACAGACCTTTGCTTCTTTCTTTTGGGAACAGTACACATTTTGAATAGGTGTGATGACTTGCAAGAGCATTATTTCAAAGAAGTCGATGGGAATTGGTCATCACTAATAATAGTAATAAAACGTCTCTGTGATCTGTGGTCTCCATGGTCAAATTCCCAGAACTTTTGGGTAACTTTATTTATTTTGTAATACAGTTTTATATATATGGATGTGCACATATGTTTGCGTGCGAATATCTCTGCTCGTGTGTCATAAAAGATTAACTATTGACTGACAACTTCGGGGTTGTGACAGAACAACAAAGAACCCTTGTTAATAATCCTCTCGTATGTCATTTCGTATTACTACGCCTCCACCCATCTAAAATATAAATGATTCACACAAAAACAACGCTGGTCAGAGAATCAAATTTGTCTTGTACCAAGTAAACAATTTCTTCTGTTAGAAAACAAAACTGAGGCGCGCTTTTGCGTGATGTTGTCTCCAATTTTTGCTTATGTGTTTTTACTTGTTCTTATTTAGTTTTCTGGCTTTGTCCGTCTTTCTCCAACTTACGTGAACTACATTATCTTAGTTCATGGATAAAGCTATCTAAAACGAAGACGAAGAAAAAACAGGAGACTGGAGAAGAATCTAGAACACTTTACAGTGACTGGACGTTTGAAAAATGTCTTACTACAATGCAAGATGTACATGAAACACGCATATGAAAACATGTCAGTGACAACGACTCTTCGTGTTCGTTAGTTGACAGGGCATAAAATTGTTCCTCAGCGTTTTACCTAACTTGAGGTTTCTGTCCGTATGCGTGGATACCTATACAAAGGATTCTGTAATTATCTTTCTTTTTTTTTCTTTTCTTTTTTTCGGGATATGTCTCTAAATGACTTCTCGGCCAGGGAATGAAATACACGTCGTAACTTTGGAAATGAAATACGCTTCGTAACTTCGTACACGCAGAGAACGCTGTGATTACTAAACACGCTACCAGTAGCAAAGCAAAGGCGAGTAATGTCTTTCAACCACGATTCAGATCTTTTTCTTTCTGGATTATTCTTTGTTACCGTCTGCCAGTCTCTCTCACAAAACACAAAAACAGATAAGTATTATGAATCGTCTTAGAAACTTATATTCGTTTATAAGTATTCTCTCTCTCTCTCTCTCTCTCTCTCTCTCTCTCTCTCTCTCTCTCTCTCTCTCTCTCTCTATCAATCTATCTATCTATCTCTTTATCTATCTATCAATCTATCTATCTATCTATCTATCCATCTCTCTAGTAGGGATACCTGGCGTTTCCTGCTAGGGAAATAACCAAACAGGAAAATAGTTCCTTTGATATATCTCTTCTACACAGCAAATGAATTATTCACACTATGTACACATTACAGCATTGTTGTAACGTAAGAAATATTCAGATGCGCAAGAAAGAACAAATCATGTCGTCGCTCAGGTTGACACGGCTCCTGGCTACCCTACATAAGTGTTTCTCCCATTGGGTGTCGGTACGAAAAGAGCATGTAGAAGTCAAGTGAAGGCCAGTGTTTAGGAGATATTTGCCTAGGGCCTTATTACGATTTCCAGAAATGACCTCAGGTGACCTTTTATGACCTCAAGCATCTACTTATAACTTTTGTTGTGTAAAGATGTTCCTCAATGCAAAACTTTTTGCATCCCACGTGCGATATTGCGGTCCAAAAGATTCTCTAGAAATGGCATTTGGTGACCTCGAATGACCCCGATGATAAAATCATATTTCTAAACACTCTGACCGTGAAAGAACTTACCTCTAAGTCAAATTTCATTTTCAAGGGTACAGAATGGTGGCTAACAACTGGGGAAAGTTGGATAGAAACGACCAAAAATTATCCAAGGTCAACATCCTATTGCCTAAGACTTTCGCCAAGATATATCTAAGAAATATGCAATTTAATACTAGAAAGCAATCATGATAGACATGAATACAAATATAAATGCAAATTTATATACAAGAATATGAGTAAGTAAAATTCAATCAGTAAAACGAATATGGTTGGTTGGTTTATTGACAAGTCACAATTTTAATCATTCTCAGAAAGTTACCTTCATCTTTTCACACACACACACACACACACACACATATATACATATATATATATATTCTCTTATTTCGACGGTAAAAGATGAGAAAAAATTATCATTCTTCCCATTCGAGAAAAGTCTCTCGAAGCGTAATGAGAATGAATACGATCCATTTTTCAAACTTTTGTTTTTCCATATCGTCATTGTGATGTATATATAATCATTCTATATATATATATATATATATATATATATATATATATATATATATATATATATATATATATATGTACTAAAATTGGAGCCTTTTGTTAGTTTTTTTTGTTTATTCATGTCCCTTGCCCAATAACACCCAATATTTTGGATGAAGAATGGGGAAAGGTCAACTTAGAACATAGATATGTGAGGTTGACCTCGAAGGTCATTCGAGGTCAAAGCTGGCCATTTTTAACCAGTTTTCAAAATTTGGGTCACAATTTTGCATCAAGAACGATGCATTTTTTTATGAGTACATCCTTTCAAGGTGAATATCATAATCGATGTGAAGTTGACGTCTGATGTCACTTGAGGTCAATTTCACGTTTGTGGCAAGAATTTAGCATCTATTAAATTGGAATTTGACATGAATGCATATCTTCCCATGACAAAGATCATATGCAATGCAAAGTTGACAACTGAGATCATTTGAGGTTACCAAAGGTCACCTCTAGTCATTCTTTTGAGTTGCGGGTCGCTATTTTGCTCCAAGGATGCTGAAATTGATCATATCAGTGTATTTTCACCAATTAAAAGTAACATACGAAACGAGGTTAACGTTGTAGGCCATTTAAGGTCACCTGAAGTAATTTCTAGTCATTTCTACTGAATTTTACAAGTTTTTTTGCAATAATTTCGCACCTATATAAATGAAATTCGGGAGAAGGTAAAACGAAAAAAGTTATAGGAGACTGGGGTGTCAGAGAGGAGGGTAAGGGGATTCGCACTGCTTCTATAACAGTCTGATGTAAAAGTGCCACCGGCAGCTATTTTCTCTTTTCGCTTTTTTTTTTTTTGTGAAAGGGAAAAATTGTGGCATAAAACGAAGTTCTGGTCGGTAGGGTATACCTGAATTCATATATTCATTCAGATGCACTCACGATGTATGAGTAGATATTTGTGTCTTGAGAAATGTGTTGATCATTTATGCAATAATGGAACCTAACCAAAAGATTCACCTGCAAACTGAAAACCATGCAATGCCCACACAGGAGAGAATCACGCTCAATGTTATCACGGAAAGATCACGGGACAGCACAGTGTATTAGAAGTAAAACAGGAATCTGAGGTGTGATAGAATCAACAAGGAAAATCATATGTTAATAGCTGTCCATGTTGCGAGTTGTAGTCAACCTGCTGGATATCACGGCTTACAGGGTGGATCCGAGGAAAATATATCCGAAACAATAGCCGACAAAACACAAGATGATGTGATGAACTAGACAGTTTCAGAAATTATTGGCTCCACGATGCTCAAGACAGGTCTGGTGAATCTTAGGGAAGGTCTATGTCCAACGATGGACGCAAAAAGGATGATGATGATGATGATGATGATGATGATGATGATGATGATGATGATGGTGGTGGTGGTGGTGGTGGTGGTGATGATGATGATGACGATTATGACGATGATGACGATTATGACGATGATGATGATGATGACGATGATGATGATGATGATGATGAATGCATTTTAAATTTCAAATCCACACAGTAAGGAGTCAATTCTTTTTTGGAGTAAATTATCAATTTCAATTATCTCCTCTACAACCTAAAGTTAGGTTGATCTCTTGGTAGTTGTGTGCATTGATATGAATCATTAATGACTATTTTTATTTTCTCTTAACTAGTTTAAAACCTAAGACAACAAAACGTGGCAATAATTCAAATGTGTTTGTGTGTTCCAGTGATCGTGGCCATACGGTTTTGTCGACAGACTTGGAAATTGGCATAAGTACTCCACTTGACCACTTCTAAAAATTTTTTTGCATTTGTTTCGGGGGTTTCTTTAGAGTTTTTTCAACTTTTAGGGAGCTTTATTTTGATGGCCTAATTGACAACACCTAAACTCTTAAAATTCGAGATATTTTTACATGTTTTTTCACTCCATTTTTTAATTTTTTTCAGTGGAAATAACATGTAGATTGTCATTATTACTATTGTTATTATTACAACAATAATCATAAACATATATATATATATCTATATATATATATATATGTGTGTGTGTGTATGTGTTTTCACATAAATATATGTGTGTGTGTGTTTTGCTGAATTGGCAAAATTGCCTAAATAGCGGATTTTAATCATTTTATTCCACTTTGATTACATAAACTTTTGACCTTAAAAGAATAGTCGTCATATATCTTTGTTTTGTAAATACACTGTTGATCAAAATGAAAATTATGTATTTATTCATTTTTTGCCCCAAAAATCAAAAACCCTGTAAATCCTTTCTTCAAGTTTTATTTCATTTTGATTATATAAGTTATTGATTGTAAAAAAAAAATTCTTTTATATCTTTGTTTTGATTAGATAAACTTTTGATCAAATATTTTGTAAAAAGAAGTTGGAACTTCGCCAATTTGGCAATTTCGTCGACTTGGGTGATATATACGTATATTTAATAATAACCTGGTCTGTCACATAATGTGCCAGTAGCAGCTATCAACTCTTCTCCCCTTCCCCTTTTATTGATCTACCTAACTTTCTTTTTTGTCTTCTCCCTTTTTATCCTCTTATGTTTTATCTGTTTTTCCTTCGTGCTCTCTTATTACCTTAAGTTATTCCCTCTTCTCTCCCTTTTTCCCATGCCTGTCATACTTATTTACTTCAATGTACTTTTTTCATAGCTGCTAATTATGTCATTAAGCCAGTTTTAGTTTGGGTGCACTGAAATTAAACTAATAAGAAAATTGGTAATTAAATTTGTCGTGGCCGATATCAGAATAAAGGTCATTTTTTTTTAATATATGATATTCTTGGATGTGACCGTATTTACTACTTTCGTTGAGAAGAATGTTTTTCTAACACCATTGGATGTCTCAATTTGTAATTTATGGTCAGGCACTCTAGTTTTTTGCTGCAGATTGGTGAAGTCAGCATTTTCTAATCAAGGCATTTTCAACAATGAAAGTCAGTATCCACAATTTGTATATTGTTCCGGAATCTATAGACTTCCAGCATGTTTTCTTCTGTATCTAGATTGGGTTGTTTTAATCTTCCAGAGTAGAAGATATTTCCCAGTCTTTATTGTATCAGTTACAATCCTCAGCCAATCCAGTTTTTTTATACTCAAGATAACCGACTGCAAAGCTACTGGTCATGATCCTGTAATGATAATAAGTAGTATAATTGGACAGAAAGTAGCCTGCTTAAGCTGAAGATAACTTGTATCTCAACTGCTTTTCAGATGGGTGTGTATCGCTCGAATGAAACGTTGTTGTCACCGTGACAAAAAATTCTAGAGAATAGTGATTGAACAATTACTTCGTCAGGGAGAATTTTTCGTTTGGTTTTCGACATGATTGGAAAAAAATCCGCTCACAGCATTTCCTCCTTCACTTTAGGCTCGAACAAACAAAAACTGTCATTGAAGAAAGAAAAAATATTTTGTAAACGAAATACTCAGTTTAAAATATGTAAGAATTATATAGAAACACTTGTAAATTCGCGAATTGCACATTTTTTTCTCTGCACTGCCATTGGAGTAATGTCTTTTCCTGTAAGAAACGATATATTAAATTTCCGATTAATATTTTTTTTAATCAGCCGGCAGTATGCTACATAACGTATTCATGTGTACATTCGGAATCGATTTTGATGTGAGTCGAAGCAAAACCAGAATGTTTTCCTCGTTTTCTTTATCAAATATAGTTTCGGCCAAGAGCATGTGGAACTCAATGAAGATCGAACGTACAACTCAGAAGTAATGGTCAACCAGACAAGCTCGTTAACTATTACAGAAAGAAGAATAAAAAGATATATTAACAAAATTAGTTGCACTGGGGTCAAACTCCCTTGCTTCATAAAGATCTATGGTATAAACAAAATAGAATTCATTTATCTGTACAATATTATTTCAAAACTATGTCCCATTTCAAGTCCTTTATTTGTAGTTTCCATGAGTGGGAATTGTAAACTTTAGCAAAACAATGTGTTCGTCATCAGTTTTTGCGTACATGACGTCACTAGTTTGGGGTGAAGTCATTATCATTGATGTTACACGAAAATAAAGTCAAAATTCAAATTGTGGGATTTCTTTAATGTGTTATTCAGGTGAAATACCTATTTCTTCCAGACATTTACTGCTAACGTCAAGATATGCATTTTTATCATCATCATTGGTAAGTGTCTTTGGTCATGATAGATTAAAAGAGTTGTCATTTTTGTTCGATCGGTCGTCCCCAGTTACGTTAAACAACAGAAATAGGAAGAAACGAAGAGGTGTGAAGGTGTGACATCATTAAGAAACAGACTGCTTTGATGTTATCATAGAATGTACGAGTTTGATATTATTGTATTTCAAAAAGGAAAAAAACGGCTGAAAAGCACAAGGCAGTCATTTACGATTTTTATTGAAAAAAAACACTCGGAATATTTCCATAATGAAAGACAACCACTGGACTTTACGACTCACAACATGGATTCCCAGAGACCACATGCGAAACTGAACAAGATGGAGAAATGCAGCGGATCCTGGGGAAGGTCTATGTCCAACAACGGACGTTAAAAGACTTATGATGATGATGATGATGATGATGATGATGATGATGATGATGATGATGATCAATTGATTCAAAAAAGACTACTTGCTCTCCCCTCTCCTCCCCATCCTACTACTACCAGTTGATAGCTTCGATGGTGGATGCATCATTGAACTCGTGGTTCTTGTTTTTCGAATCATCAAGTATCAACTCGTCTTATACTATCCCTGAAGATGGACATCATGTTCTTTCATGCCTCATTTATCAAAGCAGTCAGTTTCCAAGCATCTAAAAACTGCAATATTCAATAAATAATAATGTTAACCACCCGTCCCCTCAGAAAAATGGAGGCCGAAACTGCCCAGAGCATTAACTCTTCACACGCCATATTGAACAATGTATCCCTCGGGCAAAGCGTGTTAGATCTTAAACACTCCTCTCTAAGAAACCTCAATTGCATCTGCTGTAATAGAATGCGCGTTTAAATTTCGCCTCAATTTTAAACGTGGCCGATTGGTGCCTTTTCAATAAAGACCCGAAAGAAAACTCGAGACAATATCGGCCAAGCAAATAGAAATGTCAGGACCAACCAGAGGATGTCATAGAGGTCACCACAACCACGTGACCAGTTTATGAGTTTCTCGATGGCTCTTGAATTGTAGTGGTCGATTGAATGTGGAGCGTAGAGTCTTTGTCTTAGGCATATGGTGAGCACGTAGGGTCGGTCAAAGTACAAGAATGGTATCAGATTGAATGGTCAGTGTATCAAACAAAAAGTCATTTGTTTATCGTGATACTTGCGCGAGACTCTCTTTTTCCTTTCTATCTCTGTCGGCCTCTTATTTCATTCTCCTTCTCATCACCATCGTCAGCCGTTATACATCCACTGCCTGACGAAGGCCATTCTCATCTCCTTCCATGACGAGTGTGATTGCATTAATCTCTGCCATGTATTACAACTTTTCTATCCCATATTCTGATCTTGTGTCAGGTCTTTTCCTATGGCGTTTACTGCCCCCAACTGATGGTCACCCATATTGACCAGATAAACTCCGGTGATCGGTTGAGAACCAGTCTTTCCATCATCATCATCATCATCATCATCAACATCATCATCATGTCTTTCAATGTCCATTGTTAGACCTAGACCTTCCCCAGGATTTCTCTATCATGGGTGTCGTGGAGTCAATTCTTTCTGAATTTGTCTCTTCCTCTTGTATTCTGCTGCCCTCGATTATGCATGTGATCTCTAGGGATCTACGTTGTGAGTCATGATGTCCATTGATAGTCTGTTATTCTTGCAGCATGACCAGCCCATTGCCATTTGAGTTTTCTAATGGTATCGATGATGTCTTGGACTCTTGTTTTTCCCCTGATATATTGCCATCTCTCCATGTGTATGTTGTATGCATCTCAGGTTGAGGGTCAGTCTCTTGGTTAGATACAGTCTCAGCTTTATAGGTGACAATCGGCAGGATTCATGTGTTGTTAACCATTCTTTTTAGAATTAATGGGATCTTTCTGTTCTTGAAGATTGAACTTCATCAGCCGAAGGCTTGCCATCCTAGAGTGATTCTTTGCTTGATTTCTTCTTCTTCTGGGGGTTTCGTGGAGATTCGTTGTCCTCGGTAGATGTAATGGTCTACTTTCTCCAGTTCTACTTTCTCGATTAGGGACCTTGCAACAGGAGCTGCAAATATAATTTGATATAAATAATTTTATGAACAAATATGTAGATAGCGAAAGGATAGATACTTACATACATAAAATGACAGATTAAAGGGTAGAAGAAAAATGAATTTATTGCTTTTGATAATCTTTTGTATGCAACAGTAGGTGTGAGTAAATTGACAATTCTTTATTGTTGATTACCTTCAACCATGTTCAATTTCATTCTTCATATAAGAGCTTTCTGAGTAGCGACACTTTAATTTGACATCGATATTTTCTGGGTGTGTCTCCAAATTTAGCATGATTTTGTATTTTTTTTCAAGGAGATAACTTCCCTGGCTCAGTTGAACTGCTTAGGTAACATTATAAACATACATACATATATATATATATATATATATATATATATATATATATATACGTGTGTGTGTGTATATATATACATATATATATATATATATATATATATATATATATATATATATATATATATATTATATATACATAAAACTTTGGCTTACAAAAAATACCGGTATACATTGAATGGTGCTCTTGAATCATTCTAAAATATTCCTTACTGCTTAAAACTGCACTATTTAAGGTTTTATTATAATTGAATGTAAATTTCTCTTTTGAACACATACGTAGTTACATGAATATGTACAGCAATACTTTAACCGTAGAACAACAAAACCTATACGGGCCAAAACCGCACTATTCAAGGTCTTGTTATAATTGAATGTGTTTTCTTTTAAACAGATACTTAGTTACATGAATTGGTCCAGCAATACTTCAACTTTATTACAACAAAACTTGTCCTGTCCAAAACCACACAATTTAAAATTTGCTGGTATGGGTCGTAAATTTTCTAATAAGTGTGTTAATATTGCAAAAAGTCTGCAAAAACTCTACTTTACATACATCCCGGTCTGTCTCCGGCCGTTCTTGACTCAGGCAGGAACGAACGAAAGAGTGAGGTGCGCAACATCTCCCTCCTTCTCCTCCATTCAAGTCAAGTGCAAGTCATGATCCCAGAGCCAGCAGTACGCTGCAGATGTACCATCACCCAGAACTGAAACCGTGGTCATCTTCAACCGCGGAGGGAAAAACATGAACATAATGCCTGTATGATATATCACGTGATTGCTCGTATTCATCTCTGATTTTGTACATTGATTTGTGTGTCTGAACTGTTCCATGACTCCCAACTTATTTTATCGTCTTTTCTTGTTCAAATAAAAACCACCCATTTTAGTTTTCACGACTCTGTGGGTATTAAAAAAAAACGATCAACGTGAATATTTATATAAGAGCGAATATATATTGGTGTGCAACAGTGCAGAACGGAAAATGGCTGATGCTGTTGTCGTAATTGTCTTGTGCTTATTTCCCAGGTGACACTGTAACGCATAAAAATTGATTGCCCATTATGCGATATGCAGTGATTTGTATTTTAATGGAAAAAACGGGCAAATAACTACTTTTAAAGTAAAAAAAAAAGAAAAACCGAAATCTACTAGGATTCGTATTTTGCCAAAATTGTTATCGCTTCAATCTCTTGTAAAACGAACGTCCGATCATTTTTTTTTTACTTTTTTTGTATTTCTTTGTATATATATGATAATAACGTTTATTTGACATGCTATAGAAACCACCTAAACATGGGTGCAGCCCAACCATGGGCTCGGGGGAAGGTTTTAAAGAAAAAGGTTTTGAGGGAGATTTTTAATGCTTTAGAAGAGGCGTTCTATTTACAATATAACTATAAAGCTAAAATTGACCCTAACATTCTGTTCATTGTGCATATCTTCTCATTTCATACATTTATATATAATTCTGAAACGGGTAAAAACTGACGGGAAACTTTTGCTTCTTTGGGGTCAAAAAGCATCTACAGCATTTAGATACTCCGAAATGTATTGCATATGATCAATAAATTGGATGTCACTTCAACAATTATTTTTTTAATTATTCCTCAATCCATAAAAAATATATGTTGTATCTTATTACTACATATTGAATTAAAATATCACATATTTTATTTCTGTAAATTGGATAAATATCATATATTTTATTGAAAATCATCTAAATAGCGATTTCTAGCATCTAGATACGTCTAAAAACATCTAGATTTAGACGAAAAACATCTAAATCGGCAACAGTGGATTTCAAACGCTAGCTTTTTTTTCCTTGCTAGACAGTTATTTTTATCAACGTAGCAACTGGCAAGGAAAAATGGACTTGATACGGGAAATAGAAACTTTAAAAAAGGTGTTTAGATCCAGGATTACCTTCAACACCTCAATCTAAAAGAAGTCTTTCAGGTTAAAAAAATATATTCTCTGTGTTTGGAGCGATTCAAATAGAATTCTTCTTTCCTGATTGCTGGAACCTGGAAAAACTATTTCTGGGCAACGCTCCCATGAGTACCTGCTTCGTTCGAATGATGCACGTGAATTTCTTTTTGATGCGTTATTCTGAGTAAAGAAATCGACCGGTAATTTCTATGAATGACAACGCCTGACCATGCATTGCTAATGCAAGGAAACAAATTATCGTTTAGGCCAGAATGGAAAGTTCTTGCACGTCCGGCGATTTTTTTCGGACCTACCTTCGGACTATCATTTGCATCAATCCTTGGTCTGCGGTTCCCACATTTTCAGGATGAAAAATACCTCTAAGACTTCATTGGCGTAGATAATTTAGCCGATGGAAGATCATAAAAAGCCAGAGAAAATGAGATGATGAGTGAGTGACCATACTACTGTTTTTTTTGTGACGAAAAGATTTCGTTTAGGAGAAAAATGTTGGAAATTTTTGCATCAATCTGTGGATAATCTTTTCGGTGATTGAATACAATTAGTTATTCGGCAATCACCATTTAAGCTTCGTCTGACTGTTATCAGCGTTTGATCTTGATATTCGAAAAAGTAGAAAAAAAAATAATTAGTTGACTGATTGATTTTGATTTTAATATAAAAATCAAAGATTGTATCAAGATTAGAACAACATTTTTTAAAATAACTTGAAAAAACACCCAAACAATGATCATTTAGAAATCATGTTAGCATTTCATTTTATCCTTCAATTCATATTTATTTGTACAAATATTGATTTAAAAAAGCTAATGTTGTATATTGAATTGAATGTACAACAACTTTTTATGGTTCAGACTTTGTCAAAATTACAATCATAAAAACAAATGCCCCCAAACGGCCATTGCATGGGGACAATCTAATACATCTACGGTTGTTATCGATTTAAAAAAAAGTTGTGTCCATTAGGCCATTAGCTAGGCAACTCGTGAGAGTGTAAATATTTACAAAAAATAGTTCAGTCTGGCATTGGACGTCGGTATTTGGTGAGTGTTGGATGAAAATCACTGCCCTAACAATGGTCTGCGAGACAAGTTCCATAACCAACGCAGGTAATCCTTGGTTATTTGGTCCCAAAATACGATAGTAGGAAGGTTGCCAAAAGTAATCCCCCTCATTTGAGTGGATTAGTCCATTATTTCGAATGGTAGATAGGCGATATCTTCTGTTTGCTTCAAGTGGAAGAATTCATTGCAAAAAAAACTTTTCCTATAACTTCTTCCTACCCACAAACCAAAACACTGAAACATAGCTGCTCGAAGTTTGCAATGGAAAAACAAATAAAAAAATCGATGGAATAACTAAAACTTACCAAATCTTATTCAGTTTAAACTGGCTCTATATTGACAAACTGAGTGAAATAACGAGAACACCAACGACGAAAGAAACGATCGTAATTCTCTGTACGTCGTTGCGTTGATAGATGATTATTTTATATCGCAAACAAGGTTTCCTGGACTTGATAAATATTCTTCTTCGGAGCTTCTTTCTCTTCTCTTGATTTTGCTGCCCACTGCCGATGATTGATGAAGTATTTTTTGTTTACTTTTGCCAAAAATAAAGTCGCCAGTCTGAGTTATAACCTTTCAAAGTAGTTTGTATTGTGTTGCAGTCAAGTTATGTAGTCTGTCGATCAAATCGGGTCAATTTCCCATCTAACTACCGTATTTTACAGCATATAAGACGCACTTTTTTCTAAGTGCTGTCTAGGGAGATGAAGGTTTCATCGGTTGTTCAAATAATGGAAATAGCCAACCGCTGTTGAGGTTAATAGAGATTTGAATGGAGGAAAGCATTAGAATAACCCGATATTGTGGAGAGCTAAGAAGATCAGGAGAAAAGTGGTGGTTTATTTTTATTTTCCCAAGAATACAGCAGCAAAAATTGATGTGCATCTTATATGGCTGTACATCTTACATGTTGTAAAATATGGTACGTCTAACTGCAATTGAATAAATCTCTATCGGTTAGTATGCATCGGGATTATTCGACAACAACAGGCACTGTTTCAGATACTTCAACACAGCAAAATGTACCAAATACTTTGAAATTATCCACAGAAATTGTATTCTAAGGATATTTTTTTATTTAACGTCATTTAATGAACTTGTTTTTTACCATTATGATTATTAGTATGAAATATTGATTTCTGTTGAGTACTTCGTTAAGTTTGGGGTATTAATCGGTATTTTACAGAATTTTACTGTTCAGTTGGAACTTTCAGTAGATAGTGCCACCATTGATAATGATTTATCAAATATAATCTTTCTAGTAAATAGTAGTCAAGTCATAGATTTTGTTTGCAGATTCTATTGGATGCAATGGAATTCTAGCTGCAAATGGAACAGTAAACTTATTATAAATCATATATATATTCATATATATATATATATATATATATATATATATATATATATATATATATATATATTCTTAACTATAATAACAATTACAAATAGTGATAACATAATATATATGAAAATATTCTTTAGGAAGCCTTTGGGCTCGTGTGTGTATATAGTTGTGCGTGAATCTCTAATATTTCCCATCATATATTTCACAATTCACCAGAGACAATTTCTCATAGCAACACCCAACGTTCGATAAACATTTCCGTATTTTTTCTTCTTCTAATACCAATATTTTCATACGAACCAACGCAACGTTATGTCAACAGTGCTGTGCATTTCTTCCGCTGCCATTACCTTAAGAATGGTGCAATAAAATACAGTCGTTAGATCCAATCGACCAATGGCTGCTCAACAGAGCCGATCACGTGATTGTACCCACCATTAGTACAGTCAGCAGCGTTTAATGCAAAGCTTTATGCTCACATGAAATGAACGATATACAATAGTAATTCAATATTAATCCACATGCATAAAACTCAATGCCTATCTCTCTCTCTCTCTCTCTCTCTCTCTCTCTCTCTCTCTCTCTCTCTCTCTCTCTCTATCTATCTATCTATCTATCTATCTATCTCTCACTTTCCATATATATATATATATATGTATATATAGTTGCACATTCAAAATTCAGTTCTTCGCAGTATTTCTGTTTCATGCGAGTGGTACAATCGGAGACGGTCTGACGATTGCACACTGGCATGAAACGAATTCACCGTGGAGAACTGAATTTTCTCTGTACACCTATTTACATATGCTCTATCCCCAATATCGAGCACTCTTCACGCATAAATAACTCAGCACTGGCAAAATATATATATATATATATATATATATATATATATATATATATATATATATATATATATATATATATATATATATATTAAAAGGTCGTAAAACCTTTGGTAGAAATATTTATCCTTTTTTCGATGAAATTTGAGCGGTTTCTGCGCATTGTCTCATTATAATACTTGATAGTTTACTGGTTAAAAATTAATAATAGTCTGAATATGACCAACTGATTTCATAATTTTCATCAAAAAAGTGACAGGACACTTTTAAGTGGAAATGTCCATTGTTTCAGATGGTAGGTAGGAGATATTCTTATCAGTAAAACTGCTGATTGGGAGCGCAAGAGTTCATAGTCACAGACAGAGAATCAAGTAGAAAAAGTAACATTTTGGATAGAGAGATCTGTTCATGTGTAACACTTTTTATTAGCGCACCAATACAACCCTATGATCCTCGTACTGAGAGTTTGATCCTGAGCAGAGTGCACATATATTTTGATTCATGCATAAAACATCTAAGCATTATTTGATTTCCAGAAGTGGATCAATGGGCGAGGCTTAGATCGTAGACAGAGCGCAGATATTCTAATACATACGTAAATAATCAAAGAAACTTTTAATTTTCCGAAGTGCCGATTCTTACGTGAATAATGGCGTCATTTCTTACGGTTAATATGCTAATACTATAGAAAAATATGTGCAAAAGTATAATCCAAAATTAAAAGAATTTAAATCTAGTCAGTCAACTATTCTAACCAATCAAAAATTCAATTTTTTGTCAACTGTGATTTTAACATTGCACAGAATATGTATAAATTTTATGCAAAGGTACGATCACTGCATACAAAAAATAAAGACAGCCTTATGTTGTCTTCTTCAAAACAAATCCATAGATTCTAAAACTGTTCTACTCTCTTGACCTGAACTAAATGTTTTCACTGCTGAATGTGTTAAACATGACTTTGTATTTTGGATTCACATCTCTAAATTTGAGTCGGCGCTTCGAAAAGCATTTCTGCGATGCAAAGCATGAACCAGCAGCGACAGAGTGGAGCAATCATTTCAGTGAGAGTAAGATATGTAGATTCAATCATGACCTCCGAGTGCTGTCCTTGAGAGGGGAGGTCCGACGCTGTAGTACTCCAGGGGAGCGAGTGAATGTTGAGATTAGGAACACACGAATTAAGTTTTAATTCTGTTTCCCTTACAGAATGCAACATTACCGCGTTGAATGTGTGAATCTAGTTAGAGTTTTGAAATACCTTTATCTTTACTATAACCTTTGGAGGTGCGCCCAGATAACTAGCCTACTGGTCATTGTACAAAACTGATATTCGGCAGATATGTTGGTCTATGCAACTGGATATTTTAAGTCATGTTTGAAATCGTTTGGATTTATGGTTCTTGATATGAAGGGCGCTACATTTACAATGAAAATTTATTTGAAATAAAAAAGAGTTTTTTTGCCTGACACTTGCGTTCACGAGTGTAGCTTTATAGGTTTAAAATGTTTGGTTAATATGGAGAGAGGATCATAGGGAAAGAAAGTGATAGAGAGAGAAAGCGAAAGAGAAGCAGAAAACCAGATTTTTTCTGTCAAATTTCTCAATAGAATGAGATTAAATTGAATAAAACTAAGATGTAACGGCATTTTTTAAAATCTTTTTCAATTATTATACATTATAGATTATGTTGTTTTTGTAGGTTACTAAACAAGTTGTCTTCTTTCATTACATAGTGGTTAAAGATCGAAGTGAAGAGTCACACCGCGGGATTTTTTTACGCTCTCATTTCATTATTCCACAGATTTCTTTGAGGAAATTCTCTCTCTCTCTCTCTCTCTCTCTCTCTCTCTCTCTCTCTCTCTCTCTCTCTCTCTCTCTCTCTATCAATCAATCTATCCATCTATATTTTTCGGGCTTCTAGGTAAATCGTGAGAATTTGGAAAAAATTGTTGTTGCCGAGATTCCCTCATATCAAAACCGAGTTCCTTGCTCTTTGCTGGAACACCATATATTCCCAGTGTTGTCAATCCCTTCACAGCCCACGGATCGCACTTTCTTCTCATTGTAAGGATAGTGAATTTTACCAATTACTCTAGGTTGGCAAGCTTTGCGTAGAGCTCTGGTTCCCGGACCAGATTTCAGATCATTTAAGGCCAGACTGTCGCAGATACGGTGCAATAGTCAATAGGGTTTTTCCCCATCAGGTGTGGTACAGCTCTGTGAAGTCAAGTCCAGAGATCATGTCCTTGCGACAATAGTTGCGAGAACTAAAGAAAACTTTTGTGTACGTTTTCTTTTGTGGTATCCACACGTTAAACTGACTTTGTATCAGATCCCTTCCTGGTGGGGGTTAAGGTAAACAGGAGCTTTTACTGGAGCATGCTCAACCTTCAAGAACAAAAAATCCCATTAGTTTTGCAAAGAAGGCTCTCAGATAATTGCTACTCACATTGTAGGTCCCAAGCGATCATATACAAATAGTGGCCGGCAATCAATGAAATAGTGCTACGAACAAGACAAGTTCAGGACGTACTGGCTCTTTGACGCCCACAATAGAGAGGTTTTGCGAATCTTGGGGAGAGTCTATGTTGAACGACGGACGTTGGCAGACTGCTGCTGCTGCTACTGATGATGATGGAGACGAATTTTATGATATATCATATGTTTTGTTTTTCATTTTTAAACGTAATATAACGATGTATAACAAAAACGCTAATACAATATTAAATCTTTACTACAGAATTAATGAATTGATACAGGAATATCTTCAACTTTTAGCTGGTATTGAGTTACTGCTGATCCAACCAAAGTCTTTCAAATATTCATCAGTTTAACACGTTCGATTTTTTCGCTTTGCTATGGTTGAAAATCATTTCTCACAAACGTAAGTGCTGCCAAACATGTCGGGTATTTTCTTATAGCACCAATACTTATGTAGGAAGTCAACGCCGGAAGCCTTTTTCTTCTAAAGCTTTACTGGTGTCGTATCCTCAGGTTCGTTCTTTAGTGTCATTATATGTTGTAATTCAGTTATTCCCAGCAGATCTACAGATTCTTTTTCAAGATCGTGGGTCGCACAAAATTGCTTTGCTGTCCGCATGTAGCTTGCGGGCAGCTTGATCTATGCAAGACATGTGCAACCACTTTAGTATAGCGGCCACATAAGACATTTTACTCTTTATTCAGGCTAAAAATTCACTTCAAAAATCTCGATCATATTAAAGAAAGTGTATCTAATTTCTATTTTATACTGACTTATGAATTACAATAATTATATTGTTGGTTCGCAAGGCCAAAACATTAGTAATTTCACAGTGTAAGTTATGAAATTGACTTCCCGAGAAAAACTATATAAGATTTCAAAATAAATTCTCAGATTGGCCCTGGCTCACAAGAAATGTTGATGCGAGCGAAATCTGGCCTGTAGGCCTACTGTTGCCCATAAGTGATCTACATCTGAAACAGTGGAGCCCACTTCAACCAAACAGATTTCTCTTTAATCCCACTGCCTGTATCTCGGCTTACTCTACAACATTTTTGTGCAACCGAGGCCACAGCATTAGCAGCAGTAGTAATAGTAGTGGTAACGACAGTTGTTTTAAATTGACTGAAGGAGCATTAAAACAGTTAAGGTTCTAATAAAAGGGTTGAATAATGATCTGATAACCTGAAAACTGATTCAAATATTGTAAAAGATGTTAACCTCAAAACTTTCAATATTTGAGGTATTAGATTGAGTTACAGAATTTCTTTCTCAAGTTCAAGTTATAGCGTATGATGCTGATAAACTTGAAAATAGTATATCAGGATATCAATTGTGTTAAAACGGTGATCCTTTGCCATTCGGTCCTAGAATACGATAGCTCAGAGATTGTCCAAAGTTATCCCCCTTGATGGCTGAAAATGGCTAGATTTTTTTTTTATTAAGAAAAAAAATGTTATGTAGGCTCCAAAATTCATACAAAGAGTTGGGGCTTAAATTTTTTGTTAGGATTTTGAAAACGACATTTTAGATTTGAAGAACTGTAACTTATAGCGAGAACAACAATGTTTTCCGAGGCGTACATGAAAACTGCCTTTATAACGAATCTGTCGTTGTATGGAGAAGATCAAAATTGCGTTATCCAAATCAAAGAAATACGACAAGCAAATGATTCACATTTCAATTTGCCTGCGAAATTATGTAAACTCCAACAATAGTTTATTGTCATTTACACTGCAAGAGAGCGTAATACGGTAGATCCCCTTCTTACAGCACCTTCAGTGCTGTCATAAGAATATGCCGTTAACAGATGGATTAAAAAATATATGGCATGCAAATTAAGAAATACGCAAGCTAATTATCATTTTCTTTTAATTTGCCAACTATAAAGAATAAACTCCGACAATAATCTTACGATGATATAAAAATAAACGTGTTATTAGAATGCGTGTCTCATTAGTAGTACAGTTTGACTGAGTGTCGTTCGAATGAGAATTAAGTGTATTCATTTTTTCCTAATGAATAAATTCGATTTGATGCCTAGCAAACAATTTTCAAATTGTATCATTTTATTCATTTTTTATTTATTTAATAAAGATTTTTCTCTCCGTTCATTGGTTTCTCCAAAGATTACGTATCTAAGCAATATCCCCATTCAAAATTTGCTCCCAGCGATAGAGACGAAGCTCATTCAGTTGCGCCATTGAGATGGACTGATGTGAGAGATGTTTGCGCATGCGTGGGTGATTTATGCGCCTCTCTAATAGAGAATGGACGGGGTTTGTGATGGCGTCGCATGGTTTACGACCACACTCGCTTCGCCTGTGTTCGTTTGTTAGTATGCATGGGTTTGCCAATGCATGTCTGTGAATTGGACTGGTATAAAAATGTGGTTTCGTCTTTGTGTTGGATAGATATTTCCGGATGCTGTTGCAAGGGTGGGATAGGGGACGAACAGGAAGGTATCATTTGCTTGTATTTGCTGTTATAGTTTTATATCGCAAACTCTGTATCGAAGATGATATTTTGAGTGTTTATTTATGGGCCTTGTCAGTTGCGAATTATCTGCTACTACACTTCAGTGTTTGGGCTACGATATATAAAGGAAGGAGCGTGTGTATGTAAGGATGAGAGCCTGACAGAGATACCCTTAAAAATATGAAGGACTGAGAAACAACTGTTTTATCTGGTTATGCCCCTTTAATAACCATGCATTCTGCCATTATTTGGCATCTAATATATATACATATATATATATATATATATATATATATATATATAAATGTGTGTGTGTGTGTGTGTGTGTGTGTGTGTGTGTGTGCGCGCACGCGTTACAGTTAGATTGTGAAATCCTTGGGGATTTTTGTCTCCGCGAATACCGAAGCTGACAAAATACAAGAAGGAGAGATGAACTAGACAAATTTAGAAAATACTGGCTCTGCAACACCCTTGATAGAGAAGTGTGGTGAATCCTGGGGAGGGTCTATGCCCAACGATGGACGTTAAATGCATGATGATGATGATGATGATGATGATGATGATGATGATGATGATGATGATGATGATGATGATGATGATGATGATGATGATTCCAGCAATTTCACGAAATTCCTAGTTTCACAATCAGCGTTATTAATACCAGAGATGTTGTTGTGAGGGTTTAGTAGAGTAATGAGTTCGATTCTTACTGGGTTCCCCACTGCTGTGGATTTCGGTAAAACTAGCTTAACTTTATTAATATCAAATACATTCAGTTTCAATATTTTCAGTGTATATAGAGCTTAGTTCGATACAGGACCACAGTAATGAGGCACTATCTTTGAAAGGGATACTTCTAAAATCTCAATCTGTATCCATACTTGGAGACCAACAACTCACAATTAATTGTAGACCATTGGACAGATATCCAGCCCATATAGGAAGTATGGTCTTACAAGTAAATGAATGAACTGACAGATGAACAAGCAGGAAGATAGAATTGCGGCAATTTTTCAAGTGTGACGGGGCTTCTTTGAAAACAAGCCTTCAGAACACTTCTACTTGATGCCAGTGATAAAGATGCTATCATCACTGCCATTAAACTTGCTCTTAAATTTTAGCTCATTAACTATAGAAGTTGAAGAAAGGTAATAGCTATCCATCGTAAGATAAAAGCCCTTGTCTATTGCATAATTATCCATTTTGAGTTATCCATTGTAGAACAAAAGCACTGACTTAAATAGAAATGAGTTCCCATAAATGGCAATAAGACAGACATTTCTTTAGTCGGCCATTTAACTGCAGTGACGAAAATTTCAGTCATTCGTAGTTAATGATTTAGGTTTATCCTCATCATACCTATACAAGAGTGAGGATTGAACTTACTGGCAATGGTCTGCGAGACGAGCTGGCTAACTAGGATGAAATATTATCAATAAACAATAATGGAAGAAATATATGTCTCTGTGTATGCATTGTGATTACTCAACAACTGGCCATTTTTCTGAGTTTACATTCGTCAAATATATTAGTCTGTACGCAAGGCATTGCGCTGTCGAGTTCGAAGATTTTTGGATCGGTGGTTCTCAGGAAATCTAAAAAGAAAATAATTCTTTAAATTACAGATGATAGATCTTTTACCTAAAGATTAGAAGTCTAAATTTAAATACAAAATATCTGAACTGGTAGTGGGTCTAAATAAAGATATGAATCGTCTCGATTGGCAATAGATCTAAATTTGAATACAAAATATCTAAATTGGCAATAGATCTAAATTCAGATATAAAATATCTAAATCGACAACCCTGGAGAGAAGTAACTGGAATATTTCTCCGTTGTAATTTCGTACGATGGATGTAAAATTATTTTACATTACTATTATGACATGCTGTTCACCACACCAGAAAGTCCAGCCCCATCCGAACATGCACCTTTGGAATGGGCACTACCTGAATGGGCTGAAATAAGGAAACTGACGGGTTGATAGGATTCCAAAGAAATCGAATCAACAAACCTAATTCTGATAAAGCAGTGAGTCTAAAAGAAAAAGCACTTCATCCCAAGGCGAAGAAGTTATGACTTGAGATCGCGGGAGGACTAATGTGATCTGGGGTTCTGAGAGCAACTGCTGAAAACTGAAGAGGAAAGGCATGAGCTCAACAATCCTCACACCTTGTATCACTGCCAATTAGTTACAAGGCTTTTATGAAAAGAAAGTTACGTATATGACTCGAGTGATCGGTGTTCGATCCAAGAAAAAAACAGAACAGAAGCCACCCCCAACTTGTAAAATTGGAGCAATGACATTTTCTACCCCTTCAGGACTCTTGATATATATATATATATATATATATATATATATATATATATATATATATATATATAATGATTTTGTCATCCACAAACAGCTGTTTCGTCGTGTTTCAAGTCGTCAGTGTGGCAATAAACTATTCAATATCCCATCTGGTACCACGAGGTTGGATCAAAACTTTCGCTTCTGACCAAGGTGCTGGCATTTCAACCCTGCCCTATGCAGAACAGGTCGGTCAGTAGGACCGAATTTAAGCGATATATTTACTTACGCACTATTCCCCATCCACCAGAGTGCTCCATTCCAGAGTTGGAAGAGCATTGCTATAGTAGCTTATAATGGACTACCGAAACAGTGCTCAACCCTGAGGAAAGGAGTGTTAACTAAGCCAAGCTTATATATATATATACATATATATATATATATATATATATATATATATATATATATATAAGCTTGGCTTAGTTATAAGTTGATGATATATATATATATATATATATATATATATATATATATATATATATATATATATATAAGCTTGGCTCAGTTAATTACTTAGATATATACTAATTTTTATACGGTGCAATCAGCACAAAGAAGTTTGACATGACACTGCATGTGTGCAGATATTTGTAAAGCTTTTTCTGGATACAAAGATAGAATAGTAAGGCACTACTGAGAATGATATTCACATCTTGAGTAATGGTTGAGCAATAATAACGTTCACAAACTAAGAACCATGCACGTGAGTAAGAGAGTTTCATGCTTAACATTACAAGGTGAGACCACAAAACAACACATTGTATTAGAGAAAAAACAGATGCCAGAGATATCAAAGAATCTGTAAGAAAATTCAAATGGCAACGGGCAAGCCATTTTGCAAGTATATCAGATTACTACTGGACATCACAACTCTCAATGTAAAATCGTGACAGGCAGAAAATAAGATGGCATGATGTCTTAGACAGATCTTGGAAATACTGATGATGCAACCCCTGAGATAGCAGCGAATCTTGAGGAAGGTCTATGACCAATGACAGATGTTAAAAGGTCGATGATGATGATGAGGAGGAGGAGGAGGGGGGATGATGATGATGTTTGTTTGCATCTCACTCCGATGGATTCCCTCTTTGCGTATATGCTGTTATTTATTGCTTTACTTAGGGCCAAATGGGAGTAAATCATACAGAGATAGATTGTGGTGCATTTATCCAGCAAGTAGGGGGGTCCTTTTTTTTTTAGATTCAGCATTCGAAATCTTGTCTTCTACCAGGTCTCGAACACTGGTTGGAAATTTGTGACTATCTGATCCACAGGGCTGTTCGACCACATGCTTTTTTTCTATGAAGACGTGTTTCTGAAGCAGAGGTTTCCAATGAGGAAGACTTCTCCCCTGAGTGGTATGCAAGCACTTCGGGGTGAGAAAGTTCGAGACAACAGATTGGTAGATTCTTTTGTAATCATAATAAGGAGTGAATCTAGACGTTAACCTTCTAGCTCTATTGGTGTGACATATGCGTGGGATAAATGAATACATAAACCGCTAGCCAGTCAGACCAACTTGAAAACTGAAGAAACCTGATTTGACAGTTTTTGTTGGTCGTTTCCAATGTAGTGAATATTGAAAAATATATGATTCTTAATATTATATGTGTAAAATTCAGTAGGTACCTTTTGTGTCAGATCTTTGAAAGAGGAATGACATTCTGAAATATGGTGAAACCAATGCAACGAGCAAAAGAAATTGAGAACTGCTGTTTATTAATGTACAATCTAGAATGATCTATGGCCAAGAGAGTTGCACATTTCCTCTTATTTAACTGTTTGGCATTGTGTCAGTCGAAGGTGAGCTTAGTAAATAGCTATATATATAGATACGAATATCTGTTAACTTCATATTTGATTATTATATATATATATATATATATATATATATGTATATATGTGTGTGTGTGTGTGTATTCTCTCAAGGTAAATTCACTTGTGTAATTTTTGTTTAATTGCAGACACAAGAAAGTGAATTTTGATCTATATGATAAGATCATTAGTTCTTACAGCAGTAAAGCTTTATAACATATATATATATATATATATATATATATATATATATATATATATATATATATATATATGATTTTTATGTATTGAATAGAAAATGGGTGTGTATATAATGGTCTAATCATTTTCGTGTGTTGACATGATGTTTATTCCAATGTATACAGATTCTATTGTGAACAAATGCATCTATGTCGTGTCGTGTATGTGTTCGTGCGTGTGTATGTATTTGTATACATATACATATATTAACGTATACGGGTACGAGAATAAGCCCATTATTATCTTTCACCCTTTACCCTGTCGTTCTCTTTCCTTGTGTGGAGACAATGCCTGGGCGGCAAGCCCGTTCTACCGGAAGTTAGTATTTGTTCCATTAGATAATAGCTCTGCAGCAAACAGCGCATGCCCATTGAGCTCAGAAATTCAATTACTACCACGGTGGATTACATCGGCCTTGCTTGCTTAAGACTGCTTCGTTTCGCTTTATGTTCCTTTGTGATTTGTTTGTATTCTCGCCATACCTCACTATATTTAATATTACCATCATTATTGTTGATATTAATGTTGTTATTAATGTTTTTATTTGTAGATTTATTCGTTCTTATTTCTTCATTTTTCTTTCTCTTTTTTTTAATATTTGGAGGTGACTGATGCTTTCGTTGCTGTTGTTGCCATTGTTGTTATTGACGTTTTGTTATTTTATATTTTAATATTAGTTTATAATTATTATTAGTAGTGGCAGTTGATTATTGTGTATTCATCCTTTATAAAAATTATCATTACCCTTCCATTAATATTTTCTTCTTTACCTCATTCTGATACTATCCCTCCATCCTTTTCTCTTCTTTTTTGCTCTTTTCTCCAATTTGCTACTTCTCTCTCTCTCTCTCTCTCTCTCTCTCTCTCTCTCTCTATATATATATATATATATATATATATATATATATATATATCCTCTCATTCTCCGGCCTCCTATCCTCACCTTTTTTCTCTCATCTCCTACATTCACCCTTTTTTCTCTATCGTCTCTTACCTTCACTTTTTCTTCCTCTCGTCTCCTACTCAAACCTTTTCTCACCCTTTGTTTATCTTTTACTCCTTTTTTCTTTTATGCTTCTCTTTCTCCCGTCTCCTTCCACCACTCCCTTTCTTGCTTTCTATTTGTTCGTCTCTCTCTGTCTCTCTCTGTCTCTTGTCATTAGAATTATCATTTCACTGAAAAAATTCCTTACTCGTAGTTTTTGAAGAATTACTTGTTGTAAAGTTACAACTATTGTATTTTTCATTTCTTTCTGTCATAGAAATAAACACAATTATCATGGGTTGTTGTTATTGTTAGGAACCGTCAACCCAAACTATCGACATCAACACAGGTTTCTTCTATTTTTAGTTGGATGGCTGGCTATCTATCGTACAGGGAGACCGCACCAATGGAGCTAGAGGGTTGAAAATTTGAACATTTACTACTTGTTATGTCTAGAAACTCTTCTTTTTTTTTTAAACATCATCCTAGATAGGCTTTTAGTTGGCGTTCTGTTTACTGTATAAGTTTATGCTAAATTGTCCCCTTCGTTTGTGCCTGGTAACATTTACACTTGTTTTGTTTTTTTGTTTTGTTTTGTTTTGCTTTTGTTTGTTTTTTTGGGGGGGGATTCAGACTTTCTTAGTGATCACTGCCAACCAGAATGCGAGAGAAGTAACTTATTGATCACCCCTTTTTCAATTTTATATCCATTGGTCACTCCCCAAAACTGTTTACTGTCAAAAGAGTTTGGTCACACGACAGTTTCTATTGAGTGAGTGATTAACAAAACCTATTATTATTATCATTATTATCATTATTATTATTATTATTATTATTATTGTTGTTGTTGTTGTTGTTGTTGTTGTTGTTGTTGTTTTGTGGTGTTTTATTTCTTATTCCTATCATTATTTGTACTATTCAGCTTTTATGATTAGCAGCTCCATTCGCCAGTTCTTATAGTTTTGGTGCATTTTTCCTTCTCGTTCTTTTCTGGGTTTTGTTGTGATTCGAGAAATTTTATAGATTTTTCAAACAATTTTTGCCTCAGCTTGAATTGATTCCAGTACGATTTTGTTTGACTTTGTTCGGTTTTCTCCTTCGTTGTCGTTCAGAATGAAAATACATTGAAAGCGAATGAAAATGGAAGATTGGATTAAGGATTTCAAAATGGTCGAAGTGAAAGAGAAGAAAAAATAATGGCGAGTATTTTGAAATTGGTAAAATGATTTTTTCCAGGTAGCAAGACTAGGAGAAAAATGGACCTGGTATAATTGGAAGATATATAGTGATAACCAGACAATTCAAAGGATACTCAACGAGAGAGAACGCCAAGAAGGAAGGTATATCATTCTGGATAACGAAGAGTGAAAAGAGGCAAAGAGGATGTACCGATAAAAAAATGGACGGAAAAGAAAAAGGAACAGAAACAAAAAACGAAAAGAATCAAGCAGTCGACAAATATAGAATTCGATAAACTCTTAGAAACGGGCGATTATCGAAAAGAAATTTCAAGGAAGAAAATAAGGAGACAAGCCTGGCTGCTGCGGAGACAAACTCCACTCCTAATTATCTCACCCTTTTTTCTATTTCGATAGGGGATTATTACTGCACCATTTGTATTGTGCATATACCCTGAATAGATTTGTAGGTATATAAGACTTGATGGTTCAGCACAAAGGCAACCGTCTTCCAACCACTTGGTCGTGATTCCAAATCAGGGAAAATAAATGTTAATTCTATATATTGGAGTGATTTAATGTGACAGGACAGACAAACAGTGGGGAATTTACAAATTTGGTGAGGATTGTTATCATTGTTCTTGTTACAGTCGAAAAACAAAGTCATCACTGGCCTCCGACTTGGACAGGAGTTTGACAAAAATGTAAATTTTCTATATTGATGGTCTGTGTATGGTTGAGTTGTGATTGGATTGAGATGGACGATAAAGACACGAGACAAGCACACGGTCTCGATCAAAAAAAAGTTTATACTGTGCATTGTATAGGTAAATGACGTCACAGCAAAGGGTCTGGTCGTCTTTTTAGTATTAGTGCAATTAGTTGCTGCTAGTAACAGTAGCAGCTTTATTTGTGAGTAGCTGAATTAATGTGGTTGTGTAACGAAGAGTACGTACCCAAAGAATGGACAGAAATAAAGGGTGGAAACAAAAAACAAAGAAATGAAGCAGACGACAAATATGGAATCAAACGAACATTAGGAAACGGGGGAATATCAAAAGAAAATGCAAGAAAGAAAATAAGAAAAATGACAATGAAAACTCAGATAATGGAAGGAAATATCTCGTGAAATAAACAGAAGAGAAAGGCTGTGAGAAAGTGGACAGAGAAATGATCTCTTAAAGTGAGGGAAAAACAGAAGGAGCGAGCAAACGAGAGAGGAGAAATTGAAAGAAGACAAAACGAAATAGAAAAATTAGAAACAAAAACATGACATTTACAAAAGCAAGAACTGAAAGGTCAATGAGGCGTCCACAATAAAGTTTGAACGCCATTATAGCCAGATCATGTGGACCTGAATAGGAGATAATTTTAGGTAGGGAACAACTTTCTATCGAGTTTCAAGTGAATATGACTCGAAACAGCTGAGAAAATCGATTTTAAAACGTAGAGTTTAAACACCATTATTGATATATCACGTAACTCTGTGTGGAAGATTTTTCAGGTAAGAGGCATTTCATCAAAGGACACCTTTTTATCGTCTGACTCAGAATAGCTGAGAATATTGATTTTTAAACCAGATCACGTGTAACTGGAAGGAAGATTTCTATAAGTAAGAGAGACGTTATTATGGAATACATCTTTACCAAGTCTCAAGTAAATCTGACTGAAAACAGCTGAGACTCAATAGGAGGACAGACCAACCAGCGGAAAAGATGAAGACGCTTAAAAAATAGTTATGAGAAGATTGGTAGAAAACTGTTGAATAAGGAACAAATCAAATACGACATAATTAAACTGGACTTTAACAAAAGTGTGACCTCTCCTCTTTCTTTCTCACAACTTCCGCCATCTATTCCTGATGCGAAAACAACAGATACTACACTAGCATCCCAGCCCCAAGGCCGTATAGCTACACTTTGTTTTCTTGGCAGATCGCATAGATACACTGAAAATTATTATTTTACGTGTACAATGTCAGTTGATTGATAAATATGAAAGTACACGTTCCATAGCTCCTTTATAAACTCATGTTGAATGCTGATTTTCAAGTCAACCAATTCAGTAGGATACGACCTGCATGGTTGGTACTGGGTAATGCTGTAATCTGAAGTGGCCACTCAATAAGCTTACTATATGTAGTAACTCCTCAATTTAGAGATAGAAATAGGAAATTTGCTCTAGCATCATTTGGAGGGGGGACAAGTGGTCTCTCTAGGCCAGCATGAAGAATACATGGGGGATGCTTTTCTTCTGGGCAGCGTGTTTTATCTGCTTATTCAAACTCCACGCTTTTTTAAATACGTGGATTCTTTTCCACGGCTTTTTTCTTTTTCTGCAACTGCACCAGAGCCCCAAGAAGTTGTCTCCAAAGAAGGTTGGCAAAACAATACCAGGTCCTCTCTTTTGTTCAATACAAATTTCCTAGCCTGATTTACTCAATCTTATAATTTTTCGAGTCCACTGTATCGTTGAGGCACTTGCTCATTTCCCGCTGGCACCAGCAGTCGGCGTTCGAGCCTGGGTAACAGCCCAAACCGTTGAGCTCAATCCCTCTACACACCTGTTTGACCTTGTGCCGCTCTAAGCTAAGCTTAGTTAAATTTTGCATTATTGCCGTTCTGGCATCACCGAATTTACATGTACATGAATACACTGACTGTGAAGGTCAGAAAAATTGAGAGGCGCCAATCCTTCACAGTGATAAGCTGGATTGATATTTCCGACAATTAGTGGTATAATTTGACAAATTTGGAAAACTAATTATTTTCATACATTTATTTCCAATAACACGTTCCATTGAATGTTGCTAGTCAACGAAACACATTACTGGAAATAAATATATGAAAATAATTAGTTTTTCCAATTTGTCAAATCATATAACTTATATAAAGGCATGGATAAAAATTGGGCCCACTTGAGGAGTTAGATTGTTCAGGATTTCGAATGCTGATTTCTCGAGTCTGGCAGGATCTCCTCATTCAGGAGATTAGCGCAACATAATCCTTTATCCCTCCTACACACTTTAGTCCCCGTGCCTCATCCACATCTAAATCTACATCTCCTTTATATCTACACAGATATGAAAAAGACAGATTGATACGGACAGAGCGTTGGGGGAATAAAAAGCAATAGTGAGAGAGATAGGCTAAATAAACAAGCAAAAAAAACGGCAGTATACAAAGAAGAAAATTAAACAAAGATGGAATAATGCGCACCCTATCGTAGTCATCGACGTTCAAATTGCCGCCATCATAGTCACCCCTACCCCTAGCCTCTTCACCACCATTCTCATGCCTTTTCTATACCAATCTTTCTCATCAGCCAGTTCTTCCCACGACTGAATGCGGTTGTAATAATAACGTTAAGGCAGTTTCGCGAGTTTTATGGGCGAGTCTCGCCTGAGTGAAAAATCGAGGGGCAAATTTGATGAATAGGAAATTGGCTTCTCCTGGGAAAGAACAAAATCGCTCAGAATTTCATTCCCATTGACGCATTATCTTTGATTCCTTCTTTGCGTAAAATGTGCGTGTGAGTGCATATGTATGTGTATTGTGTATGCATGGTATGTTTGCGTGTGTGTGTGTGTGTGTGTAACATATATGTGTGAGTATGATATGTAAGTGTGTGTAATATTTATATTTCTGTGTGTGCAACATGTATGTGTGAGTGTATTACGTATGTGTGTGTAACACTTATATTTGTGTGTGTGTGTGACATGTATGTATGAGTGTGATATAGATTGTTGTGTAATATTTATGCATTTGTATGTACGTAATGGTATGTTTGCAATATGTGTAATATGGCTGTGAGTGTAATATGTACGTATGTGTAATATATATGTGTATGTGTTGTGAGTGGAGTGTTTGTGTGTATTTTGTATGACGAGCCTGTGTGTCTGGTACATGGTGTGTCTGAGTGTATTATTTATGGTGTGTATGGTGTGTTGGTATGTGTTATGTATGGTGTGTTAGTGAGTGTTATGTTTGGCATATTAGTATGTGTTATACATGGTGCGTGTATGGTGTATGTTTGTGCGTATATAATATGTATGTGTTTGTGTGTGCAATGTGTATGATGTGTGTAATATGTATGGTTTGTGCAATATGTAAGGTGTATGTCTCTATGTGAATGGCTAATATGTGGAGAATATAAGCACCGTGCTTGTGTACGTGTGTTTGTTATATGCAGGTATGGTAATAATCTCCTTTGGTATCAAAAGCTTATAGAAGAGCTGTAAAATTTGTACCTTTCATATGATTCAATCAGCTGGAATTGTACTCGTAAAAAATAACGGGATTATTTTCAGAGTATCTGTTTTTAAGATCCAAGTGTCGCTGAACGACCTAAAATCAAGATATAGCTACTCGGCATTACGACTATGATGTCAGGACAGTATTGTTTTTTTACTGTTATGTCATCGATAATAGATAACAGAAATTATGGACAGAAAAAGAAACAAACAGAAAAGGTCACACTCTTGTCAGACTCCTGTCCAAGTCTGGAATTGACTTTGTTTTTCGACCAGAGCGACAATAAGAACAATCCTCGCCACATTTAGGAGAGTAAGCTCCCCACTGTTTATCTGTGCCATCACATTAAACCAAACTAATAGGAGATCAACATTCCCCCACCGTGATTTGAAATCCTGACCATTTAATTAGTAGGCAGCTCTCTTACCGACTAATCAAAATTGTCATACGAAAATGTATGTTGAAATACCCAAGGGCTTACTCCATTCTAATAAATAAATACCTTTATGAAATTAATGTTCCCCTATCGTGATTTGAAATCACTATCAAGTGACTGGTAACAGAATCTCTTACCGACTGAGCCAAACTGACAAGTCGTAGAATAACTATGGATCTATTCATTATATATACAATTAAAAAGTTACAGTAACCATACCAGTCGGAATAGAAAATGGAGTGTTATTTAATCCAGCAGCAACCAGACTTGTTTATTTGATAGATAGATAGATAGATAGATAGATAGATAGATAGATAGATAGATACATACATACATACATACATACATACATACATACATACATACATACATACATACATAGAAAATTTATCTATTAACTACTTGTAAATGGAACCCATTCTTTCATGCATTAATCTTGAATATTTATTTTTAAGATATCAAATATTTGCTAATTCCCTTTTGAGGCCACAAATCGTGAGTCAACAATGGGGAGAGGGATGAACTGACTTTTCCATTAACCAATTAGCTGCAGAAGCAGTGACAGGGAGCCAAAGAAAAGGGGCCCCATATCTACCAAGGACTGCGAATCTCCATGAAACCTCTCATGAGAGGAAGAAATCAAGCGAAGAATCACACTAGGTTGGCAAGCTTTCAGTAGAGCACGCTCAATCTCCAAGAGCAAGAAAATCCCATTAGTTCGAAAAAGAAGGGTATACAAGCGGAGCATCCTCCTCATAGTCACCTATGGAGCTGAAATATAGAATCTTATCAAAAGATTGGCCCTCAAACTGCTAACCATGCAACGAGCTATGGAGAGAATCGTGCTTAACATCACAAGAAGAACGATACAATAAATTAGAAAAAACAGGGGCCAGAGATATCATAGAAACTTCAATTGTAATGGGCTGGTCGTGACGCGTGTCACCTTTTTTTTTCCGTAGAGCAGACTTGTAAAGGTGATTCTTACCTAAAATCATTTTCTACTTAGAGTCACGTGATCTGGCAGTGATGGCCTTCAATCTTCCACAGAACATTCAGTTCTTGTCTAAAATACGTAAATAAAAATAATTCTAAAAAGTATGAATGTATACGCTAGGAAAACATTACATTGCAGCATGGCTGATATGTAAAAGAATAAAATCACTCGTGTGTCTTTGTGCAAGAATCTGGCGCAATAACGTTTTGAGGGAACCAAAAATTAGACTCCGATGAAAGATTCGTGTTTTGGCCAACTCTGATAATGACGTTATTTTTACGGATGTAAATAAATGGCGTTTTCAACGAATGTTACTTGTTATTTCTAAATGGTATAATTTGATTGAAACAATAAAATAGTCTCAATATTTCTTTGTACGGCTTTATTTCAACAATACGAAATAAATTCAATCAAAATACTAACAATGCAATTTAATTTCTCGTTACATCACCGTCTTTTTTCTATTTTTGCACAAATAAATTCATAAATGAAAAGTTACGATGGATTTTCAAGTGTTTCTCTTCTTTTTTCTAACGATCATTCTCGAAATTTAGGCTTACAACGTTATTATTTCATCGAATAACCTTAGCCATCAAAGATGACAACCTGTTCGATCCTTTTTTAGATTTGCGTATGTTTACGTGTTTGTTTATGTGTTTGTGTGTTTGCTTGTATGTTTCTGTGTTCCATCGCTCCTGGCCCTACCGTTTTGTCAATAGACTTGAAAATTAATGTCAGCACTCTACTACATCCCTTTTGAATATGATTTTTTTGAATTTTTGGAAAAAAAAAGCATTTCTGACTTTTTGAGAGCCTCATTTTAACGAGTATAGTTTATTAATATATATTAGTATAAGATCTAAATGTTTCTATTTGTTTCTATTTGTTTCTTTATTTCTGTTGTTTTAATGCCAATGATGTCATAAATAAATTGTAATCTAACCATATCTATTATTCGAGGGAATTTCTTTATATAATTTCAGATCTTGATGCCCCAATAATTCAATTATTGACCGCGGGTGGCGGAATTTTTTTTCTTTTGGAACAATAGAAAATTGATCTAATCAAAATAATAATAATAATGATAATAATAATAATGATAATAATAATAATAATAATGACATTTATCATTATTATTATTATTATTATTATTATTATTATTATTATTATTATTATTATTATCATTATTATTATTATTATTATCAATATTTAGTACCAGTGATGATAGTTGCACTTGGAATTGTACTAAAGCCACTGAAGGCGGGATTGGAGGAATAAGGAGATTGAGACTTTGCAGACCACAGCACTGCTAGGGACTGCACAAATGCTGGGGAAAGTACTACAATCATGTGAAACTGTAAACCACAGCACTACTGTGGACCGTGAGAGTCTGAAGAGGAGGGCTGGTAAACTTAGGATACTTAGTGTCACTCAGCCACCAGCTATGACCACCACGCAACTGGTGTGAATAATGATAATTGCAAAAAAACAGGGGAGAGCTTGAGATGCTGTTCGACGAAGTAAAAGAATAAAGTGATAACATCGGAATGGAATTTGGAAAAGAGAAATGTGCAATCATAGTAATGCACAAATGAAGGCTCATAATGGCTGAAGGAATCGAACTCCTGGACAACAGTAAGATTAGAGCACTGACTGCACAAGACTGATACAAATACCTGGGTGTCCTTGAATGTAACACGATAAAACGGGAAGAGATGGAGAAAATAAAGAGAGAATACTTTAGAAGGATAAGGAAAATATTAGAGACCAAATTAAACAGCAGAAATCTAATAAAAGGAATGAACACCTGGGCTGCATCAGTAGTGAGATACACAGGACCATTCCTAGGATGGACAAGGGAAGAACTCCAATCAATGGACAGACGAACAAGGAAACTCATGACAATACATAAAACCTTAGAGATGATACAGATAGACTATACATTAAAAGAAAAAAAGGTAGCAGGGGGCTCGTCAGCACAAAGGAGATCTAGAAAAGTATGTGCAAGCAAACAGTGAAAAAATCATAAAGAGTGCACGGAACAACGCAACAAACAACAAAGTAGACAACAATGGAACGGCACAGCAAACTAGGAAAGAAAAATGGGAAAAGAAAACATTGTACGGAGAGTTCAAAAGACAGATACAGAGGTGGTAGATGAAAGATCGTGGACATGGTTACGAAAAGGAAACCTGAAAAGAGAAATAGAATCGCTCATCATAGCAGCTCAAAACAAAAGGCATCAGGACGAACTATATAAGATCAAAAATCGACAGAACACAGACAAACAGCAAATGCCGCATGTGCGGTGAAAGAGATGAGACCGTAAATCACATAACTAGTGAATGTATTCAACTCGCCCAGAAGGAGTATAAGCACAGAAGCGATAGAGTAGCAACAATGATACACTGGGAACTGAGTAGACGAATGGGATTCAACCATGCGGAAAAGTGGTATCAGCACAAACCAGAGGCAGCCCTGGAGAACGGCAACCACAAATTACTCTGGGACTTTGACATCCAAACTGACCACCTCATCCAGGCAAGAAGATCGGACTTGGTAATCGTAGACAAGAAGAGGAAGATCTGCCAAATAGTAGACGTTGCTGTACTTGCAGACCATAGAGTAAAGGGGAAGGAGAGTGAAAAACTGGAAAAATACGAGAGAACTGAAGAAGATATGAAACATGAAAGCCAGGATAAGGAAAATATTAGAGACCAAATTAAACAGCAGAAATCTAATAAAAGGAATGAACACCTGGGCTGTGTCAGTAGTTAGATATACAGGACCATTCCTAGGATGGACAAAGGAAGAACTCCAATCAATGGATAGGCGAACAAGGAAACTTATGACAATGCATAAAGCATTACACCCTAGAGATGATACAGATAGACTATATGTTAAAAGAAAAGAAGGTGGCAGGGGGCTCATCAGCATAGAAGACTGTGTCCAGAGAGCTAAAGTAGTCCTAGAAAGGTATGTGCAAACGAATAGCAAAGAAATCATAAACAGTGCGAGAGATAGTGCAACAAACAACAAAGTAGAAAACAATGGAACAGTACAGCAAACAAGAAAAGAAAGATGGGAAGAGAAAAAATTGTATGGCAAGTTTAAAAGGCAGATACAAGATGTAGCAAACGAGAAATCATGGACGTGGTTACGAAAAGGAAACCTTAAGAGAGAAACAGAATCGCTCATCATGGCAGCCCAAAACAAAAGCATAAGGACAAACTACATAAAAACAAAAACGGACAGAACACAGACAAACAGCAAATGCCGCATGTGCGGAGAAAGAGATGAGACAGTAAACCACATAACTAGTGAATGTAGTCAACTCGCCCAGAAGGAGTATAAGCATAGACACGATAGAGTAGCAACGATGATACACTGGGAACTAAGTAAACAAATGGGATTCAACCATGGGGAAAAGTGGTATCAGCACAAGCCAGAGGCAGTTTTGGAGACTTACAACCACAAACTACTCTGGGACTTTGACATCCAAACTGACCACCTCATCCAGGCAAGAAGACCGGACTTGGTAATTGTAGACAAGAAGAGGAAGACCTGCCAAAGATTAGACGTTGCTGTACCTGCAGACCATAGAGTAAAAAAGAAGGAGAGTGAAAAACTTAGCAAGATAATTAAGGAAGATGTGGAACATGAAAACCAGGGTAGTACCGGTCATAGTGGGCGCACTAGGAACTGTCCCCAAAACGCTGAGGGAGAGACTGGAGGAGATCGGGATTAGGGGAAGGATTGAGACCGTACAGATCACGGCACTACTGGGAACTGCACGGATACTGAGGAAGGTGCAAGAGATATAAGGACTGCAACGAATTGTAGCCCTGACATGATAGGTGAAAGAAAGGGGAGACGTTAGCTGAAGACCTGAGGAGACTTATTGTCACTCAGCCTTCAGCGATAACCACTGGGCAACCGGTGTGAAACTGTAAATCACAGAATTACTGCGACCTATGAGTACTAGGAGAGGAGGGCTGGAGACTTGAGGAGACTTGCTGTCACTCAAACTCTAGCGGTTACCACCAGGCAACTGGTGTGAGATTCCAAATAATAATAATAATAATAATAATAATAATAATAATAATAATAATAATAATAAACAACCTGAAAAGAGAAACAGAATCGCTCATCATGGCAGCCCAGAACATGTATCAGGACAAACAATGTCGAAACAAAAATCGACAGAACACGGACAAACAGCAAATGCTGACCATATGAGGAAAGAGATGAGACTGTGAACTGATTTACTTGTGAATAGGGTCAACTAGACCAGATACTGGCACGATATAGTAGTATTAGTGATACACGGGGAACTGAACAAATGAATGGGATTTAACCATGCAGAAAAGTGGTACCAGCATCAATCGGAGACAACCAGATAAACACTATAGATGTTGGTGGAGCTACGAACCACAGCGCTTCCGTGGTCCGTGAGGGAGATATGAGAGGAAGACTGGAGACCTTAGGAGAGTTACTGCGAGCCAGCTTTCAGCGATAACCACTGGACAACTGATATGAAAGTGTAAACCACAGCACTGCTGTGGACTGAGAGTGTGGAGAAGAGGGCTGGAGACCTGATGAGACTTACTGTCACTCAGTCTCCAGCTGTGACCACCAGGCAACTGGTATGAATAATAATAATAATAATAATAATAATAATAATAATAATAATAATAATAATAATAATAATAATCCTTGCCAAATGCAATCTGGGCTCAATCTCAAAAATCGAACAGTTGGACATCAAGACAGACATGCGAGTTTTCCTAAAATCTAATCTCCTTGGAGCAGCCCTCATTTCAAGAAAAGTACCCTACCAGCTCATTAAAACTCTTTAGATTCTGCCTCGAAAAGACCTTCAGAAACCTAGACTGGGAAAACAAAGGAACCAGAACAGACGGCTGAAAGTAATCTCGTATTTGCAGACAACATCGTCCTTTTTGCTGAGAAACTCCACGACCTCCAACTAATGCAGGATGAACTGAACGAAAAAAGCAAGAGAGTCGGACTTAACATGAACTTCAACAAAACTAATGTCATGTGCAACAATCATGTCAGGAAATAAACACACAACGATCAATTTCGAAAACGCAAAGCTGTACAAAGTAGACCACTACATCGACTTAAGACAATATCAGATGGAAAGACAGCATAATATATTAAGGTGAAAACAGGAGTTTGAAACATCATAGAAACTATTAAAAAGCCCAAGTGGCAATGGGCTGATCATGTTGCAAGAATGACAAACAACCAATGGGCATCACAACATGGATACCCAGAGATCAAATGCAGAACTGAGACTGGCAGCATATGAGGTCGGTAGACGAACCGAACAGGTTCAGAAAATATTGAATCTTCGACGCCCACAAATGTGGCAAATTCTGAGGAGGCTTTATGTCCAATTACAGACGGTAAATGACAGGTGATGATGATGATGATGATGACTCTCTGTCTAAGGTCTTTTGTTAAGGTTTGACAGTTGCTCACAGACTGAAGAACCGCTATGCGTACTGTGCAAAAAAATATATTTATGATAAAGATAATGTACGTTATTTTGCCTCGAATCCTTACTGGGTGCCTTAATAAATTCAGTTTTGTTTGTTATTATTCTTGCGTGATCGATCTGTTGAATGCTGATATTTATGGAATCAGTCTGGTACAAGGCTATGGATCGAAATCAGTTGACCAGCCATGATCTACGAGACAAGCATACTAACAATCTCTTTATTGTGAGTTCTTTGTATTAACTAAGCTTAACTTTATCCTACTCATCAGCCTCACCAACAAATGATCAGTCTTTTAACATCTGTTGGATATCGACCTCGAACAAAATCTCCCGATCTCTCTATCGTGGGCATCGCAGTGCCCATATGTCCTGTACTTTTCTAAACCGTCACGCAATCTCATTTTCTGTCGACCACAGTTTTGCGTATGGCTTCCGGGGATCCACGTTGTGAGTCGTGATGTCCAGCTGTTGTATCGTATTCCTGCAACACGACCAGCCCGTTTCCATTGGAGCTTTCTAATGGATTCTAGGATTTATCTGACATGATAAGCTTAACATGGCTTAGCCATAAATGTGAGACTCACGTTGAAGACCGAACTCATTGCAGCAGTAACGGCCTGCAAGGTAAGCTTTCAACTACCGCTTCAAGGCGAAGCACCCTCTCGCAATTTATTAAGCATACTTTAGCCTGACACAAGGCCACCACAGTCAAGTAACCTATCAGGATTACTGACTACATTGGCAAACTGATCTGCGAGATACCAAATATTGAGACATGGTAGGCACCTTTCAGTATTTAGTTTAGCTTTGTCTGGTACGTAGTAACAACAATGGAGTCCTCAGTAAGGAACGAACGAACTTGCAATAATCCCAATGGTCTAAAAGAACCATATCTCTAACAACCAGTTCACAGCTTCTGTCTTCTGCAGTTTCTAAGACTAGGGTAGTGCACGTTTATAAAATGCATGGTTGGAAAGGGCTGGACTTTATTGTGTTGAGCCAGCTGCCATAATTTGACATGTAAAATAATTTTCTGTCCGTCGTACGGAACTACGACTTTGAAGTATTTCGGTTACGTCTCTTTGGTGTTGTCGATATTGATATTTTATTTGTAAATTTAGATCTTCCTGCAATTTAGATATTTCACATCTAAATATAGATCTACTGCTAATTTAGATTTTTCATACCTAGATTTAGATCTTTTACCAACTTAGATAATTTACATCTAAATCTATACCTATCATTTAGGATGATATATCTATAATCTGTATTTTTTAATGTTTTTACTGAATTCCTCAAGTACCGCTGATGCAAACAACTTCAAAGTTGACACTGCAATGCCTTGTTTACTTATTGATTTTTCTGGTGAATGTCAACTTCTTACAACGTACAGTTGACGAGTAAACGCATACAGGCACTTCTTCAGTTGTAGTTAGATAAACCCCCTTACCTGCTAATGACGGAAATCTCAATTCTATGGCTAACTGAAGTTAAATATTGATGGCGACTAAGTACTATCAATGAGCCAGAGTTTTTTTATTGCTGTAGATAACTATTACTCTTCGTCACATGTCGCGGTCAATACGTTAATCTAGTCCGGCTTAGAGCCTAAAGTTTAGAGTATCTTGTGAAGCTTGAACTGTATACACCAGCAATAAACTTTGTGACCACTACTTACCAAATGAGCCGCGAACCCCTTCTCTGCGCCCCAATCCGTTTCCAGCGGACATTGACTGATTGACTCTGTGATTGGTTGAGTGATTGCTGTAATTGAAGCCGTTAGCTAACAGCAAGAAGGTCTTTAACGGAAAATAGGCGGAGTTTCGATGGTGGCGGTCCAGAGACCGAAAGGCCGGTATCTACTCATCTGAGGCGATTTATCACACCAAAAGTGACGAGAACTTCAGGCCTGCCAAGTTAAATTGGTGGTTCCGATCCGGACGAGGTGGGGTGAAGGGGGGGTCTCTGAAAATTGAAGTCGGGGTTGGAGAAAGTGAGGTACTGTTTCTTGATGCGGCTGTTAACTGAACGCTGGGTCCCCAAATTCGTGCAACAGCGAGCCATTAAATTCGGTTTTACAGTCGTTTTGAGATTTATGAGAAGATCCGGAGTGAGGGTTTCGTTGCCAACGAACTCCTTTGTATATTGCCTTCGACGCCCAACTGCTGTGACCGTCAGTCTTGGTCTCAATTGATTGCCAGGTGCGAGTACCGGTTGACCTTTGATACAGTGGTTGGTGGTAAATCTTCGATTAATACTAATCCATAAATGATTGGGGGCGATTACCCGACCTGTGTGTGTGGGCGGAGACAGGTATACCCCACTTTTCGAAAGTTCGATTTACGCCACTTCCCCACTTTCATAAAGAAAGTCGAAAAGCAGAAAAATAGCGTACAGATTTTTTTGTTTCGTAGCGAGCCGTTATAGAGACAGCGCACCCCACTTCTATCTGTTTCCTGTACTTTCAACTACCCCACTATCCGACGATTCAGTCAAATATACCATCATCACAATTTGTGGGGTCTTTGAACGCTTAAAATGTTCCCATATAAATTAATTGCTATTGCCTCTTCGTTTACGAAAGGTTTTATTGGAACGTTCCACTTTTGGATGTCTGTAGATAGATTCATGATCCTGTGAGTAGAGCAGGTTTACAAGAACATGAATCATTGAACTGGGAGAGTTCGAATGCACTTCTCATTCCAGGTGGATCGACCTACTTTAAAAATGAGCATTCAAAATCGTGACTGCTAGCTGAACTCGTCTTCTTTCAAACAAGTACAAAGCCAAATGAAAGAAATGTATTTTCAAGATTATGTTGCGTCGAAATTGTAAATAGTGGGAGTCTGTCCGTCAGTCTTGATCAACATGATTTGAAATCAAAGCGTTTAACAACTTGAAGTTAAATTTCATTCCACATTTGAAGTGTTGGTACCTGCATGGTGGGTCTTTTTTATTTTCAAATATCTAGAAGCATCGTCACCATCGTCATTACCCACGACTGAATAAAGGCTTTCCCATCTTCTTCAATGACGAGCGTGACTGCGTCAAGCTCTGCTGTGTTTTACCGGTAAAACCTTTTTATTCTATCTCTCCATGTGGTGTCTGGCCTTTTCCTACTGCATTTACTATCCCATGGGGATCAATCTATTAGCTTTTTTCTCCATTTTCTCCTCTTCTCGCTATGTGCTCAATGCATCTCCATTTTTGTTGTTAAATTGAACGATATCCTTCACCCTTCACACACAGATCCATGTTGTTCCTTTTCTATCCTAACATTGCTCTTTCCATTGCTATCTACGCTATTCTGGATTAGTTTTTGAGTTTTTTAGTACCAAGACTGACCAACAAATGCTTAGAGTATTTAATAGGAAGAAAAAAACTGAATTGACCCAACTGTATGATTTTTGTAGATATTAATATTCCCATCATTGCTTGCAGAATTGGAAAAAATATCTGATTAGCTAGACATTATATGATAAGCCTTGAAGTAAACAGAAAAAAATATATTTGTTTCCAATATCTATCCGCTGCTTACAGTCTCACAGACACCTGTCAAGGTTGTCAACTGTCAACTGAGGTAACAGCTACCTTGCCAGCACCTGAAAATTCTCTGCTTGATCTTTCATCGAATCTGATATCAACAAAATCTGACCCCGTCCGTGTGTTAGGTCTATTTCGCAGAATCCCAAGAAATTTAGTGAATTCCCCGAACGTTTTGGGAATTTCATGAAAGCTCTAGTTTCACAATCAGTGTAGAAATGATTAACATACTTATGATACTGATCATTTCTATTGTAGTGACTTCGATCCTCACTAGGTGCCCGAGTACTGTTTCTTTGTGTCAAACTAAGCCAAAAACTCTGTAAATCTCGAGTATATTCTGCTTCAGTATTTGCAGTGTATATACACTACAGTTTAGTTTAGTTTGACACCAGGCCACATTGGTGAGCCACCTAGTGAGGGTCGAATTCATTACAGTAGTAATGACCAGCATTAGAAGCTCGTTGACAATTACTACACTGAATAAAAAACTAGGAATTCCATAAACTTATTGAAATGTTCGAGGATTTCACAAGCTTACTAGTTTCACTCAAATTTCATTGAATCTACTGTCAACAGTCAATAATTGAAATCCTTGCGTCAAAATTTAAATGTATGTCAAACGAAATCCGTCGATGGAGAAATATGGTCAGAATAAATTCTTTTCATAACATCTGTATTGTTTTCCACTGGAAAACATGTAAAATATAATTTTAAAAAAACATTGAGAAACATTGAGATTCTGGAAAATGTGGACGCTATTAATAAACCTGTCAAGATAAGGTCCAAAAAGGTAAAAGCAGAGTCTAGGGGAGTACCAATGCCAATTTCCAGGTCTGTAGACAAAAGGGTAAGGGCAAACAGACAAACACACAAAAACGCATAAACAAACATACAAAAATACGCATATATTAAAAAAAAATGTTAAAACCCTTCGCCACCTTTGGTGGCAACGGTTGTTCAAGATAGATATTATATAGAAAAGTATATACATTTTAAAATGGCTTGAAAAATCATTTTTTTTACCGAATTTGCAGGTCAAATTTGATCTTATGTCTAAATTTGACCTGATGTTGTTCTTTATTAATCGTTGCAAATCTTAGCTTCCGTCTTGACTTCTTTTTCCATTCTTTGTATCAATATACATGAAAATATTTGTACTTGTCTCCAAAAAGATTTCAGATGGTGCTGAAAGACGGAATACATATAATAGTATATACATTTGTAGAAAGCACTCTTTCTCCGGAACCCCTTACTCAAGTCCCCTCTGGATAAAAGTGCTTTAAAACCTGTGTAATCGTTGTATAAAATATAAGGCCTATAATAGAAAAGTATCAACGCGTATCCATACATATACGTGTGTGTGCGTGTGTATCTATATATATATATATATATATATATATGTGTGTGTGTTGTGTGTGTGTGTGTGCGCGCGCGTGCGTGTGTATGTGCGTATCTCTCTCTATATGTATGTACATATATATGGATACATGTTGCATTTCATATAATTAAATCATGTACACTCATATGATAGAAACTCTTTATATATATATATATATATATATATATATATATATATATATATATATATATATATATATATATATATGAGCGTGTGTGTGTATTTTGTATATAACACTTCCCAATGAGCGCACATAAACTGCACTGATCTAATGCAGAAGTTTGATTTGAGGTAGATAACAAAGATACTACACTCTGATCCTAGGCACAGATGCTAATCCATACATACTTAATCACATCATTTTTTTACAGGCACTACGCTACTTTCAAAATACTAATGATCATACACAAAAATATACGTTGGCATGAGTATTTCTGCGTATGTTAATGATGTCTGTGTATGTGTGAGTAATACAAATTTGTTTACTTATTTATCCATGCGTATATAAAATTCGATCTTCCTCTCAAACACGCAAACACTTCTTTCTTATACATACCATGCCCCACCCTGTACTAAACTGTGGGTGTATGCGTGCGTGTTTGTGATATACACCCATATAGACATTTCATATATAAAATAGAGACGTGGGTGCTTTATCTAATTAGTCTAAATGAGGAACAGTTGAATTAGCGCGCCGATCTGATGTGCAACACTGCGAGCAACGTTTATGTCTTCTCAGATACAGAAACCTTCTTAGAGAAAGAATGATGTGCGCAGGAGGTTTTCTCCAGCTCCCCTGCTCCCCTGCTCCCAATAAGGGCCTTCAGGGGATCAATCATTACTTAAAATCGATTTCCCTGACACGTTCTCTCCTTTCGGCCATTTATTTCCTTTACGAAACGTGTAATCATTTGCTTGTAAAAGTTGAACCGTTCAGGAAAGATTTCGATCAATGGTTGGTTGTTGGTATATATATATATATATATATATATATATATATATATATATATATATATATATATATATATTGGAAAGTTCCCCACTTAAAATGTAATTGATTTTGGCAAGTTTCTTCCGGACTTAAGCTTGCACTTACAAGTACAATATCTCCTTCTTTTTCCTTCTCTCTGATCGGCGAGTTCAGTAGAGATTTTACAACAAGATTGTGAACCTAGAGATTTCATGAGACCGCTAGGGATTTAGCGAAATTCCTGAACATTTAATCTAACTATAATTTAAGAAATCTGTGTGTTGTGCATGTGTTTGTGTATTCGTGCGTATTTATGCGAGCGTATGTATAACTTGATTACTGGCCATTGTACGAAGTTGATATTCGCTATATATATTAGACAACACACATTTTGAGTTTGATTTTTTTTTTGTGATCAACGGTTCTCGAGATATCAAATAAGAATTAATAGCTGAATTACATATTATAGATCTTTTATCTATAGTTATAGATAAAAATTTAGGTATAAAATATCTAAATTGGAAATAGATCCAAAGTTAAGTATAAAACATTTAAATCAGCGACACTGAAAATAAGTAACTAAAATGCTTCAAATCCATAGTTTCGTACAACAAACGGAGATGTATTCCTCTAATATAGCAGGCTGCACTACAGAAAATAAAGTCCAGTTCCTTCCAAACATACCCCTTTGGAACAGGTACTGCCCCCGTTTCGGCAATATTATTGAATCCTTAGTTCCTCATTCAGTGAAGTGATGATTACCAAGATTAGGTTGCTGACCATTACCACATTAATGAATTTGATCCTAACCGGGTTTCCCACTACAGTGGCCTTGGGTCATACTAAGTTCAACTTGGTCAATATCAGGTATATCCTGCTTCAGTATTTATAGAGAGTATATTTCAGGAAATCACCAGTTTCACACGCTTATTGTAACAGAGACATTCTACAACTGAAAAGCACTCGAAGAACGCATACTTTTGCCACTGCAATACACTAACCAAACAACTGAATGTAAATCAATTCTTATTTCTATTATTATTCGGACAATTTTGGTTGTTTTCCATACAACGTTTCGGTCGTTGTACTCTACGGCCTTCATCAGGTAACAGTGAGGGAAGTAACGAACCGAACCCTTTATCTAACTGACGGGGGTAGATAGACCGCATTCCCCTCTTAGTAGTAGTATTTCCGAATTATTATTGTCTCACACTGGGATAGAACCTAGAACCATTAGATTACTTGCAGTATTTATGTCTGATTCTCTAACCACTACACCATGTGTCCATTCAGTGAAACAGTAAATCAGTTCATATATAACTACGGGGTATGCAAGTTTCGATTTTCCGTATTTCTGGCCATTCTGTTGATATATGAAAAAATATCGTAATCGAGATATATTCTAAATTGAAAAGAAATGTAGTGTACATTTACTAAGCTTACTTCAATACAACCACAACATCAAATGAGATAAAATGAAAGAAGGACAAAGTGTATCACAATCATCCAAGAGGGTATAGCTGAATCGAAGAATTAGTGTGGTAACTACTCTTTGTGGCGTACGCGTCGGGGTTGCGCCTGGGTAACACTATAATGATTGCTCAATTTTGTTCATCTTTTTATCAATATATTTGTCATTTTAATAAATCTATATTGACTTAGACTTGTTAACTCTGAAGTGATGTGCACTAAATTGCTTCGTCTTTCACAGACTATAAATTTAAAATTCTTCAAAACTTTTACGCTGGGCCATATCAATACTTTGCCCTTCTAACGGGACATTTCATAAGTGAAATGGTCACAATTGTGGCCAACCAAAGCCCCAGCACGGAAAAGGGTTCCAGGGATGGAAGGCACTCAGCAAATAAGTAGTTAGTTCGATAATTTGCTGCATTTAATGATAATCGTTCAGTAAACTCAACGACGGTTTGATTGCATCTCGTTCTATTTTCGACCTGACCTAACATCGCTCGGTATATAACAGAAGAAAGTTTTTTTTTCTTGTATGAATGCTCTACTTTGAGATAGTTGGGAAAACATACATTGAAATTTATGTATACATATAATTAGACAGATGTGAAGAGACTGTTTAAATTGAATGCTGCAGACATACAAATCACTGGGCAATGTACATGTATATTTATGTAGATACTTTAGATAAAAGGATAGGAAAATAGTCGAGATTGGAGTAAAGGAATCGTGCACTCTCGTGGGTCTTCATACTCGAGTCAAATGCGCCCGAAGGCAAAGATGGCTACGGGATGTCTGTTCTGTTTTGTAAGGCGATCGTCTGCTTACTTTTGACCTTTCAGAGGGTACAAAAGCGGTTTTCTATTCAAATTGAGTCTTGGCACCTCTCTCCGTATTCAGACCAAAGCTGATCACTTTACCAATGATTTCTCAATATTTGAAGAACACCGATCGATTGTGCCACTCTCGTGAATAAGGACCTGAAAGATCAACATTCGAAGTCTTCCCATCTCCAATCTATACAGGCCGTTAAGATGGACACGAATGAATACGAATCAGCATAATAAAGAGTTTTTTTGTTGATAATTCCCATTTTTGTCATTCTTACCTTATTGTTTTTAAAGGCTAGTCTGACAAGTGATCTGTACGTTGGCTTTTAAAAAAGGATGGCCTGGGAGGGTTGTCAGTGGTTAGGAATTGATGCTAGTATTACTGAAGTACAGGGTTATTAGACTAAGTTATTTGAACTTTGAGATGAAGTAGTTTCATTATCAATTTTCGACTATTCTACTTTGTCCTATAGCTGCTTTTATCAAAACTTTCTTGGTCGAATCTCTTCCAACCGTTAAGATAACGATGTTACTTCTTATACTACCTATCCCAGCCGCCTGCCACTGAACGCTTGAGAAGAAAGAGATATGTGTCGACAGAATCCGTTCAAAACTTATGTCTTTTGTTAGAGGTATTTATCCCATTTATTATAAGAATGGATGGGGATTCTTTAATCTGGAAACCTTTTGTTTTCTTTTTTTTTTAAACAACCGGATATTTTTTCTTTCAAAAGGAAACACTTCGAAACGAAGTGGGATTAAATTAAGGCTAATTATATTCGACTCCTTTGATTACTTCAACTTGACCCCACCTCGTTATCATTTGTAATCTAGAACTAATTACTTTCAAAGTAAAGGAAAATAAACGAATGCAAACAGTGGTAGTAACAATAACCACAGCTAATAGTTGTAGTTGTAGTAACATAAGTGTTGAAAATTTAAAGCAGCGATGGTCAGTGTGTGCTGCTGCTGATTTCGCAGATATAGGAAGAGTAATACTTTTTTTTCTCGTCACGTATCACTTTTCCATCACGGGATCGCTGGCAGAACCGGTGTTGGTGGCTGGTGTGGATAATATAAAAAGCCACATCCCTAAACTAAACAACGTAAAGTAGAAATGAAGAATTAGCTTCCAACGAGATGTGAACTCCCATCATCCCATGTCCAGGGAGCTTGTCTTTAATGGACGATACCCAAACTATTTCGGCGACAGGAACCTCATGGTTAAGCAGGGCTAAACATTAATCATATTTATGCTCCTCAGAGCCAAGCTACAAACTATAACTTTCAGAGACTTATTATATATTTGAGATTATGTATTAATATATTATCAAGAAACTATTTCGATAAATGTATTAATACTAAGGCTAAAGTTAAAAAGAATTGTTGCCACAAAAACACTCTGGCCATAGAGCTGATCTCGGAAGCCGAGAAGCAGATCTATCCTTTGGAACTCACTGTTCCCTGGAAGGACAGCATCGAGGGGGCCAACCGGGCGCAAAAACAAGAAAGCACGCTGAACTAGTGTAAGAAAGTTGGAGCCATGGTTGGCGAGTGACGTGCGAGCCCAATTACGAGGGGCTGGGGATTCACAGGCAAATATCCCTTGGAGGGTTGCAAAATGCTGAGATTCACAGGGGGCCAGCGAGGTGTCATTAAGTTGGCTACTGAGACACAGTCACCTTGAAGCAATTCCCACTCACGATAGATGAATGATAAGAAGACAGATCTATTTAGTCACTGAGTAGAAATCGTCATGTGACCAACGTCTTTTGACAGCATGCAGTATTGGATGATGAATTTTAAAAAAATTGAAAAAAGGGGTGATCGAACTATAGGATATTTCTCTCACCTTTTGTTTGATGGTTAAGAAGTCTGAGTTTTCGAAAAAAATCTAACGTGAAGACTGCTTGACACAAAGTAAGGGAGTGATTTTGCATAGACTTATATGGTAAATTGAAACCTAGTCATAAAATCTTTTTTGAATAGGGTATTTTTAAAAAGTTTTATTCTAGACTAAATGTTTGAATTTTCGCTTACATAACCAGCCAGAATGACTAAAAACCGAATAAAACCTATGTTAACAGTTTTGGTTGACGGTTTCTAATAATAGCAACACCATTATCTTATTGCCAGTTTTTTATATCACGTCACCAGTTGTTACATTTCCTGTGTTGTTGTACTTCTTAGCTCGTATAAATCAATCATCGTAGTCAGTTAAGGTTTTATATTCATATTTCATGAACGTTTGATTCCAAGACTTGTTTTAAGACCAAGTTAGGTACAATGCATTGTGGCAGTTTGTCACTCGTTCTCTGTAGTCACAATCTCACTGTTATCAGATGTACTTACAAGAGGCGTGGTATACAACATCAATTGATACTCTAGTTTAACCTTTTTTCATATAGTTGGGAAGAGTAATAAGATGGCAAGCGTATGATGTAAATAGCAGCAGCAGCAGCAGCAGTAGTAGTAGTAGTAGTAGTAGTACTGATGGTGGTGGTGGTGGTGGTGGTGGTGGTAACTCTACTTTCCCACAAACACCAATGATTATATTTAATTGCTTCTGGAGTTTTATATTTAAAAGAGAATTATGTATACATATACACCTGGACGTGTGCGTGTCTTTATAAGACATTATGGAAAAAAAAAATAAGAGATCGGGCAATTTTTAGCTGAAAGTGAAAGGTCAAGTGATAAATTATTTAATATTGGGAAAGATGGTGATTGTATCTGATCTTCCAGCCTGTATAGGTCAAAGTTCAGCTCTATTAAAAGATCAAACGACTCCAAGTTTACATCACCGAGAGCAATCAAAAAAAGTACTTTTTTTTTTTCTAAATTACATACGTCGTCCTTATTTTTTTATGTTATCAATTTTTGAACGGTTAGAAGCGGCAACCTTTTTGAACAGTGATCAATGTAAAATTGGTTTGGAGAAGAGACAAATTAACAACTGGTGCCCAAAGCGGGTTGGAAATACAGAAGATATTTTGCCAAAAGCGGGAAAATATCGTTTCCATTTTGACTCTCAATACTGACCAGACTTGAAAATCGATCCAAGCCTACGATTCGTCAATCCTTTAATAATCATCACCGAATTACGTTGTAAAATGAATATTTGAAGATTGTGGTTCAAAAACGCAGAAAGTGCCGTTTGGAAAATAAATGTCTATTTAAATTAAAAATCAAATTCATGACGAGAACTTCATCTTATTAAAACCTTACAGATTGAATATGTATAAAAAGATTGTACTAGAATGAAAAAATGTTTCAAGTTAATTTAATTAAACACATTTCATTTTCTTTTTTACATGCCGCTTATCGCATTTTGGAACCACAAAATTTTAATTTTTGTGTAAAGTAGATGCTTTTTTTCATCATTAGACCACGCATTTATTGATATACAACCATATATGAGGTGCTACTCGAAAGTTCAGAGAATTTGACCATAGAACAAAATTACTTACCTCGTTCCTGGTTTCCAGTCTCCTTCAATGTAGTCATTTGGGACGTATACAATGATCTCACAAAAGGCAATGGTATTAGTCAGAATAATTCAAGGAATAAAATGTATACATACCATTACCTCGGTATTCTTTCTTTGCATGGTTTTGTGCTTTGGACAATAGGAACAGGAACCTTCCTCTTCTCCTCTGGTTCATCTCTTATATCCCCCTCCCTTCTTCTTCTTCTTCTCCCCAGCCTCCTTTTTTGTCTCTTTTCCTCATGTTCTCTTCCCCATCATCGTTCTTCTTGCTCTTTCCCTCAAACTCTCCCTTTCTTCTCTCTTATCCTTTTTAGTTTTTTCTGCTGTTCATCCTTCTTCTCATCTCTCTTCTTCTCACTCTTTCCCTCAACCTCTCTCCTCTCCCTTCCTCTCTACCCCCTCCTCATCCTTCTCTCTCAAGACAGATCTCATTTACACATTACATACTTTCTAATAAAAAGACAACACTCATCCATGGATTTAATATTTATTTAGACAATGCAACTCTTAATACCCTGCAAACTTCACTTAAAAATAACAATCTTCAATTTTTACACGTAACTCTCGTTGCAGAGACGTCATTCTGTGGTTTGGATTTTTTCAAATGATTTTTAATTCAGATATGAGTCATTGCTAAACAGGCTTGGTCAACTTCCTTGGTTCTCTTTATGATGATCTGATTTCTGTCTGTATGTTTGTAACCTAAACACAGCAAAAATGGCATATATGTAGCAAGATTTTTCAGCTCAATACCATCAACATACTCTAACTTGGCGAATAAAGCAATTCCCAACCCACTTTATAACTTAATGATAACATTATGAGGTTTTTTGACCTCACTCCGATAATCTACATAGTCAGGATCCGATATCTCAAAGGAGATAACACAGAGTATAATATCTGTTAATCATAGAGAAGTTTCCTTCATTTATTTATTTGCAAATATTTATTACATAAATTTTATAAATAGATAGTTACTTAACATTAAACTTAATGGCCACCAAAGGCAGCCTTTACGAGAGTCCTACTGAAAAAGAGATCTTTTTTCTTAGAAAATTTTTCCTCTTGAGTCTCATTGAAATCAATACTGTGTTAACAATCTGGTAAATCATTAAGTGTGTGCACCCGGCCTCTTTGATCAAGAGAAACAAGCCTGAAACTCAGTGAGTTCTCTCCCTTGCACTAGAATTATGCCACATCTAGCTCCAAAAGAGCAAAGTTTGAAAATTTCCTTCTAGTATGTCAGCCTGTCAGTCAATCATAAAAGCAGGTCTTGGAGGCTTTTTACCAAGTTGTAGGCTCAGATGATATCAAGATCAGGGACAATGTCAAATTTTAGCCCTTAACTTATCGAGCAGACACAGCTGAGTGCAGGGTAACAAGAGGGTTGTCAGAAAATGGCCAAGATTATGAAAAGAGTCCAATATCTATATCAGGTAGGGGCAATATTTTTCATCTAACAGGCTACATTAGACATTTTTCATCTTTATTTGAGCCAATCATTTACTCAAAAAAATGATGGCCTATGACCGATCTCTATTATACAAGAAGTCGATTCTGTTTATCTGCATGTAACCTCTAAATAGCTGAAAACAGTGCATTGTGGCTACAAGTATTGAATTAAGATACTCTTAAAAGTGCACTAAATCTAAGAATACAAAAAATAAATCTAGGTAATTTACAACTGAATAATGGTGTTCTCTATGTTTGCACTCACAATCATAAATGTAATAATAACTGATTTGTCAACAATGATATCTATTAAATGCTGATTATAGAGTAGTCTCCCTTATTTATATGCAAATGCATAAAAAAATCCAGATTCATTCTGGTCACACCAGATTGCACTTTTTTCCTCTTGAAGGGTGACCTAACAAGTCACAAGATTGTCAAATGAATTATAAAAGCAACATAAACAATTTTCCATATTGGGCCCAATTCAGTCATTAGACTGAGCCAAATCTGGCCCAACGACACAAAGATAGTGGAACCCTTTAAAAGTTATTTGTTGGACAAAGCCAATTACAGCACAAGGCCATGTTCATGGAACGCTGACTGAGGAATGGACAGGTCATGCTTGCAATAACTAGCATCCTGAGTATCATTCTGTCAACTGAGATGATGTAATGGTTAACACATCTTCTTCAAATGCTGAGTATAAGCAAAGTGAGTTGAAAACTCTTGATGAGGGTAAAGCTACCTGCACATCCAACACAGGTGTAAAAAGGCATCACTCGACAGCAAGTGCTGCTCCAGTGTCAAATAATATCGAACCTCCATTTTGATACTATACCTGAACCCTAGAGAGGAATCAGCTAGTCATTGTCTAATGTAAATGTATCAACACATTTGATGATGTCTTTGCTCTGCAGCAGACGGAGATCTAAGAGAGTTTTCCATGTCTTTTCAGGCTCTAAATTGTCCAGGCCAGTGTGTGAATAGCCCAAAGGCCTGCACGATGGAGTGTTAAGTTAGAGTGTGATATGGGCATGGTTAATCTCACCTTTTAAACCAAGAGTTTACATGCTGAGATCCATCAAGGTGATGTGAATAATAGCAAAGCTCTTAGGTCGTAGGTTTAACAGGACTATACTCCTCCTGTAATATCTGTATCAGTCGTATACTGTCAAATATTATAAGTAACATTACATTTCTTCATTTTCAAAACAACAACAACAAAAAAATCAATAGGGAAGGCATTAATTTTTAATTAACTTTTGATAACTACAAATGAGGTAGACTTGTCTGTCTAATATTTTTATTTGTTCTTGGAGTCTGGGGGACGGGGTCAGATGACAGTAGCAATATTTTGCTCTTCTGTTTCCATTCTCTTTGAGCAACTTATCATAATCACTCCTGGCTTGCATTACCAGAGACCCATTAAACATATATTCCGAGAATATATTCTCTACTTTGTCCGTTGCTGCTCTCTTACAATGCTGGATGAGGGGTTAGAATCTGAATTCAGAGTTGTCAGTCTCTTAGGCTGGTTACCAAACAAGGCTGAAGAGCCTAATCTGCCCTGCTATTTATCATAGCAGGGGGAAGTGGTAGATTCATGTCTTTCTTAAGGGCATCAGTGCGAAGTGAAAGCAAACTGTTGCAGCCAGAACTTAGTCAATTTCCTTTTCTGTGCAGCTACCCATTAGGCTACTACTCCTCGTTAATCTACAACAATCATTATTAGCTGAACACAAGGCCAAATGGTGGGAAGATTACGTAGCACTAATCTTCAAAATTGGGAGAGTGAGCTGATCTTGACAATAAGACTCAGTCTTTACTGCAAGAAACTTGGCCATGGGAATTGCACCTTGACAGAAACAACCGGTGAATTTGCTCTCAGTAATCAGGGTTGAAGTCAATGGTATCAATCAATCAATCAATCAATCAATCAATATCATCATCATCATCATCATCATCATCATCATCGGCCTTTTAGCATCCGTCCTTGGACATGATCTTCCCCCAAGATTTGCCAGACCTCTCTATCAATGACATCGCGGAGCTAATACTATCTAATCTTGTCCAGATTGTCATATCATCTTCATTTTTGCCATCCACATTTTCGCATATGATCTCTTGGGATCAATGTTTAGAATCACAATGTCCAGCGCTTGTCTGATATCCTTGCAGCATGACCAGACCTTTGTCATCTGAGTTTTCGAATGTTTTCTTTTCTATATATTTGTTCTCTAATAAAATACGCATTTTTTTTTCAATCTCGTCTCCTGATTTTTCAGCATCCTGTACATTACATCTTCGACTAATTCCTTTGACATAATTAGTCATGGTTCTCAGATTCCCAGGTCACATCCCCTTCCACTAACAATCCTACTTTCCTTTGATTCCTTCCCCATTTTGAATAGGCATATAGTAATGTTTCCTAACTGAAAATTCTGGCTCTTCCTCCCCACCTGGCCAAGTGCCTCCCATTCTAGTATTACTGTTCTAGAAGATATAAGTTTAATAAAATCGTATAAACTTTTTCCTGAATTCAGTCCTTACAAAAACAGGTCTGGTTAGTCACTCGATAGCAATGCTCAAGTGACCAACATCCTTTGGTAGCATGCAGTGTTAGGGGTGATCAACTATAGAAAAAAAGGCATTCAAAGTGACTTCTCAAGCCTTTTGTTGGATAGTGATCATTAGAAAAATCTAATTTGAAAAAAAAACAAACAATTGTGACAGCTGCCAGACACAAACTAAGGGACCAATTTAGCATAAAGTTACATTGCTAATTGAACACTAAAAACCTATTTAGGAGGTAAGTTTTCAGGAATTTTTTTTCTAAGCATAATAAGGAGTAAATGTTCGAATTTTCAGCCTTCTAGCTCCATTGGTACATACACAGCCAGCCACTCCAACTTGAAAACAAGAAGAATTTTTGGAGACAGATTTAGTTGACAGTTTCTAGAAATAATCCAAATAAATCATTCATGTAATGATATTAATTAACATCAACAGAAACGCAATTAGAAAAACTAGAAGCTCCAAAAACAATATTTCCTTCTCTTCCGATTTCCCATCAACACAATTGAACAACCATAGCCACCTAAGGTGGTGAAAGTTTCTTTCTTTCTTTCTTTTTATGCGTGCATATGTGTGTTTGCCAGCACTCCTGGCCATACCATTTTGTCAACTTGAAAATTGGAATCAGTACTCCACTAAACCCCTTCTAAAATGGATTTTTAGAAAAAAAAAGTTTTATAAAGCCTTATTTTAACTGGTTTATCAATAACATCTAGATTCTCTAAAAAACATTTGTTTGTTTACTTCATTTTCAGAGATTTTTCAGTAGAAATGTCAGTGATATCAGAAATAAAATAAATTTGGACCACATTTAATCTTTGATAGCATTTTTTTTACTTGATTTCAAATTTTGATTGTAATGACTAGTTTTACAACTAAGACAAAATGTACCAAAATCAGCAGTTCAACTTATACTCCGGTCAGTCAAAAATAACCAATTCTTTCGCTTACCTTAATACAGCATATAAGAACAATGTGTATTAGCAAGGAATAATGCCCATTCTTTCGACTCAGTTTATTACAATGGTTTTGTATGAAATGCTATGTAGAGAGTATACAATGCGTATTGAGTCATATCTTTCTAGAATCATTTTTCAAGGTTATTTGTCATCACTGATGAGAATATCACTTTTATGAGCTGAAAACAACAATCACAGTATTAAAGATGAAATTAAAATCATATTCCAGTGACAGCTGGTTAAATGCCATAAACAGTGTATCAATAAGAAGAGAACATTTCTCATGATGATGTGATGGCCACGCAACAGACTCGGCTTGTATTCGAGCGTTGATTTTCTAAAATTTTATGCTCAATTCCAAACGCATCTTACAAGTGGTTGACTTACATTTAAGAATATACAGTATAGCATTCATGAAACCTGTCTCTCCCACCCACAAATCACTTTTGCTTAGAAAACCACTATATTCATAATTGTATTATTTAAAACTATACCAGTTCTGTCTGGAAAGACCAAACATTTCAAATATCTCAAGAGCCTGTCATACAGCTTTAATGTAACTTAATAACAGACCGCATTTATGTATATTTTTTCAAATTATTATAATTCCTCACTTTCATAATATCATTCATAACTATACTTGAAATTTCTTACATGAAGCTGAGATTTTTTTTTTTTCAATTTTGACCCCGGACAATGTGCGGCATAATATGAACAAAATATCTCATCAGCTGCTTCAGGACAATCACGACCTTCATCACCAGCTAGGAATTGTCTTGAATCACTATCCGATTCACTGCCAGGAAAAGGGAACATAGAATTTGTAAAAAAAATATTGCACAGTTCTTCAAAAGTATATGCACAACATATTTTCATATGCACCATTATTTCTAAATGCCAAGATGTTATTTACGAGCAATACGCATGAATATCACGATTACATGAAAATATGTAGAACTTGACTTTGTTACTAAGAGTCCCAAAGACTGAAGCAAAAATTGTTATTCCCTTCAGTCACTTTTTTTTCTTGGTTTTTGAGGCTGGTTATACATGAAAATAATCCCTATCTTGATTCTGGAATATTTCTCTCGGGGTTGATACTCAAGAGAACATGATGGTACATATTGCAGAAATGTGAATCCAAATGTACTCTACACCTTAATGTCTGTTTGTTTAGTTTAAAAATTGAATTAAAATTGTATCATTATTTCCAGGTTTGATAAATAACTTTTATTAAAAGGCTGGTTGAGAAAAAATAAATAAAGAATGAAGCTAACGGTAAAAAGTAGTCATAAAAATTAGTAATAATTATTTATGATGCTTCATCGAAGAAAATTGAAAGAAAAAAAATCTCCATTTGAAACCCAGTTATGTTGACTAAACCCAGAACACTTTCATAAAGGAATTGTTTTCATGTATGCCTGGCCAAGGAAATTTGAAAAAAAAAAGATTAAAGGGGAGTCACCTTTTTTTTAAATTAGTTGTTTGGACCCCACTTTTGAATTAGTACCCTATTTCCCAAACAGTATAATTAGCTATACGATCTGTCAATATGTCTGCTGCTGTCTCTATTTCTCTTTCTCTCTCTCTCTATATATATGTGTATGTATGTATGGTGGAGGGTTACACACTGTATATTTGAGTGTGAACATATATATATCATGGTGCATGTGTGTGTGAGTGTGTGTGTTTTAGAATGTGTACATATGGTACATAAGTTGCCCAAGCCTGCTTAGCAAACAGAACTATTTCTGAATGTGTGATTGTTGATTGAGTAGCCACAAAGCCAGACATGATAAATTGTTCATCGGAGCAAGGCTTCAACACCGATCTCACGTTCTGGTGCCTCAGATGCTTGGCTCAATTTCAGTGCCATTTGCAGCTCAGCATCCTCCTTCTGCTGGGCAAGTCGCCTCTCCTCTTCCAATCTTTTGCTTTCAATTGTAGCCCATTTCAACTGCTCTTCTTCAGAACAAATCTGTCATAAGGGGAAGTGGAAGAGAAAACAAAAAGAACACAAGGTTAGAAACAGACAAAATGAAAACACAAAACCTAAAGATTTTAAAACATATTTCAAGTTAGTATATCTCAGAATTCTTGAGATGAATTATTATTATTATCATTTCTATTAATATTCAGACCATCCTCATCTTTGGTTTGTTACTTCCCCACACCTACCAGATGATATCTGATGAAGGCCATAGAGCGCAACGGCCAAAACATTGTATGAAAAACAACCAAGATGAGGATAGTCCGAATATCAATAGAAATGATATTTCAAGTTGTTTGGATTATTGAACTCATTCTTTGTGTTACTTCAGCTGTTACCATAACAATTCAGCCAATCAATTCTACAGCCTTTTTCAGGAGCACAATTCCTAAGGAAAGAGGTTCTCTTTTCTTCAGAAAATGGTGGCAAACCAAAGTGCTGATTGATATTTAGCCACCATTCTTTTTCTATTCATTTACTTCAAATAAAGAGACCTCTCTTTTTGCTGCAAAACTATGCACCTGAAGAAGGCTGTAGATGGGATTGACTGAAATGTTGCAGTAAAAACAAAAGCAACTGAGTAAAACCTATGGCAGAATATCCATTCAAACATATGCAGTAAGGTCCTCTCAGATAGATTGCCAAGTGACACCAAGGAAATGTAACTAACTGATTCTTGAAATATCCAAAATGGCTGAATACTTTCTAGAAACACCTAGCAGATATATCTAAAGCAGAGCAATCCAAACTGTGTCATGACACTTTAGCGAGCAGCCATAAATCAAGCATGTCCAGAAAATTGAACCACCATAGCCAACAAAGATGGCTAAGGGTTTAATATTTTTTTATATATATTTGTGTATGTTTGCTTATATGTTCATGTGTTCCAGAGCTCCTGGCTATACAGTTTTGTCTACAGACTTGAAAATTGGCACGCAGTACTCCACTAGCCCCCTTCTAAAAATATGTTTTGATTTTTGGAAAAAATGCTTTTTTTTGATGGGTTTATAGATAACATCAAGATCCTAGAGAATCTAGATGTTTCTAGACGTTTTTTTTTTTACTATATTTCAGATGCTTTCCAGTGATGTCATAAATAGAATTTATTCTGACCGTATTTAAATGGAGTCTTTTTACATGATTTCAAATTTTTGATGCAAGAGTTGTTCAATTATTGACTGTGATGGCAATTTCAGTATAATTTTGTATATTTTTCTTGGCTCAGTTGAATTGTTGTAATGGCATTATATATTTGGCTTGGCTAAAAAAAACTTAATGTGCCACGAACAAATTTATTTTAAAAAATGTGCTATTGATCCAATAAGTTTGGAAAGTTCTGATTGAAGAATTGATTTAGTCCAGTTTCCACTGCATGATGCTTTGTCTGTTGTACCTTTTGGTTTTCCAATCTGTTGATTTCAGAATGTTGCACTGAACCCTTTATTTGATCTATGGGGATATATTGTTCTCATTCCTTTACCTGTCACATCTAATGTCACTTAAATTTCAGAACAGTTAACCATCATTCAAAGAGTTTTTTGGACAACTGAACTCATTATTTTTATTATCTTTGTTGTTCATGCTATGTTTTGGCTGAATCCTTCTATGACCTTCCACAGTTGTACTGTTTGTAAAGATGGGGACTTCAACATTGCATATTGTTAACAAGAAGAAAAACAGAAGGATGGAGGCAAAGATACTAATTACATTGCCAATGCTAAACACTACCGGAAAAAAAAGTCTCTCTCTTTCAATATATGGATAATACACTTGTGGAGGATCATAGAATCTATCGGCTGAGAAATTGGGTGAATAACAGAAATAACCAGAACTAGCATTCCAAGTGAAATTATGGATCACCATCACCTATATATGCAGTGTTGGGGGTTAACGATTGAAAATAGGAAAACAGGGTGGTAAATTACTTCTCTCACCTTTCGAGGGCTTTGATCACTAAAAAAGTTCAATTTGGAAAAAAAAAATGAGTGGGCATAAACTGGTAATCAATTTAGGATAGACTTACATTGCATATTGCACCCCCAAATGAAAATCTATTTTGGAGGGGAATTTTCAAAAGTCAAAAAAAAAAACATTTTCCATACTCATTGAGACAGAACATATGAATAACCTGAACCCAGCAACACTGTTTAAACTGATTTGTTACAGGTAGCAGTGATTAATGAGTTCAAGAATCTTAATGACTCTCCTAATATCGTAACCATCCATTCTTGCTTATGCTGAATTTCTGCCTTTCCACTGAACTAGAATACACAATCACCCATAAAAGAGTATACAACTATCATTTTATTTGATAGAAAGTTAATTTCCTTCAAACCAAACAGTGCAAGACTTTTATTATTTATAGAAGATTACACAATCAAAATGAACATTAACAGGTAATGTTTATAAACAAACTCTCTAGCATTGAAACTCTATTGTCAAAAGTATGCCGTCCAAAATTGAGTATATCCCTCCAAAAAAATATTTTTTGACAACATTACAATGCCCTAGAGTCTGGTCATAAATAATACTCAAATCCAACCAAGTCTTAATCCTTCTTTTTGCTTTGAATATTTAGCGCATTCATGATATTTAGTTTACATACACTATTAGTAGTAACATTATCTCATTATCATTATACACCAGCCATTCTCAACAAGGTCAATATCATCCCCTACAGAACGAAAGTTGACTGGAGGGGGGTGGTGATCACATACAAAAAAAACAACAAAAAAACGTTATCTTCTGTTCTACGTGAGAAGAGTGAAGAAATAAGAAGAGGCTATTCCCACTCAAATTACAAAATGACTACTTGAAAAAAAAAAATGTCTTCATTATCCATTTCCGTTTCTATTATATACTTAATTTTTTTATCCCAACACATATAAGTCGTCCTGAAACTCAAAATATCCCCTGTAAACAATTTATTATGAAACTTACTTGACCAAAGCATTGCAAAATGAAAACTGATGTTCTTTAAAGAAGTTGTTCACTCAAATATACTTGATGTAAAGGCATTAGATAATGTGGAACAGTCATTCCCAATAGCAGCAGGGGCGAAAGATTTCAAAAATTTTGCAATAGGGAAAAGACGGTTGAGAAATACTTCTAGATACTTTTAATTTTTTTTTTTTTTCTCACAAATGTATGGGAGATAATGATGGTGATAAGGGACGTAACTCTATAGAAAAAGGGAGGTAATTGATCATTGAGCAAAGGGAGAGAATCGATCATGAAACAAAGGGAGGCAACTTGGAGTTTTCCTACGATTAAAATTTCATTGTTATACTGGAGTTGGAAAAAAAATTTTAAAGATTAAAAATAAGAAAAAAAAAGACAGTGGGGATTAAAAACATTCATTTCTAAATATCCTAATTGTTATTTTTCTTCCTTGAATTGAATTACTAGAATAAATCAGAAACCCCAGACGATACTAGAATTATTATTTATCCTCCATAACTTGAGAATGTGATAAAATTCTACCAATTAAATGTCCGAAGAATAAAACTGCTAGAATGAGATGAATAGCAACGAAAAGATTAAGAAACTAATAAATAAAAAATTGAATAATTGAAAATAAACACAGCCATATCATTAATATTTATAGTACCTGTAACAGGTATTAGCCCCTCTCCCTTCGTATGTGTCTTTACACCTCTGGTATCAGTAGAAGCCAATATTCAAGCTTATTGTAGGACATTTATAAACGCCAGTCAAGCAACAAGTCATGACCAAGAAATGAAAATGGGCGGAAGAAAATCTGAAATAATAGTTCATCTTCAAAAAAAATCTTTTAAAAAATTTCTTTCTGAATTTAATGTGGCATGGGCTGAATAAAAACAATTCGGCACACACTTAGATTCATGCATTATTAACAAGTTTGAAATTGAATAACCGCAGCCACCAAAGGCGGTGAAGGGGGTTTATCACTTTTTGTACGGATGTATTTGTTTATGCTTATGTTCCTGTAGGTTTGTACATAGACTTGAACAGTGGTATCAGTACTTGACCTCTTTCAAAAGTGTTTTGATTTTTGGAAAAACATTTTTTTGACCTTTTGGGGACTATATTCCAATGGGTTTGTCAATTACATCTAGATTATCCAGAATCTAGATGTTATTGATAAACCTATCAGCAATTAATTTAAATGTTTTCCAGTGGAAAATGTCTGTGATGTCTGAAAAAAAATTCATTCTGACCACATTTATTCTTTGATGGAATTTTTTTTTCTCTTTCTCAACTTCAACTTTTGATGCTAAGGTGATTATTTTTTTAGATCTGCTTTTTATCGCAATACTATGGGTTGAAAAATCTTTGATTTGAACTCTCATTCAATTATCTCAGAAGCCTGTCTTTCAGAGACATCGCTTTGACAATTCAGAGAAGTCCAATGAGATTTTTATCAAACAAGGATTAGGAAAAAAAATTGGAAGGAGAAGAAGAACAAATTTTTTTAACACAACTTATTATTCTAAAGAGAAATGATCTCTATTATTGTTCGCACTATCCTCATCTTGGTTGTTTTCCAAACTCATTGAGACAGAACATGTACGAAAAACAACCAAGATGAGGATAGTCCAAACAATAATAGAGATAATAATAATACCTCATCTCAAAAATTCAGAGAAACACCAAGAGAAATGATGTTCATAAATCCATAATTTTTCGATTATTTGAGTTCCCTTCTTCTCAATCATTACTTCAATAGAATGATATTATCTGGACCTCACATAAATGAATCATCATAGACCCCACATGAACCTGAACTAATCATCTAAAAAAAATGTGATAAAATTTTGGTTGACAGTCTCTGATAGGACTAAAATAACAGCTTGTGTGTGTGCCAGAACGATTATCTAAAAAATGATCAACACAAAATAGATCTTCCAACCAAAATTATTGAAAAGATGTGGATATTGTTGTTCCAACCATAGAAATCTCAAAAAGCACTCATTTCGGAAAAAACAAAAATAGCATTCTTAGATTGTGCCTAGTGATGTACTCTGCTCACCGGTGGGTGATTCCAACTCTTGGATGGTCGGCGTTGAGCAACTTTGCAGAAGATGGTAGGTATTTTGGAATGTTGGTGAGCAGTACAGGATTTTGAGTGCAGTACACCCACCTTCAGTTCAATAAACTCTACTATAACAGGTTTCTGATCTAGTGGACAATTTAATTGTGCCCGCACACAAAAAATTCACTTTTAGTTTAGATATTTCATATCTTGATTTCGATATTTTGTTTCATTTGGATACGAGAAATAGTCTTTAGATATCGAATATCAGTCGAGATATTTTTAATGGGGCTCAGATATAGTTTTATTTTGGGGGAAAATCTTGATATTTTTAGATATTAGATAAAGTTCAGGCTTTTTTTCCCATCAATTTTTTACCAAAGGGTGGTACTTGCTTGCATTGTTGCCACTTGGGTCTCAACTTTCATTTACTTACTTATGAAGTAAAATAACAAGATAAACAAAAACAATGATTTTCATCAATTAACAATTCTACCCAAGTTAATCTATGTAACATATTTGACTATCTGAGCTCAATTACAGGAAACTTATTATTTGGGTCCATTTGTGTTTGCAGCATGTTTATCTCATAGCAAAGCATTTCCCATTTAACAAATTTTGTTTTACAGTTGAAAAAAAAACTTCATTTTTGGAATAAATGTCAGTCATAAATCAATTTTAGATCTTCCTTTTTTTTTTTTAAACCTGCACAGAGGAAAAAATTTATGTAGACCAACTTGAAAAATTATTCTTATTTCTTCCACACAATTTTATTAATCATAATCTAAGTATATTTACTCAGAAATATATTTTGAGACAAACGAATGAATTTAGGTATAAGAAAATCACCAAGTTATTATGCATACCATTTTTATTTTTAGTGTAGGGATTCTTTTCTTTGAACTTTGCAGTTTCGAGAAAAAATTTATTTTTCTCAATTTCAAATGCTTACTCTCTAGGACCCCCTGGAAATTGTCAATTTTTATAAATGATACTTCTAAAGATTTTGTGAAGGGGCAATTTATTAACAATGTAACTGGAAGAAGGCTAAACTGGACACATATTTTCTGCCATATTTACCGAGGTTAAGCTTATATGATTTATCTTCAGCTTTTTTTGTTTTTTTCTAAACATATTTTTCAGGTAATATTCAATTTAGTGGACATCAGCCTGGCCTCATTAGTCCATTGAGCCAAGGGTTTACTGTAATAAAGTCTGAGGATAAAATGAGAGTCTGAAGCAACATTTGCTTTAATGAGTTGATCAATCAGCACTGTGATATTGCACATTATGTAAACCCCATATGTCTACACTAGCTTGACAGACACAGGGACCAGATTGAAGATATTTAAGATATGAAGATATGTGCACATTTGATGTTATTACTTTCATTGAAGAAACAGTGAAATCCGTTCATTTAATAGTGCTTTTTTTTTTTTTTTAAAAGAGTTCAAAATTTCTAAATACTTTTGGAATACTTACAATAAAAGTAACCGGTGGAAAAAAATTATTCGAGTTAAAATAGGCGATGACACCGACATGGTCAAGAATCCCTGCATTAAACCCTCATTATAATAGCCTCCGTGATTCACTTCCCTTGAATATTGATCTAAGCGGGGTAACTCTTGTAAATAAAGCGTGATAAGGTCCTCAAGTTACTTCCCTTGAAATTCGTGATCGCATTTTTCTGCTTCAATACGTGTCGTGACAGATTCATGCAATTATCTTTGTTAATAATTGTTGCCGTAAATGTATCATTGTTTTTCGAGCAAACACGATTAAATTTCATATCCATTTTGTAAATATGATTTTTGGAAAAAAAAAAAAAAAAACAGAAATACTCCAAGGGTTTTTTTGAGGGTTTTTTTTTTAAGCCCCTGCGTAATTCAAAGGTATTATCAGATTAGAAAGTTGAACTTTATTAAACGGATTCTCTCCTCAGCTTTGATATTTTTGCTTGTTAATCCATTTTCAATATCCAGTCGACCAGTTCTCTACAATCTCTGAATTTTGTCCTGATTTTCATGAAAACTGATTTAGAATTTTTTTTCAAACCCGTTAGAAAAACATAATGAAAGTAAATGCAGGTTGGAACAACAACCGAAGCAGCTGTGATCAAATCATGTCACATAGTACTTTCAAATCTACAGAATACACATCCCTATACTAAATGCACTTGGAAGCTTGTTGAATCGGTCAGTATTAAATATTCTTATCAGCGACAATCCTTCAACTTCCCAGATTGTTAAAACATTTTACTTACAATCTAAGCAAAGAATGACTTGGTGAGACAATGGTTCTTTCCTTGTAAGATGTAAATGATCAATCCTGGTCAAAATGATGGCTTGGGGAATTCTCACAAAACTTTGACTCATTCCTAATTATTTTGACATAATGCTCACAGAAACAAACCAGTACATTGTTAGTCTAGTCTCTTAAAAAGTTCAACAGCAATCCTTGCTTATTCGGTCGTGAATGACAATAGCATAAAGATTGGCTTAAAATAGCTAGATTTTTCATTTTTTTTTTTTTCATTTCCAGCTAACTTAATATCTAAGCTAGATTCAGAAGCCAGCCAACATCATGATGATCCACAAGAGACTGTCTGGCTCTTCTGTGTTGATGGAAATCATCCAAGGCAACACGTTATCCATAATGATGTCAGGAGTAGACAAAGTTGACCGTTGAAATAAAAATGTCAGAATTCATTTGGATTATACAAAAAAAATGACCAGCCTCGAAAGTCACTTGGACTCATCAGCATTTCCCCAAAATAGAAACATATGAAACATCCAAATGGTGCCATTCTTTCTTTTTCCTACTTTCACATTCATTTTGCTAAAATGATCTCTTACTGTTTAATGTTAAAAATGAGATGTACACTCCATAATTCATACAAAAGATTAAGTTATAATCTTGAGAACAATATCCTAAATTTGAAGAATGGTATCATTTAGAGCGTTTAGTTATAATGTTGGCTATGAAGGGGGATAACTTTTGGCAATCTTTGTGCTATCTTATTATGAGATTAAATAACCAAAGATTACCATGAGCTACTCGTTTACTCTGATAGTGTAACGGTTAATACATCTGTCTCACAGGTACAATGCCCTAGGGTTCGAAATCCCAGGGAAGAATGTGGAAAACTATTCATTACGACAAATTCCCATGTGCACTCAGCATCTAATCGAGTACACTCTAAGCTGTGTGATTATGACGGAGGTGTTCTTTTGATGAACTACCTAGGGGAAGATCATAAAAATTCGTATGAGTAAAGTCCATACTCCATCGGGAGTTGTCTCTTTAGAGGCAAGGCACTTTAAAATCTACTTGGGTAACACAAGCAAAATGTCAACGTTTATCGTTAAATGCTGGCTTGGTAGCAGAGATAGTAGCATATTTTGCTCTGGTGTAAGTTGTCAGGGTTTGAGCTCTAACCAAAAAGAGTATTAAAAAAAGGAAGAAAAATCTTGAGATTTCAAAAGACTCATTTCCTAAACTAGAAAGTCCTTCGTCACAGGTCCCTGGCACATGTAAACAGGGCCATTGAGACAGATAGAAATCCATCTAATATTATTTCAATTGGTTCGTATTCTATCTGTTTCTGACAGGGGCCCCTGGAATCTGAGAAGAGCATGTAAGGAGGCCTGGGCCGATGAAAATGTTGAGAATGCCTCTCCAACAATATCAACAATTTTTTTTTCCAATTATTGACTGATTGTTTTCAAATGTCTCATTCCATCAGCTTTTTACTCAATCCGAGCCTGATTGAACTTTTACAGAATATTTTGCTTAAATAAAACTAGGGCATGCCTGTTCAAAAGGTGCAACAACAGTCTCATCTGATTTATTCTCAGTTTATTTGCTTCTCATTCTAAATTGAGTGATATATTAACCGTGTAACAATAGATCATTTCAAATAAATTTCTATATAATGAAACACAATTTATGGTTCATATCTTATATTTGAATTTACATCTACATTTTAGATAAAAGATGTATTTTTTTCAAAAGATTTCTTAAGAGCCACTGATTCAAACAATTTTGAACTTTCGCTCTACTAGAAGATACTATAACAATGCTTTTCTAATTCTGGAGCACTCTGGTAGATGGAGAATTATGCATAAGTAAATATATCACTTAATTCGGTCTTACTGACCATCCATCTCTGCGTAGGGCAAGGGGTAGAGCATCTGAGTTGTAATACAACAAAACAGCTGTTTTTGGATGACACAATTATCAATTTTTTATATATATATATATATATATATATATATATATATATATATATATATATATATATATATATATATATATATATATATATATATATATATATTCCATAGGAATAAAACACTCTGGTGGATGGGGAATTTTAAAAGGTAAAATAAATATATCGCTTAAATTCAGCTTTACTGACTGTACAGTTCCGTAGCTCAGTGGTAGGATACCGGCCTCTGAGTCTGAATCTAAGGTTTCAATCCTGCCTCATGGTACTGGATGGGATAATGGATTGTCTAACACTGAAGAGTTGTAATACAATGTGGATGAGACAATAATGTGTATATATATATATATATATATATATATATATATACACACATACATGTACTACCATTTCAAAGTTCAAGAAATTTCAAAATATCGTCTGGCCTCAAGCATTTCAGATGAGAGATTATTAGTAGTAATAGTAGTAGCGATATTCTTCATTTTTTAAAATCATCTTTTTTATTTTGATATAAAGTTCATCTTTTGAATATAACTACCCATTCAATTCAATGTCCACAGATTCTTTTCTTTTTTGCCGCAGAGGAACCTTTTGGAGCATTATCCAAAATGTATAAAATGATAAACACCATCACCTCAAATCAAAGCTCAGAACAAACAAGAATAAGCTATTTGTTTAAAAAAGGAAAAATAAATTTCTCAAAGTCAAAAAATGATAAGAAGACTTGAAATGCCTCACATGCTGTAATAGAAATAGAAAATTTTACAACTCATCTGTAAAATGGAAAATCTGAAATTTGAAATACTTATACTTGTCTAAATTGAAATTAATCTGTTCTAAAAGGAAAAAAACTGCTGAGAATTACGGTATTAATGATTTAATCAAACGGTTACAATCACATATACACATAATAAGGGACTCACACAAAGAAAAATCAGGTTTAAAATCTTGGTGTCCCAAAGAAGACTTAATCCATATTCTTAATCACTTCTACCCACAACAATAGTTTAAATATTGGGTTATTGGGTTATTTATGAGTTCTGACATCTATATGTATCTGGACTTTTCCCAGCCCCAACCGTTAATAGATAAAAACTAGAAATTTTGTGCGCACACACTTCTCAATGAATAGGAGAAACTGTTGAGGGGGGGGCCTTTAAGCTAAATTCCCCTCCAAAATGAGGTTTTAGTGAGGGAGTCCCTTAGTTTATTGTCCAACAAAGGGCAAGAAAAGTAACTTATTCATTCACCAACCCTATTTTTTTTCAATTTTTTGATTGATCACCGCAACACATCAAGCTGCCAAAAGATGTGGGTCACTGAGTGGTTGAGGAATAAAAACACTGTTTCACTTATATCCCAAATGTTATGCATGTAGCTGTTGTTATTAATCACTATTACCCAAAAGAAATCAGTTAAACACTTTAGCTGAGTTCAAGTTATTCATGTGTTCTGACACATATATTTATAAATATATCTTCATACCTGGATATTGCACAGCTCTAACAGTTCAGAAAAAAACTTCAAATTTGGTACACACTCTCCTAAATGAGTAATGAAATTGTTTTGTTTTTTTTTTCATTTTGAAAAATCAAAGTTCCCAGAGGAGGGTTTGATGATTTTATAAGGATGTTATAAAATCAAAAAGGGGAAGGGTGCACTCAATTTATGCAAAATTCAACCTAAAAATGTGTGCCGTAGGTAATTTCAGATCTGCTGATTTCAAATATGTCTTTTTTTTCCCTCTATGATACATAGTTCTTGACACATAAGAGTACAAATACACACATGCACTCAAATACTTAAAAATATAGATGTATGAAGTCTTTTAATACAATAATTTTTCTAAATTTATTTTCCAATTGCACTGTGTAATTTGATCCAAAGTTGTAATAAAAAGCAATTGAAAATTAGGATGAAGGTAAAAGCTAGTCAGAATTAATTATCTTACCATGCTTCATCCCAGAATCATTTTTCATTTTTTAGATCAAAAAATTTCATTGTATTAAAAAAAACTATTGGGTCTCAATTGCAAACATTAACAAGCATAGAATATCGGTTGTAAGGTGTGAGGTGTGAAATTAGCTTTCGTTTTAACTATAAAATAACCGTGGCTGAATGGTTAAGAGCTACCTGGCTTATACTAGATAATCTCTGGCAAGAGGGTGTGAGTTTGATTCTCCCCATGAGCTTTCTCTCTATTCCCCAATTGCACTGTTTCATCGTTGCCATAAAATTTCGATCAAATTCAAAGTTGTGATAAAAGGTAACTGAAAGGTAGGATGAAGGTGAAACTTAGTCAAAATTAATGAAAATGTATGAAGACATATTCATGTCATGAGCCCATAGACTTAACCAAGGAAATGATACCTAAACCATAAAATCAGGCCACAGGGTTTTAAAGAAGAAGAAAATTAAAATTTGGGAAGGAACAAAAGGGAAGAAAAAAAAATTTTTAAAAATGGAAGAAAGGAAAGTGCAACATTTTTTTTCCGTTTCATACAAAGATCTGAATTTTATTCCAAAAGAATTAATTGCGAATAGGATCGACTGCTTGGAGGAGGATGGGGGAAGAGGTATACAATAGAGAGAGAAGAAGGCAAGAAGGGGGTGGGGGGGTTGAGAAATAGGTTGCTGAAAAAAGAGGACTTCCCCACCCACCAACCTCCAGCAGCAAGTCCACACAATAACAACAACTTGCTTAGCACTACAGGCTCATCATAATCACCACCTCGTCATCATCGTCATCAAATGTCCACAAACGAATGAGCAAATCACACAGCCCACCCATGGCCAAAATCTTTACAATTTTGATATACAGCTGGAATAGAATCATTTCATACTTAATCTTATTTAATCTTTGTACATCCATGTGAAAACTTGGTACCTTCCTGACTTTTTTTTTTCATGTAAGTTGAGATAACACAAAGGGATATAACTCCCTTAGCAGTTAAAATATTAGAATCTTAGCAGGACTTCGTGGACACACCACACACACACACATATATGTATATATATATGTGTATGTATGTAGGCTTGTGTGCATATATATATATATATATATATATATATATATATATATATATATATACACACACACACACACACATATATATGTGACAAATTTTTGTTTAACACAAACCGTTGCGATTTTCAAAATGAATGGATAACTTAAACTGGCTTAACAATTCCTTTTTTTTTTTTAAATTCTGAAAAAAAAAAAAAATGTGAAGCTAGTTTGTTCATCCATAGAGTTTGAAAAATGTAATTTGCATAAAACAAAAAATGTGTTGTCACTGAATCCTGGATTAAAGATGATATTAAGCTCTAGAATAAATTAACATAGGGCACTGTGCTCTTATAAACCTTTACAAAAATATAGATTCTCGTAAGATCTACATACTTTATATATATATATATATATATATATATATATATATATCCACCTGATTAAACCACAGTGCATAGGTGATAGACTATAATCAATTACCTTGATAGATTTTTTGTAGTATTATATTCCTTTTTTGATTGGATTGAAATAATCTAACTTCGAAATAAGATTTTTTTTTTTTAAAAGCTGAAAGTGTTTGAATATCACTGAATTTCAAAATATTATGAAAAACAAAAATAACGGGACTAGATCAATTCTAAGAATTATTGTATGAGGTGTAATAATGAAATTGAAAAAAAAAATCATATCAGGGGGAGTTAAATCATATTATCTGAAAATGAATCAAAGGGAGATAAATCAATTGAAATGATTCAAATTTTCATCACTGAAGTTGTTAACAGAACAATTGAAATGTTTTTAAAACATGCCAAGTAATTGAACAGCAAAAGAATACAAAATCTATTCTTGAGTGGACAAACCAATAAACAAAATTAGTTATTAAGGAATTATTGACTGTCTGACACTATGAGATTACTTAATATTTTGCTATATATCCAGAGAAGTTATGGATGCACAAATGCTGGTAAAAAAAAACAATTATGTTGTCGTAGAATAGATATATTTCTAACAATTCTAGTATAACCTGACAAAAAATAAATCCATAACCAGCCAACTATGGATGGTCAGATTAGCAAGAGTAACATTGATAATTGACCAACGACTGAAAAGAATTGTTTGGCTGTACAACAGGATAAGGAGAAAGGCCATGGGGAAAAATGCAGCTGTGGGACAAAAAAATGGTTGAAGGAGAAAAGCAATGAAAATACACATTTTGCACATCATATACAAAGTTTTACAGCTTCAACTAACATTAATATGATTGGGAAGTAGAAGTGAGTATTTTGGTAGGAAGATAGAGTTAAATCTCTTAGGGTGAATGCTATATATATAATTTGTTATACCCTCTATAACAGCAACATCAGGGTTTTAGAATTATTTTTTGCATTTCCTTCTAAGGTTTTGCAATAGTGAGTAGCTAGGTTTGGGGGGGTATATATTGCTTTTAGTTACTTGAAATCACTGTTGTCATCATCACCATCTTTTAAATCCTTAGTGAAAAGTCATCAACTCATATTTACACTAAAATGCACAAGAAAGAGGCAAAGCATTATAATAAAAGGCAGACCTGGCCCTTTTAGAGTCTGCTGTCACCATTAAATAATAAGACCAGGCTTATTTAAGTTAAACCACATCATGCATGTGTCAGCCAGATAGTATATATTGGCCAATGAGCAAGCGTGAACAACACCTGTTTGATCCGCTTTCACCTTCAGTTCGTTGTTATGCACTGCTAGAGGTAGACATGCTTTTCTGACATGTCGTAAAAGTTGCCAGTTCAAAAATCGAGCAACACATCAATTTGAAATTTTTTGTGGAATCAAACAAAATGGCTACTGATCTTTCCGCATTTCCAAATGAAGTTTATGGGGAAGGATGTATCTTACTTGCATGTGTGTTTGAGTGGCAAGAGATTTTACTTAAGTTGAGAGGATGTTGAAGATGAAGAACATTGTGGCCCCCCAGTTACAAAGATTTGCTTGGGTGTTCACCATGTTTATCATCTTCAAAATCATCACAACCTTCATTTCTCCAGTGCCACTTACAAGTTCATCAAATATCTATTACTTAAAAGGTGTTTTTTTCTAAGAGAAAATTTTGGTTCTGAGAAACTCACATTTTACAATGTTCAAACTGATCGCAAACAATCAAACAACCATGGTCATAAAAGACAATGAACAGGTTTTAGGCTTTTTTTTTTTTTTTATATGTATACATGTTTATGCTCCTGTCCATACTGTTTTGTCTACAAATTTAAAGATTGGTATCAATACTTCCCTAAATCCCTTCTAAAATATTCTTATTTTTGGAAAAGAAGCTTTTGACTTTTTTTTTAGGCCTTATTTCCAGAATCTAAATATTTCTAGATGTTTCTGGTTTCTTTTTACTTTATTTATGCCAATGATGTCATAAATAGAATTTATTCTGACCATAATTATTCTTCAATGGAATTTTTTTTTACAGGACTTTGAATTTTGATGCTACAGTTGTTCAATATTTGACTGTGATGGTGAGTTTTACATTTTTTATTTCAAGTATTATCTTTCTGTGAGGAATATGGAAAATACTTTTTTTATTGAAACCTTTTTTCCTAAACCTTAGAATCATTTAGAATGCAAATTAAACAGAATGACTTACTTTTTTACCCGAGTTACATTTTTCACAAATCTGAACTAAATATCTGATTCATCAAACTTGAATCCTTTATTTTCGTAGGAGACTTCTAAATCAACAACAGGAATACTTCTTTACCACAATGGTTCAAATAGCTATTTCAATTATAATACACTGGTACCTCTCTTAACGAGAACAAAACATTCAACAAAATGTCTCCTTAGATAAAAAATTTGTTAAGTGAATAATTAAACCTATGGGATTTTACAAATCCCTTCCCAATGAAATATATCAGACCCCCAAAACCTTAACGAAAATACTTTGTAAATAATGTATAGTGTAATAATTATTTTTCTAAATAATGTTTAAATACACACAGACATGTAAATAATGCAATGAATTAATAAAAAATCTTATAATTCAAATAATCTACTATCTGCCTGAGAATTAGCGCATAGATACTAGATATCAATACAGATAATCATAAATGAAATCCAGATGATTATGGATAATATACAGAAATTTTTGTCCTTTTTTTTTATCTCTTACAAACTGAAAATATTTTGCCAAGTGATTTTTATTTTGGCAATTGGGACCTTTTGCTGAGTTCAATTTTGTCATAAAGGTCCTTTGCTAAGAGAGGTCCACTGTATATACATCTCACTTCTAGTAATGTTTTTTTTTGGGGGGGGGGGTTAGCTTTAATGGTTTTACAAAACATTGGATTTAGTTTCAATTACTTTTCTTTACGAAAATTATTTTTCACAGATATTTTGCCCTCATCAGAGCAAACTCTTTATCTTCCTAACTCTCAGATGATTTCTCTAAAAAGAGGCAATTAAAGCCAAATTCAATGTTTCGTATAGTCTATTCATTTTATTATCTGAAATGATATCACTCACTAAGCTTTAAAGGTTATATGTTAAATATCTATTTGTTGATCTGTCAAGGTAGCCTGTATTTCCTTTGCCTTGGCAGATATTTCATACATCCCTTGAAATAACTCCACCAGAAAAGAAGGATATCATAAAAAATGAGGTCTTTTTTTCCCCTCCATTTTCATTCTATTTGAGAAAGTCTTTTCGGGCCTCAAGTTCTCCCAACTTTAGATTAGCACCTCACATGTAGGTGGAGCTGTTTGTCTGAGTAGCATAGCCACCAGAACCACTTCAGTTGTTATAAGAAGAGAATGCGAAAGCCATTTAGATGGAATCTTGGGTACTCATGTAATAGTAGGATGCAATAAGCATAAAAGACTGAAAGTTATTCCCCTTGTGTGATTTTTTTTTTTCTAATTTGAGAGTTCAGGCATACTTGAAAAAAGACATGCAAAACACAATTTTATAAAAAACAAATTTATTTTGATACAAAACAATTTGATAACAATAATTTGACACAATTTTATACAAAGTTATTTATTAATTTATTTTAATACAATAATGCAAAGGGGGATAACTTTTATTCTTTTACACATATTACACCGTGGACCCCACTATTACAAGAGTACCGTATCTTGTATACTGAAGGATAAGAGCATATATATATTCGTGATATGCAACTACAATTCACTGCACTGTTAATTGCCTTCTTTCATATGCATACAAAAGGAAAAAAAAAAGGATTTTATTTTCCCTTATTTTTTTGTCTTTTCAGTCAAAGATTTTTATTTTTTTTAACGCAAGAAACACGGATGATGAATGACAATTTTAAGGCCACACACAAAATTCCACAAAGTATTGCATTGTCAAAAGCAAGAATAATAGACTAATCTACAAATATAAAAGGATTTTTATAACTTCAAAAAAAAAAAAAAAAATTATCTTGACCCTTTCAAGACTTCTGGGACATATATATCCCGAGGTTTCTGTGATTGCTGGGATATGTATGTCACATATATCTCTTTGAGAAATCTAATGAGACATTTTTATTCAGGCATTAAGCACCTTAACAGATTAGTCTTCAAAGGGTTAAAAGAGGGGAAAACAAACAACTTTCCGTTGCTGAATCCTCTCAAAATATGAAAGGAGAGACAAAACATTTTTAATTTGGAAAGAGAGGGGTCGGGACATTATAAAAATAATTTTTAAATGATTTTTTTTTAAACTGAAGATAAAAAATTCCCTTTTTTTTGGCCCCACTGAAATTGAATGTTTAAAATTTCAGCCTTGAATATAAAACATGAAACATAAAGAAGGAAGTCAATGTCACTATCTCACCTGGACAGATATGCGAGGTGTACAGAGCAAGAAATGAACAAGCAATTAAGATGCTCATCTCACAGCATTTCAGCTGCAGCCATTATGGCTTTTAGAGTCATTGGCAAAGAGTTCCTCTTTACATGACTGGATATGATATTCCAGGTGAAATCGTGAGAGAGAAAGCCGATACATAAAAACTTGAAAGAAATTATGTCATTGAACCAAGTCAGGTGGGAGCTCAGTATTTGGATGGTGTGAATGAGATGGGACAGGTAGAAACAATTATAAAGATTCATTTCAAGAGAAAGAAAAGGTTTTGCTAATAATATGTTAAGGAAATTCGGGGTCAAACGGAACACTGATCATTAGGAATAGCCACTTAACAGGAGTATTTGTGCAAGAACAGCATCAATTTTTAAAATCAGATTGTCCTTTTTCTGCGAATATGTTTAAAAGGAACGACCGCTTGAAGGGAACAAATTGAAATCCTTGGTTCCGATGTGTTCTGCTTAAGCAGAATCTACCGTACCTTATTCATCAGAGAGGAATAACTGTTCTGTCTTCACCAATTTTATTTAATATATCTAATTTTAAAAAAAATTCACAATCTCTGTATGAGATTTTTTTTTCAATTCATAATAAATAAATAAAAAATGTGTGTGTATTTTGGATGGGCAAAAGGTTCATTTATTTGAAGGCCAACTAACCACACTTGTTGAATTCATAATTGTGAAGCTAAGATTAGCCGCAAGGCTAGAATAGAAAAAAACTGAAACTAACAGACTTTGAGACATCACCGAAAAAAACTCTTCCATTTCTTTCCTTCATTTTTTAATAACAAGTTTTTTCATTCTCATGCATTTATTTAAAATCTTTCTTCAATTTTTTGTAGCACAAGTATATGTAGATGGAATAATTGATTTCTAAATTCAAATCACATCCAAAAGGATCTTATGAGGCAGTCCCCACCCAAAAAAATGAAAGGAAACAGAATAATTATTTATTATAATAATATTAATGAGAATGACAATGATGCATGATAACTTCTTATACAATATACAAATAATAATTCATTTAGGAAGAAGAGTTACCGACCTGAAACATACAACTATTTATTCATAATCATTGATCAATATTCATCAACATAGATATATTCATATGCACACAACCTGAAAACAACTGAGAAGAATTAAGAGAACAGTATTTATGAACGAACACTGTTTATTTTTTCACGTTGCCCAATGAGAGCTAAGGCAAAGCTATTTCTATTTTAGCTAGCTAACTAATTAGGAAAAAAGATCAGACGTTTTGTTTTTTTTTCCAATATCAAAGTTGATTTTGCAACTGCATCTTTTTTTTATATTTTTTTTTCAGAATTCTCATTTTTTTTAATTTTGAAGAATTCTTTCTTTTTTTTTTTTTTTTTCTTTCCAATCTTGAAGAATTTTCTTTTCAATTCTTCGGTAAATACTAGCCCAAAATACTAAGTAACAAATATTTGTCTCAAAAACCAGCTACGAGATTTATTATACATTAACAACTTGCATAGAACTGCAAGACACGATCTATCAGTGCTAAATAGATTCATCATGGTACATATGTATGGCGGTGACTGTTGCTGTGAAGAAAGAAAGGAATGCAATATGGCATTATATATATTTATATATATAATCATTTTTTTCAATCTTTTTGAATTTATGTACACAACATCTGCCTAGTCAATTTTCATATAGATTTTTTTGTCTAACTCTACATCAAATAAGTCCAAGGTGGGAGAGGATGATTACAGATCATACGATCTCCTGTCCCACATATGTATGACATATAATCAAGAGTAGAAAGCAATGTACAAGGGGTCAATGCCTCAAAAAACGGCTCTATCGAAAGAGGCGCCGATGAAGGAAAATTGACACTAAATACACAGGCTAAATATACAATTGAAAACAGTTCTCACAAAAAACACTCATACTAGACAGAGTCAATATGATTCTCTATCAGTCAATTGGACTGCTTGTCAATCATTTTGTTACTTAACTCTTGAATTCATACAAGGGAATTTAAATGTTAAATCAAAGGGACTAACTTCTGATTAAATTTACTTCCCTTGTATCTTTTGGTATTTTTTTTTCTTCTTCAATTTAATTCACAAAAGAGTTCCATTTTTTTTTTTTTCATTCTATTCAAGAGTTTCACAGCGGTTTCAAGTAGTTCATGAATCTAAAACTTATGGGGAAGTGGTAGGGAACCAGAAACAAAAACATTTTTTTTTTTGTCACTTTTTTTTTTTTTTTTGGTTCTTTTGTCTACCAAGTCTTCTTGACTTTTTTTTTCCCCCTTTTAAATATTTTGTGTTTTTGAATTTCAAGTTAATTTTGGTCTGCACCAATTTTAAGTCACTGTCCACTGTCAAATCAAACCTTGCCACCAAATGTCCAAGAGCAAAAGCTTCTGAAATGCATCACTTCCCTCCAAGTAAAAGAAAAATAATTACATACGTATATATATATGTATATATGATACAATCTCAACAAAAGTTTGGCCTCTTTCCAGAAAGACCACTAAGCCCTTTCATCACGTAATGAGAGGAAAAAAAACAAACAACAACATCCCCAACAATAAAATGTACATTATCATAAAAATAAACATTGGGAACATTTTTTTTTTTTTTTTTTTTTTTTTTTTACATTTTCTATGAAGTGCAGTTTTTACATTTTTTTAAATTTTATTTCTCAATTTGATTTCCCATCGAAATTTGAATTTTTACAAAATATTACAAGAAGTCATTAAAAAAAAAATCTTCTAATATATAGAAGCCTTTGCAACCAAAATATCCGATAACTTTTACTAAAATACATTCAGTCTATTTACTTTCAAAAAAATTGCTTTTCTGTTCATTACCCACCTCCCATTAGAGAAAGAATTTTAATTGAATTCAATGAAGACATTCATAAATGAGAATGTTATATGTCAGCCATTCTCAACAGGGGGGGCCATATTGCTCCCTTGGGAGCCCTGGCATATTTGAAAGGGAACTATAGACTGAAATAATAATAAATGAATTTCTATCTATCGTCATGTTGTATGCCTGTTTGACAGAAAGGCCTGGAACCTGAGAAGAGCTCTTAAGGGGGCTATGGCCCCCCCTTCAAAAAAAAAAAAAAAAACAAGAATGACTGTTCTATACCATGCATACAAATAGTCACACCACAGCAGCAACTGCCAATCTGCCGATCAAAAAAAAAAATCACAATAACCAAAAGACGTGAAGAAAATGGTTATACAGGTCTCTGGAGAATTCCAATGAAGTTGTATCACTGTTTCTGGTCATCACAAGGAACTGGCCTCTTCACAACTGTTGTCCGAACATTTTCTTCTGACCACTCCAAGAAACTGGACAGCCTTCACCTTAAACTAGCCCAAGGCTAGCACTCAAACTTGATAGCAGTTATACAAATATATGTACCCCTTGTTGAACATATACACAGCCTTTTTCTTTCAGTTATTATTCTCATGTGACTCTCCTCAAAATTTGACCTTTCCTGGCTTCTCTTTCATCAAAAACATAATGTTTACATCTGACCTGAGGTGTAGTGGTATAAAGAACGCAGGGGAACAGCATTCCCTTACTTTGATTGAGACGGGGAACAGAATTCCCTGACTATCCACCAGTAGAGGCTTGCTTTGCTCACCAGATTGCTATGACCACCAAAGCCAGCAGCCCTGCGTTCCTTTTTTTTCTTTTTTTTAGCACCACATCACTGCTTTTAGCAGACAAATGAAATGATTCCCAAACCAAAGATGCTTGTATTCCATCAAACCAGATTTCTGTGCAAATAATTATGGTTCAGGGAATGGGGGGGAGGAAATGAAGAATGATTCAACGCCTATATAAGTATAACAAAAGTAACAATACATATATAAGTACCAACCAGAATTTTTTTCAACACATTTACTGTCACAGGACACATACGTGAATATTGTGGCATGTCATGTATTGCTCTTGACACACATGCATCTTTCCTAAATTTTCATTGGAATTTCTCAAGATAGTAATAACACGCAGAAAGGTTTTTATTGTTATTTCATCTTGATTAGAAGAGGTATTTTTTGATTAAAAAATGACCGTGGCACACTGATGTGTCAGATGGTTCAACAGAGGAAAAACAAACAATAAAAATCAGTGCCAAGGACACACATTAGCGTCATTCTTGACATTATGTAAGGTTTCCAATATCCAAGAAATGATACAGGGAAACTTTATTCTCCAAAAAATTCAAAGACTTTCTTCTTGAATTCAAACAACAATTATTAACTGATGTTGATAAAATACCTAAATTCTAATATTCTAAACAGGAGATGCAATCAATATTTATATGAACGTGAATACATATATCAAACACAATGGATATTTTTGTTGGTTCAACTTTCTTAATGATTTTCTTGTTTGAGAATAAGTTGTTTTTTCACTGGGTCACAAGAATGAAAGAATCATCATAAATTTATAAAACAAGTTGAATCCACAAAAATTAACTGTCGTGTTTAATGAAACTTACTTGAGAGAAAAATTGATGCCAAAAAATACATTATATATATATATATATATATATATATATATATATATATATATATATACACACACATGAGAGGAGGAGAGATACATGTACACAAAAAACTCTAAAAAGAAAGGAAAATCAACTGGAAGCATTAGTTGAAAAAAAATGACCCAGTCCAGAAATTACTTGATAAATCTGATAGCAAAATCAGTTATTTTCTAACCTAGGCTAATAATTGTAGAAATCTATAGCTATAACTACCAGATAATTATCATTACTCTTCAGGGAATCTATATAGTCACATATTCAACTTGAGTTATCCTCACTAGTGTAATTAGATTAAGAATCAAGCAAACAAATTCAAAAAATTCTACATGAGAATAGAATTACCTCCCTTACATACTCTTCATTTTTTTTAAATACCTACATAATAGAGCTTTCCAATTTTTTGCATTGGTGACACACTAATTACATTTTCTTGCAACACATTGTTCAAGTTTTGTCAGCCAAGACAAATATTTAATATCATCCCAGCAGTTCAGGTGACTCAGGAAAAGTATATGTTGAAAAATATACAAACTTATACTTGATTTCACAACATTGATATTATAAGCAACACAATGTTTGGAAAGCTCTGATCCATGAAAAGAGAATTTTTAATGCATATTGTATGATTTAGTACAATACACCATAGAAAAAAATACATTTGATAATTTCCTTTAAATCATTTTCACTGAAATGAGAAACTATCTTTACAAAGACCACTCAAAATTGAATAATTCCTAAATCAAACAATATCATCTTGTAAGGAAACTTTACTGTGGAGGAGAGTTTCTTTTTCTTTTTCTATCCTGACACATCAAACTACCATTTCCAGACAATATCTCCATTGGGTGGGGCATGTCTTGAGGCTTTCTACAACAAGACCTATGAATGAAGCCATTCAATGGATACAAATAGGCCAAAGGAAGAGAGGGCTACCCAAGATGAGGTGGCAAATGATAGTGGACACAGATCTCCAACTGTTCCAACACAAGGTGGAACAACATCACCAAACTGGCTGGAGATTGTACACAGTGAAGCACCTAGGCTGCTTTGTGCCATAAATGCCCAAACATCTGAGTCTAACATCAAAGTCTGCAAGGGTCCTTGATTGCCAAACATAATTTACCTTTGCATTAAATACAAGACAATCCTGAGGGAAAGGGAAGCACAAGGAGCAAAGACCTGTTTAGTTGCAGATTTAATGGAATTGAAAGGAATATTCCAAGCGTAATCAGAGACAAAAAAAAACTACTCAAAAATAAACAGCAGAGAAAGATTAGATTGATTGTAAAAATGACTTTATTTACTCGCAGTCAATGTTTTAAATGAAGAGTGACATTTATTTTTTTCTCTTTTAATCAGGTCTACAGAAGATAGTTAAATCTACATTCCAGGGTGGAACTCAACAGCCGTTTTACAAAAAGTGCAAGGAAGGTGAGACTAGCAAAAAAAAAAAAAAAAAAAAAAAGAAAAGGGAGTGCTTATAAGAAGAAGAAGATGCATTGACAAAAGAATTTTTTTCTTATGCAGCTAACAACCAAGTGTTTTTTTGTTTTTTCTTTTAAAAAGGAAGAAAAAGCCATGGTTTATATCCTTATTTACAACTATTTCAGGTCAATGAAAAGGCTTCCAAGATTTTTTTTGTTTCTCGCTTCCCACAAAATGCCACATATGCACTTGTATAAGACAGACATTTAATTTTAAAAAATCAATGCAAATACTATACTGCATCCAACATGCTGGTATTATGACTTGGGGACCCACTATCAAAGCTCAAATGGACAATTATGGGGCTTAGATGATGAGTTTCAGTGAGTGGTAGCCCTGCAAATACCCTTGTAAGCCATTTGTCTTATATTCCAGCATATATGGTAATAAAAATGTATTGCACAGCAAGCAAGCCAACAAGCAAAGAGATGTCAAGAGAGACAAACCAGAATTAATTTGTTTGTTGTTCCTTTTGAGAAAAAAAAAATCAATTTGGAAGCATCAAAAGTAGCCATTGCTCCTATTTTTGAAGCAGGCAGCAGGCGGTTAGTCATAAAAATAGACCAAGATGCTATCACAGAGAGCTGAGGGACTTTCTCTCAAATAAAAGAGATAACCTGACTGTAGATGACATTTGCCAATGAGAATTTGTGGAATGATAAAACAGTTGAGTCAAAGCCAGGCCAAGAGATACTAGAGACATTAAATCGTGTCAAAAGGTGAATTTGTTCTAAAGGGTCACCATTACCAATAAGACTGAGGAATGCTAGAAATCGAAAAATATAGACCAGTGATTCTCAAATGGGGAAGCGCTTGGCTCTCCAGGGATGAATATCCCAAGGGATGAAATTTTAGCCAGGGGAGGAATAATAAGAGGAATAATTCAGGGGAAGAACATGTAATGGAAAGTATAATGATGAACAGATTACTATATGGAAATTCAAAAGGAGGAAAAAAATCAAGGAAATCAGGAATCGCAAGGGGGAAGAATATGATCTGGAACTCTGAGAACCACTGCTATAGACCAATTTTCAATCAGGAGAGTTTGGGTGAGAAATACCAGCTTCAAATGGTACAATAAGAGTGGTTCAAAAAATGAATTTTGAATTCTCAGAATTACAATATTTTCTCTTCCTTTTCAGGAAAAAAGATTCATTTCTGATTAGGAAGGGAAAGCTGCATCAAGACAAAGAGAAAGCTACAAGGCCTTTCATGTGACAATTATAGAAACAGACCAACTTGAAAACAATCCAAGTCCCCCAATATATCACATTATGAAAAAAGAGTTTTAATCTTTGAAATGTTTTCTCAGAGTAGACCCTTTCAATATTGCAGATTAAGTACAAAACTGTACTGACTGCATAAATTCAAGTCCCCAAAATATGAAGAAGAGTTTAAATATGTCAAAGAGTAAACCTTCTTCAACACTTCAAGGTTTTTTATAAGTACAAAATTGTACTGACTGTTTAGGGTATAAAAGTTGACCAAAGCGCATCTTCAACAATCATTGCCATGTGTATAGCAATATAAAAGAACCAAAGCTTTTACTTAGTGGGCTATGGCACAGACTTCCTCGTCAACTGAACAGACAAACTCTATGAAAGAGTGAAAGGGGGGAAAAAAAAGTTTGGGGGTGATGAATTAAATTATACTAGAACAAAAGAGACTGAAAGATAATGAAGGAATAAAACAAGGTATGATAATGCATTAAAGAAAAGAACCGTGACTGGGAGAGAGTGAATTGCATTTCCACTTGGCACTATCAAACTGAACAGCATGATTTGCCTTGAATTTTCTTGAATCCTCAACATGAGAACTCAATTCCACTGGTAGAGAGATGGGGGGGGCATGGGGAGGGGATATAGACTTATTATCAAACACTGTCAATAAAAAAAATAAAAAAAAGAATCTATTTCCTCTGAATAAGAAGGCATCCGAAATATACAAAAATGGTCGGGGGAACTTGGAATAAAATATAAAGGAATAGAGAGGATAGGCACAACAGAAAGAAAATTTTCAAAATTAGGTACGAGAGTTTAAAAAAAAAAATATATATATATATATATATAAAAATTGCTGGCTTTATCTGATGATGGATGGTCTTGGAATAAGAAACAAGAATTAGGGGTGAAAAAGCGACAACTACTACTGACAACCAAAAGGAGTTGGGGGCAAAGCGAATAGGCAAAGAAATTGAATTGGGAAGAAGGCAGCCGTAAAATAGGAAAGGTGAGCATTTGACAAATAGAAAAAGGAAAAAAAATGGCGGCATGACAACAAAGGGAAGTAAAAAAAAAAAAAAAAAAACCTGAATAATGATAAAGGGAGGTAAGAAAGATGGACTCCATAGTGACATTAAAACAATGTCAGAGAGCAGATAAAATACACAAAATCAATTCTAGATTTGCAACGAGAAAATTAATGGATGAAATAATCCTGCTGCTTATAGATCAGATCTCAAATTGACTAAAATACTTTACCCTTTTATGTCACAATTTCGATTTGCTTTTGCCAATATTTAATTTTTCTTTTAGATAGAAAGATATTTTTATCTTCGAAAGCTATGAGCTAACTAATTTTTCATGTTGCATTGAAATCTTCGATGGAAATAAGCTTCAGGTCAATATAATTTTTACTAGAATTAACATGAAACTAGAGAAAAAAAAACCCAACCCAGAGAGAATTGTGTGGATACAATGACAGTAGTAGCTATTCACCTGGTTATGTCTAAAACGCTGCACATGGGGAGACTTGTATCTTAGCAATGACATTTCTTAGTTAAGATTCGAAAATCAAGATACTAGATGGACAGGGGTGCAGCACTACAGGCAATCAATCTGAGCAAAAAAATACTCAATTTGTATTCCAATATGGAACAAGCCTGTCTTTATGACAGATATCTACCAGTAAAATGTTTACAACTTTGAGACATTAAAGAGTTGTAAACTTGCAAAGGGTCCAATTATCACTTTTTCCAACAACATTATTATATTAAAAAAAAGAAAAAAAATGAGTTTGTTTAAAAAAATTGTTTTTTTTTAAAAAGAGCCCTGTAATATTCACTTGCTCCTGATAAGAGCAACTTTGTTCTTTTGCACTAAAACTATGATATTGAACAGAAGTAGTAATAGAAATTTTTTCGAAAAAAGAAAGGAAATTGTTAGAAGATGAAAATTATAATTAAAAATGAAACTGGGTTGTGGGAAACAAAATTGAGCGTCACGTGTGTATATATATATGTATATATATATATATATATATATATATATATATATATATATATATATATATATATATATATATAATATACACACACATACAGTGGATTCCAGTTAAATGGAACATCAGTTACAAAGAATAGCAGCTAAGTAGGACCAATTGTGCAAGAACAGAATCAAACACGTGATATTTTTTTATGCAAATCAATTGAAAAAGGAATGGTCACTTATAGGAACTAAAATCTGTGGTCCTGATGTGTTCTGCTTAAGCAGAATCCACTATATATATATATATATATATATATATATATATATATATAGTTTTTATGTCTCAAAAAAAAGGAACAAATACTCTAAAACAAGTATTAATGACCAAATGTCTGAGGGAGAGGGGGTGGTATGGAAATCATTTCAATAGCTGCATGCAGAGGCCAATTGCGATGCAGGACTGGATGCTACCCTCAAGAGGATATGGTATGGAAGCTGGACCCAAGGCCAAAGGTCTGTAAGAGGTGAGAGGCAGGTATGTAAGTAGACAGTGAGATAGATAGGTGGTTATATACAATCAGGTCAGTTTAGAGAGGCCAAACAACAAGACCAGATAACAGTAGTAGTAGTAGTAGTAGTAGTAGTAGTAATAGCAGTTGCAGAAGTAGTAGTAGTAGTAGTAGTAGTAGTAGAAATATATGGCTATGGAACTAATGGTGAACAGCTGGTCTTGGTCACTGGCTGGTGCCCCACGCCGACGTTGCAGAGGTTTCATCTCCAAACTATAAAATTAAAAAGGAGGGTAAAACTACCTTGAGTACCACACCAAAATAAAACAGAAATAGATAAAAAATATTGGTCAATATTCAAATGTTATCTTGTTGAAAATAAAGACAAAAAAAAAAAGGGCAATTTTCTGAATACAGTAGACTCCCGTCATTACAGCACCTTTGGTGATTTTAAGAGTGCTGTTATAACGAATTTGCCATTAATACAGGCAGATTTTGTACAAAGTTTATTGATAACGAAAAGTCAAAAAGCACTGACGAAAATCACTTTTTATCACCCTTTCACAGTCTAATGCCCCATGTTACTTTAAGCGGCATTATTTTAAGGGCTTACCAATTTTAGTTTTTGAAATAATGCACTGAAATATTCATGTGCTGTTGCTGCACACCAATCTCTGACAATAGTCTTGTAAAAATATAAAAAACAATCATGCCATTAAAATGTATGATATTGAATAGTGCTATTACGATGAGAGTTTACTGTAGAAAATGAAAGCAAAATTTTATAAAAATGAATAAAAATTAGGATTTTGAAGGAAAAAAAAACAATTAAGAGTAAGAAATGAATTTTCAAAATATGAGCAAATGAAAAGGGAGTTTTATGTTGTGCAGTCCCTCTTTCACAGCCGTTGGAGTATGATATGCAAAAAACAAAGCAACACTTCTGGCTCTGAAGAAGGGACTGTACATCTAAGAGATCATATTGCTTGGCACAGTTTCAATCCCTACTGGCAATATGCAATAAATTGAATGAAAATATGGAAAAGTATTGATGGTTGCTGTGTTGGAAATGAAATTTTGAAAACACAGTCATTCCTCATAGAACAAAGGTTCTCAACCAGGGGGCAATTCCCCCCTAGCAGGGAATTTTAGGGTTTCAAGAGGGGAATTGGGACCACAGATTGACTGATTCAAATTTGGAATATCAATCTTTTGGCACTGTTATTATTTTTGTATCATTTTTTTAAAAAGGAAAAATAATTAGAGTAAATGTTCATGCGCAAATGAATAAAAAAATAAGCCAAGTAAACGTATATGTATAAATAGAGAAGAAATTGGAGATTTTGCATATCATATGCATATTATTTGGAATGCACCTTTTGAGTCAGACAATCTTGGAACAGAGGAATGACTTTCTGAAATATGGTGAAATGGGTACCATGGGCAAAAAGGTTGAGAACCACAGTCATTTTCACTCAAAATTTCAGAGACTATAGAAATGTAACATTAAAAGACAAGATTTGAGCATTGACCAAATGATGAAACAAAACAAGGAAAGAAATGGGGGGAGTAATCAAAAACAGGAAAGGTTTGTATTGTTTTACCTTGCTGAATAACATACCAAAACACTAAATACAATAATCCAAGAAATTTTAGGAAACTAATCTATGCTTTAATAACCACCACAAAAAAAATACTGTATACAGGTTTTCCTAACTATACAAAAGTAGTGCGTTCACATAAAAAAACTGGTACTTTCCAATTCCATTGGTTGAGACATGAATGAAAGAAATTCCTTGCAAAATGTTATACCAGTGTTACCCGAAACAATAATTGTACTGAAGATAATTCAATCAGATACATTAAATTCTCTTTCCTTTTCAGCTTATTAAAAAACAAACAATTTACATTGGAAGCAATGATTTTATCAAAAAACTACAAAGCCTGTGTCATCAATTTGATATTACAGAATTCTTCAGTACAGTTATAGATTCAGATAACATTTGGATGAATTGTATCAAATTTGAAGTATCAAAACTTTTAAAATCATGAAATCAAAATTAAAATCATAAACATGTGTCATTGTTTCAATATGATGAAATTTTTTGGCACATTGTTTCCAGGTGATACCAAGATAATAACTGTGCCAAAAGAGATCTTTTTTCATGATTGTCCCAACCCATGAAATCAAAGATTACCAAAATACTTTCATTGGGCCACAATGGCAAAAAGTGAAGAAGCAATAACCATTAATTGATATGGGGAAATGTTGATGATGGTATGTTTGGCTGAGTCATTGGAGTTGGGGCTGGTGGGAAGTACAGGTGATAGAGGTCTGGGAAAGGAAGAGAGTACATGCTGCCTTTATAATGAATTGCTGCAAAACAAACCGTGAATGCTATTTTCACTTTTTGCCTCTTTTCCTATAAGCAAAAAAATGACTTAGAAAAGCAAGGGATACCTGTGAATGTAATTAACACATATTTGTTCCAGTGGTGAGGTAATACAATTGGGTCTGAATGATTGAAATATATAAATATAGGTTTAGTTGAGGAAATGTAGGATTTCTTTATTATTTTATTTAGGGTACCTGACACTGCTTAATACTAATACTTTTCCCCAAGCATTTCTAGCCACACATTTTATCAATGATTAAGAATTAGAAGTCTTTGTAGCAAGGTTTTTGTGTAGAAATATTCCATTAACATGTAGCAGGGATAGCTTTTGAATTGAAATATTTCGTCAACATGTAGTGGGGATGAAAAGTACAGCCATTTTATTTCTTGGTAAGCATTTGAGGATACACTGGAAAAAAAATTCTGCTGAATTTATCACAAGAATAAGAATACTAAACAAAATTAGCAACAAGGAAGAGAGTACAAAATAAAAGAAAAGAAAATAATTTTGAATAAAAAAACTGAAAATAGATTTTAAATTCAGAGATTTGCCATATGACAGTAATATTGCCACCCACTCCACCCAGGTGTATCAACACAGAAAGCAGCTGCAGTGATGTCATTTTTTGATTACAAAAATACTCTATATTAAGCGAGTAAATGTTTTGATCACCCATTTAAGTGTCTTATGGTTCGGGGGGAGGGAACAATTACCTCTCGTCTCAAATTATACAGCATTGTTTTTCGTATTTTTTTAAATAGCAAAAAACAAGTAAATCTAACAGATTATAATCAATGAATCACGATCAACATTACAAAGCATTGAATATCATTAACAAATTCATTTTACTAAAAGCAACAACAATGAAAAGAATCTAATATCCATAGTTTCATAATTCGGTGCAGAGTCTTCAGTCCCCTCTGCCAAGTCATGGAGTACCCATGTTTTCACAGATCTGTCTTGGGTGATATAACCTGAAACAGCCCATCCCTCTCCACGCTTCCTCAACTTTATTCTCAATGTTGAGTGCTTAGTGAGAGGCATTGAGTACTATTTTTAAAGTCTTCAGTATGACTGCCATAGGTTGAAACCAAGACCTACAGATAAGGAGGTGAACATTTGATGACTACCACAATTCATTATGAGACATCTTTTTATTTAAGTAGCTTGAACATGGTCACCTTCATACTGACTATTCTAACAAGAAAAATATCTTATGATAGACTTTTAAAGCTGATGCATATCATAGAAGTATTATTAGAAATTCATTCTCATTCTACTTCTTAGGCCTTCCACCATATCCAGTACTCACATCAGAAATGGAAAGGCCTTCTCAGATCTCAGAGAAAAGCCAACAACAAATACGAATTTGGTGTAAAAGTTGATGAACAGTCTAATAGACTGTGTTTTAACAACTATCTGATTGTGTGGGCATTGGTCAGACAGTGAAAACAGCCAAAAGCTATTTGAGTCTCGAATTCATTCCGAGGAATTCAAAAAGTAATTCAAGGGGAGTAACTTTCAATTAGAGTTACTTCCCTTGAAGTATTTTTTGTTTGTTTTTTTCACTTTTATTGAATTCAAGTACTGAATTGCAAAAAGGAAAATAAAAGAGAGAAAAGAAATGCATCAAAAGAAATGACTGAAAAATAATCATTTCTCACCATATCTTTATTACATCAGTTCTACTTCTAGAACAGGATCAGTCAACCTACAGCTTACAGAGGGATACTGAGCAGCCCCTAAGCGAATATTGGGATACTATGCTTACTTTTTATGTTTTGAAGATTCTTTGTATCTTTTCAATAGATGCCTTGACGGAAATCAATTGTGAATAAATGGAGGTCTCTGATTTATAAACAGCATCCTTGGTTAAGTGCTAATGATTTTCTAGCATGCATTATTCATTGATTTGAGGTGAAATAAAACTAGATATATTTAGAAGGACAGTTCCTATATTTCATGCTTTTCAAGGCATTTATCTAGTCGATCGTCCATCGATTGATAGGCATTCTGCCTCACAGAGGCAAAAAGTTTACCGACCCGTTCTAGAAGCAGAAGACACTAAAAACAAACGATATCAACTGAGTATTAAGTCTTGAATTCATGCAAATAAAATAGGATGTCAATTTCAAGGGAAATAACTCCTGATTACAATGATCAAAGGGGTATCATTTGTAAATTTTTTTAAAATTTTGAACTATTTACAGAAAAGTTATATCCTGTACGTGATCAGAGGGGGAACGTTCCAATCAGGAGTTATTTCCCTTGAAATTGACATTCTATATATATATATTTTTTTGTTTGAATATAAGTGTTTATTTATGGAATACATTAAACTTCATTAATGTCTGTTTGTGTGTATACTGTTGCCATGTTCCTAGTATCATATACTAGTGTTGTGAAGGGAATCCACAATTTTCCAAAGACGGAAATCATTTTCAGTTTTTCTAGTTATGTTTTACGTACTGGTATGCAGAGCATTACATTAAACAGCTGTTTAACTTAGAGCTAGTATACTAGCTTGCATAAAACAGTACAACCCTCAACAATAGCAGTAAAAAAACAAAAACTAACATATGCTAAGGAGAGAAATGAAACCCTGACTCTCCATATTTTTCTCTCCTCAGATAGGTACACTATATAAATAGGACAATGGCAATGTGAAATGGAAAATGGTGGACGGGGGCAAATGGGAATTAAACTTTGCAGAAAGAAATGATATTCAGCAAGATAAAAGCTTTTCAATCAAAGAGATACAAGACCAGCTTTCCAACACACAGCATTATTAATATTGTTGTAAGAAAAATACCCACAGTAATCTTAATAGTGGGGTTCAGGACATTGTACGTGTAAAAGACAAAGAGATATTCTTCTTGTATTATTCTATTAAAATGAATTATAGAACAACTTTGTATCAAAATAGAATAAATAATTTTGTATAAAAATTGTGTATTGTTAGTGAGTTCTTACTTTTGCATTTTTTTTCAAATGGAATCATTGTGTGTTGAGCAAGGAATTTTTTCCTGTCTGTCCTATCTTGATAATTCAAAAGAAATCTTGCAAGGGAGATAACTCTCAGTCTTTTACTCGTATAACACCCTGAATATATCAAGTCATCAACTGGAGAATTAAAGTACATCATAATTTTTTTTTTTTTCAAAAACAAAGAATTAACATTATGTTTATCTGATTTTATATCAAATTTTACAATATCGTCCATTAATTCTTTCCATGAATAAATCAGGATTAAACTACCTTCATAGATAAAAGTGTAAACAATTAATTCTCAATAGATGGTGAAAGAATAACTTGAACATATCTGTTTCTTACAAGCCCTTTTGATATGTGTGTGGTTGTGTGAAAGAGAAAATGATGATCCTTTCTATAAATGTGAGTGTAAGATTGTTAACTCCATGTTCCCTTCATACATGTGCAGGTGTGCATTAAATGGAAAAAATATATGTATTCCGTTTATATACTTAAAAATGTATGTGTGTATTTAAATGGTTTATAACATTGTTGAATATTTTACCTATGAAAAATTATAGTTCTCTGCTTATGATTTCAAATTGGTTCCATGTTATGCCAAACAAATTATCCACTGCCAACAGGAATAATAGTCATTTCAGATATTGTTACAGAAATGTATTTGAAGCTTAGGACATTGATTATATCATCCATTTTCAGGACAGACAGGTTTTTAAAAAAATATATTATTGTACTCATAGAATTCTGCATGTCGGGAGAAAATTTGGGAAAACTGACCAAAGATGAATGAGACAACATTGTATCAGTACACTGTAAATAACTATCAAACAGCTAAGTCTTCTGGAGAAAAACAAGGGTGAAGCTATCCCATACTAAAACGGACTCTTTGCACAAACACTGCATGTATTGTTGTATAACATTGTCAAATATTTCATCTAAAATTGTTAAGATAAGAGTAATTGCAAAAAATTTAAGAGAAAAAAATTTGGCTTATTTTTTTGGCCCAGGAATGTATATGCTCTTTTATTTATACAAATTTTTATCTTGGTTTTTCCATTAAAAATTAGTTTTCTGAAGTCATGAAATTAATTTTAAAACAGTAAAGGGTGACCATAAATAAAATTTCATCAAGATTTTTATCTTGAATCTATAAGAAGTAGCTTCATTTTCCTTTTTTCAACAGAAACATTACAAATGGAGAAGTAAACATAGAATTATTTATGTGTTGATATGAAAATGATCATTAACACTGTGTGTTGGAAATGAGAATTCAATTTAACAAAAGATAAAAGGAATTCAATTTAACAGAAGATGAAAGGAAGGTTGAATTTTCTTTCATCTGCCATTACAAAAATAGAAAGACTGACAAAATATATAATCATAGTTACTTAGGATTGAAAAATAAAATTTCAATTGAACAGTAGAAGAGTTTTCCTTCATAATGCCAAAATAAATTGTTCAATTAACCGCAGAAGGTGGCAAACATAATAGTAACCCATTACAAGATAAAAGCCCTGACTCACAGATAGATTATATGTTGCCATCTATCACAGTAAAAAAGAAATTATACTGTGAAGGCTATAGAACTACAATGACAGAAATTTCTGTTATCTGTAGTTAATGGGTGAATAAACTGCTGAAATAAATTTCAACAAGAACACAAAATGATAATAATTCATAACAGAAAAATTTCAAATCAATATAATGAAACTGTTCTTTAAAACTAACATCCTATTTTGGTGGGGGGGGGGCTATAACGTTTTGACCATGCATTCTCCAGTTATAATATTTTTTGGATGAATTTGTGAAATGATTTTCTCAGACCAGTCTCTGGTGAGAGAAATGTCTGAAAGAAAAATATCAACTTGTGACAGTGGCAAGTCTCTTGATACTCCCCCATCTACCAACTTTCCATCAAATCAACATCTAGGCATTTTGAACAGAACCTTTTATTTCAGCACACAATAGAAAAAATGTTTTATTGAAACCCCTGGGAATGCTCTCAAATATGAGAAAATCTTTGGCAATGACTGGAGAGTGCAAAGAGATTTTTGATTCAAATCCTCCCTGATAAGAATACAAGTTTGTAAAAAGAAATTTATAGACAAGAATATGGACGTAATAATGGAAAAAATCAATATGTTATTTATTAAATCAGGAGATATTAACCCACTGTACCAAAGAAATGCTCAATATAAAAACACATCCAATGAATAATCAGTGTCATAATTCAAATATTGATGATCATCTAATCAGTTACCTCCTTTGAACCTTGCCCAGCCATTTCAGTCAGGTTCAAGACAATGTTTCTCAAAAAGGGTGACACTTGGCTCTTAATTGTTTTGCAATGGTCATCCACTTCAACTTCATTCAAGACTGCATTACTTACTACCTAGTAGTAATAGTGCACAAAGTTGTTTGAGATTCTGGGACTGAGCATTTCCATTATTTTACATATTTTCACTGATTTCTTCTTTTTGTTTTTTGGGGTTTTTTTTACCTGAATTCCCATAATTTGACAGCTAAATAATTTTTGGTATTTTTCGTGAAGACGAGTTCAGCAAAGATACGCACGAGTTGTGAAGTAAGTTATCTCCCTTGAATGAGAATTTTTTCCCCAAACTCAGTTATTTGGGATAATGCTAATAGAACAGAATATGTTGATATGTGTGCTTTCAATCATAAATTGAACAAAATAAATCACTGAGAAATATTCAGAAGAAAATGGAGAAAACAGTAGTGTGAAAATATCAACAAGGAATTTAGTAAATGAACCACACAAGTATTAGTTTGATGAGCTTAGAAATTGAAGTATCTGCATAATGCAAAATCAGTTTTCTTCATAATATTTTACAGGGAATTATTTCATTCAATCTACAAATAAGAGCATTATTCTTCTCTACAAATAGATTATAACAAATCATCATATCTTTTAGTGTCCATCGTTGAACATAGACCTTTCCAAAAATTCACCAGAACTTTCTATCATAGGCGACACGGGGCCTGTACTTTCTGAACTTGTCTAGTTCATCTTTCAATCTTGTATTCTGCCAGCCTTAGTTTTGCATATGATCTCATGGGATCCATGTTGTAAGTTGTGATGTCGAGCAGTTGTCTGCCACTCTGACCAGTCCATTGCCATTAGAGTTTTCTAATGGATTTTATGTCTCGGACTTCTGTTTTTTTTCCCTAATATATTGTGCTGTCTTGTGATCTCTCCATGTGAGGTTGAGAACGGTTCATGTGCATGTTGCATCTGGGTTTGAAACAAAATTCTTATCCAGGGGAGATAACTTACTTCACAAGTTGAGAATGGATCTCTGCTGGACTTGTCTTTGCAAAAAGAATGTAATTTTGGTGTTTTCATGACTATGGTTTCATTTTTTTTTTTTTTTTTTGACTTGAACAGATCATTGCATTTCACTTCTGGCTTGCTAGGTACATCAATGATCCACCTGCGTCTCGAACAAGCTAAAGTACAAATATTTACTCCAAAATGTTATGCTGTAAACTAACTACACATATGTATGAAATTGTCTAATTGGCAATGTTTTTTTCACAAATGAATGAATGTATGGTTTTAATTTGGAAGTTTATTTAACCAAAACAAGGATATAAAAGAATTATTTTTTTCACAATCAAAAGTTTGAAATCCAAGTGAAATCAAACTTTATTTTGCAATATGTAAATAGATAGGTAGTTTTAATTTGATCAAAAGTTCATTTAATCAAAACAAGGATATCACTCAACCATTTCTTTTTTTTACAATCAGAAGTTTATGTAATCAAATTTTTTTTATAAAAAGGGGGAAAAAAATCAAATTTCACCAATTCAACATATATATATATATATATATATATATATATATATATATATATATTAGTTTTGACCAATTTTAAACTGGCATGATACTACCTACCAGTAAAAATGCAAGGAGTATGATAATATAATTTCAGCATAATGACTTTCTATCAAGTTATCAAAAGTTCAATATTGTATTCAAGAGACAAAGGTAAACAAGAAAAAGATATTCTAAAAAGTCTGGTTTTATGGAAGACCGTGAGAAAGAGATAGGGTTCCAATAGCAAAGATGTTAATACTTGGTATCCTAAACTTACCTCAAACATCTTGACAAAATGGGCAATGCAATTTCTATTTCTCTTTCAATTTTGCAAAGAAACGTTTATGATTCAAGGGAAATATTGACTGTATAGCAAAATAATTTTTCTGGAATTTCAATAACTAAAAGAGATTTTGTATTCATTCCCCACTTATAGTGTACGAAACAAAAATAAGATCTTTTTCTAAAAGGAAACAGAGATATGAAGTACTAATAACAGAATGGGCCCAGTAAAATACAAGAAGCATAGGTAAGTACCAACTTTTGTTCAGACAGTTTAATTGCTTTTTCTTATCTTCGTTGTTGATACATTCCAGTTATTTCATGGCCTTCAGGTGTAAAATATAACATCCGTAAGGAAAGAAAGTCTTTCTCTGATCTTGCAAAGAGTATTTGTAATCATATTCATAGGAAAAGAGATTAATAAAAGAAAAAAGAATCCCTTTCCTCATGAATATTACATTAAACACCTGAAAAAGTTCATAGAATGAATCATCCAAGACGTGTCAATTACAAAGATTAAAAGATGAGATTAAATTGTCTGAACAAAAGTCGGTATGTTAACGACTTTTCTCAGAGAGACAATACATAGGGAATGAAATTTTAAAAAGCTTTTATATTGAGGTTTGTGGTGATTGATTAAAGAGTTATTCATAGATTAGAGCAATTTTTTTCTAGTAACAAATTATATCTTTGCTTCATTTCTTGTTACTTCCCAATATGAGAAGTAAAAAGAATAGGATTTCTAAAAGTTTTCATACAGAGGTTTGTGTTGACTGATTAAATAATTCAGGGGTAATGTAGGGTTATTCATTGATTACAGGAATTGTTACAGGAAATAAATCATATCTTTTTTCATTTCTTGTTGATTCTCACACCTTCCTATAACCAAAGAGACAATACACTGCATTTTGTCGGATAAATAATTTGAAAGAGGGTACTGAATGAAAACGGTCATTTTCTTTTTTTTTGTAATCAGTAAAATTAAGGAATTTTTCATGAAGTCACAATTATTTGATTGTCAGATACAATTGGGATCTTGATTAAAATCACTTTCTCAAACTTTATTATTCCCCTACTTTAACACCATTATAGAAAAAGGCATTTAATGACAGAATTGATACTCTTTTTGGTTCTTTCTAGTTCGCGACTCATTGGATATCGTTCTTCCATTTCAGCATTTTATTTTTTGTGAGTTAATTCCAGTTTTTGGATCAACCAAATTGGAATGTTTGTTCACCATGAAATAATGAAAACCTTCTGTACTTAATTCCTAGGTGAAGTAAAGCCTGCCAACAATCTCCAGTGATAGTGGGTCCTTTAGCAACATACACCTTGATAGCATCAAGAAGTCTTTCTGCAATTCAACAGTAACAAATAGCAGATCAGGGACTCAACAAGTGAGTGTGGGCACCTACGGACACTTTTCCAGAGGAAGGCAGATGGATATATTTAGAGATATATTCGAAATATATTTTGGTAGCAACCCTGTTACCAGCGGATAATAATATAGTCGTTTTTATAAGGGAACATCAAGTTGGGGTTACATAAAACCATTGCACTGCACTATTATCTAACTTCCAACCCCTCTCGCCCTTGGTGTCAACACCCAGTACAGGGAATGGGGGCACATTTCTCTCTTGTAGGGGACGTCTATGGAAATTGGGCGCAGCAAAATGGAGGATAAATGCAGAAGGAGTTGCGTATGGACAACAAAAAAGTATCAGAAATTTTTATGTATTGAATAAATAATGCTTAAAAGTCATAATTATTTAATTTCAAACATGTTAATTGTATAACAGATTTCTAAACAGAGTAAGAGCACTTAGGAATGGATATTTTTAAGCCAAACCAGGCAGTAACCTAAGGCACATACCTCAGAAGGGTACACTGCTGACCTTACAGGCAGAAAATTTGAAAGATCAAGCAACTGGGAGAGCAAATTTCAAATCTCGTCTAGGATGCATAAAACTCTGGCAAAAATCCAAGCTTGGTTTGTTGTTGGTCATAGTTGGTGTCAAAAATCTGTAGTTGTCTAGTGCTGGTGCCAATGGGGATAGGGATTCAGGGGCAAAAAACATCTTCATTGGACATGATAACTTCGTAATCACTCATGTCATTAAATACCATTTTTCTCAGAATAATTGGGTTGCAATAGCAGGTTTGAGAGGTAAATTATCACTTTTTGGACTTCCATCAAAGACAATTTTATAGAGTTACACACACGTAGAAAGATGGTTTTATAACACTGAACATTCTTAGGTACAATGGGTTGGTGAAATATTACAGTTGCAGTCCACGTGTGAATGTCTACTTCAGTTTGAACAAAGAGGCAGTGCAATCGTAACTACATCAACGAAAAGTGTATTCTAAAATATTTAACACATCACAACTACTACACAGCATTTCTCATTGAATCAGAACATTCAATTTAAACTACACATAACAGTGCTATTTCTATTCTAACTACACACAACCACATCAGGGGTATGTATCTATGTGTACATGCACATGCATATACACAGGCACAAAAATACACACCATCAATGAAAGGAAAGTATTCAGAAGAGAAAAATCGTTGAAAAAATGTTTTCAAAAAGGTGAAATGTCAACTAAACATACTAAATGCAAGTGAAACACATTTTTCCTCCCCCCCCTTCCCAAATCTACTTTTCAGGGCAAAAATTATATTCTGCACCCTTTCAAGAGGATGGAATTACTGCACTTGCCCACATATTAGACGCATGATTAAATCATTTTTTTGAAAACCTTTCCAAGTTTTACACTGTATCCAATGCACTGGACCATCTACCAATGCTCAAAGTGGAAGGCCACAGGGGCTTGAATGAGTTTAAGCGGGCTGTAGCCCCAGATTCGTACGAGAATCATGCGTCTTATAAGCCAGCAAATACATTTTTTTTTTTTGTACACATCAAGAAAAAGAAAAAAGAGGGGTGGTGAATTATAAGACGGAAAAAAAGTGAGTGTGACATGAACATGAATAGAAGGTGTGAATGTTAGTATCAAGCAGAAATAGTGCCTCATGCTTTTTGACTAAGCTGGTTAAGAGGCAGTGCTTATATCTACAAGACAACATCCTTTTCATCAACAATTTATCTAATCTACATTCAGGCATGCTACATTCCAACAGGCAGAATGTATTATTCATCAAATCAGACTTCTGAAATATATAAATTATACTTGGATAAAACCTGGTTGGATAAAACCTTAGTTTGTTTTTTTTTAGAAAGAATAAAATTCGAAAATACTTAGTTACAGACAAAAACAGGATTTATCATCATAAACTTTTGACTATTTTCCTTCATCCTAATATATTTAGTTGTTTATTTATCACAACCTCAGGCTATTAGGTAATGAGTAAACAGGGCAGATAACAAATAAAGAGTAAGCTCTCAATGAGACTTGAACACGCATCCTATTTCCCCACAGGAAAGCCTGGTTAAAACCCACCAGCTGCTTTGTCAGCTGAGCTACAAGAACATAAAGACTTAGCAGAAGATCAAATCTAACCTTAGAATTACACTCCATTCCGATCTCTTAGACACCATGTTTGTTTTATTTTGTGTATTGGTAGCATCAGTAAAGCAAATATTTTTATAAAATGAAAAATTGTAAACAATCATTATAAATTTTTGACTACTATTTTTCATTGTCTCAATTTTTTTAGTCGTTTATTTCATCAGACGTTAACTCAGGCCATTAATCTATGGCAGTGACTATACAAAAAATAAAAACAGCCATTCATTCAAATGTTTTCAATATTATTGTGGATGGCTACAATGAAGTCTTTCATTCCAGTGCAGAGTGACTGGCTCAATTTTATTTAGGAGAGGCAGAAAAATTGTTAGTAACAAGAGTCGAACTTATGGTATCTTTTACTCCATCATCATTGATTAAATAAAATGTGGATATTAGACCCTGGGGAAATTGTGCAGGTTGATATTTCTTGATATCAAAACTAACTGAAAGGTTTTTCACTTCATAGGTCAAATCCTTTGTTACAACATATTTCTTATGAAAAGAAAGGACACACAGGCATTGTATTTCCCAGGGTGTATATATCACCCCACCTAGCAAAATAACTTTAACACATTTTTAAGGATTGATATGAAAACTCTTGGAGATCTCAACACTTTCAGCACCAAAGGACAATCAATATTTTTGCTACTTTACCTGTTTAGTGTGATTTTTTTTTTTTTAATTGGCACTGAAACTGATGACGTAGATGCAAAAAATATGAATTAATAATGCTAAAAAAAATCAAAAAGTTGGATTCTTTTTAAAAACTTGACCCATCAACTAAAGAAGGTGGCAAATGTAATATTTATCCACTGCAAAATAAAACCCCTGACTCCCAAATAGAACCAAGTTGTCATCAATCACAATAAAAACAAAAATTTTATTAAGTTGCATTAGAAATGAAAATTTCCATCATTCACAGTTAATGGGTCAAGTTTCTTTCAAATAGTCTTTGCACAAAAGTTCCCTTCATTTTTCTTTCCAACTTCCATTTACAATGAATTTTGCATTTGGGGTGGGTTGCTTGGTGCATAAGGGAATGAAGCATTAGAAAACTGTCTCTAAAATAAAGCACCATTTTCAGTTGAAAAGCAAATGGAATAAAATTGTAATTTTTTTCCTTTTCTATCAACCCTCGATGTTAGTAAAAAGATGAGATAAACACCATGGAGACAATTATTTCTCTTGACATTTAGAACAGGTTGTTTTTTTTAATCATAAAAACTAAAGAAATAATTGGTTATTTCATCATTTGAAGATAAATAATATTGCAATTCACACTTTCAAAGCAACTTACAATCAGCAGTACTTTTCATACCAGCCATAGCCTGACACATGAGAATGAAATATTTTGATGTCAGGAATAAATTTTTTATCAAAATATTTCTTTAACATTCAAGAAATATAGAAATATATAAGAAAGGTATAGATACTTTTTTTTTTTTTAAATCTTTTTTTTTAGACATTTTGTTAGCATGTGTCAGGCAATGGCAGGAAGTGTCAAGCAGCAGAAAGTATCCCAAATACCTTTCCCTACAATTGGATAGACATACATAGGGTAGACAATGAATTTGAAAGGATACTCAAGAGGTGGATCCTTAAATGATACTCCTTAGTAACATTAACAAGCTAGCCTAACAGGCAATTGCTAATGTTGAGAGTTCAATCCTCATTGGGTACAAACTTACTGTAGCTTTGTGCCTGATAAACCTGAGCTCAATAAATATCTACAAACATCATTCTTTTTGACATTTAAGCACACTTAACAAGAATTTTCTATCAAATTACCGTAACAGGCCAAGTGGGATTCTTCTCTCTTCGAGTGTTTGTATTAAAGGGTGTGTCTCCAGGTGCTCCTGGTTCCAGTTTGGGGGCTACAACCTTGGCACAATCTAAAAATGTTTTTGTTTTTTTTGGGTTTTTTTTCTCCCCAAAAAGTGTTTTCTCGGGTCTCTATGATCATTTTGGGTTCAACAAAGCCCAAATCTTGTGCTGGTTTTTTTTTTAGATAATTTTAGATAAAAGATCCACTTTTTGGAGATGATTTTAGATAATTGGTTCTGGTACACATATGGCCTATGGTGATTCATTGATGCAAGATACAGATATTACTATATATTTTTGAATATGTCAATTTTTTTTCATCTAAAAAGTAACTTAAAATCAACACTTCAACTTATTCAAGTGATAGAAAAAAACAAATCTCTGTAGATGAATGTCTATGTGAGCACTGTTATTTTTCTTTGCTACTTTTTGAATAAATGAAGATTACATTTACAAATTAACATTTATCTAATTTAATAATTGTTGGAGACATATCCTTCAGTATGGAAAGTACTGAACAATTTCAAAAATTGAGAGCCATTAGACTGAATAGATCACAAGAACAAAAATGTGGTTTTCTACTTATTTTTTTAGTTTGTACAGTCAGATTAGTAATTGGATGACGATGATAATCTATATCATAATGATCAGATTTCTGTATGTGAGTTTGTTACCCTAACACAGCAAAAAAAGCACATTGTAAAGAAATAATGCTAAAATGCTCTCACTGGAAAATTAAAGCCTTTTCTAGTCCAACTGGGCGACTGGTTTCCAGGTAATTAACTCAAGTATAAACTGAAAAAAAAAGTCTGTTCAAGGGAAATAATTCCATGTCTACTAACTTACATTCATACTACAAATTTTTTAAGTTAAATCATCGGGAAATTCGATTCATTATTCTATTCATTAAAGAGTTCCTCAAAAGTTTCAAACAGTTCATGAATTTAAGAGTTAAGTGTTACAGAAGGAAAGGGGAATAAGCGAATGATTATGATATGAATACCATGTATAGGAAGTGACTTGACATTGATCTTAAAGGCCACTGAAAGAATATTAGAAAGAAAAAGTTTTTGTGATTTATAGATATGTCGACTTTTATCACAGTCAAAAAGTCACCCAATAATCAAATTGTCTCCAGGTGTTTAGTGTTCTATTCCTCTCTAAACCCAACTACAGTGCAGTTGCTTTGATTACTTACGTTCAGTTTGTTTTTTAGTCTTTTTAAATTTTTAATTTTTTTTCATACTGTGTAGAAATTTGCATATTGATATGCTTTATTTTGTAACGCCAAGATAATTCTGCATAGAAAAGATGAGAAAATGAAACAAAGATGAAAAAAAAAGAAATAAGACAAGATTCGTGCAGGTGAAAACAGGTAAGAGTGACAAGTACAGAACGGAAAATGAAAAATAAAGAATTGAAACAGGTGCAACATCACAGGTGAGCAATCCTGCTCAAAGGAGTGACATGATGAAGGAATGATATAAATTCTGTATCAGAAGGGTGACGCCTCCAGAGAATTTGGGGGAAAAAAAAAAGATTTAAAAGGAACGGAATTGAATTTTACCACTAAGAGAAGAAGTAGGAGAGTTCTAAATGCAACTGCTTTAATTGACAGCATGCGTACAACTGAAATCCAAAAACTCATTTATGGTTTCGGATAGGCACTGTTTGCTTCAGAAGCAATGAGCTGATCATTGTTTCAAAAGTACTTCTGAAGCAGTAAAATTGATTCAGAAGTATTTTACATTATCGCTTTGTTACAATAATATTCTAGTCACGCCTTTGAAATTTATCACTCCATCAGTATATCACTTCTTCTTACTAACCCCAGGTGAGAATGAATGAAAGTGAATAAGTTGACTTTCATCAACGAGATGCACAGGTTGAAAAAAAATGATCTAATAATAAGAAAGAGAATTATACCCTTACCAAAATCCATGAAGACTTATCACAAGCAAAAAGTAATGAAACCAACAAGTATTTGTATGAATGGCCGTGTTAAACTTACCTTGCTCGGACTGAAGTCTGCAAAACTTTCAAAAATATAGTCTGAATTATCGTTTCCAGTCGTGCTGGCAAATGGGTCATTGCCAGCAAATGGATCGTTGCCGAAATTGGCAAAAAGTTCATCTTTTTTCTTTGCAGCTGGAGAGCTTTTGGGGCGCGGAGGTGCTGGCCGTGGAGGTGGTTGTTTCTTTTGTTTGGGAGGAAGATTTGGTGGTGTTGGGGACTTAGAATTGGATTTCACAAAAGGAACGCTTCCAAAAAGATCTCCTTTGTTATTCTGAAAAAAGGATTCAGATTTTAATACACTATCAGCAAAAAATTGTTTCTTTCAAAGACAGAAAAAAATGGCTAAACAATATTTAAAAAAACGGTATCAAATTGAATACAAAAAAAGATATACACATACTTAATTCATCAATGTATTGTACTAATATATATATATATATATATATATATATATATATATATATATTGAAAGTGTGCAATTGTTTCCAGCAACTGTGTATTCAGTAGAGTACACAAAGAGTACTGGAATCTTGTACACATCAAATAATATTTACAAACTGTATATAAGCCAAAGTTTCTTCAAGTTTATTTGCATAAAGATAACACTCTTACATATATTTATCCGAGTATTGCCTTCATCTTTATTAGCATCATTTAGGTGTACTGTGGTTTTCAACCAACTTCATGTTCATGTTGTAGGCAGTCTTTAGAATTTACATAATATTTCTCAGTACTCTTTATTTAATGGTGCCCAGAGAGTAATATACAAAAAAGACTCAAAGTTATTCTCCTTGCTTTATTGTATCAAAATGAATTATTAAAATAAATCAAATATCAAATAATTGTTTTTCATAAGGGACTTTTTTCATGTATGTCCAGACTCCACCCACTCCCCACAAAAATAATCTTGCAAGAGGAAAATAAAAGTACTAAGTAAATTCTGAAGACTAGATACAACAAACACCCGAGGAAGGCCAAAGAATGTATTGGCCAAAACATTAACAACTACAATGAAGGCAATAGTTCAAATAATAAACACAATCTAAGATCTTTAGAAAACAACAATATTATTTATTTATGACGTTTTCACAGACTTATATAAAAATTATTTAAAACTGTGGCTCTCAAACAGTGGTGACTTATCCTTTAGGGAGGGTTGAGAGTTTTGGGGGTGGGAATTGATAGATTCAAACTCTGAGGATATTGATATTTAAAACATTCTAGAATGCTTCTTTTGATTCAGACAATTTTGGGAGGGTGAATGACATTCTGAAATGTGGTGAAAAGGGTGCCCAGGCAAAAAAGGTTGAGAACCACAAATCTAAAAAGAAGTGTTAGATTCACTAATGATTCAAATTCAGAGAATTTGTTTTGAGAAAATTTTCTCATTGCTATGAGTCATAATCTAATACTTCATCTTTTAAATTCTATGTTGCACTTGATTTATTACAAGTAATTTTTTTTTATTTCACAACTTTCTACTACAGGAATAACTTGATTAGTAAGTGTTTGATATTGAAACAAAGTATAAGCTGAAAAAAAAAAATACAAAAAGTTTAAGATCTTGAATAAATTAGCATCACTAATCAAGGTATACCTGTATATCTTAAGTATCTAAGTCCTAAATTACAGAAAAAACTTGATAACATGAAGAAAAAACACAGATTTCAGTCAAGTATTCAAAGATATACAGAGTGAATTTACAAGTGAGAAAACAATTATCAATTCAGTATTCATTTGAAGATATCTCATCAAACCTACAAGTCAAAATTGTAAAATCTTGTTGATTTCAATTATTGAAATTTTTTCAGGTTGATGGAAACTGTTTAAACATTCTGAGGTATAGTAATAGATCAATATGAAATGCACTATTTCAGACTGACTTTTTTCAAGGATGAAAAATAAGTTCTATTCAACTATGTTTTTATCAATTTTTAATTAATTTAGGAAAGATTCAGATAGGATATATAAATGCTTCGAAAGTAGTTACCTCTTTAATCAGATTTAATTCTATACTTGCTAAGAACTTTGCCAATAGACGTCTAGTAGCAAAGGGTTATCACAAACTGACATAGTTATCAAATAGCTTTAAACCCCTTTCCAGACCAGTCAGTCTTTGATTAGCATATTATTATGAATATCTGCCCAAATGACAAAATGATTCAAGAAGCAATGCCCACCCTCAAAAAAATGAGAAAGAAGCTTTATCAGTCATTCATTCTATCAAGTCCAACCATTTTGTTATTACCGAAACCAGAACAGCTTCAACAAATAACCAAGAATACTAAGCTCTTTCGATGATGTTTTTTTTTTCATGACTTGGACACTTATTTCATAACACCCGACTTCAAAAAAACTTCTTGAAATTCTTTGATGTAATTCACTCCTTCAGTTCAGCTATTTTGGAAACTCCAGATGAAAAGACCTTTGACTCTTGAAATATTTGTGACAGAGAGAGAGAGAGAGACAGGAAAAAAATACACAAACCTGTAGGAAAAGGTAAGCAGAATAACATAGAGAAGAGAGAAAGATGCCTCAACTTCTTTTTTGTACAGCACAATTTGACAAGCAAGAAAAACAAAAGGCATGAATTATAATTCCAGACCTCACTTCAGAAGCAGAAAATGTAGATTTGGAAAACAGACAAGTATAAACATAAGATTCAAACATGTATATGATAGAAGAAGACATTAAGTCAGGGAATTGTTTGGACCAATAGTCACATCTTTGCTGGTTTCATCATAATGTTTTAACTTGTGTTATCAAGGACCCAGATTAGGTGACAATGCTTGTTAGCATAAACATGATCTCAAATGTTTCTTAATGGCATTTAGAACCAAATTAATTTTCTATGAAGAAAAGAAAACAAAGAAATGAAGATTACAAGACTAATGGCAAGATAATCTTGCAATGTAATCAAAAATCAGAAATTTATAGATATCAACACACAGTAATACAAGGTTTCAAAATACATTACTAAGACAATCAGAATATAATAAAACAAAGAATACAGTTACATCTTCAACTTACACATAGAAATAAAATAATACCTATTAAAGAATTTTTATTTTGTTTGCGAGTTATAGTTTTTCCTTATATTGTAAAGATTATCAAAGTGATTTTTGATTGCTGGCTGTTTATTCTGTCTCCCAATTTTGTAATTTATTTTCAATATTATGAAAACTGTTGAAATTGAAAAATCTAATGATTGAAAGATAGATAAATGTTTGGTACTTTAAACTCATGAATCAAAATATTTGATCAGATTTTTTACAAAAATACGGATACAAATATGTAATTTGCTGACATCCTCTGGTCAAAACCTACAAGCAAAATTTTGTATTTAGACATTGATGATGCAACTCACTTCACAATTCTAACCCTTTCCAGTTGGAATGGTCAGAACTTGCTGGCCAAATACATATCCATTTATGACCAAATCTGGTGGTATCAAGTTTTATGAATGAAAATGTCTTTACTTTATGGCCTAAGCACAATCCTACAAGAATATATGTGATCACTGCCATTTGATACAAGATTTGTGGCTCCTAGGAACAGCATATATGTGAGGAAAGGCTTTGTGCACAGTCCAGTTGAGCTTGGATGAACTGTTAATCTACAGCACAGCATAGGCAGCCACACAATCTCGTTCTCAGACAGTCACCCATCTAGATAATGACTAGACTTGATGTCACTTAACTTTGAAGATCTTATTACAACTGGTGTAGCCAACGTGATATGGCCGTATAGCAAAATAATATGATATAGAATGGTTGACTGATGCAGATAGCTCGCAAATTAAAACTGGTGAAAATTTGAAAATAAATTCAGTCTGAAAAGGGTTAATAACATTAGACCTGATCAAATTATGTCAATGATTTTCCAAATATTTGAAAGAATACTTTCTGATTTTTCTAAAACTTATCAATGAATTTTTACTTTGAAGATTTCAAAATCATCGTACTAAATTTCAATGATGAAAAGTAAATGAACAATGCTGATTTAAAGATTAATTGAATTTTAATCAATTCACAAAAATTATTGGGTAATTGAGAAAAAGCAAAAATTTCCCTACATCAAAACAAAATATTGATTCAATAAAACAATTTTAGAAACTGTAACCCAGTTTGAATCATTAGAAAAATGGCACAAGATAACAGATATAACATTATGATGGAACAAGATAAAGATGTTGCCTGAATAATTGCCAGAGTAAGTGTATACATTTATACATCAAGTACAAAATGATATAATGAAGTGGGTTTTAGTCAAAGAAACAGTGAAATCTCATGAATGACTAATTATTTAAAAAAAGCACCAAAAATAATAAGTACATTTGAATTGATTTTTATAAAAAAAGGTTAAAAAAAAGGACAAGAACAAAACACAGACATACAGACAAAAAAGGAACTAAAACAAAAAATGTGAGAGTGTGAAGAAAAAAAAGGTGTTAAAAGAAAATCTAGGTGAAAAAAAAAATTGTAAAAACAGGCAGAAACAAGTGCCCTATTGGGAAGAAAAAACAAAACAAACGTGCTGACACCCAGAGCATTCATGGACTTTTTTCAACCTAAATAATCAGAAAAGATTCATAGAGATGATAATAGTAGAAAATTTTGATGAGAGATAGAAAGGTAAGAGATAAGTGAAAAAGAAGAGGAGAGGGGAAGACGGGAAGAGATGGAAGGGTGGGGAGAGATGGGAGAAAAAGGAGACAGAGAGGGAGAGGAGAGGAGACGGAGAGGGAGAGGAGAGGAGACGGAGAGGGAGAGGAGAGGAGACGGAGAGGGAGAGGAGAGGAGAGGGAGAGGAGAGGAGACGGAGAGGGAGAGGGAGAGGGAGCGGAGAGGGAGAGGGAGAGGGAGAGGAGACGGAGAGGGAGAGGAGACGGAGAGGGAGAGGGAGAGGAGATGGAGAGGAGATGGAGAGGGAGAGGGAGAGGAGATGGAGAGGGAGAGGGAGAGGGAGAGGAGATGGAGAGGGAGAGGGAGAGGAGATGGAGAGGGAGAGGGAGAGGAGATGGAGAGGGAGAGGGAGAGGAGATGGAGATGGAGAGGGAGAGGAGAGGAGATGGAGAGGGAGAGGAGAAGAAGAAACAGAGGGGAGGAGAGGGGACTGAGGGGAACAGGGTAGCTGAGATGGGGGTAGAGAAGGAGAAGAAAAGTGGGAGAAGAAAAAAGTGAGATTAGGAGAAGGAAGAAGGTAAAGAAGAGACGAAAGAAGAGAGGGAGAAGGTAAAGAAGAGACGGAGAAGGTAAAGAAGAGAGAAAAGAAGAGAGGGAGAAGGTAAAGAAGAGAGAAAAGAAGAGAGGGAGAAGGTAAAGAAGAGAGAAAAGAAGAGAGGGAGAAGGTAAAGAAGAGAGAAAAGAAGAGAAGGATAAGACAACGAAGATAGGTACAGGGATTCACACCAGAAGATCCAGTGGGAATGACTGATAGTATAAACACATTTTTAATGACCTTCCAATGATTGTTAAGAATAGAAATTCTGTGAAAGAGTAAAAATCTTCTTTCATTTTCCAGGATTCTAGTCAAAAAGAGGATTATATTTTAAGGAATATATACCAACAAATATGATCAGAATTTGAACATGTCTGCATTTACAAAAATTTGGTAGTTCACAATCATCATTTTATATAGGTTTATAAGAAAAAAACCTAATAAAGCTTTCAGATAGTGAATCTCATATTTTTTTAAAAGAAAAATAAAGACAAAGAAACCAATAATAAATTTTTCAAGAAAGTCTATGCATCTCGTTCTTATTTGTTTTGAATATTTGCTCAAAAGAAAAAGAAGAATTAAAAAGAAAACAAACAACAGAAGAGACTCGGAGAAAATTCCTAAAAAACTTTTGAATGTTAGTGATTGTTAGTAGAATGAATTAACTGCAACACCAAGGAACTTTGATTTCAAAAAGATAATCAAACATGCACTTCAATGTGCAACACAATAAGAGACACAACAGTACAACAACACAGTGGTTAAGACAGACAAACAAACAAACAAACCCCCTTTTATTAGGATAATGGATGAGAGAAATAGAAAATTGGGTTTCTCAGAACTCCACTAAGAGAATTTTTAAAAATCTAATTTCCTTAAATTCTTTGTCCATTTTAATCTTCCGTTATTGCTAACAAATGGTTCAACTAAGTGAAATGCTTGACCCTGCTAGATATTCCAGGTGACTTGTTTAATAACCAATTAGTTCAAGAAACAATGATGAAAAGTAATTCCTAAAACTGTATGTACAAATTCTCAAGGGTTTGAAGGTCTAAACTTCAATAAGTGATGTCAGCCGAATTCATCATCCTCAAATGTAAACAGCAATATAACAGTTTATTATATTACATAAATAAAATATTGTGACCCGACTTTTCTGTGCAAATCTACCCAACTGAACTTGGTCATTTTGCTGATGTGTTGTGCACCAAGAAGTCAGCACTGAGTACACTTGCTTGGTGAAGTCAGCAAATCATAAAATAAATAAAACAGTTGTCATAAAAGTGTTGAAGGTAAGAATCAACTACAATGAATACTTGAGTTGAAAACAAACTCTCACATAGCAATTAACTTCTATCATAAATTTATTTATAAATGAACAGCTATTCTTATACATATCATTTTCCACACATTATATATCTAAATTGATAACTAGGGCATTTATATAGAATTATACATAATTACTATTACCACTCATTAAATTTTAGTGCACCAGAGTAACAGGAGGAAAAGGGTTACTAAGTGAATAAGTACTTCCCTTCCAATCTAGAGTTAATTAAGCAGACTGATCTAAATAAATTTAGTAGCTTTATACATGATCTGCAGCTGTGATTTTAGTTTTAGAATATCATTATTAATTACATTTAAACTCTGAAACTCTTAGGGGGGAAAAAAAAAAAGTTGTTATTAAGGGAAATAACTCTAGATCAAAATTATCACCCTTTCATTATTAGGTGATTTTTTTTATTTTTTATTTGATTATAATTCACAGAAGAGTTCCATTATTTTCAGCTCTACTCATTGAAACGTTCCACTGTCAATACAAGCGGTTCATGTATCCAAAAACAAGCTTTAGGCCAACTATGATTAATTTTATACAATCATTTTCTATCATCTTAATCCTCAAGTTACTTTTTATCACAACTAAACTCAGGTTGTCAACTTATGACAGTAAGTAAATGGCAGGAATCAAAAGTAATGAATACGATACAAATTTACAACTTTGTTGCCTAGAGAAACTTGGTGAATGCCCAGCTGGTCTTACCATCTGAGCTGCAAGAACCCAACAGCTCGGCAGATTATTAAGGAAAATAGTAGTCAAAACGTTAATAATAATAATGGTTTACAATACTTCATCTAATAAAATTAATCATAAAGCAATTAGCATTTTTTTTTCATTAGTGCAATTAAAGTATGCCTGAAGTATTATCGTTGATTGAGTGAATGGCTGGTTCTAGAAAAAGTATTTAATGAAGTCACCTGGGAAGTGTTTCACAATTTAGCAATACTTACCTGAACACTTGTTTTGGCAATTTGACTACTGAACGCTGCGAAAGGGTCAGCGTTTGATTTTTTACTCGAATTTGAAAAAGCGCTTTCAAAAGGATCAGCACCAATTTGGCTAAAAGGATCATCCTAGTAACAAAAATGAGAAAGTTAGTCAGTGACTGGAGAGGAGCCATGGCGCTTGGGTTGGGGAAGTGGAGGTTGAAGCTGCAGTGATCAGGAGATCAAGGTGTATAAAGGAAAAGGGACTAAAGAGATTTCAGGGGAGGGCGGTAAAAAAAAAAAAAAAAGCAGTTATAATATTCAGCAGTGAGAAATCACTGGCAATTCCTGTATTTAACAGTATATAAGACATCCCTCCTTTTTCCTCTCTGTAAAAACTAAACGTCCAGTCCCATTTTGGTCAGAACTTGAGAATCTGGGTGAAAAATGAGGGTTTTTGGCAAACTCCAAACTTGGGGTTGACATTGTTTTTTCTACCGTAACAAGAACAAGCCACACCAAATTTCGGGGGAGAGGGTTAGAAAGTGACATTGCTCAACCATGATTGAAATTACAAACAACTAAGGTGGCCATGTTTCTTACACACTGAACTAAATTGACATGTCCAACATATCTACCAAAATTTATTGAAAATACACAAGACTTAGTTCATTCTAATAAATAGATATATTTATAAAATCAACACTATATACCATGATTTGAAATCATGACCAATTGGTGGCTGGTATCTAACCAACTGTGATTAACTGACAAGACTAATATATCAACAAAATTTATCTAGATACACAAGGGCTTATCTGATTTTGATGAATAGATATTTGTACTATAAGAAAAATATTTTTATGTTTTTTATTCATTATATATACAAAACAAGAGTTGCAATAATCATCATCATTCAGAATAGAAGTAGGAGTGGAGTTTGACCCTGCAGCAGCAAGGCTCGTTTTCTGAATACTCCCTGGCGAATAGGCAGGGGTCCTACATACCATCAAATATGGTATGTGACATTTAACAGGAACAAATTTAAGAGTCAATTTGACAATATAAATCTGAAATTTACCAATAGCAGAATCTTTTTTTATATAAACTGAATCTCATTCTTCATAAATCAGTTAGACTATTATCCATGATACTTACACGATAAAATGAGCCCACAAGTTCATCTTGCAGCTCAATTCACTTACATAGTTCAATCTTAACAGGTGTCGCACTATTGTAGCTTTGTACGAGTAGATTTAGTAAATGTCTCTACAAGATCATACTTTTGTTACTATTTTAGTATAGACCTTTCTGATGTACAAATACTCCGAATACACACATATTCACTTAGAAATGGTGAAATTACAGTAAAATAGTACATCAGATGTATTTAAGAAATATTTTTCTGCACTACAAATTTCTCAGGTAAAAAATGATTAAAGTTTAAAAATATTTTAGATGTAATTTGTTCTTATAAGATGTCCCTCACTGAACCAATTTATCCTAACCCCCAGTGGCGGACTGGGTCAAAATTTTTCCCACAGGAAAACATGTAAAAGGGCTCACCCAATCCTAAAATTTACAGGATCACAGGCTTGATAAAACCACTTCAGTGAACAAGAAAAAAAAGTGAAATAAATCTTTCTCTAAAAGAACATATCTACCAATAAATATTCTAACATAAAGGGGCCTCCTGAGAGATGGGCCAGTCCACCACCGCCAATACCTGAAGATGGCAACATTCATTAACAGACTCATGGACTTGACGGATTATCGTTTAGCACTCTGTAGGTGATGGAGTTGCCAAGCAAAAAGTTTGTCCTGCCTCTGTAGGTGGCACCAAGAAAGATGGCTATGTTTTCATGTCAATTTCAGTTATACATGAAAAGGCAGACAATTTTAGGCTTTCAAGGTTTCAAAGTGCACAAAATCTTGGTGCCCTTAGAAAAGAATGCAGAGTGCTAAAGGTTAAAATGCCGATTATGAATTTATTGAATTGTCCTCTTCACGTTATTAACTGCTGATTATTATACAGACATGAATTTAAGGTTCTGGCAGAAAAGGTGGGATGATTGGGATTTCTAAGCAGAATTGGGAGATAAGCAGAGAAATAGGGAAAGTTTCAGTGTAGATTTTGTTTTTATTTTTTCTCATAAGAATAGAACAAAAAGGGGGAGGGGTGAATTGTTGGATTCAGTCTAATAGGTAGAAGGAAATAGGTAGGTGACCAGGGAAGCAGGCATGAAAGCTGTCTCCCTGGTGAATGAAGATGTTCCCCACTATCATTTGATTGGCATCAAAACAACTAACATCACAAACAAAACAAAAAAGAAAAAAAAAACATGCTTTACTGCTAGATACACACATTTATTGCTGTCAGTAAGTACCTCTCCAAACTGCATCTTCAGTTGGGATATGCTTGAGCAAATATTAACTTTACCAAGGCACAAACTTACAAACCATCTAGAACAGTGGTTCCCTAACTGTGTGCCACAACTATCTCCAAAGTGAGAAAATCAAATTTTTCCAAACATGCAAACATATATTTCATGCTTTGAATGTGTATTAGGTCTGTTCCACTCCCGCCACTGATTTGCCAAGCTGGTGGTTTTATTACCAGATTTTGTGAGATCTGAATTTTTTTTATCAAAAGATGAAAAGAGAACAAGCTGATGAGTACTTATATCAGTACGCAGATATAAAAGTTTTGTTCATTGACTACTGAAATGTTTTGGTCTAATGCATTTAATTTTCACATTTATTACCATACATGTGTGCCATTGTACAATAAAGTTTGAGAACCACTGATCCAGAGGCAAAGATCACTCCCTACCACCATGCACAACCTTAAATGAATTAAGAGATTCGCAACAATTATGCTATCTAAATTACCTTAAAATAACTAAATCTCAAGGAAATGTGCTTTGACCTTGTGTTAAAAGTGTGGCCTTTGATGACAGCTGGAAAAGCAAGTGGCTGGTTAGAGCTGACAGCAAACAGATAATGAGACTATACACAATGACTGTTGGGAAAGTATCTAACCAATTTCATAAATTTATTTCTTAGTTGATCAACTATTGTACATCATCATTGATAATCTTTTCATTCTTATACTATTATTTGCCTTCCTCTTCATATTTTTGTTGTTTTTCATTACAACTTTTCTCAGACTAGATTCCTTTCAGCTGGGAGTAAATAAAAACGAGGCTTATTTTTTCATCCCGATTTGTTCTGTTTATTGACATGTGGCCAAAGGGAATCCAATCTAGAAAAAGTTGCAATAAAAAGCAACAAAAACTTTAAGATGAAGGTAAATTAGTTGCATAAAAAGGAAAAAAATCGTTAACAATGAAGTACTAGCCATTCAATATTAACCCAAAAAAATTAAAAAATTTTTTTTTTTAAAACCTACCTAGAGCACTTGCTACTTAGTCCCCCCCTACTCCCCCTGGGACCTCACACACTAATTCCAGTCCACTTTCCAAAACAGTCTGAAAAGTTTTTTCAGGTATCACCATTAGTTGCCTCATCAAATCCTCCATAATTTTGTCCGCAGTCTGAAACGTCTACTTTTAACGACAAAAAGTCGGAAGTCGTGGAGAGTCAAATCTGGACTGTAAGGGGGTACGAGACACTGGAGTGATACGCCGGTGTTCCACCCAAAAACCCTGTACTAAACCTTAAGAATGGGAAAACTCTGTTATTGGGAATCCACAAGCTCACTCAATGACATCTCATTGCTGACTGAGTAACCCCATGGGAGACATTCAAAATGGCTGGATATTTTCCAGACAGACCCCATATTCTAGTGCATACCTCTTACTCATACAAGATGAGCATATTTTAAGAGGGGTGAAAGTTCAAGTATTTTACAGACCAGACCAGCATTAATTTTAATCTGCTTTTTGATTCATAGCTGCAGGTTATATAAAAGGGTTCTCATGTATTTAATGGAGGAAAAGTGTATTGGACCTATCTTGAAATACAAACATCCCCATAAACATGGCCTACTACCATAAATAGGTGGGGAGGCCATATATCTGCAGCTAGACAATTAATTAAAATCACTACAGTCCCACAAATGGCCCAACCAACCAAGTAATCAATTTAAAATTTACCACAACCAAACACTAGGATATTGGTCATAGATGGTATTGAAATTATCTCATCTAAAAATTTCATTTTCAGACTGTATCATTCGTAATTTTTCTTTCCTTAAAGAAAAACAATTTTGAAAAATTATTTTCATGATATTCACTTCTGTTGAGTTTTTCACACCAGAAGTGACTGTTGGCTTTTGCTGCAACTCAAGTGACAGCAAATCCCCACAATACTCAAAAACTCTCCATAGGATTCTGTTTGGATGGGTTGGGAACGATTCAATGCAGTCGACTCAATGAGAAAATAAACTGACGACATGTTCATAAATAAAAAGCACAAACCTCCTGAAATGATGTTATCACAAAAAAAAAAAAACATGGCATCAGAGAGAAGAAAGACGGGAGAAAAATTCAAGAATAAAAATTATTTATGTAAATTATATAAACTGTGACATATTTGTATACAAAAACTTGCCCCATACAAAAACCATAAGCCATTGTATTACAGATTTATACATAATTACCATTTTATGGTGTAAACAAAATATCAAAATAGTTATATCTCCAGTTCAAAGTTTATTGCATATTTTTCACCAATCTTTCCACTCTCTCCAATGACACAAAAAACATCTATAAAAATTTTGTGCATTTAATAATGAACATGCCTGTCAGCTTCTAAACATACAGCATGGGAAAATCTAGCAGCTGGCTAAGAATTAAAGAAAGGACCCTCTGAAATATCTACAAGGAATAACTTATATTATATGAATGAATTATTTTCACTGTCTAGTAAATGCCCACTCATTATTCTTTTATTGTCATTTAATGAATGTATAATAAATGCTTTAAGTTGTCTTGGTATCAAATCAGCCACATCGAATTGTTCCTTCCCCATTTGGATGGTTCTAACTCTTCCGATCTTTTTGCAAGGCTTTTAAGGATTTTTCGGAGTGTTCTCGTTATTATAGGTACTACTCTCACCATCATATTTCATAATTTTTTTAAATCTTCAAGCAAGTTATTCTTATTTATAGCAAGTGTCTGTTACTTTGCTAACAGTACACACAAAGATGTGTTCCGTGGCAGTGTTGACATGGTAACTTGAAAGGTCAACACAAAACCTTGTCAACTAAAATTCTTGGATTCATTTTTGGTGAAAATTGTAATTGATACATAAGTAACATTGGTAGCAATTGTAGTAATAATATCAGTAGTCAGCAAATAAATACACGTTCCCCCCCCCCACACACACAGCCAATAGCAAATTTGTGTGTTGGCATTACCCCTTCCCTTCGTATGTTACAGACTGACAGCTCATAAATCATATGGATTGTTATTATTAATATAAAAATCACATTCATGCACACCTCTAAAATACATGCTTTGACATTAACTCTTAAATCCGTTCATATTTTTAACTTATGTCAAGGGGAATAACTTCTGATCGAAATTACTTCCCCTGCACTTTCAGATAATTAATTTTTTTTCTTTTTCTCATTCAATTCACAAAACAGTTACATTTTTAAGAATTTCTATTCATTGAAGGGTTCCAATGTGTTCAAGAATGGTTACAAGCAATTCACGAATTTAAAAGTTAATGATCAGCAAGAAGTTGTCCATTTTGGTAAAGTTAATAAATCTTCATTTAAGATCAAAAGGATAGCAGGAATGTAGCAGGCTTAACCAAATTCCAAGAAAACCTCAACCTGGATTTAGATGAATGTTTGGGCTCAGAGGTACTTACCTCTTGAGGAGGTGGTGTTGGGCTTGAAGTGCTCTCAGGGACGTCCTACATACATACAAATGCGTGCAAATAACAAAAATTTGAACAAAAAAAAAAAAACACAAAACAATGCTAAATATTTTTTTTTGATTCATCATTTTGTAAGCTACAAAAAAGAATTCAACATAGAATTCACCCTGAAATTTAAAAAATGGGTTAGCAGTAGAATAAAAAGTGTTTTTGTTTTTTTTTTCAATACCCATGAAAAAGATATAGAAGAATATTAAGATTTATCTCTGATGAGGAAATTCTAATTCTTAAAATACATGTCTAACTTTATTTGTTACTATTTAGCGGATCTATTCTTCAGCCATTGAAATCATTTGCAAGAAAGAAAGAAATGTGGGGAAGACTTGAATCTGTATCCCAAGGATGGGCAAATATTGAAATACTAAGCTCACTGTTTATGTTATTCAAGAGTCTTCGTGTTCATTCAGATAGATTCAAAAGATGCCTTGATTGAAATAAATTGTGACTATATTGAGTTTGATTACTAATTGGCATCTTTGGTTAAGCACAAATGATTTTCGAGCATTCATTGAATAGAGACAAAACCTAACTGGATGTATTTAAATGGATAATTCCATAATGTCAAGCTTTTTATGGCATTCATCTGGCCCACCTTCCCCTCATTAATACATGATCGGGGCCACATAGTTAAAAAGGTTGCTGACCCCTGGTATCCCATAACTTACTATGTCATAAGATAACGCCTCATCATTCGGGTACACTAAAATCATTATAAAGCAGGGTTTTTACAGACTGATATAGTTAGACCTGACTTCATCTTGGTTTTTTAAATAACATTTCAGCTGTTGTACCCACATATCTTCCTCAAGTGTTTCTTCTATCAAATAACACCTGGAGAAAGCTGAAGATTGAAATGACTAAAAGATTAATGCTATAATAGCCAAGATCGAGACACAGGTCAGATTAATTAAGTCTATATAATAACAAGCATAATACCCATGAAAATGACAGGATTTTTTGATGTTATCTATGATTAGTGTTTTAAAATATTTCTTTTTTATCATCATTTAAAAATATATATATTCTTATGGTGGGGGGCTTGATTTTACAAATATTGTTCAAAAAATAGAAATATCAAGAAATTTTCAACCAACTTTTTCGAACAATGTTTCAACTCAGAAGGAAGGAAAAATTATAAATAAAGTTCAAACTAAAGCTAATTGGAGCTATGATCATCTTTTTTTTTTTTACTGGAAAATTAGTCGATTTGAAAGCTTACACTGGGCTGCAATTACAAAACATTTATTATTTGATTTCAGGAATTTTATATTTAATATCCATTAAACCAATCGAAAAAGTTATTAATAGACAACTGTCTACTGCCAGTGTTGCTGATAGCAAAACAAACATTGTTTCATGAAAAAAAATTTTTGAAAATAAGCTTGATTTCTGAAACATCGTTTTAGAAATAAAAATATTCTTGATCTATCCATATATAGCATAAAAATTCCTGTCATTTCTGACAACCACTAAAAAAAATACTGATCTGACTCAGTGTAAAGAAATGCACATGAACAACTTTTGTCAATTTGAGACCTGCATGTCCAGTCAGTACTTCTAAGTCCAGTCTTCCTTTTTCAATAAAAATTAGCATTCACTAAAATCATAGGGTTCTTCAGTTTTTAACTTGGTCTAGCAGATGCTACTAAATGAATAAGGTTGAGTCTCTATGGCTGCGCTCCTATAGGCATATACTAAGGATGGACTAATCCCATCCTATAAGTTGCTCGCTTGACTGGCTACCAGCACATGGAAAGACAGTGACGTAAATGGCCAAGAAGACCCAGAGATCAACATAAGCAAAGGATCTTAGATGTAAAGGCTCAACCAAGATGAAGCTAGGACCCCAGCTGTCATCATCATTCATCATCAGTCTTTTAACTCTCCATGATTTGCACACCAAAAGACCCCAGCTCTAGACTGCAATAAATGATGAAAAGTTGGCACCTCCTAACAGGATAGGAGGACCCAATCGTTTATCTTTGACTTTCTGAAATTTTCAACTCTAAAATTGAACATACAAAATCATAGATAATCTTAAAAGATTACATTGATAAAATTTTCCTCAGAAGATGGAAAAAAAAAGGGGGGAAGGGGTTTCAAAAACAGGTTTCCGAGAAGCAGTTTAATATTTAGTATCAGCCATTAACAGTCATAGCTCAACAATCCTTTTGTAGTCACGGCAATCTCTACAATAACCCACTTCAGAGAATAGCCATTTTGAATGGCTAAAAATGGCTAGATTTAAAAAGAAAAAAAAAAATTTTGTGCCAAGGTAATTGTACAGGAACCAAAAACTCATACAACGGTTCTAAAAAGTATAAATATGCAACATATTGAGATATTAATGTTCAAATAATGTTATTCTTGGCCTAAAGGTACCAATCTTTATAATTATACTTTTTAGAGCCTTTCTACAAGTTTTTGGCACATATGCAATTACCTTATTACCTGATTTTAGTTACTAAATAAATATAGCCACTTTTAGCCATTTAAAATGACCACAGAAGTGTAATATTGCAAAGATTTCCAGTCAACTTTAATGAGCTAAAACAAAGATAAAAGCAGTGTGAGTAGTAGTAGTAGTAAAGAGTGTTTGGAGAACAAGTTGGCTTCTTTGTTCTCTTGTAAAAGTGAATAAAAATCAAAAATTGATCAAATCTTACCAGAATTCTCAAGAAAATAAAAAAGTATCAGTCAATGAAATGGAAATGATATTTTGCAGGGATAACATGTATGACAAGTGGCAGGATTTCCTCTAAATTAGCCATTCTTAGCCTGTTTGTGTTGTAGCTATTTAACGGAGGGCCCTGGAATCTGAGAAGAGCACTTAAGCTGTGGCACCAAAAAGTTGAGAATGGCTGCTCTAAATCATTTGATTCCAGTTTAAATGACATTCAGATATTTTTCAAATAGGATTTTAAGATATTTGCAGAGGATGCCTAAAATGAACACTAAATACTGATTTTTGCTTAACATAACACAAATAGAATTTACTCACACATTGACAGCTGTATGGGCATTTACCTATCTCCCTACAAGGACGGAAAATATGACACAAGGTCAAGTTTAGAGTTGGGGCCCTCATGTGTACTTCGGAATCAGAACAAAAAATAGTCCAGTTCTCTCAATATTTCCTTTTGGGACACCTCAGATATCAGAGATTAAACCTAACCCTACTTGTACAATAAGGAGGTGCAACCACTGGAACTAAACATTATAATTTTATTTGGGGGCCATGAATAACCGAGGTCACAGGCATACTGCACAGAGTCAATTTTTCCTTGCAAAGACAAGGTCAACAATGAACTTGGAGAACATGAACTTGACTGTCAACATTACAATTTGTTTCATTTTATACGTCTTAGATCTGAAAAGTGCAAAGAAAATAAAAGACACAGGATAGATCCAACATCTCTCTCTAAGCTGAAGACCAGCTTAATCTTATTTCTAAAGCGTTCAAATGAATTATGAGTATGAAAAAATACCTGGTGCTACATTTAGTAGTGATAATTAAAATGCAAATGTAGCGACTATTACGGGACAGAGGTAGTAACTATTAACCCTTTGAACACGGGCAGCCAGTTTAGCAGCCACCATCTGGAAATCCATAAACCTGAGTGGATGCTGACATGTGCATTTTGTTAATAAACACCAGGAATTTTGACCCTGATCTAACCTGAGGACTTTGATCAGACACACTGCATGTTATATTTACAATATAAGCTTTCATGCAAAAGATTTGTGTCCCTCTTTCCATAATAAAACTACACGTTTTATAGACACTGGTGTGAGGAAGTCATACATGTAACGGGGTCAGTGTTCAAAGAGTTAAAAGCAGAGTTCAGAGAAAAATGGGGACTACTCTATAAATTGTGGAAAATTATTTTTTAAAAACTGCAAAGCCTAAAATCATTAGGAAAAACCACACCTAAATGAAGAATACAAGATTCATTTGAAAACTTTGTAAACGAAGATCACAAAATTTCTTTGAGAATAGCTTGCTGGCAAGTGGAACATTTTCATAGTTTTTGTGACACAAACAGAAGCTTTTACCTTAGGAAAGGCAGAGGAATCGTTATCAGCCACCGGGAATGCATCTTTGAAAGGGTCTTCGGATGCAAAGGGGTCTTGGGTGAAAGGATCGCCTGGAAGAAATAGTATTGAATGATAATGTTGACATAGAGGACGAGATAGACGCAAGCACATAGGAAGCCATGTGAGAGTTTGTGGAAGTACTGAGAAAGGGGGAGATAACTTACAAAGGACAAGTATAATTCATTTCATGGTGGCCTGAAAGTAATATCAGACATCACACCAGGCGAAAAATTCAAAAAAATGAAAATACATTTTCAAAAAATAAAAACGAAATATGCAAAAATAAACAAAAGATCAAAGTGAGCACAGTTTGCATGAGAAGCCAAAAATATAACAATTAATAAGTAAACCACTTCAACGGTTTTATTTATTAGTATAAGACCTATTCTTTTGATTCAGTATTTCTTGGAGAACCAGATTTCTTCAATTCCTTCACCTTTTGGAATTGTTATCAAGTAATTTTTTTGTACTATAATATACTCTATTATACAATACTCCCTTTACTGAAATTTCTCCCTTGGGAGCCGAGTGCTTCCCATTTGAAAATCACTGTTTCGTTAGGTGATACAATTCTGAAAACCAAGATGTTAAATATGGATTTCATAGAAAAATTATTAAAATATTAAAAATGCACCATCAATTTGAACAACTGAAACATGAGAAATGAACAGTTCTATTTATCTTTAACTTGAACGTTTTTTAGCTTTGAAGAGATCTAAAGCTAGCAAACACAACTTAGAAAAAAATTACTTAGCTCTATTAGAATTGAAAAAGCATCCCATCACTTAAGAGACAACTCCTAATGGAGTATGGAGGCCAGAGATGAAGTCCCAGTTTCTGCTGCAGGCGTGAACTTATTGAGATCAGGATTTTATATTCGCAAATTTTAATAACCACCCTCTTGGAAGGATGCAAGTCCACCAAAGGGATACCTCCACCCTAATCACCAAGCTTAGAGCGAACTCAATTAGTTGCTGAGTGTACAGGGAAATTCTGAGCGAAGACAACTATTACGATTAACACTACAAAATCAACAGCCACCTCCATTCATCAATACAATGCTAGGACAAGAGAAACTATCAAGATTTACTAAAACTGAGGTAATTCAAGCACAAAACCATATTTTGAGGACAATTGATAAAATAGATCAAATTCACTAATGCCTGATTTTGGCACAGAAAGCAAAAATGGCAAACCAAATTTGAATTCCAGCTAATGCTGTTAATCATAATAACACACTAAAGACCTTGGGATAGATATGAATCCACCTCCCTACACACTGTCCAGTTGTCAGATATCTTCACAAGATATCTCATCACTGTTACGATGATTGACAGAGAAGAGAATGGATTAGTGAACATTTGAGTAAAACACTCAACATGCCCACATCTCAGTAACCATCTTAAATGCCCACAAAGTAGCATTTGAATGCTGTGATGCTAATTGAGTAATGAGTGAAACTCACTTCCAAGGCTAACCTTATGAGGCAAAATGATGAATTTATTTGAAATGCCAATATTTGGTTCACGATTGTTGAAAACCAAGAGAAATATTTGTAAAGCTGTATCGTTTTTTTAAGATATTTACCAAATACTTTTCAGTCAGGTGATACATTTCATCCCTGCTATACGTTAATGAACTATTTTGATGCAAAAGTAATATCTGCCATGTATTACTAATTACTAGTTCTCAAACATTAATGAACTGCCTACCACATATTAATGAAATATTGGGATAGATTTTGCATAGAAATGTTCCAGTAACGTGTTGCGGAGATAATAAGAACTGCCGCTTTTCAGTAAAGTAACAGTGTTTAAGGTTAATGTGCACAAAGATTCAATGACGCACATGCACTTCTGGAATCAGATGGTTTGTCAAAAAATATACAATGATCAAGTCTTACTGACCAACTCATCAGAATTCAAATCAAAACATGCAAAAGCCAAAAGGCTGAATGTTGTCAAAATTAATTCAAAAATTTCTTTTAAACCATAAAACAAAGTTTATATTCTTTTGGGAGGGGCATTAATAAATGAATATAACAGAAACACAAGGATGAATGAGAATCCATTCAGAATTTTAGGAAAAAAGATAGAAAAAGATGAGAACATACTTCCTTTAAATGGGTCTTCATTTTGAAATGGGTCTGCAGCAGGAGCAGCACCCACGCCAGCATTGGCAAAAGGATCTTTGCCCTTGAAAGGATCATCTCGGAACTCATCCAGGCTGGATCCGTGACTGAAAGCACCAATGCTAATGGGGCTGCTGCCAGCCTGTACACACAAACAAAAAAAGCAATAAGTTCCAAATGTTAAATGAAATAAAGAATTAATAAGCATTAATTTTAGGAAAAATATTTGAAAATTCCATTATATAATTGAAAAAAAAAAAAAAAAAAAAAAAAGGTCATGTTCCACAGAAAACACAGTTGTTCAACTCATAAAACTAATGGTTTTCAACATTCCCATGACCTTATCCCCCTAACTGATCTCGATTCAAGTGCATACCATCTTCACTAATAGAGATAAATGATAATCACACTCTTAATTAAAGGAAAACAGGTCTGGTTAGTTACTGACTAGTTGGGGTGACTCGTTACAAAATTGGAAAAAGGGGTGATCAATGAATAAGTGCCTTTTGTTGGGCAGTGAACGCTAACAAATTCAGAATTCAAGAAAAAAAAAAAAAAAAAAAACTGTGAATGTTTCCAAACATAAACTAAGCATAAACTTACATTGCAAATTGAATCTCACACCAAACAACAATTTAGGAGGGAAATTTAAAAAGAATAAAGTGTTTTTTCCTCGTGATAGGGAGTAAATATTAAAGTTTTCAACCCTTTAGCTCCTTTGTTACATCCTACACACATGATAAGTATATAGTCAACCAGACCAATTTGAAAACAGGAGAAACCAATGTTGACAGTTTCGGATGACAATTTCTAAGACAATTCGATAAACTTCTGCTTTTATTATTGGTTAATCTTTGTGATAATGTATCCATAACATTAACAAATAATTTAAAGAAACCAGTACTATTCATAAGTATTATAAAATAAAGCAGTTTGAATTGAAATTTACTGAGATTTTATTTTTTCCAAAGAAACAGGAAAGAAAATTAAAGCTATACCCAGATTCAAGGTAAATTTCATTTGCACTAAAAAAAAAAAAAAACATTTATCTCCACATATTTCTTTTTTTTTTCAAATCATGAGATTCTCATTTATTTTCTTTTGTCCATCTTGGTTTTCAAGATTCTGAAAACCTTACAACACCTCCAACAACTATCTGTCTATCTACCTAGAACAGTCGAGTTAAAGATCACTATCAGAACCAAATGGTACACATTTAGACACCTTTTTTTTTCATTCAGACAATCTGTATTTGATGACAAATCAGACCCCTCTCATTTCAGATGGAAATAGTAAGAGAAAAAAAAGGTATTTCCCTGATTTTTTTTCTCATTCATAACTCAGAAACCATCAACCAAAACTGTCAACATAAGTTTCTTCAGTTTTCAAGGTGGTCAAGATATCATGTGGCCGTACCAATGCTAGATGGCAGAAAATTTAAGCATTTACTCATTATGACTAGAAAAACATTTTTTGTGTTTTGGGAATTCCCACCCCACCAGAAAGGCTTGTAGTGGGGGTGTTCAACTTGCAATGTAAGTTAATGCAAAATTGATCCCTTAATTTATGTCCTCTTGCTTTTGGGAATTTTTTAGTACTCACCACACATTGAAAAGGCAAGAGAAGCAACATAATCAATGATCACCTTCTTTTTCCAGTGTTTTAATTGATCACTCCCAACACAGCATGCAACCAAAAGATGTTGGTCACTTGATGGTTATCAAATGATTTATCAGACGTGTTTTTTTTTTTTAAACTAAAGTCTTTCCCAAAGCCATGATGGAAGACGAAGATGATGTTCATCTTCTAAGCCATTTTTAGGGGAAAAACACAGAAATCTTCCAACATTAACACATTGTACCTAAATATGTTTACTTTTGTTTATAAACAATGAGTTAGGCAATATAATTCCCATCAAGCTCACAATTACTTGTAAGGTCAAAAGGAGATCAAGATAAAACAAACGAAAGGCTTCAAGTTTCGTTCGGACCATTTAAATCCTTGGTATTCTTGATTTGCTGAAGAAACAAGATTTCTACTTGTTTCCTTCCGATTATGCACTTGACAAAGACTGAAGAACTGATCAGTCAAAACCTTCCAAATAAAATTTGGAATTTTTATGAGTCAAAGGTTTATTTTAATCTACACTCAGATAATTATCTTTTACTCTATTACTCTTCACAGCAGTCTCTGAGTACAATGGAATGGACAATTTTGCAGTAATAGATTAGAGACTCCAAAAAACAATCAAAGAGAATACTGTCTATACTTTTGAGAAAGGGTTATAAACATTCAATGAGTTTTTTGGTCTATGGAACCCCTTATTGTTTGTGTTGTTAACAACATTTTGGCAGATCCATTCTATGGCCTCCTTCAGGTGTACTATCTAAATGTGTTGGTGGTAAACAGAAGTTTTTTCTCTGATGCTAACAATGTCTATAACAAAGAGTTTGGTTGTTTTCCGTTCCTTTGATACCCAATGTGGTTTCTACTACTCCATGGGAACAAAGTATGGAAATCAAGACCTAACAAGGAAAGGAAACATCCGAACCCCATGTCGGAGAAAAGAAAATTTCTGTTTGCTACCATCGCATTTGGATAGTACACCTGAAGAAGGCCATAGAATGGATCTGCCAAAACCTTGGGTTAACAACACAAACAACAAAGAAGACTTCAATCGTTGAAAAAAACTCATAGAAATTTTTTTAATTTCTCAATGTATGATTTAAGAAAGTTATTTTCAATACAAAACACACAAAAATCTCTTGAAGCAACTTCTGCTTCAGTCAACTTTTTTTTTTTTTAAATGATGTTCAGCACCTGCCCAATCCTATCACTATCTATTCTAGTTTAGCTCACTTTCTGAAAAGTAAACCTTAAGCTCTTAATTCTACACTATATCGTCTTTTCAAATCAAAAATAATATATTAAAGAATGCCTTGGTATGAATTATTCAGATAAAAGGTATCATCTCAGAAGGATAAAAATAAGCCTTTCTTTTCATAAGAAAAACATGAGGGCCAGTGAAAATTACATAGACAGGCTAAACAGCAAATTGAAAATATCACAAGCTTGTCATTAGCTAGTATAATACGATCAACTCCACTGTTCCACTTGTCTAGTTAAGACAAAAACAACAACAGCAAGAACCAATAATCTCTCTCTTATTATTACTGACAAAATATTCAAACTATCAAGAATCCAGTTGTTGAGCTGGAGTCTATGAATTTAATTTCTTGGGGAAAAAGATTTGTTGTAAAATTCTTTAATAAATCTAAGCTGAAGTTATAAAATGAAGAATTCTTAAATCCAGGATGTTTTAATGTAACTTAACAGACCTTAAAAGGCTTTTTCTAATTTGATACATTTAAGGTCTAAAATCTTAAATTTAATGTTGCTTAGGATATTTTTGGATTCATAAGACCCAGTGTTATAGATTGATCCCAGCTGAAAAATGGAGCAGTTGATTAAACAGAATCTGAAATAAGAAAGTGTAAAAGATGGGTGAGAGAGATAGTGAGGAGAGAGAGAGAGAGAAGACAGAAGTGAGAGCAGGGAAAATAGTGTAAGAGTCAGGACAAAAATGAGGAATTTTTGTTTCTACCAAAACTTGCAGCATGGCAACACAGGGTATCTAATACTTCTCACAACTACAACTACTGCTACTACTATGAGCAGAAATCTTGTTTTCATGCTGAGACATAGAAACACAATTTTGAAAAAGAAAAAATTTTTTAAACGGAAATGAGAAAAAAAAAAAAAAAAAAATCAAATGAAAATGATTTTAACCTGTTCGCTTCCAGAAACGAGATAACTTAACTCAGCAAGTCATCAGTCCCGTGCCAGAGACAAGATAACTCAACTTACAATAGTGTGTTATTCACTCCAGTATCACAGAGGAGATTCCTTGACTTATAGCATATTATTCAGTCCAGTGCAATGGACAAGATAACTCATGTTATGAGAGTACGTTTTTTCTTTCACTAAACGACAGCATCTCCTTGTGCAAACAAAGGAAATTTAAATATTTACTCATGTGATAGGATAATCAAAGAATGAAAACTATCTATTTCCATCAATTCTATATGAAAAAAGCCTGGCACAGGAGTTACATTAAAAAATAAACTTGGCAGCGAACAAGTTAAAGAACCTGAAAAGAAAAAATAGAATTAAATCAACAAGCCCTGCAGTGTGAATTAAAAAAACTGTTTGAAGAATCAAAAACAAACTTTTTCAAAAGCTGCACAATTTGGGGGGAAATTAGCCTAAAACAAGAAGGTTTTGACTGCCAATTTAGGGGCTACAAACATAGCCTCAACCCTACCCATAAAAGTCGATTTTGTTTTTCAACTCAACTGAGCAAAAATAAAAATGGAGATGTAATGTGAGGCATTCGTTCCAACTTCATTATCCCTAAGCTATTCAGCTGAAAATGTTCCTTGCAAAGAAGAAACAATTTGGCAGGTTGAAAAAAAAAATTGACAGCAATATTTATAATTATGCACAAAGAAAAATTTCCTTGGTGTCACTTTAATATCCTTCCCACTAGGTTTTACAAACTGAATATTCAACCCCCTATAGTAGTCTAAAGGAGAAGCTGTTTAAATCTAAACCATCACTACTAAGGAAAAATAGGAAAGACACAGGAATTATTTTATTAATAAAACAACAGATATTGTTCACTCATATAAATAAATACATTTTTAAAAGCTGTCTTTTATTGATAAGTTGAAAATGATATGGTCAACTCCTGAATACATTCATCTTTAAATGCTTTATTTCATTGACAAATCTAAAGAAGATATTGTTCACTATGGATACAAATATAAATTTTTAAATGCATTACCACCAAATCTGTCATGCCACGTAAATTCATGTAGGTAGTCCTTCAAAAAGTTGTGCTTACAGCCAGGCACCTCCTAATTCTGGACTTTTGCTTGAGTCAATATGACTCAATAGTCTGTGTATGCAATCTGTCCAAGCAATAAATTAATCATTCAACTTTTGCTAATACCATACATTTTTCTAAAACTATTTTTATAGCTTCTTCACTGAAACAACCTCAGCAATGCAACAAGCATAAAATTATTTGATAAGTCTAAATGTCTTGCTGAAAAGAGTACTGGGTCACAGAACTTTATAAATTTTATTAACAGTACTTTATTTGTCAACGAAAAACTGCTTCCTAACTAAAATCAAATGTCAAAGATTTTTTTTTTTTAAGAAAAACTATCATACTAAGTTTTAAGAGAATCATTATATTCAGTTGCTTGATTGCTATTTAAAAGATAAATGCAGAAAAACCAACCAATTATTTAACTAAATGTATGAAGGCACTTTTAATAATGACAGCGAAGAACAAACAAACCTCTTTTCATTATTTGAAGGAAATAATGAAAAGAAGTAAAAAGGAGATGAAACAGGGTTATACAAAGAGTTGGTTCACGAGATTGGAACAAAAATGTTGATGTACCATGAATGTTATATAAATATGTATATGTATGTATAAGATATCTTTTTAATGTTTTTACTAGTAAAACTTCAATGTGATAATAAAATTGAAGGGGAAAGGATAGAACATGGTCAGAGGCCAATTAACATTTTGAGGGTAACAACATGCATACTCACAGTAGCCAAGTTGCTGAACTGGTCAGCCTCACCAGCTGGGAAGGACGCAAATTCTCCATTGACCTGGGAGTTGAGATTGGCAATACTTTGGCCGACCCCCCGCTGCTGGTCCTGAAGATTCTGAAGACGGCTCTTGGTCTGGTGGTGGTGATGGTGGTGGTGTAGAAGGCCATGGGGAGTGAACAGACAGTAGTCAGAGTGCATATCATTAGAATGGAAAGGTGAGGGCAGATGCAAGGAAAAAGACAATAAGTGAGAGGCACTGGCTGAAAATAGTTTATACTAAATGAAAATAAATTCTGAACGAAGAATTTTGAAGTTGTTTTTTTAAATAATTCATAGAAAAAAATTGAGGGAGATCTTGGATTAAATTATGTGAAGAAAATTCTTATATCATGATTTTTAGTCCAGAAAATTACCGTATTTCCTGGCATTGATGACGATTTTTCTACTAAAATGAGTCTCAAAAATTTACTCTGCATGGTACAGGCCAAAGGTTCTTTTTCATAGGCTTATTCTAACCCCAGAGAAAGATAATCTATGACAGACAGTAATCTGGACCCCTGCATGTGACCTCTGAATGAGGTATATAAATAATACTTAGTATATCATAATCATCAGTCTTTTAACGTCATGTGTTGGGCACAGACCTTCTCCAAAATTCGCTTGATCTGTCTATGACAGACATCATGGCATCCTAAGCCAGTCTAAATTGTCACGCCATAATTTTTGGGATTAGTCTGGGGATCCATGTCGTGAGTTGTGATGTTCAGCGGTTGCAATATGGCCTACTCGTTGCCATATAGGGTTTTCAAATAGATTCTATTTCTCTGATCTGTTTTTTCTCTAACATGAAAAATAAAAATAAACAGGAATCAGAGATATCAGAGAATCCATAAGGAAACTCAAATGGCAAAGGGCAAGCCATGTTGCAAGAATGACAAATAACCGCTGAACATCACAACTCATAAAAGAAAGTCATCAACCAGTGGTAACATTGTTACCAGCATGAGTGATCGGCATGAACATTGTTTTTTATTCCAAACAGATTATCATTATTGATCATGATATACAGTATTGCTCATGAATGAGTACACCATTAACACTTTTTGATAGAAAGTTAATTTTCTTTAAATCAAACATTAGTGGATTTTATTATTTCAAGTGGAACTTTAATCAAAGATATCAGGTTTTATTCAAGACCAAACTTTACAGCAGTGAAACTCTGTTGCCAAAAACATGAATAATAATATGTTTTGTTTGCATAATGTTCAACTAGAAATGATAAAATCCAGCTATGTTTAATGTGGAAGGAAATTAACTTACAATAAGAAAAAATTGTCAGGGGTGTACTCATTTATGGGCAATATTGCAGATATTCCAGTGAAAGTAAAAAAAAACCACAGCATAGCCAAACACTGAATTGTGGAACTGGAATATCATAATGTAGGTGAAGCACAACCATGGGTACTTACCAGTAGGCAAGGTGTAAACTTACCGTGTCTCTCAGCTGTAAGAGAAAGAGAAAGAAATGCAGACTATATGTGGTCAAAAGGATCTACATGTTGCTAAGCCATCGACAAAACATCTTTGATAAGTGAACATTTTGAGGACTTAATTTCATGGGTTTTATTTCAAAATTTTGGGAGTCAAAGTTTGGGTACATCTTTGAGGCCAGGAAATACGGTAAGTATGATTATTTTAAGAAATACGCAAAATAAAAAATAAAGAATTTGTGATTGCAACTTTAACCTATCTTTAAAGTAAAACCCTTATTCTCTCCAGATTGACACTTGTATTAAGTCGGAATGAAACTAATCTTTCATGCTGAGAAACTTTCAACTTATAGTTAATTGTAAAAATTCCTGATCGATTATTTTAGGCTCTTTTTTTTTTCAACTCGAACATGTGAATGCAAAGAGGGAGCTCATAAGACACTGTGTTCTTTGCAACAGGGATTTTCAAACTGCGTGATATGAGCACTCCCCAAGAGTGTAGCGTAAATCTTTCCAAATATGTAGTGTGCACCAGATATTTGAGAACTCAACTTCAAAAGGCCATCAATCGAAGATGACCTCATCTAATGTTATGCGCCATGTGCCAAATTTCAACTTTCTCAATTCTCTTTCTGAGATGAAGAATCATCATAGTTATGCACTGATTTACAGGGATGAGTATCCTCATGCTGATTGTTATGGTTCTCGATGTACCTTCCAGCCTTCTTTACGAGTTATAGTCAGTAACCTTCTTGGAATTTTGAAACAAACATTCTATTCAATATACAGGAGTAGATTGTTCTTATCCAACTATCCATGCCAGATGATATATCATATCAAGTGATTCTTCCTAGTAATGTGTCTGCCTCTCCTACTGAACCGGATTATACAACATATATTTGCAATATCCAAGCCAGGGATTGAACTCGTGTCCACCATGCAGGTTACTAGATACACTTAACCAAATCTTTTATCCAGTGAATAAAAACGCTGCCAAAATTTACAAATAAGTCTTTTTAGACTGTAGTATAAATATATATATTTGTTTCTTTTCGGCGAATGTACTACTTTTCAAAAACAATTCATTGATAATGTTTCAGTTATCTTGCTAGTCACCACCTTTTTGTTTTGAAAAGGCATTGATCAGCAAGTCTGAAATATTATCGATAAAATGTTGAATCAAGTTGTGGGTTGGCCAAGTAAAATTTTTTGTTAAATATATACACATACCGATTATCATGCTACCAGGGATATCATTAAGTGAAAAGTTTTGGGGGATTTTTTCTAAGAAAAAACTAATTCCCTTTAAATGAGAGAATCAAACACAAATAATTAAAATGAATTTAACACTGTAGATGGAATGAAATCATCTTTTGTTATCTACTGTATTTGACAGCATATAAAACAAACCTTCCCCTTCTTTCAGCAGGAAATATTAAACTCTTTGGGCGCTAAGTTTTAGAGGAGGGTTATGTGAATTTCACCCTGTGTTTTCCAAAGGGGAATAGAAGGAGAATGGTTCATGATAGAAGGTTGCTCTATAAGACAGAAATCAAGAGTACGGCACATGGTTTATATTGGAAGAAAAATATTGTCTAATTTGCATACAAAGACATCATCAGGTGGCAGCCATCTTGGATTTGAGAATTTTTTTTTCTTACCATTTTACAAAAACCCTACATTTTTTACCTCAAAATTACAGCAAAAATCTGAAGAGAACAACTGCAGTGATATACTTCAGAATTATGACTGTATATGGGTGCCACTTATTGGTCATCTGTATGACAGATTTCTAGTCGTACTTTCATATGTATCATCTACTGATCAATTGGGTGTAGTTGCTATCAGGTAACAATGGGGCTTGAAAGTTTAAGAAAAAAAATACATCTCCCTGAATTCTTCTCGTTCATCAGCTATTTTTTTTTTTTAAAGTTGGACAAAAATTAGATTTATCTTGTGAGGCATTTTTGCAGGGGGAAGAGAGGTGGGGGTCTTATATGCAGTCAAATAGGGTAAATCTTTTTTTTTTTTTCAATGATAAAAAGTGCTTAATGTGAGAAAAATGACAATATCTGCTGCAGGCTGTTCCAATAAAAACACAAAGAATGAAGATGGGAAAGAAAGAATGAAACAATTCATCAATCGAAAGAAGAAAAAGTCCACTAGACGGAAAGTAGGAAGAAGAAGCAGACTATTCACTGACATGTCTACATTACCATCCAACTAACATCACAAAAGGTGGGGTAAGTCAAGGCTCACAGTGCTAAGGAGGAAGAGAAGGAGGAAGAGTAGGAGAGGAAAGGGGACCATTCTTACCTGGCTAATCTGTAACTGGGTATCTTTTTGGTTTTTGATCAAGTTCTCTAAATATGACTTCTTCTCAGCGACTTCTGCTTCCAAGTTGGTCTCTTCATCCCGCAAGCGATTCAATTCTGAACGCAAGTTATTTAACTCATCTTCTTGCTCCTAAAAGACAAGATAAATAAGTAGGAATTACAGATGAGGACTAAGTTATACAATACAAGAAAAGAAAAGAAAAGCCAAGTAGATGACTATCTCCGAGTGAGGGAGCTTTTGGAATACAATAACAACAGCCCAACTCCTTCGAATGTTGAAATGATTCCAGATGAACAATAGGATGGCCAATGAGAATTGAAAAACAGCAGATTAAATTGCAAGGATAAAAATCAAAGTAAACAGGTTACAAATGGGCACAAAAATACAGCCTGAATATCTATGTATATAAATAACAGTGTTACAAAATTTGTTGGTCTGTTCAGGTCAAATAATCACAGGGGAAACAGGAGTCATCAGCTTTGAAGAAAAGAAGACAGTAAACCTCTGTGACTGACTGCTGAAGCTTTGCATCAATATGTAAGTGTAGCAAATAAAGATCCTATGTGGGCAGAATTGAAGAAAACCCAAAAATAAACAAAACATTTTAAAAAAGGAAACTTATAGCTCCAATTGGCTTTCATTTGAAGGGTACTGAGCTAAAACATCATTTGCAAAAGTTTTGATAATTACAGGATATATCTAAAAAAAAAAAAAATAAAAATAAGAAAAAAAGGATATTCTAAAAACCAAACCCCCTCAAAGTATATATAGTTTTCAAAAGAATATACAAGTCTTTTAAAATGAGGCTAAAAATAGAAATATTCTAAAATATTAATTTAATATAAAAATGTCCGTCATTTCCGACAGTTACTATGCTAATCTATGATAAAGAGCAAAAGAGAATTCAAATTTACAGACTTACTATGTTTTTTTGTTTGATATTTTGACCCGATTGCTTTTTTTAGATTAAACGACCACTATTAAACATCAAGAGAAATTTTATTCACATAAACTGTACATAGATTTTGAAATATAAATATAAAGGCTCCATGATCTAGACAAACTTCTCTACAATACACAAGTGTGTACATAGTGTTCTTAATTTTTCAACTAAAAGAGGTCACTCATGACCATGAGTTGGGATATGCAATGTGCGCTATGTACATAAGCTATTACACTCATTAATAAAACATTTGAAAGGAACTAAGTAGTCTCAATGTTTTTTGCTCTTCCAAATTGTTAACTTTTATACAAGTAAAAGATATTAGTATCCAACAAAGTGATTAAGGAAAGATAGTTTTAGGAACTAAATTTTGTTCTAACCAAAATATTCACAGCAATGAGCAAAACTACAACCACGATTAGATGTGGGTTCAAATTCCAGCTGGGGCTCTTTCCTTTATTTCCCTCATCATCATCATCGTTTTGTACACTACAGTAAATACTTCAGTTCAGTTTGAGCAAAATTGTGTTCCAAAAATTACCCTTCTTTCTTTCTTTATATATATATGAGAATGCTATTCTTTAGATTTTTTTTTCTATTCTAGATTAGACATTTGGAGAAGAATAGTACAAGTTTTAACTCAGTTTAGCACTTTCAGTCATAAAAAAGAATTATTCATTTACAATTTAAGGACCTCAGACACTGATACCAGCAGACCAAGTTTAGCAAATGGTAAAGATTTCCTTGAAATTCATCTCATAAAATCAAAATGCTAACATGAATCTCAACGAGAATAGATTATTTTCTTTAACAAAAATAAGAAATTTAAGGGAAAAGAAGAAATTTTCATGCCAAATATTACAGTGCATAATTCAATTTAAAGCTATCAGATACATACTGTATAAAATTTGAAAAAAAAAACACATAAGTAATCTAAGTAATCATATAAACAATAAACAAATCAGGTAGATTGAGGTTTACTGGTCACAAATTATGAGTCAACTAAATGAACAGGGGTCTGTGATTGAGAAAACAACAAAATATTTTCAAGTGCAGAAAAAATATTCTGGAATATCACAATGGTCAGGATCATATTTATCATGAGCTGATATTATTTAGAAATCAAACAGGGGTCATAGATATCATAGAAACCATAAGAAAATTCAAATGGCAATGGGCTAGTCATGTTGCAAAAATGTCAGACAACCACTGGACATCACGACCCACAACATAGACTGAGATAGATCTAAATTGTGGCCAGCAAAAATTAAGATGGCATGACGAACTCGACAAGACACCCACGATCCAGAGGTCTAGCTAATGTTGTAGTTCATGTCTAATGATGTTAGATGTTAAAAGGCTGATGGCAATAATGGTGATTATTCTTATCACTTCATTTCCTGGCTGATTAGATACTCAATTTCAAACTATGCAAATGCAGTATTGCTTCTAATGCTCTGCTCATAATGGACAGGAGATCAAGAACCAAAGACTCTTATCTGTGCAACTATCAAAGTTGGAATAAATTATGGTGAACAGCGGTCAAGAAGAAAAAAAAGACAGAGAAAAAAGGATGAGTGAGACCAGTGTCTAATTGTCTGGCAAATATAGTATATACCTTCATAAAATATTCCGATATATTACACAAATATTTTTTTTATCAAAAAACTTTCATTTTATTGTCGACACATTTTTTTCACCTTATTGAAAATCATCATCAGCCTTTTAACATTCAGCATTCGGCATAAACATTCCCCAAGATAAACCAGATCTCTCTGCTGTGGGCATTGCAGAGCCATTATTTTCTCAATTTGTCCAGTTAGTCACGCAATACTATTTTTTGCTAGTGATAACTTCACCTATGATCTCTGGGGATCCACAATGTGATTTGTGATGTCCAGTGGTTGTCTGACATCCTTGTTACATGACTTGTACATTGCCATTTGAGTTATTGAATTGATTTTACGATATCTCTGACTTCTGTTTTTTTTTTTCTGGTATAATGTGTTATCTCGTGATCCCTCCATCTGATGTTAAGCATGATTTTTTCTTGGGCACATTGCAGGATTCTTAGTTTGAGAACCAATCTTTTAATTTGGTACTATGTTTAAATTTCATAGACAATTATCAGGAGGACAAATTTGTTGTAGATCCTTCTTTTAGTATTATATAAGATTTTCTTGTTCCTGGAGATTGAGCTTGCTCAACCTGAAGCTTGCCAATCTACAGTGATTCTGTTTGATTTCTTTGAAATTTAAATAAATAGATAACAGATTTTAAAAAATTAAGCACTTATTTGAAGCATTTAAATCTATTTTTTCTACATCAAAAATGTTATAAGAATAGCATTGTCTCCATCACACTGTGACTAAAGAATCATCCCGATCAATTAATTTGTAGATAGATGCATCTGATTCAGCAAATTAGTAGGATATGATAAGATTTGAAACAGTACTTTAATATAATGAAAATGAAGTGAAAAGGTGTAATTTTTGGTACTTTTGAAATTTGAGAATAAAGTAATGATTTGAACAACTTTTATGTGAAGATGTTGTCTACAGTTTCAAGAAAGGTCATAAACATTCAAAGACTTATGTGGAAGATTGAGGTTCCTGTTGTTTGATCCGTTAACACAACATCTTGGCCAATCCATTCTATGTTTTTTTTTCCAAATGTGATGATGGTAAATAAAAGTTTTTATCTCCGATGGTGGCAACGTTTATAACACAAGATTTGGGATAAGGAAAATGTTAGAGAAAAAAATTTCTGTTCATCAACATCATATTTGGATAATGCATCTGAAGATGACGTAGAATAGACCGGCCAAAATGTCATGTTAAGACCACAAACAATCAGTAGGAGTTCAATTATTCAAAAAGACTCTTTGAACCTTTATGTAATTTCTTTGTTTTCGGTAATTAAACTCTAACAAAGACCAGAAGTAATGGCCCTTTTCTATATAATTACAGCCATGTAGGCTTTATTGCAAGCCTATATCAGCACAATTCATAGGGAATTCACAGATTTTTAGAACCATTGGCAAATATGGTAAGACATTGTGCTATGTACCATGTCTGTGCCTAATAGATATAAAGAGATGCAAAAGGCATTTCTCTGCTTACATTCAAACTTTCAGTTGAGTCAACGCTCTGTGTGCAAGAGGGTAAAAACTAGGGAAATTATTTCAGTAACTTTATATCCTCTTCAGATGTTACTTTGTTATAAATGTCATTTAAGAAATGTCCAAATAATGAGTAACATGATCTTTGTCTTTTAATCATTTTTGTCCATCTGTTGTCCTAATCTCAGTTGAATATAAAGAGCTTACATATACGCCTGGCATAAAAAAATATTTAAACATAATGGTGACCCCATGATCTCCTGACAATTCCATTTTAGCACAATAATACAAGCCTCTCTCGTAATATATTGTAGTTAGTATTTTGGTATTATGTAATGAAATTTGGAAAAAAAACAGGAAACATTAAAGAATGCTTTTGTTCATTTGTTAGAATCTTTTAGGTCTTATACAATAGACAATGTTTTCTGTTTTTTATTCATAATTGTCTGCCCTTGAATATTGCTGAGGTTGTAGAATTGGCTCCTGATAAACATCCACTATCTAACACTGGTAAGTTATTCAACTCTTAAAATCTCATACATTCGGGGATAACTAACTACAATTTAAGAAATCTGCATTTGTGAGGGTACATGAATGTGATTACTTGACAACTGGTCATTGTATGAAGTTAACGATCGCCAGATATATTAGTCAGCACAAAAGGCATTGCTGTGTTGAGTTTGGAGACTTAGGGATCAGAGGTTCTTGAGAAATAAAATTCTAAGTTTATAGATCTTTCTTCATAGTTATAAATTATCTCCCAGGACTTCAGCTTTTTAGAATTATCTAAATCTAGGTATTTTATATCTGAATTGACAACACTGAAAAGAAGTAACCAAAATACATTGAAGCCACAGTTTTGTATTATGGATAGAAAATTATTTTACTCGACAATTATGGCATGCTGCTCCATAAACTATAAAGTTCAACCCCTTCCAATTATGCACCTTTGGAACAGTCACTGCTCTAGTTCAATCTAACATAAGAAAAAAATCTGTTATTCATATAGTTATTTAGACTATAGGTAATGGATATTCTATAAGTATAAAGCAACTCGTCTTCCCTTTTATTCCTCAGTTTACATAGATCCAATATGATGGCCTTTCATCACGAGGGATAATTCTACATTTCAGTGCCATCTACATTTTAATCCTGGATCCAATCACCTTTAGCAAGTGGAGTTTCTTTTCTAACTGAGTGGAATTGCAAGCCCTACTGTACAGTTTGGGTGGAGGGGTTGCTATTTTCACCTATAGTACGGAGAAGACTGAATTCCACTCCCGGTTTTGAATTTTGAGTAGTCCACCCACAATGACTACCAACCAAAGCAAGAGAGCCCAGTCTGCCTGGTCATTTTACCACACCCTTTCCTTTCTATCTTGTCAAAATTAATAATCACTACCGACAGAAGACTGGTTTAAACATTGTTGCTGGGTTTAGGTTTTTCATGTGCACTGACATTTTTACATATCTATCCAGATTTTTGCATACACACTCCTTTCAATGAGAAAGGATGATGGTGATCACAGCCCAACAAAAGATGACAGAAGTGACTTCTTCATTAATCACCCATTTCTCCAACTTTTTAAATGATCACTCATAACGCAACAGGTGGTGGTGATTCATAATTTCCCTTGGAATGCTAGTTTGGTTGGGGCGGGAGTAAAGAAATGATTAGTATCAATGGCTGGAAAGAATGTTTTTTTTATTCCATTCAAAGCAATCATTCCATTGCTTCTGGCAATCTTGACAAAGGAATATATACTTCCATGCATTCAATCAAGTGTTCCAATTGCAACTCTGGTGCAGATGGCAGAATCAATGACTGAATGTTTTTAAACGCCCAAAAAGAACAGATGTCTGACTAGTATTCCAAGGGACAACGATGATTAGGATGATAAAGAAATGAACCCTGATTTTTCTTATTACCATTGTTTCATTTACTATCCTAAATAATTTGGTCCGAGCAAAATCTAATTCCAAGACTATCTTTCATTATTCACATTGTCGGATACTAATATCCATTACTCATCATGGATATAGTATAGTATAAACTTATGTTGCAATTAATACCCAACCAGGTTTGATGAAAAAAAAAAAATGTTGGGAATGGCAATTCCTTGCTCATCAAAATACAAAACAGACTGCTAATTAAGTTCTGACTAACACACTTCTCTTTTTCATATTCAGATACAACATTTATTGTAGGAGGTTTCTTCTAGACATAAAGAGTAAACATTTAAATTCCAATCCGCTAGATCCATTGGTATGGCTTATACATGCAATACATACATAACCATAGCCACTTAAAAACTAAAGAAACCGATGTTGATAGTTTTGTTTAATGGTTTCAAGCAGAGAGTTGCAATAAAACAATGAACTACGGTCAAAAGAGGAGCAATAGCTTTTTCTGCAGTCGTCTTTATGGTACCCACAGGCACACGTACATGCAGTTCTCCCCAGAATCCAAGTCAAATTGAGTCAGCAACTATCAGCCTGAATCAGGAGATATTAGGCTGAGTAATGAAAAACACTATTTGGCAATAGAGACTTCAGCTACTCTCAGTTGGCAAAGCAGTCAATCTTTTTAGGTAAAGGTGCTTGTATCAGAGAGGAGAGGATTTCCTCTCTACATGAGATCAGGAAAAAGCAAACCATTAATCTTTGAGCCAGGTTCTGTGCACTTGAACTGCTGAATCAGAAGAATCTCAATGCAAAAACAGAACAACATAGATTTTTGTTAGCACAATATCATTAAAATGTTCTAACTTGGATAATAAAGCAATTATTAGTCCAATTTACAACTTAATGATAATAGCGTAGGGGTCAGCAATAATCTGTATAATAATGATCTGATTTTTCAAGGGAGACAACTCCGAGAAATTTGGATGCAAATAACAGAGTAATTTCCCTTATCTATTCATGTACAAATAATTATAATATAAGTTCTATAAGATACAACTTGACATTGAGCGAGAATCTAAAAAGCAATTTCAGCAATAAAATTCAAAACAGATCAACAAATGATGAAAATATTAATGATCTGAGATGAGGTGCTGGAATCAATCTCTTTTCTCCTTTTCAAGATGAGGTACTGACATTAATTCATCGTTTACAAAAACAAAAAATAAACCATCATCTTTGTTGTTTATCACCTTTTTAATCAATTCACTCCTGACCCCCAGATGATACTGGAAGAGGTAAAATAAGGGTTGAGGACAACATACTCCCGTGAACAAAATAGAGGATTCTGTTCGTAATTCCCTGCACTTTACTTGATACCACATATACCTGAGGAAGGCTAGCAAGCACACTAGCCAATGAGGTTGAGATGTAAACAAAATGTCTAGAGTGGTCCCCATCTACCCATGTTTTCAGTGACCAGTGGTCAATCACAGCAATAAACCATTCATAAGTTTTACATGAAAATTATCACAAAGTGCCCAAGTAGTGATGCTGGCAATTTGGACATGTCAAAGAGAAGCTGTAAATTGCTTACTTCAAGTGAAAAGGTGAAAGTGCTTGACTTAATAAGAGAAGAATAGAAAATTGTATGTTCAATTTGCTAAGACCTATGGTGAGAAATCTTTCACAATTCGCATAATTTTTATTACTATTTATCTATATAATCATTTTTTTTTTCCAATTTTTAGTTATTGTATTTACATGCATCTTTTGAATTATTAACTTGATTCAATTTTCAATGAGATGTTCATCTAAACTTCATGTTAATATCATTTAAAAACATTCAACATTGTTTTTCCAAGAATGGTATTTCCAGTGCTCTTCTCTGATCCAATTAAAAAAACTGCCAGATAAACTTTTGCTTATAGTACAATGCTAGAATGCATAAACATATCAAATGCAATAGTACCAAAATATGATTGTAGCATTCATCAGTGAAAATACCTTGACAAAGGCTCATGTGAATCCAAAGAAATGAGAAAGTACTATAGTAAGTGTGTAGTAAGTGCATAATCTCATAGTAATCAAAAGTCATAATACATAGTACATGTGTAGAGTAAAGATGACAGATGTAGAAATGACAAAAGAGTAATTGATCTAATGCACATGGCTATCACATCAAATAGATTAAACAACTACAATGCATATACATTGACTACCTACATGATGTATTGAACAAGCCTTAAAAAGTTTCAACAGGTGCCTTATGATTATTTGAGTAATCCCATAGTGACTGGTGTCTCAGGGGATTACAACAGGAGATACACCCATGCAAAGAGTTTATATAACAATAAAACTATCATAAGACCGAATAGAATGTCTAATCAAACTACTAACAGTTTTTGATTTTTTTTTTAATTTTTTTTCAGTTGATTATCTTGATTCAATTCATGCAAGGACTGTGTGAAGCATTCTTATTTTTCAAAATATACAGGTATTTTTCATGCCTTACAAAGTAATTGTTGAAAAGAAAGAAGATAAGTTAAGAATGAGATTGTTTCAAAGTGAACAAATTTTAGATTCAAAACCAGAAACCATATTCCCTGGGGTCAAAAAACAATTTCATTTTCCTCAAAAATTTTGAAAGTCAAAATAGGGTGTGTCCTTGAGGCAGGAGCATACCCAAAACTGAAATTACAACAATTTTTCGTTACATCGCGATGAAGAATAGTTTTGTTGATATATGAAGTGATTAAATAAAATAATTTTCATATACCTGTCAAAGATGGCAGCGTTATTCATATATGGATTGACATTGAGGGGCCTAAAGCAATTCTATTATGTAATTTATTAATAATAACTCAAGTATCCAAATTTTAGGTGTTTTTTTTTTTATCTCTCAACTCAAACTGTTTTAATGTCTTGAGAGTTTCTACAATGTTATCTTCATTTCAATGTCATAATAGGGAGGAAAATTAACCAATGAATTTATGCCAATAGGAAGAGTACATTTTTTCCCTATTCTTAGACATAAATGTTCCACGATTATGGCAAGTCCATTATTAGCATCAGGTTATATCAGGTGCATAAGTACAAACAGAAAAGAAATTTGCACATATGCCTATTATATGTTTGGATTAAAACTTATTCTAAAAGTTTGTTTTGGGCGATTTAATGTTCAAGCTAACTTACCATAAACCCAAGAGAAAATGTTAATGCTATAATTACCAACAAATGAAGTTGACTTAAAGTCAGTCTCTTGAGGCTGAAATAGTTTGGTAGAAATTATTTTTTTCTTGAATCTGAAAAATGTACAGGAGTCTTTAATGAGGAAAACAGAATAAAATACTTTCATTGTTTCTTATCTAAATCTTAGATGTACACAGAAGTTCCCAGTGTCTTCATTTAGAGAGACTGATACACAGTAGAAAACCGATTTTCCACTGGGAACTTTCGCATTCAATATAATTTATAGAACTCAAAGTTTGAGAAGAGCTCTCACTGAAGAAACTCAAAAGTAATGCTGGACATTTTCTTTAGAAGAAAAACTAAAACTATCACCTATTGAAATGCTACCTAATAAAATCACACAGCATAACAATCACAAGACAATGCTGAGAAACTAAATCAATACTTCTAACTACACAAAATAAACTAACTAGATCATAGATATAACAGGAATTGAACACTAAAAAAAATAAAGATAGATAGGACAAAATGTTGATGAATTTATATGTGTGTGGTTGTGTGTGTGTGTGTTTTGAAGAGAGCACGAAGGTCACATGCAGAGACAAAATCAATAATTGAGTGCAAGTCATACTGACATGGCTAAGAGATGGGACATGCAAAAAAAGGAAGGGAGACAATTCATTATATCAACTTGGGTGAACAAACAGACAAAAAGTGTGCCAAAAACAAACCAAAACTGCAAACTCTTCCTTCCTTTCTTTTTGTGAAAAAAAAAAAAAAAAAAAAATGAAGAAAGGAAAATAAGTAAGCAGCATGTCTGGCAACCAGGGATAGCCTGGGTAGGACTAACTAGGGGTGTGTCACATAGTACTTGCCTGAATTGCTCCGTTGGTCAGCTTAAGATACACAAGATATGCAAAGACACGGTTATTTCTTTTGGGATATTTTTTCAAAGATCAAAACAAATTCATAACAAACAATGCAAACAGAATCAGGCAAATGATGCGGCACTTTTTATCCCTGCCACTTCTTATTGATAACAGTTCTTGAAAAAGAAAAAAAGAAAAACTTCCTGCCATCCTCTGCCACTTAATAATATTAGTTCTCAAACATGAAAAAAAACAAAAACTCATCGTCATCCTCTGCCACACATTTCATTAATGTTTGTGAACTAATAGTATTGAGAAGTGGCAGGAATAGCTTTAGCATTCAATCAATTTCATCAATGAGTGGCAGGAAGTGGAACGGATAAAAAGTACTGCTGGACAAATGTTCTTATTTTTTTTAATGATGAAAAAATAACAGCAAGCAGGAGCAGACAGATATGCAGACCAACATATCCCCCCCTTCACCTCACATGGAAACAGCAAGAGAGAGACAAGGGCATCTATCCAGGTGGGGTAAAGTCTCAATCTTATCATGCATGAAACCATAGATTCAGGAACAAAACAAACCACTTTTTATGATCTCCAAAATTTCCTTAACACACTATTGTACACTAGTGCAAAATGAATTCTTATTCATAGATATAGATATATATAATAGAATATTAACAAAGACAATTGAAAATTCATTAAGACAATCAAATCTCTCCCTTCTTCTCATGACAAAATGTTTCAGCAGAACCATTCTTTGTCAGGTGCATAGTCAGAGGTTCAGCTGGGGGTCAAGGGGACTCGGCTCCTTAGAGTGCCAATCCAATATTTAGTGAAATTTGTTATATGTTAGTAGAAAAGCAGTAAGTGAGCAAACTATTCATTGAATTGGAGGACGGGGCCTCCACCATTGAGAACTCACTACATCCATGTATAACTCAAGAAAAAAGGCAAACCTTTCTTCTCTATGTGAAAAAAACGGGGAAACCTATTTGATCTCGCAAAGCAGAAAATTGTGGTTATTAATATAGAAACCAGATCAATCCTCTTTTCTGGGATTATACACATGACGATGGCTGAGGAATGGATAAGCTAAAATTTTGTGTTGACAACATCAAAACAGGTAAGAGATTCGATTGTCCTAATGAAACTTCAAATGTTAATGACTCTTCTCAAATTCACAGCCAAATAATAAAGCTGTTTTCATACATAAATAATTATTCTCAAAATAGAATAACATATTCATAAGCTTTGCAGTTAACTTCAATGAACAAAAAGGAAGTGATGCTTCAACAAAATCAGACAAGGACTTATTGGGTGACCAAGACTTAATATCAAGCCGAGAAGAAAATTAAGAAAATTTTATGTATATGTGTGCGTGTGTATGGAGTTTTGAGTTTTTCTTAATAACATTTTACAATACAATTTCAGTTATGAATAAGTTTTTTTCATCACCTAAAAACAAAAAAAAATTTTTTAAATCAAAAAAAATTTTTTCAAATTAAATAAACAATAAATTCACCCCCGTCCCTCGATTATCTTCTGAACAAATTATGAAAGAGAAAAAGCAAGGAGAGCATTGAGCATCTTTCTAAAAAGGAAGAAGTTGTTTACACATAATGGCAGCACAATAGTTAAGCACTGGAAGCTACAGCCTTTCCAATCCGAGTGCAGTGATACATCAAAGCTTAAATGCAACAAAAACAAAACTGGGATATTAAAAGACTGACCCAAGCCAGAAATGCTGAGGATTGGCCGTTTTTCAACAAAATGTCATTATTGGTATAACACAATACAAACAATTATACGCATGATAATTTCAACATTTGGAATTAACAGTATTTTAGGTTGCCCTCTAAGTACAGAAAGCATGGTATAAATGATAATCAAGACTGAATTTCATGAAAATTTAGACAAACCAAGTTTAATTCCGGGAAAATCTAGACCAACCACGTTTAATTTCATGAGGAAGGCAATAGATTTAAATGCATATACACTGGTTGATATTAAACACATTCTTTTAAAAAACACCTTATTGCACAAACAATTCAACTCCAAATTGGCTCATGTCATACTTGAAAGAAACTGCTAGAGGCTTTCAAACTAAGTGGAATATTACCCCCCACCACACTGTGAAGTCAAAAGATGTATAAAAAAATACAATTGTGCAAACAAGAAAGCCACCAGTGCCCACTTGAAGTCAAAAATACTACATAGGAATCATAGCCATTTGTGAACCAAGTTGCTCAAGATAGCTGACCAAAACATTTTGATCATAAACAGAAAGTTGAAGAATTATCGAAACTGCTCATGTCATCCATGACATTGGTTTATACTTAAGGTACTTGACCATTCAATATGAATAAACAACAGTTCAATTTTTAAAGTGTTGATGATTCCATAAATGAAATGAGGAGAAAAAAGGCAGACAAAGAATATTAGTGTGAATTCAAACAACGGTCTACTAAAGTTTTTGAAAAACACTGAAAGAAAATACAAAACTTATCAAAATTCACAAAGTAATGTTTGTAATTATCTACATGAAGCTCAATAATAAATGAGCAAATAATTTTTGTTCCCATAAATCTTTACATAGGGTAGCCACTTCAACATAGCGATGCTTTAACCATTGAGCTAAACAGCCACAAGCAATACAAGAGCCTAAATAACTGTTTCAACTCCTAATTCTCATTTTGTTTATTCACAGTCTATATCTGCTCAATCTATTTCATTCAACTTGGACAATTAGCTTGTTAAGAAATGGATATATGATCCAACTGAATGATTATAAATCACATTATATCATATTAAAACTACTTGAAATGATCTCCAGTTACTACATGGTGAACATCATTTGGCCTAGACAACATAAATAGGTTAAACAATTGAAGAATGTATATGAGGATTTTCTAGATAGTAACATCAATGGGTTATTCATTTTTTCTCAATTCTAATAGTGCAGCCAGAAATAAATATGGGAGGGACCATGATGTCTTACCAATAGAAAAGTAATGTGGAGATGTTACAGTAAAATATTTTGCTTTTTGAAAGCAAATAAATAAGTCCTGCATAAATGTTGACATATGAAATCCACACATTATGATTAGCAAAGTGCATTTGTCATCAGTTATGTAACTTAATAGAAATACGACTTAGAACTTGATAAATTGTATTTTTACTCAATCTAGATTAGTTCAAGATTCAGGAAATATTGAGCGCAAACGAGGAAATGCTATGCAATATAATGTTTTTAATATTTCTAAGTTTAATGCAATAACCAAATTATTAAAATTCTTTCAGTCATTTTTTAATGGTAAGGTGTAAATTAGTTGAGTGAGATTTTTATAATCTATTTTTGGTAGTTATTCAAGGCTATCATACAATATCATATGCTGACTGTTCTCTTGAAAGAAGTCTCTTCCTAAAGTTTGAGAAATAAGGAATTTTCATACCTTGATTTAAACTCTAGCACAGATATTTATGACTATAGAGAAAGGCTCTTTGAATTATCAACTTCTTTTGACAGGTGAATGAATAAAAGTCTTTCTAAAATGTAGATAAATCAACAATAAGGAAAAACCATCATCTATTTTTGACTAGTATCTTCTTTCATTTTGAATTATTACTTAGTTCCTTTTCATCACAACTCACTCAGACAGCACAAAACCGAAATAAAGAATTAATCTTCGAGTGATACTCAAACTAGTGTCTCTTTTACTTCAGGAAGCTACTTAATTATGGGACTACTATGACAGACTTAGACACTAAATTGACAGTCCGATTGAGCAGCAATAAAAAGCAACTAAAAATTCAGATGAAAAAATTCAATTCAAAAATTAACCATAATGATAAATGTTATCTCCTTCAACCCTTTCAACACTATGTTCAACTCCCTCACACTGACACCTAGAAACTGCAAATGTAATATATATATATATATATCACTGTAAAATGTAATATTTACAGCACTGTGTCTGATCAATGTCCCAAAGTCAGATTAGGGTCAGAGGGCCATGATACCTGGGGTGTCATAACATATCAATGATAGTTAACAAATACACATATCAATGTCCACAAAAGCAGCTGCTCGTGTTTATGGACTCTCAAAAGGCAGCCATTTTAGCAGTGTTCAAAGATTTTTTTAAAATGCCAAGTAATCTATGTTGAATATTGAACAGGAATTATTGTTAATTTTGTCAATGAATCTTTTCTTTCCTTTTAATAAAAAGATAAAAATACATCTGTGATTATTATGTAATAATGATAGATAATGCATATATGTTGATTAATGCATAAAACGGCTACATTCAATTTGGGTCAGAGTACAATTTCAATATGAAACCAAAAGAAATGACCATTTAATTTACAAATCATTTGGCAAATGACCTTCAAAATGAAAATAAAGACCTTTAAAATGCTTATTTAATAAAAATGATATAGAAAGCTCAAAAGGATTCTTTTAGTTACATCCCCCCAAACAGAAAATAATTTGCATAGAGAAGTGAATTCAGATGAATCCAGGATGCTGTAAAGCGAGTTATAATGCAATACTTTGTTAGGAACGAAATTTGGAAAAAACTGGGTTATTGATCAGAAATTTATTATGAAAACTGAGTTATTAATCAGAAATTAAACAACAAACAAAAATTACTTAAAACATAAAAGGAAAAGAAAAAATGAGTTAAACCAAAATAAAAATAAAGGTAAAAAAAACTGAAAAAACTTACTTGAACAGATTTCTCTTGGTTAGATATTTTCATTTTGAATTCATCAATCTGTTGAAAAATATCAGATAAAGTTATTTCTATCAACAATTCTGATGCATGTCATATCACAGAAAACATTTAACCACTCATATTTCTAAACATATTTTTAAAACTTTTTAAAAAAATTTTCAATAGATTATGATAGTTTTGGGGGGGAAAAAATACAACTTTTAAATGAAACCAAGTCAAAGCCCATTGGAGGAAAAATATTTCAATATCCAAGAGGGGAAAACTGAACTAAGACTCGAGAGGAGCGACTATCTTGAATGAATATTTTGATTTTTAAAACCACTTTCAGACAGCATTTTTACTCTTTGAAGTCTGTCTCCTTCTACACACACATTTCAATTACACAATCCTCTAACCCTTTAGGTGACTGTCACTAAATCATAACCATACCCTCACTCAAAGAGTAGATGATCTATATAAAAAGACAGCTAAAAATCTGCTCTGCACATGACCAATATATATGTTGGCATTATTCTGAAAAAAAATATAGCAGTCATTTTCTTCAGATTTTTGTTGTAATTTTCAGGTGAAAAGAGCAAGATTTTCTTTCAAATGGCAAGAAAGCTGTACTAAAAAATTCTTTTGCCACCAACTGATGATATCATATGCATATGAGATCATTTCCCATCCCCCCAAACAAACTTCAAACCATACTGGTCATTTCATTTCTGCATAGCAACTTTCTATCATGAACCATTTTACCCTCTATTGCCCTTCAGAGAACACAAAGTCAAATTTACAAAATTTGACTCAAAAACTTGGTGCTCAAAGGGTTAATTTTTAAACAGTGCATATCAAACCACTGAAACCCAACAATTTAAGTTTTGAGATTGCCAAGGAAACACCAGATTAATTTTAAATTTGTCAGTAATATTACTCTGAAACCATCCAAATTCTAGAAATTTTATATCTAATGTGTCTTCCATTGAAGTTTAGTGTTCCCGGTATAAAATAGGTCTTCATGGACTATTTTGAGAAATGGGGACTAAATCATTGCTTTATGTGTCGTATAACATATGAATCAACTTCACTTTTGTTTTCCTAATGAAAAAAAGTAAACAAAAGTTCATTTCTTAACATGATTCATTCTTTGTTAATGCACTTGATTCAGTGTCGACTCTTAATCACATAGATCAAACATTATACGCCGGGTCAGATCAAGGTTGTATGGGGCCCATGGCTGTAATTCTTACAAGGACCTCCCAATCAAAATGATCCCTTGTGTAAGTAAACAAGAAATTCTATTGAATTGTAATTATACATATATAATAAGATTGAATTTCATCCATATACTTATTGTTACATCATATGTTCACAAACTTTTCTAGTGGCAATGTTTTTTTTGTTAACTAATTTTGTGGGCCCCCTAAACATTGGTTTCAGCCCATTCAGCACCCTCTCTTATTATACAGTGAAAATTTCAGATCAAAATTTAGCTAAAAACTACATGTCAGCCAATAGACTTATTGATCAACCCTTGTATATATGAAGCCTCCATCTTTCTTTGAGCAAAAAGAAAGTATGAAGGTTTCTACATTATTTAAATAATAATTCCCTCAACAACACAATTGAAAATTTGATTTGACAGTTTGTAACATTTTAACCTTTGTATTGGTGTCACAACAATCTTTACACTTAAAAGTCATAAAGGATATCATGTAAAATTATATATTCCATCCACTTTGAGAACAAATTGCTCAAAACCCTTTATTAATTATGACTAATTCATTTGAATCAACATCTTTATCCCAAATTTTATCTTGACACAAATTTTTAGTTTGTTTTTAACCCTTCAAATACTGATGCCTCCACATGTATGACACCCTCGTACTGTAATCCAAGAGCAACATAGCTACGTTTGATCAATATATCCAAAATCAAATGACAAGTCAGAGGGCCATGATTCTGGGAGCGCAAAGGCTCAAATGGGCAGACAAACAGCTAATATAAAATGTACTGTGTCTGATCAATGTCCCCAGCCCAAATTAGGGTCAGTGGGTCATGATTCCTTAGGCATCGGAACATATCAATGTTTAAATGAAAAGCACAAGTCAGCAGCTGCTCATGTTTGTGGATTATCAAAAGACAACCGGCATCATAGCCACTCTTGTTCAATACACAGAGTTAATGCATTTCAATCCTGGGGAAAATGGTTTATACTTATTGCTCGCTTCATGAGTTTTTTCAATTAATTTCTCATGATTAAATTTACAATTCATCATAGTATTTTTTTTCAATTTGACCTTCACGAAGACATGTCATAAAAAATGGATTTCCAAACCCAATTAAAAAAATTCTCACTTTCAATTTTTATTTTTTTATTTTACAAGTATACGCAGATATTTAAGTAACCAAGAGAACAGGAAAAAACAAAAAATATGCAAGATTTTTAAAAGACTCTTCAAAACAACCAATATCCATTTTTTTTAATTATGAAATATATAAGTTACAAGCAACCAAGCATAAAATTGAAAAATAAACAATTTGCATGCAAAAAGCATCTTTTTTTGCAAAAGAAAGTTTTTTTTTTACTGCAAAATAAGATAGAGGAAAAGTTTAGAATCCATGTGCATTTATAAAGGCATTCTTGAAGCAAAAAACAAAAGACCAAAACTCTAGGACAAGAGACCACTTTATTCATCTTTTATTGCCAAGTTAATGACTTGAGTATATCACTTTTTTTTTTAATGCTCTAAACGAGTTATGAAACCAAAGTTGTCTGCCTTATTACATGAAATGTCATGATAAAATCATCAGAAATCACTGTCATCTAAAAACCTAAAAAAAACACTATTCTAAACTACTGAATAACCAATAAAATGCAAAAAAAATTATCTAGGCCATTTTTCAGGTGAAAAAAAAAACAAAAAAAAACACTCTTTTTACATCATCATTTTTATTATAATTAGTTAAAGTAGCAGATATAATAACAGCAGACTTGATTTTACCTATGGTACTAAACTGAGGTAGACAACTTACTGCCCATAGGTTAGCTCCGGTCTACAAAGTGATTTTCACCAGTCCAGAAGCAAATATTGGAATACTATGCTTTACTACACCATTGATTTGAGGCAAAATATAACCATTATTTCAGGCTTCTATATTGTCTTAATCAGGCCCACCATCAACCCCAAAAATATATGATCTGGCTCACAGAGACAATAAGTTTGTGGATTTCAGGTAAAAAACAATAGAAACACCATTATTTAGATCTTAATATATCAAGGCTAATGTTAACATCATTATTAAATTTTGACAACTATTCACTTTCATTTATTTTTTTCAATTCCTCTTTATCACAGTCTCTACTCAGGAAGTCATCTCATAACAGAGAATGAATAGCGCAAATTGGAAACAAAGAAAGTCCCACTGAGACTCAAACCTACATCCCTGTATGCTGTAGGATGACAGCCCCGGTAAAGGTAGCAATAAAGAGCAACTAAAAAAAAAAAGATTTTCAATACTTCATCTAATAAAAGAAATGATAAAATAACTATTTATTAATTCTGTTAAGGATTAGAAAATTGAATAATGAATTCAATATAAACTAAGAGATTATTTTTATCCACAAAAGTAAGAGGAAAAAAAATATGATTCATTTTTGCAGTTATCCTCGATTTTTTATTGAAGATATTGATAATTAAACAACTATCGCCACCAAAGGTGGTGAAGGGTTCTATCCCTTCTAATATGTATGAGTATTGGGGTTCAAGTTCCCTTGGCTATACTGCTTTGTCAACTCAGAAATTGGCATCAGTACTCCACTAGACCCTTTCCTAAAATTTCTTTTTTAAATTTTTGGAGAGAAAAAAAAAAGCTTTTTGGGCCTTATTTTGATAGAATATGGATTCTGGAGAATCTAGATGTACTATTTTAGATGTTTTCCAGTCTGAACTGATAGTGATGTCATGAATAGAATTTATTCTGACCATATTTTTTCTTTGATAGAGTTTTTTTTTTTACATGACTTCAAATTCTGATGCTATGGTTGTTCATTTATTGACTGTGATGTTTATTTTTAGAAGGCAGTAAGTCTGGAAAACAAGTTTGTCTGCCTTAATGCATGTAATGTCAAGATTAAATCTTCAAAATACAATAACATATAAAAAGCTAAAAATACTATTTGAAATCACTAAAGTCATTAAATAAGTAATGATGACAGAACATAGTCCTTTTTATATCATCATTATTAGTAGTAGTAGTAGTTTAAAGTAAAACTACAAGTCTACCAATCAGTCAAAATCTTCTCAGCTATGCTACACATTGAAATCTCATCTACAAAGAAACAAACAACACAAAAAAAATTATCCATGATAAGTATTAGTATTTATGACATGATTACATAAACTCACCTGACGTTGTTCTTCATCACACTTGTCTTTCATTTCCTTCACATTACTCTCCAAGTTGGAACGCTTAAGTTAGAGAGACAGGGGAAACAAAGAGAAAAAAAAAAAAAGAAGAAAAAGAGACATTAGAAAGACGTTTAAAATGAAAATGGTAATGTTTGCCATATTTAGTATAGGGTAAGGGTCAGTGGTGTGGTGCAGTGGTAATGTGGTGTTCCCTTACTTTGGGTGGGAGGGGGAGGAGCGTTTTCTCACTATCTATATACTATCTATAATCCTCTGTTTGAACAATTCCCTAATCCGAAAAATGAACCAGTACATATCATCCCATCCCAAATTGCTTAAGTCTTTAAAAAATTATCAGGGAAGGGGGTTGAAGCACCCAGCCCGCATCCAGGAACAGTAAGTCCTGCATTTTTTTTTTTTTATTTTAGCACTACACCACAGTGGCATAGAGAGAACTGTCAACAGTAAGCAGACAGAATCAATAGAAGTCAATTAATTTCAATAGACTTGGCACCCATCTCTTGAGTTTATTTATGAAATAAACAAGTTCAGCCATAGGGGTTCAAAGGGCAAGTTCAGTCTCTTCTTGGAAAGGAGAAGGGAACAAGTAATTGACATCAAAAGTTTGACACTTTTGTGCCAGGAAGCAGAAATTTTATGCAATTTAGTTTATAGTTTTAACAGAGACATTTCATTATTACTAATTTTTGACAACTCCAAGAGAGAGACTCAAACTCAATCCCTTTACCACAGGGAAAGCTTATTAAAATGCTCCGGCTGCTTTAACATGTAAGCTACAAGAACTTCAACAACCCATGGAAGTCCAAATTCAACCTTTGCACCTATCTCAATCCAGATCTCTCAAATATAGTTAATAATGGTTTACAACACTTAATAGATATCTTGGTTCAACGAACGCAAGCTCTATAATTGGCACAAGATTAACAGATGCAAATCAGTCAGTCTGAGAGGAAATGAAAGAAAAAGCATTGCCTCTCGCCAATGCTAATACAGATTTCATTATTACACCAAAACCTTTCTATGTTCTGTTAATTGCAACCACCTGAATAAGCTCTTATCAAACAAACACTGAAGATTAAGCAATTATTCACAGATCCTTTGCTCTCTATAGACAGCCCTTTGTTTTAAGCTTACCACTATCTGTTTGGCATTCTGGCATAGATGAATCGATAAGCCATATGTGCCAAAAAGAATTAAAATTGAAGCTACTATCAGATTTTTGAAGAAGACACCAGCCAAAAGGAGAAACCGACCATTGCATAATGATCAGCAAGTCTCACAAATCCATTTGCTTATGTAAAGAGTTTGATCCTCAACAGGTACCTCACATTTGTGGCCTTGTGTCACACTGTCAAGTTTGAAAATAACTATTTTGACCCGTTTTGTGGCTAAAAGAGCTATATATTCCCAACCAGTGCCAGGGATTTCCAAGGCGGTGAGGTAGTTACCAGCATACAAAACTGAAATAACCACCTAAGTTTTAGTTTTTACCAAGACTGCTTAGATTCACTTAACACTAATACTTTTAGGAAAAGTATGAATTCATCCCCCGAAGATGAGGAAAAATAGCTGGGCAATTCAAGAGAAGATTTGTCTGATACAAAAAAAAACTTTGAGTATTAAGGATAGCAACTCCATCCTGTAAAATCTACTCAATATTGAAAACACAAAAAGCAGCCATATGCTCCATAAGAAACCAATAAGAATAAACAAAAAAAAACAAAAAAAAACTCTGCCTTAAGTAGGTGTTCAAGCTCAGGTAAAAAGCCAGTATTTTAAATGCTGATTTTCTAGACAGGCAGACCCTTCTAACTTGGAAAATTGGCATAGTACTTTCTTCCTCACCTAGTTTTCCCCTGTTTGGCCAAGTAAATTGCAAGATAATAACCACAAGTTAATCAATACTTTTATACAGGAAACTATTTTTCAAAGCTCAAGAAGCAAATGCAAAACTGACAGAAATTCAATTAAAAATACTTTCACTCTATTTCTAACAGAGACACTAAACGAAGTCAGATCTTTTGAAAAAAGTTTAAAACTTTAGAACAAAAATCATACTTGGAAAAAAGTCAAGGTAATTTTCTGCTGGATAGAAAAGATGATAAATTCTGAAAACGGTATCTACTCATCTTTAATTCTACTACACAAGATATCCGTCAAAAAACAGGAAATCATAAAACATTAAGTATTCTAATACTGCTAAGAATTCAAGTTCAGTGCAATTGGCGATGCTATGTCTTTGTTAATATCTAAGAGTGTAGACTAGACACACCTTTCATTGTTGGCAAACAAAACCCAAAAATACGGCAACATAAAACGGTATAATTCATATACTGCTCATCTCAACCAGGTATGTACCAAAACCATTACAAACTGTATCAGCCATCAGACATTTTTATAAGAAAATTTAAAATGTACTGTGATAATCCAAAAATCTTTGTAGATCTGATAAGAAAATAGTTTACAAGTAAACTATCACTATTTCTCCTATGCCGATCAGTTAAATCCGGAGCTGAATTAGTGACATTGGATGTTAATGCAAAACTACAGAACATATGAAAAACCTAATTCTCAAATATAAATAATGTTCTTGATCTCAAGCAGGATTTTTTTCCACACAGATGAAATCTAGGATGGACAGTTCATTTTCCGATTCTTTTACTCTATTTAATCTGATAAAAGTTGTGGACATCTTAAAGCAAAAAAAAAAAAATGCAATGAAGAGAAAAATTAAACTGTAAAATAGAAAAGCAAGCTAAAGATATGTCAAAGAAAGAAGTCCAGCCCAACAAAATACATGCAAGCATTCAGTCATAATGTAGAAAATTTCACTTTCTCTTGCAGAGCTAAATAGATCTATTTCACTGGCATATGAGAAATATTTTTAGTGTACGAGCAGTCAAACAACGTAAGAGTTTTCTGAATTTTTTCGGTCACTAAAGTGTTAACTATCAATTTTCTAAGACGTACGCTTGGTCCAGATCTTTGGGTGAATCATCTTCTCCTTCCTCTTCCTGCTACAACTACTACAGCTAGTGATGTTAAATACCAATTTAGCCGTATCACGTTAGATTGATATGAAACTTGATTGAACCATTCTCATCTTCCTCTTTTTCATGCTACTACAGCCACAGATGGTAAAATCATCATATAGCTGGCAGATCCCGTTTTTGTAATTCAACTGATGCTTCAGTCTAGAATTACCTCTGCCAACAAGGATAAAAAAGTACATCTATTCGGTCATATCCGTCTGTCTTTCCATCTGCCCGCAATTTATCTCCAAGAGTACTGGAATATCAATGAAATTTAGTGATGGGGTAAGGAAGAGGTAATAAAATTTGGGGGCAGATCCAGGAATTTAATTTTTGATTGGAAGATATTTTTCCGTTTTTTTTTTAAATAATTTTGATATACATCATGACTGTCTATACGATATCTCCAAAGTTCTCAATAAAATTTTTGGTAGATCCATGCAAAATAACTCCCTTCTAACAATGGCACTGGCAGTTTTTGTTATTATTTGGATCGAGATTTTTTTTTCAAGTTCCAATGCTGAGAGCATAAAACGCAAAATTAAATACATAAATCAACCCTTCAAAAGTTCCATCTTATTTCTTATCTGCATATATGAAATCTCTACCAGAGAGTATCCAAAATTTTTGTTATTTCGAGAAACAATTCTTCTATTCATAGACCTATCCTATTTTTATTAGAAGCCATCAAAATAGTTTCCAAGTAGGTCTGGTTGGCAATGCATATATATATCATACTTACAGACTATACTAATGGAGCTGGTGGGCTGATATCTTGAATGTTTACATTACAAAATCATATCTTGAATAAACTAATAGAGTTTTTTTGGGTTTTTTTCTCCAAGTCAAAATAGCAGTACATCCTTGAGGCAAGAACGTTGTCAAGGCCTGGAAATACAAGAATTCATTTAGAGAGTTTATTTGTTTCATAAGCTAAAATATCAGCAGCTGTAGCCATCCAGTCCACTGCTGGACAAAGGCCTTTCCAAGCTCCTTCATGTTAAGCATAAATCTGGTGACCCCTGCCACGTCTTAACAGCAAAACCCTCTACCTCAACTGTCCCTCTTTTGTCAAGTCTTCTACTGCGTTTGGTATACCATTGGGTACCAATTGACTAACATTTCGTTTGTTTCAGGTTTTGTTTTTATTTTTCCCCATTTAGCCATTTTTAGTGATCTCAGCCCAACAGAAGACAAGAGAACTAACTCATTCATTAATCACCCTCTTTTTTTCCAATTCTCTAATTGCTATCCTCCCTCCTTATTAAGGATCGAAGCCATTTCCATTTTATCAGAAAATTACTTTCATTATATCTGTTACTTTGGTCTACTCTCGGATATAAAGTGGGCGTGGTGAGAATGAAAACAAAATCAGTGAGAGGAGAAGCAAAGCAGAAATATATAAATGCAAGTGGTTCAAGTTTATAAAATAAGTACCTTATCATCTAATTCATCTAACCGCTTCTGGGCTTCTTTCTTTTGGTTCTCGAGTTGATGCAGGGTGGCCGTGATGGCATCCAAATCTTTCTGCAAAGCTTGGACTTCACCATTCTTTATTTTGATATCAGCATCACGTTGGGACTTTTCTTTTTCTAGCTGAAGCTTTTCCCTGGCAAAAGAATAAAAAGAAAAAAGGTTTGCCTTCAAACTGAAACAGAAGATATGGTACACCAAGTGCAAGAAAGTATCCCTCTGATACATTTCAAAAAGTTCATTCTAACATCTTTATCTTCATCAAAAACTCAGCCTTTTAACATTAACCTTTGACAGATCCACCAGACCTTTCAATCATCACAGAGCCAATATCTTCCAAACTTGTCTAAATTGTCATACCATCTTATTTCTGTCAGCCGCAATTTCATAGATGATCTCTGGGTATCCACGTTGTAATTCATGATATCCAATTGGACTAATGATTAACAAATACTAAATTCAAATTGTAACAAGATGGAACATTGAAAAGTTAGGTACAAAAATCAGAAATCTTTGTCCTAATTCTATCGATTTTTAAGGTGTACAAGGATGTTGAAATAAACTTCCTAAAATGTATTGGATACTGTCTGTATTCACTTAACGTAAAACTAAGCAAACATTAGCAAAAATTTATTAAAATACAAGTTTTCCCCGCACTTTTCATTACATTCAGGTACATCGATTAATACAAAGCCTAATGATGAATAGAAGCATTCATTTTATATAACAAATATTTATTTTTCAACATAATCTCCTTTCTTGCAAATGCATATACTTCAATTATATATGCTAATAGAATATAAATTTGGACTCAAATTCAAATTCAATTCAGTGTTTTATCATTAATGTAAAGAAATGCAAAAACAGAACAAGTTTCAAAATGAATAATTGGTATTTCCTTGAAGTAAACAGTCACTAATTTCTTTCAATAGGTTACTTTTGTCTTTCTCACTCATATACTTAAGTACATCAATAAAACTACAGCCTATTGAAGAGAATAGCATATATCTTACTCAAGAAGGTCATATTCTCAACATACAGGCTGCAAATGCTTACGATATTTGATATTCCAAAGTAGTCACCCATTAGTGTTTTGGAGAAGTAAAATTGCAGCTTGAAACAAAACAGTACTATACTAGATCATTCAAACATTGCATAGATAGCAACGTCCAGAACACTTCCATTTTCTGTGCTGTAGCACTCCCAATCATATGTATTATATTAGTGCCATGTATCTCCTCTGCTAGCTACTTTCCAACACCGGTGGAAAATCCCAAATGGATGATGTGTATCACTACATTGTAAATTATTGTGAAGAAGTTTTAACCAATGAAACATTTTAGTAAACTTGATTTTTCAAAGAATTTGTCTTTCCACATAGTCATTAATAACACCCTGTAGGATATCATTATCTAAACACAGATCATAAAGAATCATCATAGCCCCACAAGTGGCCCAACCAACCAGTGGGCAACAGATTCTTTTCTCTGAGTGTGTGCATCTGCGTGTGTGTCGACGTGCATGTCTCCAGGTACTCATCATCAAATTTTGGGGGCTACAACCTTGAAAATTTGCACGGTGTAGTCACCATCTAAAAACATTTTAGCAATGTTGAATTCTTATACAACAATGATATAAGACATCATTTTGGACAGTTTCCAAAATAACTGTTTTCTTTACACTTTGGTTAAGTGCCATGTGTATGAGAGTAAACACAAATAATATCGCATAGGTGAATCACCATAGCCTGCATGTGTACCAGAACTAATTATCTAAAAAAATACAAACACAAGATTTGGGCATTGTTGAGACCATTGCATTCACAATGACCGAGCTAATCGATTTCCATGTTTTCTGTGGGATCTTTTGGCAAAACATTGCTCCCCCCAGGTCTGTCTCCCTGAAAATTCTGGCTTTCCCCAGACAGATTTCAGAACACGGACAAGATTTGAGAGAAGGCAACGATCCTGGAAAAGGTCTTTGAAGACTGTTTTGAAAAGTGGAAGGTTTGCTGGGATAATATTATGAGGTCCTCAGGGGTATCCTTCAAAGTGAATTTAGACTATTAGCCAAGGTAGGTTTTTTTTTCCAATAATAAATGGCTGGATATTTTTCAGACAAATGTTGTACATAAAACCAAAATGATTTTTTAAAAGCATTACCGTTTCATGTCATCAATTTCTTTGCTTATCATATCTAGCTCTTTGATAGCCGAAAAATCGGCAACATGGCTGTAAGGGCCAGAATTGGTACCATCCTGAAATGAAAAAAGAAAACAAAAATTGATTAATTTCATTTAAAAAGAAAACTATTATTCTCAAGTGGTAATACCCATCTTGGAAAAAAGGTTCCATTTTATGTTCAAAAATAATAAAATTGAGATTTTTATTTTTTGTTAAACTGGACTGAAATGAGTAGAGATTTATTGCTAATTTAAAAGATATACTAAATATAGCAATGAGTAAAGAAACTTGATACTAAAAGCAGAAAAGTAAATAGTACTTGACTAATTGAAAATGAAAATACAAAAGTCCATAAATTTCAAATGCATTAATCTTCCAATCATGGGATGATTTCTTGCTGACTTGTTAAAAAAGAAAAATTAGATATTAAACATTCCTCTCTCAGCCGTTATATTTGTACAAAATAAGTGTTTTTAGCAAAACAAACCTTCAAAGAGGGAAAACACTTCAAGAAACCAATTACACAAAAAAAATTAATACTTATTTGCTCTTACTCCAAAATCTGCTTAATCGGACTTTGGATTACAGGTATACCTTGATAATATGATTAATTCATTCCAAAATTTCTCGTACTGTTCAAAAACCACTCTGTTCAAGGTCTTATTATAATTTAATGTCTATTTTTCAGCTTATACTTAGTTACATTAATTTGTACAACAATACCTTAATTTTACTTCATATCTTGTACCTTTCAAAATCTCACAATTCAAGTTATTCCTGTCCAATTGAGAGAATAGGTACTAAGAATTTCCCACGACTTTGTGATGTATATAAAGTCTGAACACATTCCAATCAAGTAACAATAATATTATCTATTCATTTTTTTGGAAGATGAAGTATTGTCAACAATTACTATTATCTTTTAACTAGTATTTCATTTTTTCTAAAAGTTTTTGGAGCTTATCCTTTATTTACTATCCATGTCGTTCACTCTAAGTGGAGGATTAATGGCTTTAATGACAAAGCAATAAAGGGCAACAAAAAAAATTAAGATGAAGGAAAATACTAGTCCAAAGTTGGTGGTGAAGGTTTCATTTCACTCTCACGTCTGTTTATTGTGCTTCATCTTAATGGCAATGTTAAAGTTGATTTTCTAGAAATGAAAATCTTATATTGTGGTACTAAAAACATCATTTGAGGTCATTTTAATGTGGGGGTCCAGTCATACATGCGTTGACAGAGAAAGAAATTGCCTAAGCCCCGCAAACAATGTTGCAAAGGAATCAGTGCAAGCTTGACCTTCCCTTTCAAGTACAATGGGTTGGTGCTGCCCAGGGGCAACTGATCCCTAGAAATAATGCATACCTTGACTTTTTTTTTCTTCAATTAATTTGGTCTTTAAAAGAAGTTTTTTTTTTTCAATTTTGTCTGTTGCACTATGTGTGCCGAAAAAATGTACGATAAGATTTCAGAATAACTTCTTATTGCATTCAGATTTTTAACTGAAACTCCAACTATAGAAAATAAAGATGCTCTGAAATTTTTCCACAAAATTTGAGTTCTTACACTTCAGTTATGTGACCACACAAACCACATAAAAAGGCTTGGTTCCTGCTAGGAAACAGAGCAGGACTGAGCAAGCACCAACCTGCACTAGCTGATTCAGCTATATACATCACATCCAATCACCAGATGGAAAAAATCAGCTTTTTCTAACTCAATTTTTGTGGAAAAGTTTTAGTCTATACATTGTTTCAACAATTAAAATCTCACTTCAAAATCTCAACACAATAAAAAGTTGACAAAATTTTCATTGTTCGTATTTTTTGGAACACCCAGTATATTTGTTTGGCTTTGTTCATTGATATAAGATTAAAAGCACTGATTTTTTTTTAAATCTAGAAAATACCTTTTTGTTACTTGTTGAGGTCAGAAACTTTACATTCGTTATAAATGAGCAAGAAAACATTGCAAAACCAGAACACAGAAATAACCATAAAAAAATTAACAAAGAAAATGTAGTGCAAGGCCTTAAATCAAAACCTTATAGTTGTAACTCGGCTAGATCCAATGACCAAACTATCATAAATACTCAAAATACCATTTATATACTACATATACCATTATAGAACAATTTTTCTCTTGCATTCTGATCACTTAACATCAAAGGCAAACTCACAAAAGAACCAATTGAAATATTAATTTAGTACAAAAGCTGGAGAACAAGAGTGAAAAATCCAATATTATATTTTGTCTGTGCTGTGAAAATATCAATTTACTTTCAGCCTGCAGTAACTTGAAATGACTGATCACACAATCACAGAACTTTGCCTTCAGGTCTGGGTCATCAAGAATCGACATATGAAATGAAAATAAATAATAATAACCAGAAAAATAACTAGACTTGTATGTAGCTGAGGGATCCAAACTAACATTTCAATTGGTTCTTTTGTGAGTTTGTCTTTATCATTAAGTTATCAGAATGCAATATTGCATGTAGTGCATAAATGGTATGACACAATCACAGAACTCTGCCAAGCCATTAAGTACAGACAAATAAAATTGAGATAAGAAAAACCAAACTGTTCAAAAACTGCGACATCGTACATACATTTTCTGACTGCATTTATGTCTCCAATTAAACTGATTCCATTTGAGTTTTCAAGGTAATCCCCATAAAAATATTCAGAAAAAACATTGTCTAAAATGCAATAGTCTATATATATATATATATATATATATATATATATATAGAGAGAGAGAGAGAGAGAGAGAGATAGTGTATATGAACCCTGCATAGGCTGTTTTCTTTCTTTTTCTCTCACTCTCCTCTCTAATACTTAAAAAAAAGAAAAAAAGTAGGGGACTGATAATATGACTGTGTGATATAAGAAAAAAAAAAAAACTATTTCTCTTTCTTTGTCCACTCACTTTATTATATCTTTCTATCTGTACCAACACTATGGACCAATTTTTCTTAAAAAATACATGCTTTCTATCTCTCTTTAACCACTCTCTTCAGGTTGCTTGATTCTTTACGAACGCTGTAAACCTATTCAAAAATTGGTCTTAACATTGAATTTTCCCCAGTTCTAAGAACTGTCGACTTTCATTGCAGTTAATGACAAAAGAAGAGAAAAAAAGAAGAAAAGATCGTGAGGTAATAAAAATAGATAAATAGGCCAATGGATATTCTCACACAGAGAATACTAGAACCCAATAGGAGAATTCTCCATAAAAGAGAACACAATTATACCGTATCTATGGAAACCAACATGCATATTATTACAAAAACAAACAAAAAACGTCTCTAGGCAATGATTATGTAAGGAAACAAAGAAAAATGTTTTAATATGACAAGTTGAGTACTGCAATACTAAAACCAAAGTTACAAAAGAAAAAAAAAAAGAGAAAATTAGATATGATAACAGCTTTAGCATGGTGCTGTCTCTCTGCAAGAGATTTTTGGCTCTTCCTGCTCTTGGCAGTGAGCATCTCAATAGGCAGCCTGCAGACAAACCTAACCAAAAGCAATAACATACACAAAGATAATATCACCAGGATAATACGACAGAAGAAGAATCAATTAAAAAATTTGCAGACTACAAAATACAGCGTCCAACCTCCTATCACCAAACAAAGGACACCAGTTGACCCTGAGCAGTTCAGGTCAGAAGTCAGTCATAATCAAATGCCTGCAACTTTGGTTAAGACGAAAATGGAGGAGTACTACAAGTGCCTTAATCAATGTCAAACTGCAATGAGGAATATACACAAAGCATTGGTGGTGAAAGTTGGACAGACACTAGTACTGAAGTGTCACCAATGGTAATTAAGTTAAAAAACAGTGTAAGCAGGAATAAAAGGTAGCAAGTGATAAACAAGTTAACCTTAAAATGAAACAAAACCATGTGTTTACTGTCTTCTGGTCTAGAATCACCAATAATTACCTTTTCTTTATTAAATTCAAAACATATAGATGGCATAAACTATTTTCTCAGTGGCGTAACAACCATCGTGATAAAAAGTTTGCTGCTTTCATTTGTTCCATAAGTCTAAACCTAATGATTAACTATAACCCTAATTTACATCCTTTTATCTAAATTTAAGACTGACATTTTTGAAAAATAAATTCACAGATAAGGTTTGGATAAAGTGGAAAAACAGATCAGAAAAAATTCCATTCTGAGGTCACAACCATAGTGCAGCAAAATCTAATCCAGAAATATTTTGAATTCAAAGCAGTAAAGGTAACAATCGCCTTCAAATCGTTTTAGTTAGCAATTGTATATATCATCATCATCAGTCTTTTCTCATCCATCATTGGACTTATGCCTTCCCCAAGATTCGCCACACCACTATCATGGGCATAACAGAACTAATACTTTCTGAATTTTCTCATTTGTTTCTCCATCTTGTATTCTGACAGCTTCAAATAGGCAATTGATCTCTGGGGATCCATGTTGTAAGTTGTGATGTCCATTGGTTGTCTGCCATTCTTGCAACATGACCAGCCCATTACCATTCAAGTTTTCAAATGGATTTTATAATGTTTGTATTCCTGTTTCTTCCCTAATATATTGTGCTGTCTTGTGATCTCATCATGCGTGGTTGAGATTGATTCTTTCATGTGTATGTTGCATGCTTCTCAGTTTGAGGGTCAGTCTCTTGGTTAGGTTCCAGGTTTCAGCTCCTTAGGTGACTATCAGGAGAATGCATAGGTTGTAAAAATCATTTCTTAAACTTTTTTTGATTTTTTCATCCTCTTAGATCTATTTCAATGAATGGGCTGTAAATATAGTCATGAAAAAATAAAATAAAAAGCCAAGCTAAACATTACATTTTGTCAGTAATGCTTATATCAATTCGTGACTACTGGCAATCCCTTTCTTCTTTATTCTCTATGCTCAGTATTGATTGAGTGCAGACACTAGTTCTAGATTTAAAATAGCAAAATTTGGTTCTTAATCATCAAGTTTTGGAGATTGTTACCTTTTCCATGTTAAATTCAAAACAAATGAATAGCATAAACTATCTTTTCAGCAGCAAAACTATCATCATGATAATGACAAGCTTGCTGCTTCTATTCATTTCTCATTAGACTTATATAACCATGGCCCTAAACTAAACCTAAGCACATATCCTTTATAGTTAAATTTAATAAAATACAGTTTTGAATTGTCGAGTTTTCTGCTTTTGTTTGAAAATGGATTCTTTTCTTTAAACTCACAGATAATGTTGAGAAAAATTGAAATAACTGATCAGAAGAAGTTTCAAACTTGTTTGGAAAAATTGCAGTTCTGAGGTCCCTAGACAAACAGTGCAGTGAAATCTAATACAGAAATATTTTGAATTTAAGGCGGAAAAAGTGACAATAGCTAATCTTTTTTCCATTAAGATTAGAAATAATTCACTAGTACAGAGAACTACAGCAAAGTGTAGGAGTGAGAATTGTTGGAGTAGAAAGAAAGTCAACTACAAAGAAAGCCATAATCTTTCTTCTGTATACCAGGTTTAAATGTAATGGATGCTTAGATCCAGTCATGATCAATGGACAATCATTGAGTTTCCAGCCTTCAAAATTTGATCATTTGAATGGAACTGATTTTTATACTTCATCTTTCACAAAGACTGAAATGCTGAGTTTTTCTTTCATGAATATTCTTTATTTCTATTAATATTCAGACCATCCTCATCTTGGTTGTTTTTCATACAACGTTTCGGCTGTTGTACTCTACGGCCTTCATCAGGTATCATCTGGTAGGTGTGGGGAAGTAACGAGTACAACGGCCGAAACGTTGTATGAAAAACAGCCAAGATGAGGATGGTCCGAATATTAATGGAAATAATAATAATACCTCATCTCAAAAATTCAGAGATATGAATATTCTTGTTGCTTTTTATTGATAGAATTTTATTTGTGAAAATTTCACACCTTTGCACACCTGATGTTAAAAATGGTGCACAAATAAACAGATATAAGAAATTTCAAGAGAGAACAACAGGACATTCCAGTCTTTGTAAAAGATGGTTATGTGTCAAAATCATTTCCATTCAATTTCCATAATTAGAAACTCAATGACCGCCTGAATAATATTTTTTTAACCCCCCCCCCCCATGCCGTCAAAATTCTGCCGTGTCAGTACATACATAATCATGATCGTGAATGAAAGTTTTGATGCACTTGCTCAGTAAACCCTACCCTTGATATCATTAAGATCATATCAGAAACAGCTGATAGAAAGAGAAATTTAAATTCAAGTACAGCATTTTAATAGAAAATGAAAGCAACACATTTAATAGACTTCTCAAAAATATGTGACGTCCAATATGAGAAAAATTATTTAAAAATGTAATAGAATTTATTTTATTGATAACTAGTTAACTCAAGCCATCAGAAAATGATGGCAGTATTGAAATAATTTTATAATTGCATTGTACTTTAAAAATATCATAAACATTATGTCTCTCTGCATTTTCATGTTTATGTTTAACCAGAATGAACCAAGATTTTTCATGTATTTACAAAATGAAAATTAATCAAAAAGGGGAGACTACTCTATAATTCACATTCAATAGTTATCTCTGGGACAAATATTACGAACAAAAAAATATAGACACACACCAAGTAAATTATATAAGTAGAATATATGGTATTTAAAATACTTCAAAACAGGAAATTTAAAAATCTAGCACAAACAACTTTTAGAACTCTCTTTCGATAAACCCATAACTGTTACTGATTTGTATGCTGTATAGATAAGCAATAACTGACATTTGGCGTCTTTTTTTATCTTATTTTTGTGTCAAGTTTCCAGCCAGGCAGAATAAATCAAAAAAAGAAAGAGTTCACGTGGAAGCTATTTCGTCAAGACGGGGCTATAATGTCTAATATCCAGCCAGGAAATAAATATAAGGTCACTCAAAACAGAGACCTACAGATTAAAGCAATCAGCTTAGAGGATACAGGCCAATATTTCTGTCTGAGAAACAACGCATACAAGGCCGTCTACCAAGTGGATGTAGTTCGCAAGCTTGATTACCGCATTGTAAGAAACACCAAATTTTCATTCAATTATATGGTCTAGTCACCATGGGCGTCCGCAGCCACTTCCCTGGGGGTAGGAACAAAAGAATACATTTCCAGGGAGGTTCAAAAAGGATATATTCGGAATATATCTTAGCAGCAACCATGTTACCATTGATTAATCATGCCATCTTTATATATGGGTGTATTAAGTTGGGGTTACATAAAACGATTGTATTGCACCATTATCCTTTATTGACTATAATGTTCCAACTTTCGAACCTCCAGAATCTACATGAGAAGGCCTGATCAGGGGATGAGAGAAATGCTGTTTATTCCTATTGTAGCACTTCTATGGCTAACTCAAGAGAATTTCGATTTTATTGGGAATAATGACAACTCTGTTTTACCTTGTGAGTCAGGATAACTATTACACTTGCCACTTTCCATCGTCAATAGGTTAATACTTGCAGTTATTCGATTTTTTCTTGTGTCCTGGAGGGGGACAAAGCTATTTTTAAGACCAACTTTATTGTATGGAAATTCAATAATAAATAAGTTATTGATTTTGACCAGTTTTTACCTCCCTCCAAACTCAGTTCCTCTTTACCCCAACTTTGAATCGGACCCTCATTATACAGCAATGATGAAACAGTGGAATAAGAAATAAAAAGTAAGCCCACGATGATAATCGAATTCACAGCCTCCTTTTGATTTGGAAAAATTAAGAAATAGGTTATACTTAACTAATTGCTGCACAACTTTATCAATTTCACATTTTTAATAACTAAGAGGAATTTTTAAATGTTCTTATTTCAGGTAGAAAATGCAAGTCAGTTGTTCACTGATGAATCTATTCCAGTCAATAACTTAGAATTGGTCAGTACCTGGTCATCTTGGACAGAATGCAGCCAATGTGGTACAAAAGGAATTCGTACAAAGACAGGAATATGTACAATCAGAGTAGGTATCATAAAATAGTTTTATTATCTCTGACTTATATTTTCTAAAACTTAACTCAGCAACTTTTGATATTTACATTAGCATAAAAACAGACTTGTATTCACTCATTTTTTTTCTTGAATCTTATAACTTATTTCTAATACAACCAAATGAAAAATAAATAAGCAAACACAAATAATTTTGAATTATTACAGGTCTGTATAATCACTCAATAGAAACCATAAACATCTTTTAGCAGCATGCCGTGTTGAGAGTGATCTATCAAAAATTTGGCAGAAGTGGTGTATCAATGAATAAATTACTTCTATCTCTGCTATGCAGTGATCACTAATGAGACTGAATTTTCAAAAAAACTAGTTATATAATAAAGCCATCATAGTATGTCATGCCAGAAAATTTAATGTAAATCCTGAGGAAATAAGAGGCAAGTTCAGATCTCACCGTAAGCAACTTCTTTATTCAAATTTTGTGCTGCTAATTCTATACTTTTTCAGTTGCATCATTAAAATAGCAAATTGATGAAAGAATTACTTCATGAAAAAAGAAGAAATCGATGATAAATAAGTTTACTGGGTAATATTAGATGAATCAACTAAAGAAAAGACCTTTGTAAAAGAAAGACTATCACAGTCGATAAATGAACAACCATAGCATCAAAATTTGAAGTCATAAAAAAAATCTATCAAAGAATAAATATGGTCAGAATAAATAACTATTTATGACATCACTACGTGAAAACATCTAAAATAGAACAAACAAATATCCAGATGATAATAAACTTGTGAAAATGAGGCCCTGAAAAGCTTTTTTTCAAAAAATTGGAAAAAACAAACAAATTTTTTAAAGGAGTCAAATGGAGTACTGAGGCTAATTTTCAAGTTAAGAGACTGAATGATATGGCCAAAAGCACTAGAAGGCACAAACACACGCATACATCAAAAAGGATAGAATCCTTCTCCATCTTTGAAGTCCAATTGAATAATCCAATAAAAACCAGGTCCCAAGTGATGCTTAAAACGAGAACCAAATAATATCCACACACTATTAGCAATGTGCAGATGTCTTTTGTCATGCTGAGGGTTCCAGCTGATGTTGAAAAATGGAATTTCATTCATGTTCTAATGACACAATAATAATACAAAATTTAAAGAGAACAAAAAATAAGTCTGTTTGTGGTCAATAGAATGCTATTCCCCAAGGTCACTGCAATTGAAATTGATTTGAACAGATGCACCACCTTCTATGATTAATAAGATACTAGTCATTTTTGAAGACAGTGGTATACTGGTATGATAATGATACTTAAAAGTATGTAAATTAACTATGCACAAATCACTTTCACCCAATGAGATTTTAAAGTAACGGGGAAAAATGTGTTAAGAAAAGAAAAAACTTCCAATAATGTTTTAAATCTACAAGTTCAAAGCATGTACGCACAAAACCAAAATGAGTAAACAACCATTTTCTTCTACTCCAGACTAAACCATGTCAGCGGCATTCTTTGAGACAAGATTACAAAATCAGTCTAAAAGTAGAAATTATTAAAGAGCAGATAACAAGGAAGTAAAGAAATAGCAATCTGCACGCAACCAATGGAAATTACTAAGCAAGGTTGGAAGAATACTTAATGGCACATCAAAGAGAGAGAATGAAAAGAAAGAAAGTTGTAAATAGAAACCCACTGTTGGCTGCACGGATCTAATAGTTTGCCTCCAAGCAAAGCTACAACAACGACGGAAAAAAAAATGGAAAGAATATATTTCCAGCAAAATCATTCAGCAATAGAAACTTTATATAAAATAGACCAATCAACAAACACGACCAAGTTTGAACTCTGTGATATCTACGTGTGTATGCAGGACAAGATCTTGTTCACTATTGGCACAAATTCCCACGCTAAGACTTCACTAATTACCTCTGCCGACAAAGTCGGAGAGGTATATGTATTCAGTCATGTCTGTCTTTCCATTCAGAAGATATCTCCAAAAGTACTCAAAAGATTTCACCTACATTTTGTAGAAGGATGGGCAATGGGGTAGGGAAGAAGCGGTTCAATTTTGGGACGGATTCAGGAAGTTTTTTTTTTTTGATTGAGAGATATTTTTGTTTTTGCTTTTTTCCTACATTAATGAATATGCTTATCTCCATACACATGATATCTCTAGAAGTTGTCAATGAATTTCCATGAAATTTTGTGAAGACAAGGAGAAGAGGCTAAGGAAGAAGTTTTTAAATGTTGGGGCAGATCTATGGACAATTATCTCCCCTACATTGTATTCATGTCCATACCATATAATATTGCAAAAATTTAATTTGTCTACACAATATATCCTAAAGTTCACATGTATTATAATGAATTTTAGTGAAAGTGTAGACAATAGACTACAGAAGAAGTGATCAAATTTTTGGATGAAACCATACACAATCACTCCCCCTGACAATGGCGTTGGCAGAGGCATGCTCCCTCCCAGTGCTTTTTTTGTGAGCAATGATTTTTAATCATTACCTCCACCGTAACCCAGTGTAGAGTCGTCGGGACACCATAGATGATTTCATAAAGGGTTGTGTCAAGAGCGGATAGCCCAACAGAGTCTACGCCTCTTCAGGGCTGTTGGAATTAAAGTCGTCCATCTAGACTCCTGTTTCTGCGTGAGAAATTGTATTTGCCTGCCCTGACTGTATCAGTGCGAGACAAGAGATGCACTTTCAGTTACACTGATTTTCATACGGGTTGTATAATGCTTGACTGTTGTTCCATAGCAACAAGTCTAGGAGAATGACAACACTAAATTCAAAACCAAGAATAGAATCCACTACTCTACCAAAAACTATGGGTTAAATTAGCAAAAAGGTGGGGCTTGCAATATCTCCCATAAAAACCCATTTGTTAAAGTAGATCAGCATGCATACTGACAGACCGATCAGATTCAGGATACAGCCATTCTTAAACTGCCTGTTAACAATCAGCATACAAGAGAGATTTATTCTTTCCGACCTTTCTTCACTTCAGGAAGTGAATGAAAAAAAGAAAGACTGAACACCAAGCCGTAGATTGCTGAAGGATTTCTGTAACCCATGTAGCAGACAGAACTTACAAAAAAAAAAAATTTCTGCATTTGCTTCCTTTAAAATTGATTTTCCTTCAACAAGGAACCTGGTTCCTGCTCCAAAACTGGTGCAGCATTGCACAATAAAGGTGAATCATAAATTAGAGATCCAACAAGGAGAAAGAAAGAGACGGTAGAAGCAGCAAAATATGAGTACCTAATCTAGATCAAGCTCACTGACTTTTCTTTTTTTTTTTTTTTTTAAATGGAGAAAAAAAAATTATTATCATCAAATTATCATCATCCTTTAATATGAATCAGAAAAAAAAAATGCCTTTTTTTAATCAAATTTACTACAGATTTTGAAGGATTTGGGTTCCCTATGTCTTAATCAGAGAGCTTGTAATAATTACGTCAGTGAAGACAATAGCAACTGACTGTTCTACTTTCTAGAGCAGACATGGGCAACCTGCAGTCCTTAATAACTTTCTGAATAGCAAGCTTAATTCCATGATAGTATGAGCATAATTACTTATCAAAATCTCAAATCAAAGCTCCAAGAAGCAAAAATGTCCAACATCAAACTTCCCACTAAAATAATTTGACTGTTTTTTTGTTGTATAAAACTTGTATGAATTTTCTTTAAAAATAGTATTATTTTGGTGTACTAAATACGATATTTGTTACATTTTCCTTTTGGTAGTGATGTCTAATTTATGATGAGCAATATCTTATGTGACCAATTGCACAAAAAATGGTTGCCAACACCTGTTCTACATCGAAGTATTTGTCACAGTTATAAATCAAATCTGAGGAAAAATAGTTTGAATATCAAGAACAAATGAAAAAAGGACCAGCAGTTACAGCTTGCAACAAGATATTGTGACAGATTAAAATCAAATCTATAACGGACCATTCCAATAGGCAAAAAAGCACTCCACTTTTACAGGCCTTGAAAAGGTTATATTATTTATCAATCCATACAACAGAGAATAAACAACCAGATTGACAACTGTGCTGTCTTTCTACACTAAAGGAGTTAGCAGAATTAAGTGGCTTCTTTTCTATAGAATTTCAAGATTGTTCATTCAATCCTATTGCTTTTCCAAGTAACTATTGAAAAACTAGAGAGAAAATATCTACCATATTGCACATATATATTTTGATTGGTGATTACAGAAAATTAATTAAACATAAGAGAACAGGTTTGGTTAATCACTCGGTAGAAACTGTCTTGAAACCAATGTCTCTTTGCAGCACGCCATGCTGGGAGTAATTAATTAAAGAATTGGAAAAAAGGTAATCAATTGATAAGTTACTTCTCTCGCCTTTTGTTGGGCTGGGATCATTAGAAAAGTCATAATTTTCAAAATACAAGTGTAAATGCTGCCAGGTACAAACTAAGGGACCAATTTGACATAAGCTTACATCGAAAATCAACCCCAAAATTGTCCTGCAAGACAGAATAGAGCTATCACATGTAAGTTTATATTTTGCACCAATATTTTGGGTCAGGAATTAATGCAAGCTCCATTAACACAAGAGGCAATTATATGTATGATATTCCTGTCACCTCATAATGTTTAATCACTAACTTTTCTCACTACAGAAAATATCTAAAGATCAGCCTGTCAAACCAGTAGATATTCCAGCATTTTATATGTACGATGGTGGACTACCCTGCCGTTCATCAGCCATCCCACGAAGAATTGCTCAACTTGAACCTATAGTAAAGCGCAAGAGTGAAATCATCATCTCGACCTGTAAGACACCCTGCCCTAATAAGAATGACCCAACCATTATTGAAGACCATGAAGGAAACATTATTGATGTAATACAACCTGGACACTATTCAATACAAGACAAACCAGAATTATCACCAGTAGTCAAACGTAAAGTGATTTACAAATTTGAAGGGAAACAGTTTGTAATGAAATGTCCAACGTAAGTAGTTTTTCCTGGTCTACAGAGTTTCAGAGGGGTCATTAATATTCAAACAGTTTTAGGATGATTCAACTCCATATTGTTTGCATTGTTAACAATGTTTTGAGTCAATCCATTCTACCGCCTTCTTCGGGTGTACTATCTGAATGGGATGGTGGTAACTTTGTAACTATCACTCCAAATTAACCAGTGCCATTCGCTTCCAAAATTGTAAAAAATAAAAGATCTGACTAAAAATAAAATTTTGTTTCAATTCCAATATAAATATAGGTTAACAAAAACTGAAAAAGATTATCATAAATTTTTTTCAATTAAATGAAGATCCGTTTTTTTTAAAACTGATAATGAATAAAAGGCAAATCAAAAGGAGAAATAGTCAAGTGATTTTGACCTCAGGAGGATTATTTTGAAAAGAAGTCTACTCATCATTTTATCCACAGAGACTGGCCTTTTTTGTTTTCTCGCCAATTTGCTGCAATTGACGAGATGATTTGTCTTAGCAAGTCCTCGACACAGAACTACTGATGGAATAACTCATCTTAGGATAGTGTGTAGATATGAAGTTTCAGGATGTAAGGAGGGCGGTAAGGCAGTAGATAGGAAGGTTCAGAATGTAAGGTGGGCTTACTTGTAGATCCATGTTTCAAGATATTTCATGGTGATTGATTTTTGCAGTGTAGAAAGGATGATTCGGTGGCAAAATGGCACAGAAACACTCAATTTCATGACATTAAGAAAGAAGAGTAAAGGAAGAATTTTCATAGATGGAAACAACTGGTTGCATATCAAGAGGACAATGCTTTCAGATTCTGCAATCTATAGGTAAGGTATTTCTCATTCTCTACTTTCTAAAAATAACACACACAGAAACAATATATCCACAAGACCAAATATGTGTTCCATAAAAATGAATAATGCTTTTTACATTATGTATATGAAGGGGATACCACAAAAAAAAAAAAAAAAAAAAACGGAATTCAAACGTAGCACATGAACTGGATGTAGTTGCACATTGTGCTACTAGACGTCTCAAGTTGATACTATTCTGAGCCAGTCTCCCACATGGCGTGGTTTTGGATTGACCGATTTGTTTCCTGTGGATTTCTTTCTCTGGTGTTTGCAAGCTCATTCAGTGATTTTGGCAATGGCAGATAAAACTAACAGATAAAGTGTGAAGGGTTTTTTTTTTCTCTTCTGGGGAAAACTGCAGCTAAAACAATCGTAATACTTGAGAATCTTTTAGTAAAACACAAGTGTGCAAGTGGTATTAGCATTTTGAATGTGGTGAAATGTCAGTTGAATATTGACCTCAATCTGACTGAAGTTCAACCAACTGAAATAGCAAAAGTTTTGCCACATAATCAATGAAGATTGTTGTTGGACTACTGACGAGATATCCGAGGTGACTGGTTCGTCTTAGAGTTTATGTCAGTGAATGTTAACACAAGATTTGAAAATGAAAGGCAGTTTTCGTAAAATTCATGCCTTGTTTGTTCACAGAGGATCAATAAATGATCATTTGAATGTATGCCATTATTTGAGGGAGCAAGTTCAAAATGATCTATAGTTTCTTTTCAAAATTGTCATCGGAAATGACAGTAAAATTCTGGTCAATTTTGCAAAAATGTTTACTATTAAAATAATCAATACATCATTGGAAGACGAGTGGCATGACAATTTTGTCAACATTTGAAATTGAGGATATCTTCATATGAAATTAATGCATAATAATGAGCTTCTCAAATGACAAGGATGAAACCTCACAAATTATGACCCTAATTTCAGAGCTCTGCCAAAAAAATATTCACCAAAAGTAATGATAATTTACGTCACTCATACATTGAAGACTAAATATAACGAAAGTGAAAGGCTTGGCAAGAAAAAAGCCTTTTTTTTCCGAGATGAATATCTTATGAAATTGTAAAAAAAAAAGATGGGAGATAATTTAATAATTTTGATAAATTTGATAAGTTAATTTAACTACATTCACCAAGTACAAAACTGGCCCCGAAGTCGAGGACAACCTTTGAATGTATCATTGTTCTCCACTTACTGAGGGTGTCACTGGGTTAGGTACACACAGGCAACTGTTGGAAACACCTAGTTCTGGCTTGCCAGGCCTGTCAAAGCTTCATTTTGCTTACAGCATCTGGTATTCTCTAACGGTCACCCACCTAAATACTGACCAGGCTTGATGTTGCTTATGTGTTCTTACTGGAACCAATATATCAAACATGATTTGGACTATAACTCCTCAGCCTTAAGATGAGATTCCTCAATCCTAGTCCTTGTGCCGAAAGCTTAGCAGTGTGGCATATTGAGTACCATTTTTCATCGTCTTTGTTATGACTAGGCAGTGGATTGAACCAAACCAAACTAAACCAGAGGTTTGCACTCTACCACTGGGTCAAGGTAATCAGTCCTAGTTTTTAAATAGCTTCAACTTTCTGCTTTCCTTTCTGACCTGAATACAGTTTTACCTTTGAGCTATTTCCACAAAAAACATTTATACCCTAAAAACACATTGAGCAAAACATCTAGAATCAACTGGTGTTTATTCTGTACGTTCTCAAATAGAGAGAAGAAAGAAAGACTAAAATACAGGTGATGTCAAAATATTTTGAGAAATGCAACCAACACAAAGTGTCAGCAAAATAAACTTGGAGAGCAAAAATAACTCACATTAAACATAAACCAAGGGGGTAACCTGCTCAAGCTGGATTTAGAATAGACATAAGACATGGATACTAAATAACGGGCAAACATAAACAACCCCCGGAAGTTCCTATTTGTTCACATTTTCTGTTCGCTGTAATGCATTGGTTGAAGTAAACAGGTTTTTCTGACATGTTGTAATAATGGTTAGTTAGAAAACACAGATATATATGGCATGCCTCCTTACCCATAAATCTCTGTTAGCATATGAAAATATTTGGGTGACATTTTGTTCAATTTTATCAAAATTTTCAATTGAATATACCAATTTATACAGATTTTATTTACCAAAAAAAGTAAACAGACATTAATATTTTTTAATTAATGTCCATTCCTGTGGATGGGAGTGCCTCTCTTCACATGCACTCCCAATCAATTGTATTTTTCTAAACTTATTTTTTTAAAATCTGATTCGCAGCTGCTGGAAGCAAGATAAGTTGTTATCAACGATTAAGCTGAAAGTGACCAAAGGTCATGAAGATGCAGGTCCTTACATCACTTACAGTCTTGCTGTCATCATTGTAGGATGCCTGATATGGGCGATGTATAACATATACAGAGGACCACAAAACAGAGTCGCTTGTTGAATAAAGACTTATAGTTTCAAACAGCAACCTTATGAACAATATTTATGACAAAAACACAAACAAAAAGTGATGCACAGTCAATAAAAGCATAAAAAATTAGTTAAAAAAAGAGTTAGTAAAGTTAGAAAAACAAAAAAGAAAATTTATATAATTCAGAATAGTCAGACGTTTGAAAGATGCACATTAACAAAGCTGAAAAAAAAAAAAAAAAAAAAAAAAAGCAGAGACCCAAAACTAACTAAGACATATTAGAAAAAACACAAACACTCAAAGAAAATTGGTACAGTTGTAGGCTTTGGGCCTGGCCAATGACGGAGAACATGAATGTTTTTTCCATACTATTGCACAATAGATTTCACTAGTTTATCAATATTTAACGATAATGTGGAAAATAGAGCAATATATTTTTGATATAATTTATAAGATATTAATCATATTATAATATGAGAAAATCATCTGTATTTGTTTATGCTTCTCAGATGGTTGTACTGAAAATAATTCATAAAATTCAGAAAAGATAATACATACGTGCATGATTTTATGCATCAAAAGTGATCAAATTTAGTTCTTTGATTCAGTCCAGTTCCTAGCCAAAAATGGGTTTCTATAGATTCTGAATGACTAGTTGAGTTTGAAACCCAATTCAAAGAGATAAAGATTGATAAACTTCTTCACAAAAATGTTTGGTCTTTTTAATGTATTCAAAGGTTAGTATATTCTAAAAATTATTAAACATGCAGTTACTTTTAAGCAAAACTCAAAGACATACTGCCTATCAAAACTTTCGGTGAAGATTTTACTCTTTGCTATTTGCAGTTGGAATGTCAGATGTTAGAAACAAAAATATTAGTTTCAAATAGTTTTTTTGGCAATTGAACTCCTAGTTTATGATGCTAACATAACATTTCGGCCGATCCATTCCATGACCTACAAACAACAAGCAGTTCAATCTTCAAAAAAAATCTTGAATGTTAATGACCTTTCTCAAAATAATAGATAGCAGTATTAGTTGTGTGCGAAAATTCCCAGCATTCTTTTCTGAAAACTAGAGAGTGAATACACAGTTCAAAACCATTTCTTTACTGGAAACTTTAGCACGCACCTAATCGTTTGGAAAACTCGAGAGTCACTGTTCTTCTAGCTATGTCAACAATCATTGCAGAATTTGACTGAAGCACGTTTATGCAATGGTGGATGAATAAGTCCGCAGCCTGATTTTTAGTTATTAGCTGAATTTTGATCTGAAATTGCCACTCAATAATGTTCAATCTATGTGACAAATAATCATCACTGAATCAAGTGCATTAATAAAGAAGGAGATTATGATGAAATATAAATATTTGTTGAGCAAGATGATTGCTTTTTTCCTTGTTAGGCTGCAGAGGTATTTATGTATCTAAGCATTTTGGTACATTCTATTTTTTTCTGTTTATGTTCATAAAAATCACATCTTCAGTTAGTAATAGACAAAAAAAAATTTTTCTCCACAATTTTTACTTACCATTTAGTTCACTGTATGCTACCCGTACATTAAAATTGAGTAGACAGTAGTGTTTTAGCATTCCAACATATCAATCAAAATCACTAGTTTAATGCTCTACCAGCCCAGCAGCTCTCTAATTCTAGAATATTTCTTTATCAAGGTTTTTTGGCAAAATAGAAATTAAATAGAGGGGGGGGAGCACTGAATAAAGCAGTACAGTTAAAAACTGTTTTGTCAAGATAGAAATCACAGCAGAAACAAACTAAGTTAGTCAACATATACAGCTCATCAACAAAAAAGAAAATAACTAAAATTAGTTATTACCCAAAAAACCTAGAAATTCTCAGTGTCAACTTCATGATTGCAATTATGTCTACTTCAAGTTCCAAGATCCACACTGGGCAATTTTCTTTTCCCCAATTATTGGAAATGATAATTATAGATTTTTGGTTTATTTCTTGTATATGCAATTCAAGATATTTTTGTTAAGATAAGAGAAAAATATATAGAAAAATTGGTTTCCAAACAATTTCATGTAATGCCAAATTATATCGAATTTAAATCAGCTCAGATAGTGTAATGGTTAGGACATTTGCTATATCTGCATGTGAGCAAAGAAAGTAGTAAACTCTTCATTAGGATAAATTTCTCTGTGCACTAATTGAGTACAATTTTAGCTGTATGATCAGGGTGACGGTATCCCTTCAGTGATCTTCCTGCAAAGGGAGTGGTCATAGAAACTCATAAGAATGAATTCCTGGTCTAAGCCCAACTTGAAACAGAAACCACGGTGACACATGCAAAGGGACCACATTACAGGCAATATATACAACAATGGGAGTTGTCTCTCAAGAGAAAGACACTCTCCTTTTATGTGAATTTTTTACATTTTGCACAGATCGTTTAGGACTAGTGTCCTCATCTTGGTTACTATAGTTACAAGATCCACAAAAACAAGACTAAAAAAAAGAAAAGTAGTTAAAATTTGTTTTCAGATATTCAAAACAACTTTATAAGTGTTTCTTTCCTTAACCTATTTATAGTATGCAGAGCAGGGTTAAGGTTGCACGTGGCTTCTGACCGTACTTCAAATGGGGCCTTCCCATCAAAATATTTTTGAGAGTCAATGAGAAATTTTATTGAATTGAATTGTAATCAAACTGAATTTCATCCATATCATTATTATTACTGCATATCCCACTCAGCACACCCCTAATTTAGCACAGCTACTATGCAGAAATAATTGCACAAGAGAGAGGAGACTTTTTCTCTGATGTCTTTTTCAATAAATATCTTTGCAGAACTTAATATATTCGCATTTATGTGAGTACTTTGACCTTTTAGAGACTCCCAAGACATATATATCCCAAAGTTTCTATTACTGCTGGGATATAAATGTCCTATAGATCTCTTTTAGAAGACTACTGGGATATTTTGATTTAGGCATCAAGAACTTCAATTGGTTAGTCTTGACAAGCTTGAAGAAAAGAAAAAAAACCAGATCTGAACATGGTATGATCTTGAATCTCATAGGTAGGCATATGCAAATCACAAGTGCTGAGAAAAGTACGGCTGGATAGTTTGTTTGGTTTTTTCTTTTCAAGTGCTACAACAAGTTTTTTTTTTTTGTTTTTGTTTTGATAAATTACACCATGCAACATGATTTTTGCTCCTGGGTCATGAGTGTTATTTTCTAATTGCTTACGTGAAAAAGTATAGAAAATGGCAATTATACCCTTCAACCTTTGCTTTTGTGACCAGGGCAGTAATAATTATAAGTAGCTGTTTTTCTTACTTTGTCATTAAATATGTGCAAATTCACCTTTTGTCTGATTGGATATGAGTAAATTCCAAACTATTACTGTTCTGGTCACAAAAACAATGTTTGGAGGGAATTATTGACATTTTCTACACCTTTAGAACTTAATTAGACAATAACACTTATTTACCTTGGAACGGAAAAAGAAGTTAAAATCTGTTGCACAGTGTCATGGCAAGGCTTGGAGGCATCAACCCAGGAACTGTCTGCAAAGGATATTTGCAATAAGTGGAATGCTGGGAAGGATAAGCAAGCAACTCTAAAAGCAGTGAACATAATGGTCAAAAAAAGGTGCCGAGTAATGTTTAAATAAAAGGTAAAACAAAACCACAAAAACCACAAAATGAAACAATCACTTGTTCTGTCAGTGTTGGTGCATGGTCAGTGTCTGTGCTTGTGTTATCATCAAGTGTGCTGACAGGCTTGGTAGCATCTTCACCCTGAAATATAACAACCATGCGGTGAAGCAAGGCATGCAATCAGGCTAAACAGAATAATCGACGACCACACTAAAAGACACATTCAACAGAATTTACAACAAAGGAAAGCTTTGCAAAAAAAAAAAAAAAAAAAAAGAAATTGTTTAAAGATGGTTTTCTGAAAACATCAAAGTCTGATAGATTTTCATAAATGTAGAAAAAGTGTTGGATATAATGAAGGGAGTGGTTCCAAAATGCAAAAGCGCCTTTTTTTTTTTTCTTTCAAAAGTGTTTACTTAGATTGAAAATCAAATTCTGGATTTTAATTTCATTCATCTTATTATAACTGTTTAGACACATGTGTAAGGAAAATTTGTAATAAGATAGATAAATTCAGATTCAGTATTTGATTTTCAATTCAATTAAACACTTGTTTTTTTAATAAATGGTGCTTATCTCATTTTGAAACCAAGCTCATCAAATTCAAATCACACTGCAACAGGTTGTACGGTCATCTTCAGAACCTGGGCCTTAATTACTCCGATTAATTAACAAGCTCATTTTTTTTCAATTATCCAGTGGTTTAAGCTCTATGATCCCTAATCCTTTGATTACAGTATATTCCAGCAGATAAGACGACACTTGAAGCATCAAAAAACACCTCTAAAAGCGGAGTTGTCTTATAGGCTAGTGACTAAGCAGTGAGCTAAAACCATGAAATTCCGACTGAAATTGGGGCCTTGTCTTATCTGAAGGTTGCTTTCATTTTTGCACAAAGCAACAATATCTATTACCAAACATTAAAGCATATAGCAAGACTATTCAATGAAATACATTCATGAAAATTAGATTTCATGACAGTTCTAATTTGTTATATCATGATTTTCAGGCGACAAGTTAGATATTCTAACTACCAGGAAGTTACCATATATACCTGACTGAGATTAATTGTTTACGAGTGTATTTAAAGAACTACTACTCATTGCAACTCATCTAAGTCCCAAAACAGTCCATATTGACCTTCAGTGGATGGCATCTTAGTCATAGCATCATGAATGCAGTATGATATTTGCATCAATTCCTTTTATTCCCATGAAATATCCATCTTATATATATACAGGCATATACAGTAATAAAATAGATATCTTATTAACATCATTCAATCTGAAGATGTAATGACTAAACACTGAATTGAAAACTTTCAGCTCCAATGCATAAGTGTAATGAAATCAACTTGTGAGCTTTTTGTATATTAAGGGATGATAAAAATACCAGTGATAACAAGTAATTTTATTGCAAACCAAAGACAGTTTATTGCTATCAATAAAATTGCAGACTTAACAAATAGACAAGTTATTTTTTTACTTGCATTCCATCTGGAATGAGGGGTTGCCAAAAGAAATAATCTATATTCCAACCATGAATGTTTTGGAGTATTTGGAGGACTACTGCTTTCATGTTGAGCTTTGAGGCCCCATAGGCAGAATATCAGCAGATGCAGTATAATGTTTGCATCATTTTGTTTTTCTGTTTTTACAAGTGATCATACACAAGACATTATTCAATCAGTTGATTCTGGTTATGTTAAACAACAAAATGAGAAAGAAAGAAATTGTGTGGTCTCATTAAAAGAACATCTATTCTGATCAATGGATGATGTATCAAGCGTTTGTTTTTTTTTTCATAGTTGTCAAGTATTGTTTGTTCTTAATAGCTAAAACTGTCTTCACAAATGGCTGAAATCATCTAAATTTTTCAATTTCTTTCTAACATTAGAGCTAAAAATGTTATATATACTCATTTAAAGCCTACTTATCAAATGAAATAACCATACACTAGGACTCCAGAAATTACTGCTCAAAATTGTACACTTACTTCAATTTAAACTCATTGATCTATTTTAGTGGAGAGAGTTTCAGGTGAGCCCTCCTCACCTTCCTCTTCCTCCCACAACTAGTATTGCTACTATAACTATGTTTCATATTGGAAATCACAGATATGGACATAAGGATGGTGTACGCATCGTTGAACTTATGATTCTTATTTTTTTTTAATCAAATGTCTGCTTTATATACTGGCATATACAATGAACGAAGCAGCCATGATTTTCTGACAGATTCACAACCATATCAGCTATACACCGTCTTTTTGTACTTGAGTATGAGGATAAAAATTTTCCTTTTTTTATAACTCTATGAAGTAAGTTTAATCAATATCTATTCGAGAAAAGAATAATTTGATGAATCTCACAGTGATAAGGTATTTTTTCTCACTCTTCTTATCTAATGAGAGATTTTTTGAAACTTGCACATTGTCATGATAACCATCTATACTCTTACATAGTTCAATCTTTTGCTGGAGGAATCATTAAATTATGATATGCCTCATGCAAGATCTGGATGTAAAATTAACAACTTCCTCTCCACTTTGCTCTATGGCAGCAAAAACATGGCCCCAGAGGCCCAGCCAGGAGAAAAGACTGGAAGCATTTGACACAAAATGCCAAAGGAAAATATTGAGTGTCAGGTCAAAAAATGAAGCAAATATATGCGCCATTTCAAAAAAAAAAAAACTGCAAAGAGAAGATGAAATGGCTAGGTCATGTGGCAAAGTTCCCACCAACTAACCTTGTGTTCAAAGAATTGTGGTGGATTCCTAATGAAAAATAGAAGCGAGGCCGGATGAAAACCAACTGGCAACGAACCATCCGAGAAGACCTCCTGATGGGTAAATAAGAGTTGGAATGACATCAGGTTGTTGACTGCTGACCAGTGTAACTGGAGAGGGTTGACTGCTTCAAGTGTCAGATGATGTGGGAGAATTGATAGATTGGTAATGGATAGATCAATTGATAGTTTTTGAGAGTAGTGCAACAACCAATCAGGCAGAAAACACTATTGGATTCTCTATAAAAAAATTTTTTTTCAAGTCAGAAATGAAATGGCTCTCCCTAATGCAGTTTTTGATAACATATTTCAAGGGTATCTTTATTCAACACCTCTGACTACAGTGCTTGTCTTGGGTGGAGAACACAAACACAAATTTTCTCAAATATATATTAAACAGAACTATTTCCGGTAACTGACCATAAAGTTGACGTAATCTACCATACATTTAGTTACTTTGAGCTTGCTCTGAGGAGGTAAAAGATCTGCCCTGTCAACAATACCAACAATTAAAAGCTTGTGGGGAATCATATATTGTAGTAAACAATAACAAAGTCCATTTAGATCATGATATTAAGTGTAAAAATACTGAAATGGTGTATCCCCATGGTATTAATTGGTGGATATTTTCAATAACTTGTTAAGTTGTTAATAAACTTGTTTTGCACATAGATTTCAGCCAATCATAACCTACTTACACGTTGACCCCAAAATGTTTTGCCTGAAAAATTTGTTTCAAAGATTACTCTTACACAGGTGACTATCACTGCATATTTTCTATTTCAAACTAACTATATTGCTAGATGTTGAAAAAACAGAACAAATTTTCCTGGCAAGCTGTTGTCAAGCAGATTTGTTTGTATAGACTTCCAACAAAGTCTAATGTACCATACATGCTAGACTATAGACAAATGGTTTACAAGGATATTTGGAGGACTACCACTCATTACAATTCACTCAAGCCCCATAATTTTTTATATCAAACTTGGTTTGTTAGCCGCATAGTCATAATACCAGTGCATTTGATGCAGCGCAATACTTGCATAGTTCCTTTCAATTAAATATCTGTCTTATATACGGTTAACAAATACTTTCTTTCAAGATAAGCATTTTATGGAGGAAAATCTCAAATTGAAATTGTAGAAACAGATCATCAAATTGATGAGGAAAATAAATGAAAAACAAATTCTATTGCATTAGAATGCAAAAAAAATCCAATATGATTGAAAATTCCATCGTTAAATGAACCAATTATATTTTCTGTTAATTTGAGCAATGAAAACCACTCATTAGCAATCGCAGCAGCAGCAGCAGAGCAGATGGCCTTAAGTTCAAGAAGTTGTTTTTTTGGTTTTAATTAGGTTTCATCTTTAAATTTTATGAAATGTTTGCATGTTACAAAAAAAGCAATAGAAATAAATCATACGGAAAACATTTTTTTATGTGAGAGAAACATTTGCACACAAAGTAGGTCATTCATGTTTTAAGAATGAAACAGTTAAGTAGAGGAATCTAAAAAAACTGGGGCGTAGCAAGAGATTTGGGGGGCCCCAGGAGGATTGACTCCTTGAGCTCAAATATTCAAGGAGAGTTGTTATTGTATTATGTCTGTAGTAATGCAGTAGATGAACTATTCATAAAGCTCTCGGGAGTGCTTCCTTCATTTGGGGCCCCTGGGAGTATTTAGGAAATCTTGATTTTCAGTCATCTTTGTTCCAAATCTGAATCAAATCTTGTTTAACGAGAAGCGATAAGCAAAGGCACTGAGTAAGGAAAATTAGGTATCTGAGGCATGAGATGAAAACTGATTCCAAGTTCCTTATAAAAACAATTTGTGTAGACAAGCAAATTAAACATAATGGGAAATAGATATGTTTAAAAGAGAACCAACACTTGTAGGAGATGAATCATTTTTATGAATAATAAAATTAAATCTACTTGAAATTTGATGGTGACAAAAACTATACCTATTGTTTCAAATACTAGATTCTAGGTCAGTTGTTCTCAGATTCCCAGGTCACATTCCTATCCTTGCAATCCCAGATTTCTTCAATTTCTCCCCATTTTTAATTGTCATCAAGTCATTTTCTTACGATAATACTTTTCATTATACATTCCAGCCCTGACCGAAATTCCTCCGCAATGTCTCCCCAGGCTAAAATTCCTCACTATAGAAAATGTATCCCCAGGGAGCCACCTGGCTCCCTTTAGAGAATTACTGTTCTAGATTGAAATTTTATATTTACTCTACACACACATCAAGTAGCTTCTGTTCCTTCATATTTACTATCAGCATTTTCCAACATCCTGACTTCTATTAACCATCACAGGACCAGAACTTTCCATATATATTTCTTCAGTTTTTGGGTAGGTTTTGCTGGCTATGTATGTATACATTGCATCACATGTACACGTAGCTGCACCAATTGAGCTTGAGGACTGAAAATTTAAACATTGTCTAGGAAAGATCTAATTTCAATTAATCACCCCAAAAACAGTACGCTGCCAGAAAACATTAGTCCCGTGAGAGTTTCTATTGAGTGATCAAGATCTGTTTCTCAGATTTTATCGGTTGATCATTAAAACAGAGTCAGACAAAGTCTTTCCACTAATATTCCCAGTTCCATTTGCCCTCATAGAATTTCATTTGACGAAATATCAACCACTAGCAACTATCTCTGATCACTAAAAAGACAAGAGCCATTTATTCGGACAAGATCAAGCTCAATTAAAAGAAATGGTTCAACAATTTTCAGTCTGCCTGATGACTGGATTCTTACTTCATAGCAATTTCTTATGCCTGAAATGCATTTACTAAGAACTAATGCTACCTTTGTAAATCTAATTGCCAACAGGGCAAACATTTTCTCTAGTTGAACCATTTACAATGAGAAATATAGCTGTGCAAGGATGTTAAAATGAACTTATTGAAAAGCATCAGATACTTTTTACACTCTCTTCATACTGACTTAATACTTATTTTGTGACACACTAAAGTAGGCATAGGCAACCTTTTTTATCAAGCGGGCCAAATTTTTCATCTTAAAAAATGTTGATCGTATTATAGAAAGAGTACTTAATTTCTATTTAAGACAAACAAATGAATTACAATTATAACATTATTGATTTGTGAAGCCGAAACAATTGTAATTTTTCAGTATGAATTACAAAATTGACTTCCAGAGAAAATCAGATTTCAAATGAATGCCTAGATTGGCATTGGCCATAAAAAATGTTGTAGCAATCCTAATCTGGCCTGTGGACCTATGGTTGCCTGTATGAACACTGAAGTGTCTTGACACACAGTTTGGAAAGTTTTGTTGAAGTAGCAAAATTAAAAAGAACTAAAAATCAAACCTGTTAATCATCGCATATTAAATTAGAACTCAGCTCCTCTCTTAATAGTTACAGAAGGAAACCAATACAAACTAATTACTGAATTAGGTGAGATAACAAATTAAACCATCTTCACTTAATGTATCTTAAAAAGAATAAACATCGATTAATTCTGCAATAATTACAACAAAATTTGAAACTACCAGAGAAATGTCCAATCAACAGGTCATTATTAATCAGCAGTGAATGATCAACTTTATAAAAACATTTGGATTAGACTATATAGATACCTTTGAGGAAAAAAAAATCATGTAAAAACATAAATATTTCTGAGGTTAGCAAAAAAATGCTGAAATGGATCAATTGCTGAATGTTTATAAATTCTCCTATTTCATATAAATTGAAGAATTTCCGAAGCAACATTTCATTTTGTCAAAGAAGCAGGAGAGGAAATATTGGCATCAAAGCTGCACCAAAAACTTCAAAACGATAAGTATTCATACGGAGAGTAAATACAAATTTAATCAATCTTCCTTTAAGATCAAAGCAAAGAAAACTAAACTGAATTATTGGATAAGAACATATATCTTTAATATGTATAACTTTGATTTTTAAAATTCATAAATATTTCTATTAAAAGAACTGACAAGAATCAGAATGTGGGGAACAAATGTCTTCATTGTATATAACCGTTCGATAGACAATTTCAGGTAATGTTCCTTCTCCCATAACAAAACTCAATCAATGAGTTTTTAAGAGCAATGGGGAGGTGCAACCCAGAGGGACTGCCCCTTGGAATTAAGCCATTTTTTTGCTTCAAGCCGATGAAGAATGAAGAGAGGAGTAAAACATTCCTCACTCTAAGTCTGACTACTATTCACTAATAAAGCACAAATGTTATAAAGGCAAGGAAGTCAGTAGTCAACTGGTTTAACCCTTTAAGATAATATTTTCCCAACATAATCCTTGTGCCATACTGATCATTTCATTTCTATGTAGCGACATTCTACAATGAACTATTCTCTCTCTATAGCCTCTCAAAAAACATTAAATCAAATTTATGAAATTGTCCTCAAAAACTTTGTGACCAAAGGGTTAATGATGTTGATATTTGTAGAAGAATTCTGTGCATCTATCCTAACTTTTCAGACTGTTTTATCTTATCAAACAAACTGACTCATCCTTTTCCTTTGTGTGCCAATGCTTGGGCAGTTTAGCTTAAGGTCAACAAGTCGACAAAAGAACAACATAAAAAAACATGAGCTGGGAAAGACAAGCTATTGGCAACAACAAAAACTCATGCAGTGACATTCATGAACAGGATAATGATTAAAACGAAAAGAATTGCACTAAACTCTTACTGACCATAACTCCAAAGGCTGCAGGTCCGGCATTAGACTTAGACCTAAATGATGGTGGTACCATCTCCGGAGTGAGCTGTGCAGGTAAATTGGCTCCTTTCTTCTTCTCAGACACTAGATGCATAGCTAATGCAAACTGTTCAACATTCAGTTTGCCTGTATTTTTGATATCACATAATGACCTGTTTGAATAGATGAATAAATAAATAAGTAAATAAAACTGGGTGGGAGTTAATAAATAATTTATAGGCATAAAATGGACACACAAGTAAGAATACAGGTTCCCCTTGATTAATGCAATGAATTAATCCTCAGTTATTAATGGGTTTATCAAAACTACATTAATGGAATACAACAAGCAATGGTAAAAATTAAAATTGATCCATGATTGATAATAAGCAACTTAAAATACAAGTAGACGATGGCTTACAACACGGTTAAGAACCAAAAATAAGATTGTAAACAGAAAAATCGTAACCTGAAAGCATTAAATGAATTACTGATGCTTATTTAGTTTTAGTGGCAATTCAAAGAGATATGAACATAATTTTGGAATGTCATTGTAAATTATCAAGTGTTACCAAACAGACCTATGTTAATCGAGATTTTTACCATGTGTATAAAGAGATGGTCGCAATGAATTTAAGAGTGTTATTCAAAACTGGACATAACTGTGTTAATGAAAGGATACCAGTAAATCAGCAATTAACTCATTCCATATCCATCCTTTTTGGCATTACTTTATCAAAAATTTATCTACAAGAGCAGCTTTACATATATATATATATATATATATATATATATATATATATATATATATATATATATATATATATATATATAGAGAGAGAGAGAGAGAGAGAGAGAGATAGATAGATGCTATATTTTTCAAACATAACAATAACAATCCTCACCAAAATCAGGGTCATAAACCGATATGTGAAATTCATATTCCCCTACCATGATTTGAAAACACGACCGACTGATTACCAGGAGCTGTCTGATTGAATTAAACTGACATGTCTTATACATTTACAAAAATTCATTATATAAGTATGAGCTCATTTCAGGCTAATAAATATATTTGCAGAAAAAATATTTCTATAATTTTCTATTTACTATATACACAGTATAAAAGTTACAGTAATCATCTTCAGTTGGAATAGAGGTAGGAGTGGAAATAGGAGTGGAAGTAAGAGGCTTGTTATTACAAACCAATTTATTTAAAAAGTTTTGCATGTCTTGGCTGATGGAGTCGGTGTGTTTTGGGCTCTGTCCCCCACCCCATGCACTTCATCAGGTGCTTATCGTATTTAATAATCTTCTTACAATTTCAAACTGAACCCAGTATTCGATTCATAAGGGTAGACTCTTCTCATTTTGCTATGCATGCTTGGGGGGGGGGGTCTCGTATTCATTAATTCTTCTGTTATTTTAGCCTTTCTGTTCAATTTATCCTTATGATGCCACTTCTGAATATTCCACTGCCTAACCAAGGGATTGAACTCACAACCCCCAGGTGAGGTGTAACAGGGCAATGACCTAATAGATGTAAGCATAGGTTTTGCGTTGCAGTTTATCTGGTGGGCGTAAGTTGAAAGACGATTATCACTGGATAAGACTGATGAACAAAAAAAAGGGGGACATCTGCAAAGAATGAACCTGAAAATTTATCTTGGAGAAATTTAAATCTTAAATTCATAAGAAAATGTAATTGTTAATATCAAGGGGAATAACTACTGACCAAAGTTATCTCCCTTCCAGCTTTAGATGAATTTTTTAAAATTTTTCTGTCATAACAAAATTTTTTCAACAAAATTTATTTCCTGCATAGAAGAGTTCCACTGTCACTTAGGAGTGGTGTTAGGAAGGTTATTGATTTAAGAGTTAATGGATTGATTTTGAATTCGTACCCATTTGATTAAAGATCTCTAGGAACTTTAGAAAGATAGCCAGTATATACTTACCAAATATGAGCAAGAGTGTTATTTCCAAGTCCACTCTGCAAAAACACATCTTTTATTTCATTCCCGGAAACATATCCATCCATGTCTGTATCTGTCTTCTTGAAAAGGATGTCATAATTAGCCTTTTCTGTAGGAGCAACAACCCAGGGTACAGTCTGGAGGGAAAGGTTAATCATCAAAATAATTCTCAAGATGTTCATCAGCAAATACGGATTCAAAAGTAAACAGCTACATTGAATTAAAATGTGTTCATATCCTTCATCAGAATTCATTATCTTGAATACATCATTTTCCACAAAATTATTCGTACAATACAGAGATTTTAGGAGAGACTGAATTCTAACAGTCAAATGAAAATTAAGCATTCTATTTTATAGAATTATGAATAAAAAAAAACAAGATTTTAAAATGATACCATACTTCGAAGAAAGAACTTTTAAGAAGATACTGATTGTAGTTTTGAGAATAGTCATAAACCTTCAATGATTTTGGGGGGACAATTGAACTCATCAAAAGAAGGAGAAATAAAGCAAAAAATCATACTAAGTAGAGCAAGCTGAGGACAAGAAAATCCCACTAGTCCTTAAAAAAAGATTTTTAAAAAAAGGGGGGGGTATACAACCAATGAATCCTACCGATAGTCACATACGCAGCTGAAAGATGGAACATAACCAAAAGATTGACCCTCAAACTGAGAACCATGGAACGTGCACATGATAGTATCATGCTCAACCTCACATGGAAAGCTCATAAGACAGCACAATATAACAGGGAAAAGACAAGAGTCTGAGATATAGAAACTGTTGGAAAACTCAAATGGCAATGAGCTGGACATGTTTGCAAGAATGTCACACAGCCGATGGACATCACCTCTCACAACATGGATCCCCAGAGATCAGGTGCAAGGATGAGGACAACAGAAAGTAAGAGGACGTGATGAGTTAGATAAATTTAGGAAGTACTGGCTCTGCAATGCCCATGATACAGTGGTCCGGCAAATCTTGGGGAAGGTCTATGTTTAACGACAAACGCCAACAGACTAATGGTGAAGTCCTTGTTTATAATATTAACACCATCAATTCCATGGCTACCTTCAGGTGTACTATCTGAATGGGATGATTCTAAGTTAGAGTTTCTAAAATATGTATTATATATACATACATCTACAATGGAGATTCCTCTTGATGTAATGTATAATTAAAGATTCTTTTTTTATAACAAACCTCAACTCTTGGAGGATATATTAAATTTTGGCACAAAGAAATTTCAACAGAATTTTTTCCAAATAGTTTCTTCACCTATCTCCTACCATCAGCCCAACAAGAACAATTCACAGTCAATGTGTCTTCGTAAATATCCCATGACAATTTCTGTGGCAGTACTTTTCATCCCTACGACCCTTTGATGAAGTATTTTGATACAATAACCATCTCTGGCACACATCAATAAAATATTTTGATGCAATAATTATACCTTTAACTTCTAAAAGCTTCTAGCTCTTATACAATAATGAAACATGAGACAGGGAATGTCAGGAGGCTAATGTTTGAGAAGCATCAAGTAGCAAAGATAAGAAGTGTAACCCCAATTTCTGTCAGTTTTTCCCCCCAAACTTCTTCAATGAGTTGTCAATACTCACTGTAGGAGACTCTGTTCTGGGTGGCATTCCATCAGGCAGTACTTGGATCCCTCCATGAGGAATCGACACCCGTTTGCGTTTGGATGGAGGAACCAGTTTTGGAGGCAACACTGTAGGTACAGGATCATTCTCCAATGTGCGATAGACAAGATGCATTGCCTGGAAGGAAACAAAGGGATTTCTTGGAAAATTCATAAACAATACATTTGCTTCTTGGAAATATGTTTTGTATTGACAAGAGGACAATCATAACCAGAGTTTTTATTGAACAAAACTAGCAGAGGACCCATCAAAAATGAGAGGTAATATTTTTCTGTACTATGGTGATAAACTAACAAACATAATGAATTTGAATCCTTAGGCAAATTCAAACAAAAGTTACTGAGTAAAAGCAGGAGTCATGTCAGCTTTAGTGTTTGTTCCAATTTTTTTTTTTGATTTGCAGTGGTGGAATAAAGTATATTACTGATTTTTAGCTACAAAAAGTGGGGATCATATTATATTTGAGGTCGCATTGTACTTGAGTGAATACGGTAACAAAAATCAAATTGATTAAATCAAATATTACATTAATGATTATTGGTTACAAGAACTACGCAGTGATCAACAGACATGTCTTCAATTTTTTACAGGAAGACATCAAACTTAGTACAAGTTGACAAGATTGGAAAAAAAAAAAAAAAAAAAAAAATCAACCAATTTTAAGTTTCCCAGGACCAAGCAATAACTGAATAGAAACTTACCACAGCAAACTCATCTATATCAAGAAAACCATCTTTATCTACATCACTGAGATCCCAAATACGACCCAGAATATCCACAGGAAGTTTAGAGTTGAGTAGCACCTGAAAGAAGAAAACAATAAGAGTGGGTTCAGAAAAAAAAACTCATAACAACCAAGGCACTGAATTTCTGGAGATCAAAAATTAGACTTTTTTTATTTAGCATTGTTTTGATTACTAGCATAGTACCCATCAAAAATCTCAGGATTTCTGGTATACCATGAATAATGCAGTAGATTCATTCTAAAATTTTTCATACTGTTTAAATCTTCTCTGTTCAAGGTCTTATTACAATTTAACGATTTTTTTTTCAACTTATACTTAGTAGCAACAATTTGGACAGCAATACTTTAACTATAATACATCAAAACCTAAATTTCTCATGACCACACTACTTAAGGTGTTGCTGTATTTATGTATGGATCATCAATTCTGCCTCAGATTAAACAAAAGAAAAAGAAAAGAAAATGTGGCAGAGAGAATATACATCCCAAGAAGTAATTTTCACATTCCTGGAGAAAACACCAAGATTTCAGGAGGGTACATGGCTGAAACATTACGGAATCATTACAAAAAAAAAAAAAAAAATTGAATAACACCGATGAGAAAAACCGTCCGACTATCCTATACAAAACAATCAAAACAACGTAACAGAATTCAGATAAGAATAGTCAGTGTTTATTTTCCAAAAGGAAAAAAATACACTTACCGGCTTAACTTTATCCCCAGATGCCAAGCCATTGACTGGTTGTAGAGAATTGAACAATGTATCATATTTTGCTTTATCTTGTGGCTGGAAAGAATTTTTCAAAAATGTATTAACTTAAATGATGAAAAAACAAAAATAAAGATTATAATGTTATTCTTTTGTACAAAATTTTTGCCTGAAACAAGACAATATAAAAATCCGGAGTTGGTAGAATAATTATTGAGCATCTGAATTCATTCATGAAAACAAACATTAATGTTACTTTTTGTGCATTTTTAAGAGTACAATGTTCATCTAATAATGTATTCCATATATTATTCTAACAGCTTGGTTGTTGTTTATCAAAATATTTCAGCTTATGTATTCTTTAGCTTTTCCCCCAAATGTCTGCTGTATACAATGGACATCACTTTGTACTTTGTTTTTGGGGTTTGTTTTTTTTTATCTCAACTAACCTATAGAAAAAATACACATATTTGAATGTCTATGAAACAATTTTCTTAAGAAAAAAAATAGATTTGTTTCAGTTGAACAGAGAGCAAAAAGCTACTAACAGCAAACCAAGAAAATCACACCATTCATAATATTAGAATAGTAACTTAGCATGAATTGGTATCAAAGCAACTATACTAGGAGATCCGATGAGGATCGAACCTACAAACAACAGCCAGCAAGATTAGCTGGCTGATCATAGCTGGTTTGTTTTTTGTATGATCTATTCATTAATTTCAGTGGAAAAAAATTCACGGGTCAAAGTTTTGTTTTGTTTCTTTTCAAAAACTACATTTATTTACCAGGAATAGTGCATAGTTTGAAATGGTGGAAGTATTTTTCTTTAGCATAATTTCAACCTCCCACCCACTCATAACAGAAGAGTACAACAAGCGAAGGAAATCGCCATGTACATTATGAAAGTAGATAATAACACCACAACTCAAGTTTGCAGAACAGAGGATCGAAGTCTTAGGCTTACAGGAGATTTTTCAAAAAACATTGCCACCAAAACTTAAGTGGGGACACTTACCAAAATAATTTGCTCAACGATTAAAATATTTCACTTTAGATCTTCACACAACAAATCTAAAAACAACAACTGCAGTTTCTTCCGCAAATTTCTTTTTCATCAACAAATAATAGAAAATCAGTTTTGAGTACGGGTATCTCCCAGCTTTGGAGTACGGATATCCCCCCCTCCCCTGCTTTGGAATACAGATATCCCCCAGCTTTTCAAAAGGTCACTTTGAATCATTTGTGAAAAGCAAAAATAGAATTACAAAGAGTGCATACCCTCTTTCTCTCTCTTCCCATCACTCCAGTCACCTGTTCCTTCCACTAACCCACCTCTGACAACTCAGCCAAACATATCATCATTATTTTCTCAGTCTGGGAATGCACAAAATCTTCTCCAATAAAAATCACTTTTCAATTTTGCACCATTTCCATAGGAATACTCTACTAAGCGTATAAGTGCAGCAGGAAACATTTCTCCAAAACAATTTTCATGGTCAATTCATTTTCAATAGTGATCAAGTAACAATTGCAACTAATTTGTTTGCTTACAAATTCAATGTAGAAACACATGTAAAAACAGAACAATTACATATTTATGTTCGCTCATATAAAATGTATAATTTGCCAAATTAAGGCATTCCTACTAGTTCACGTAATCAGATTATGTCTGCAAGACAGACATTCAAACTACTCCAGTTCTAACAAATGAATCAAGCGTCCATGTGACTTCAGTGTGGATTGCAAAGTGAAAAGTTCCAAGTCCATCAAGAGGCGTTTGTTTCACATATATAATGCAGGGAACACACAAATGGAATCATTTTTCATTTTCACACTAAACCTTTTTCCAATATTTATCCATATGGGATATAAATTTTGCCAATTATTCAACAGCCTTTCATGATCCATCGTTGTATATAGACCTTCCACAAGATTTACCAGACCACTCCAACATGAGTGTCATAGAGCTAGTGCTTTTTGAACTTGTCAAGCTCATCATGCCTGTCTGTCAGCCAAAGTTTCTATTTAAGGAAGTAACTCAATATTTGTACATTTAAAGTTCCTTCCCTAGTTTTTAAGATTTTATTTTCATTGCATTTCAAGTTAGTGTATGGTATTGGCAGAGGTATGCACTTTCTGAGTGCTTTCAAATTCTTTTGTTTCACACTAGCTTCAAGATGAATATACAGTAACCATGAGAGAAAATGCCAAGCTTCCCGGCAAACAAATCCATTTTCTAACTACCAATTTATACTTGCAAATACTTTCTAAACCTAAAGTAGCTTATCAGAGTACAGCAATATCTTAATTAACCCGATTGTTTCAAGAAGAGATATTACTTTGATGCAATCCTGATGTATTTGTTTTTATGCTCAGGAGACTAAAGAGGACAATTTCTGAACTAGGTTATAGCAGGGCATTTAGCAGCAAACAAATGAAAGTTTTTTTTGTCCAGAAAAAAAAAAAAAAACAAGTCTAAAGAACCCAAGTCCATGACAATGGCCAGTAAATCTGAAGGTCAATCTGGTTGAAGCTGAACATGAGCAGTGAGGAAATGAAAGCCTATCTCAACAGTCTAGGCTCAAATTAAGAACAAAAAAGTCCAATTACAGACTATCAGTCTTTAATCAAGGCTCAAGTAGCATCTCAAGTGGTTTCATAGTATCTGACGGAGACGTAGTAAGATTTCAGAACAATTAGTAAACACCAAATGCAAACAAACTTTCCTCACATAAAATGCAATAAAAAGTTACCCAATAGATCAAATGATATTCAAAGATTGTTTTCAGGGTTATCAAACGCGAGATATCATTTATACACTAGCATGATACTTATAAAAAAAATGACAGGATTATCTACATATGGATTGGCACTCCTGCTAAAAATTAAAGTATATGTATGCTCTACCAAGGATTGCAATGCTGTATCTCAGTCCAAGATTGGAGAGTAGTATCTGTTCACAATACACGCTTTGGTAGCTTTGCACTGGTGCAATACCATATCCAATGATGGCTTACTGAGGCCCAGTATTGCTAAGCCTGTGGCCTCAAAAAAATAACTCAGCCCAGTCTCTGAAGCAGCACCTTCCCATTGCACTAAAATGCAAGGGTCACGCTTATCCTGATGCCTTGCAACATTAGTAGCAGGGATTGGAGCAATTTTTTTTAGCTTTTCCATGTTCAGAATCCCACATTAAAAACGACCTTGTGTCACATCTTGCTTTTGTGGGAAGTGAGTAAATAGGAAATTGTAGTATCTAGGTGCTCTGTCTAAGATAAAACTGTTGCTCCCCTAGCACTTCTGCTTAAAATCAGACAGTTGCACAATTTGTACCCATAAAAGATTGTCAAGCACAAATATATATTTACATAGATTGATATATAGATAGATGAATATATATATATATATATATATATAGATAAATACCAATGTATTTATACATAGATGAAGATATAGATAGAGCATTTTACATATATATAGATCCTATTCCTGCCAAGAAACTGAGAGAGTTGCATATTTCTCAACTGGTGCCAGTAGTTGGCACCAATGTTCTCTTATTTTTGAGAAGTCTATGTGCGCAAATATCTTATGTTCAGCAATTGTTTCATCTTGTGACTAAAGTTTGTGCATACTAAATGGTTGTTCAAATGTGAATTTGAAAGATTTGGCATCACCAATAGCAACTTCCACAGACTTCAGGCAAAATACGATACAATTCGCTAAAAACATCTGATGCAAGGAAACCTAGAGTTCTTATTGATTAAAGTGAGGAATAACCTTGAAAAGGTTGGGAACCACTGCTGTAATCAAAAAAATACCATATCTGTAGAAGTCAAATTATTTAGCTTAATTTTTTATGTTAAATTTATAGGGTCAATTATTACTTAGATATTACTTTCAAAGGGCTGAAATTCACATTATAATAAAAAAAAAAAAAAAACTGTATCAATGAGCAGAATCCCTAATGGTCTTTAAATGGATAAAAACAATGAATCACAGAAATAATACCAATGTTTCTACGCATCAAAATATACGCCCCACTAACATAACACATCGATAAGGCTGTGTAACTCTTAAAGATATAAAAGATTCCCATGCAAAATTCTTCCATTTCTCTTTTTTTCGCTCTTTTAATTTTTTAAACTACCATTTTGTGCTACTGGTATTTCTCCACATACAGAATTATTAAGTATTTGACTTTCATACAGTCTCATTGATCACAGTGGTGGAGGGTAATCATCAACAGCTGCATGTCAAATCGAATCCTGCATGAAGGGCGGAAGAAATCAAAATTCTGTTATGCCGTAAAACAAGATCAAAGCATTGATGAAGAAAATAGTTCAGTGGTATTTTATCAAAAAGAATTTGACAATATGAAACTGATAGTAATAATATATTGTTAATACATTTCTGCCTAGCAGTGTTGCTATTTATTGCTGTGTTTACATCGGTAAACAGTAGGCAGACTTGTGTTATAAGCATTTCAAGTTACCAAAACATACCAGGATTACCTATTCAGGGTTATGGTAATCTCAGTGATTTACATCATGTTGCAACCTGTGACTGTTGACAGAACCGGCAAGCAGATTGAGCAGAAATGAAACATTTCCTAAGAAATACACATCACCACTGGATTCAGGAGTGATGGTTTATCTAGATAATTCAGGTCAATATCAAATTTTTTTTAAAATTGTTGTCTGTGAAGAATTAGGGTCAAGTTTTAAAGGAGATACATGGAAAAAAACATTTTTTAAAACTCCTGAGGGGGGGAAAAAAAACCCAGCAGGGTTGACTTTGAAATGAGATCGACTACTAGAGTAATACATATATTTAGAGACTGCGTGTATGCCTTCGTGTGTACATACAAATTGATGCAAAATAATTTTTCATTCGGACAAAACAAAAGTAACAATAAACTAACAGTGTAACCCTAGCCTCATGGCAGTGTCAGATTTTGAGGAGTGAACCAGCATACAGATACAGATTTTTGACCCAGAGGTCAATGTAAGATAAGTGATACTTGGTTGTTGAAACAAATTAGTAGTTCCTATAAATAGCTGAGGTCAATTTAGTTAACATGACTGATTAGTAATTCTATACGACTCAGAAGTGGAAAACTGCGGGTTTTATATTCGGTTGGACATACAAAATATCATAATCAAAATGGCAAGATGAAGGTTGATATGAATCAAAAAAATAATAAATATTCCATCAAAATACGACCCATTTCAAGCAAGAACTTTTCAACAATGATCCTCTAAGGATGACATGCAATCCTCATAAAATTCTTTAGGTTTAGCGGTTAGAGATTCAGTAAAAACATGACATACCTTCACTATTATTGAACTTTTATAATGGATGTAAAGTTCAAAATGCTTGGAAAGTTGATAATCTGAAGGAGAAATTTCAGATGAATATGGAGGATGCTGCTGCAAGACTTCACATCCCAATTTTATCAACTTAATCAGCAGAAGGGTGTGGGGTCTGGAACCATCATGGAGCATTTCATGCAGTTCATGTGGGACCAATTTTTCTTACTTTTTCTCTTTTCCTACCACTTTAACTACTCAGGTCAACCTTGAAATGATATGTGGTTGTAACTGATGTTTTAAAGTCTCCAGAGAGTGCTTGAACTGTTGTTTATCTGACATTGGATACTGCAGTCAAAAATTCTTCATCATTAAGAATAGGTTCGGCATTAACTCCAAAACTATGGTACCTACAAATTTTCTGATCTAAGATTTTAAATGAGGTTTTTATCAAAAAAGCAAAAACCAAGCAGAAAAGGAGGAAGAGGTGTGGAAATTTCTTTATAATCTCACTACAAGCAGGAATACTTTTTGAATGAATCTATCAAGCAGCGGGAAATGCTTCAGAAGACGGTTACTTCTCTATCATTTCAAACCCTGCATGTTAGCATTGATTCTGATTTCATTCAACGCAAATAAATGAGCAAATCTGTTTAGTCAATGAAAAGGAGCCAGTTTGACTACTCAGGTCAGCCATTCTATAGGAATACTCCCATAAAAGGGGTGGCAGACCCCCATAGCTAGCTCAGGCATCTGCGAGAAGAGGGAAGCTTCTATCAGACCTACGTGCTAGAAAAGACATGGCAAGCCCTCCTGGATCTCCATTCAAAGAGCCAAGCCATCATACATTTATAATCACAATTTCCCCAACAACTTTGATGTGAACAAGCAATTCTTTTTAGCTTTTGAGAAAAACAAATTCTTCATACAAATTGGAGATTGCTTTTTAGGAAAGAGGATTGAAACAGTGGAATGGAGAGAGAAAAAGGCAGTTGTTGGTCTTAACATAATACCATTCCATAATCAGGTCAAATGATGACTTCTCTTAAGTCTCTCTGGCACCAACATTTTAACTAATCAATGAATCAATAAACAGTCTTGGAGAAGTACAGCAGAAGATTCAAGTTGTAAGATGAATGGCTAGGTTTTGTTCTGAATTTCTGAGATGAGGAATTATCATTATTATTCACTGATTTAATCAGATAAGATGAGGACAGTAGTCCGAGTAAGTCAGTGAATATAAATAGTTAGGTATTTCATCAAAAATAATTTGCAGAGTGTTAGAGAGATATCAATAACAAAAATATTCCTTACAGATTCCGGAAGAAAACATTGAAGTGAATCTCAAAAAGGGATGAAAAACAATCCATCCGTCCACACAGAGACAGAGAGAGAGAGACAGAGACACACACACACATCTATCCATAAAATGAGCAATGTAACTTCTACTGTTTGTTTCTACATAACAATCTTGCTAATAAAAATATCTCCTACCAATAAGCCATTTCTCATTAGCTAGATTTAGCAAAGAACAAGGGATAATCGGCTACTCAGACATTTGACTATGGATATACATAGATATTTCCAGACTAGGTGGCAAAGGATAGGGTGACAAGTGATGTATCAGTCAGTGCTTTTCACCCACCCAACCCCAATGGGAGAGGTCGGGGGGGGGGGAGCTATCAGTTCAAAATAAAGTTGCCAGATTAGCCATTTTTTCCACTAGCTTTTTTCTTTTTGCTCTCCAAAATATTCAAAGAAGAAAGCTCAGGGATGACAAGATACCAAGACTTATGACTATAGATATAAACAGATATTTCTAGGCAGGTTTTCTCAAATAGCTGTGAAGCCATGCAGTTATATAGAAAATAATGCCATTCATATATTCAAACTTACATTATTCAAAATAACTGTCTATTTAGATTATTTAACAATGTTTGAATGAAGGATTGCTGACCCACTATACTCTTTTCAAATATAATACGTATACTTATATATATCTATACCAGGTCCAATGTTTGAATACTGACACTAAAAAGGTGGCTGCTTTAACAAGGATTGTTTGTTTGGGATTTTTTTTTTTGCATGATCCACACTCCTAATTGTCTTTCTGTAGAGACTCTTGGTGCTTCAACTTCTCAATATACGTCAGAAGATATTCTAAGGTTAACTAACAATGGCAGTTCGACACGTCAATTCTCAACAGCAAGGAAATACAGTAATACCTCGGTTAGAGCTCCAGGTATATGCCCTTGGAGCTCTTAAAATATCATAAGGAGTCAATATACATTGCTACATGACGAATCACGTGTGTGTTTATTCTAATACGCATGGCACATTAACCAAAGTGAACAGTACTTAGGTATTTTGGAGTCTCTTCATGACGCTGTCTTTTATCATTACTAAATTTATTACCAAAGATTTTTTAAAAAGAGAACTACAGTGAACAAGTGAGGTATTACTGTGGATCTAAAAGCGAAAATAAATCGTGCTCTATTCAGTAAATGATACTTGAAAGGGGCACCAATGACATTGTACAATACAACTCAACAGAATAAGTGATATTTTTAGATTAAGTAGAATACTACAATGGAATGGATCACAAGAGAGATAAATAGCAATTTATTTATATGAATGTATTTTTATTTATTCAACGGTAAAAAGCAGGTCACATAACTCGTTGCTCCATTGTAAACAAGGCAAAGATTTCCATCTCTGTTTCACTAACAATCCATGAAGATACAATCATTACTTGAGTAGCAATTTTTTTTCCAGCTGGGTGAGAGGGGGTTAATGTGTAGGATGCTAGTCCCATGCTCAAAATGGACTGCTTCACAGGGCCAAATAGCTCCAACTGCCCCACAATTTGTTTATAGCTGGAAGAGGAGTGGGATTCACGCCCTTCCCAAGGGCACCATTGCTGAGTGAGGAGTTTGTTCACTAATTCAATTCTCCTAGTCATTAACCATTAAGGCAACCCATAACCGCGCCCCCTGTTAACCAGCTGCTGAACCAAAAATAATTTTAACAATTTAGTGAAGTGGGAAAAATAAAGAAACAGGTCTGGTTAGTCACTCAATAGAAACCATCACACAACAAACATCTTTTGGCAGGATGCTGCGTCATCAATTAAATTTATTTTTTTTTTAAAAAGAGGTGATCAATGGATAAATTACTTTTCTTGCCATTATTTGGATCACTAAAAAGAATTTACCAAAAACCAAGCATGAACACAGTTAAAAACAGATTAATGGATCAATTCAGCATAAATTTACATTATAGATTGACCCCCTTGAGAAGGTAAAAAAAAAAAAAGAAAAAACACGAGGAGGGTGGGGTCAAAAAAAGATCTTTTTTTAGACACAAGGAGTAAACATTTGAATTTTCAGCACTAGTTCCGTTGGTTTGACCTGTATGCTTGAGACATACATAGCCAGCCAGCCAGCCAGCATCACTTAAAAAGAAACTCAGGTTGACCGTTTTGGTCGATAGTTTCTACAAACGTTAAGCGTCAGATTTAAGTGAAATTTCTTTGCTCACCATCTTGATAATTTTCCAAGTAATGAAAAAAAAAGTTTAATCCTTATTATAGATAAACAAATCTTACTGTTATGCAAGGACTTTGTTTTGAAACACTGGCAATATGTAAGCATGCATCATTTTTCACTGAAACCACCCTTCCGGCTTCCCTAAGCAGTCACAATTGGTTCTACTTCAGGCATGAGGAGCACAACAACATTTTCTACAGACTGCATTTTTGTTCGGTCAGAAGAAGGCATTTTGTCAACTGGCCAAAGAAAACACTTACAGCTATTAAGCAAACAGGTCTGCTTATTCACTCAATAGAAACCTTCACATCACCAACATTTTTTGGCAGCATGCCATGTTGGGGATAATCAATTAAAATTAAAAAGATTGTAAAAAGGGTTGATCAAAAAATAAATAATTATTTACTTCACTCACTTTTTGTTGGGTCGTGATCACTATAAAATGTCTAAATTTTCAAAAAATAGGCATGTATTTAGCTGGACACAAATGAAGGATTAATTTAGCACAAATTTACATGAATTGAATTCCCCACTGAAAAACAGATTTAGGGGGGGGGATTAAAAAAAAAAAGTTTCTAGACATGAAGAGTAATCATTGAAATTTTCAGTACTCAAGCTCTATTGGTGCAGCCTCTAAGTGCAATACATAGATAGCCAGCCAGGCCAACTTGAAAGCCCAACAAACCAATGTTGACAGTTTTTGTTGATAGTTTCTGATATATTTTAAGACTGGCATTTCTTACGTTTAATTACTCATCTTAACATTTCGTTTGTAGGCAAGATAATGTATATTCATCTACCTCTGCCAACAATGTTGGAAGAGGTATATGTATTCCCCTGTATCTGTCTGAAAGTCCAAACAATATCACCAAAAGTTCTCAATGAATTTTAAAGAAAATTTTGTGAAAGGATAGGTCAAAGACTAAGGAAGAAGAGCATAAATTCTAGGGCAGATCCAGAATCTTTTTTTATAGTTATCTTCCCTGAATCCTAGCAATATTGTCCACACAATGTCTCCAAAAGTTCTCAATGATTTTCAAAGGATTTTTAGGGACGGCAGAGCCATGAGGTAAATAAGAATCAGTTAAATTTTAGGGCAGACCTATGTATTCTTCCAATTGAGAAATACTTTCCTTTTTTTTGTTTATTCTTCACTCATTTATGTATTCACTTATGTTTGGCAACAAAATATCTCCAAAAGTTCTAAATGAATTTCAATAACATTTGGTTAAAAGGTGGGCCATGGGCTAAGAAAGAATAAATTACATTTTTGGGCAGATCCAAGAAATTCTCTACTTTTACATCCTCTGCATTGCAGTTATATATGAACTGATTTTCAATCAGCTTTTAGAGATAATTGCATTGGCAGAAGTATGTGCTCTCTGAGTGCTTCTTAATTCATCCCAGGAAAAATGCTGCCAAAATAGAGGTAGTAGTAATATCAAAAGCCAAAGGCACTCTATTTTTTGTAATTCTGCAATTTACAGCAACTAGGTCATAACCCATTCCAAAGGGGCATGTTTGGAAGAGGCCTGACTTTATGATATCTGAAGCAGCCAGCCATAATTGTCATGTAAAATGATTTTCGGTTCACAGTTAGAAACTACATATTTTGATAACTTCTCTTCAGTGTTGCCAATTTAGATATTTTATGAAATGTTTTGAGCTTTCTTTCAATTAATAAAACAATTGTGATAATTCAATATTCATTTCAATCTTATTTCCAGAATGAAAACAGCCAAAAGCAGTAACTCAAGCCCCTGTCTCTAAAGAATACATTTAAAGAGTATTTGACATTTCATTCTTGGTCCCTAAGTTGAGGATTACATATTGATCTCAGAATCAATAGCAGATGCTCTTCAGAGAACACCTGAGAATGAGCTGTTTTTAAATGATAGTCAGGTACAACTGATTGGTTATATTGATTCTTAAATTTATAAAAAGAAAATAAATTTCAAGTGAAATAACTTCTGATCAAAATTATCCCATTTGATGATTTATTTCATTCAATTCACCGAAAGAGTTCCACTATTTTTCATGCTATTCATTGAAGAGTTCCATTGTCAATCACGAGCGGTTTCAAGCTATTTCTGAATTTAAGAGTCGATATCTTTCGTAAATGGGCATCATTTCTACTTTGAATCCCCATTTTCTTCCCATTTGGAGTTCAAATGCTAGATAAAAACAAAAACTTTCAAAATTAATACTTAAATCAAAAACATCCTATTATAATCATATGTTAAAAGAGCTCTAAACTCGTTTGAGAGCCTTCATTATAGGCTGAAGTGAATGGTGTTTACTTTTCCCAATGCAAAAATTATCTGCTACTCATATTTTCTTCTTTTATTTGAAGAGTCACATAAGAAAAGCATTATGCAGCTAAAAAAATCCTGCTTGACTAATTTTGTCTGCAATTCCTGAGTGTTTCCGAAAAGGAAAGTTTATCACTTGAAGAAAGTCATGAATCAAGCTTACCAAAATAGCCCAATTGGCACCAGCAGAAGGTGGTGGGCTCATAATGACAGGATCAGGAGGAGAGAGCACTGGTTCCACTGGTCCCTAGAAAGAATAAGAAAAAAAAAGAGTTAGAATTTTGTGCAAATATATTATTTCACACAAATATTTTAGATTCTATACACACATTAAAAAAAATTGTGTATAATTCAACACAATTTTTTTTTTTCTTCAAAGTATCCAGTTTAAAAGTAAAGTTCATTACACATGAAATAAAACTTTATTTTGCTGCAAATGATCTTGGCAGATAAGGTAACTATCAGATAAGCTGAGACCTAATTTCAGCCTGAATTCTAGGGTTTTAGCTCAATGTTTAGTCACTGTATCTGGCCTATAGGACAACTCCATTTTTTTTAGGTGTTTTTTGTTTTTTTTCCAAATGCTTCAAGTGTCATCTTATCTGCTGAAATATATGGTGAAATAATTTTTTTGATTTTCCTTTCAAATGCACCACAACAAATTTCAAAAAGATCTTAGACTTAAGACAAATCATTAAGCACAGTAACCAAGACAAAGAAAGAGACAATAAAGTTTCTTGTCAAATACCAAAGTATTTGTCACTTAAAAATTACTGAACCTCATCAGTTTTTTCCCCCCTGGTCCAAAAAAATATCCTCAACAAATTTTACATAATTGCAATTGATTTAGCAGAAAGTGAATTTTAGGTTTTGCTATCCACACTTATTTGCTAGGATTTGCAATTCTTTTCAAGTGATCTCAAGTACTTTTAATGATTTTGCATGTAAAAAAAAAATTGAGAAAGAGATGAAGTTACTTTGGATAGAACTGGTAGAAAACCCAACAATAAGATGGCTAATGAATATTTTCCCTTCTATACCTACAGACAAATCATAATAGTTTACTTGTACAAGCTAAACTGGTTTTTAAGGAAACAAATACAAACTTCTATAATCCTATGAATTTGAGTGTTTCCCTAAACACTGATAGCAACACAATTTGCAAACTCATGGAAGCCAATACAATCCATAATAGAGTTTTTCTTTTTTTTTTTTAATACAAGTTTTAAAGCAAGTAATATCTTAAAATTATTTAACATTAGGGAATATCAATGCATAGGAGCAAGAAAAAAACGTCATGTCAGCACATACACCCATTTGATCTAATTTTTGGAGAAAAGTACATGTGCAGATCACTTTTTCAAGGGAATAAGACATTAATAATTCAACAAGTACAATTGTGTATTTTCCTGATACACTAGGCATAAAAATGTTGTGGAGAGAATAAGTTAGTAGTATTAAAGAAGATATATGAAGAGCATGGTTCCAAAAGGGGATAAGCACCATTTTTGAAAATAAGTATTTAATTGAATTGAAAATCAAATTCTTGATTTGAACTTATCATTTTATTAAAACCTTATAGACTATACATATATATATATATATATATTATTTATATATATATGTATTATTTATATATATATATATATATATATATATATATATATATATATATATAAATAAAGGATATAAGATTTTTGAAAATTCGATTTTTTTTTTTAAAAAGGCACTTATTGTGTTTTGAAATCAAGCTCTTTGCATCCAAATAATATTTGCTGGATTTAACAGTGTGTGTGTCTCACCCAATGAACACATCATATGAGCTGGGTGATTGGAAAATGAGGGTTTTATTTGATCCTTTCAAGACTAACCTATTAAGATACTTAAAGCCTCAATTATTAAAAGGGTATAAAAAAAAAAATTTTTTTAAATTAAAAAACCATGGTAATCTTTTTCTAATGCCTAAGAAATTTTTCTTTAATTAAATTTAAAATTGTTCCCAATTTTCAAAGAACCAAAATACATTTGTCCCATTACTCATTTATCCAGAGACTGATGAAGAACAAAAAAAAAAAAAATCAACAGATCACTTCACCTAATCAACATCATTTCATGGAGAAATGAGACGAGACACTGACAATCTAAATTATCTCAGCCATAAAACTGAATTCATTTTGACAAAGAAAATTCTAGACTCTCATTCAACACTTCTTATTAATCCATTAATGAACTCTTTTGAGGACGATTCCATGCAATCATGTAAAAAGTATCAAATGAATTAAAATTTAAACAAAAAATGGAAATTTCAAACTGACTATCAAATGAATAAAAAGTTTCAGCTTAAAAAGCAAACATTATAGTCTAAGTGTAATCAAAATTAACAGGTCTTTTCTTCAGTCCCAGCAAAAATGCTAACATCCACAATATTGAAGTATGGAAGCCTAAAAAGAAAAAAAAAAAAGAAAAGTAGCACTCTTGTTCTGGCAGAAAAGATCTAAAGTGCTAGGTTTTTTTCCTTTAGTTCTGGCCACAAAAATGAAAAGCTGAACCTGGTTGGTGAGCAAAAAAAAAATCAAGTTGACACATGAATTTCCATTGGTTATAAAAAGTTATATCAGGTGGGGACAAGCCAAAAAACAACAAAATGCTATGTAACATATCGTTGATTTTTTCTCATTTCAAACTTTTTGACAATGCAGAAAACCCTCACTATAATGAACCTCGATGTAATGAATTTCGGCATTATCAAACACATGGATCATAACAAACGTTCTTCTTATTTACCAAACGATGTTTGATAAATGCGGCAGACATATAGATCACAATGAACTTCGCATTATCTTAGTTCCATAGTGGCCCTTTTGTGGCCCTTTAGATCAAAGCATAGAATATATTTTCTTACTTACTGAACAAGGAACAACCATTGTACTCTGAAATTATGGACGTTAGCATTTGTTGGGGGGGGGGACTAACAAAAAAGGCCCAAATCGCTTCAAATTATTTTCAAATTTCAAAATGATACTAACCAAATTTGGTGGCGGCGTATCAGTAGGCAGTCTGGCAAGCGAGATCTCATGCCCAATTTGAGCAAGGGCAATCAACTTGAGTGCAACAAAGAATCCAGGTTTTTCCAAGTATCCTTTTCCAGTTGGATCTGACAAATCCCAGATCTGAAAAGGAAGAAATTGAATTGATTTCTTTGAATGTTGTTAAAGGAATGATTTTCTATTGAAACATCTACAAACAACACTTCTATGTTTGAGAAAGGAAAGCAGAGAGGGCAGCGAGAAAGGAAAGCAGAGAGGGCAGCGAGAAAGGAGAACAGAGAGGGCAGCGAGAAAGGAGAACAGAGAGGGCAGCGAGAAAGGAGAACAGAGAGGGCAGCGAGAAAGGAGAACAGAGAGGGCAGCGAGAAAGGAGAACAGAGAGGGCAGCGAGAAAGGAGAACAGAGAGGGCAGCGAGAAAGGAGAACAGAGAGGGCAGCGAGAAAGGAGAACAGAGAGGGCAGCGAGAAAGGAGAACAGAGAGGGCAGCGAGAAAGGAAAGCAGAGAGGGCAGCGAGAAAGGAAAGCAGAGAGGGCAGCGAGAAAGGAAAGCAGAGAGGGCAGCGAGAAAGGAAAGCAGAGAGGGCAGCGAGAAAGGAAAGCAGAGAGGGCAGCGAGAAAGGAAAGCAGAGAGGGCAGCGAGAAAGGAAAGCAGAGAGGGCAGCGAGAAAGGAGAACAGAAAGAAGAGAAGGGGAGCATCTGTGACAGAGACACTGATAGAGGGAGACAAAAAGAGAGACGGAAAGACAATAAGAGAGACGGAAAGACAATAAGAGAGACGGAAAGACAATAAGAGAGACGGAAAGACAATAAGAGAGACGGAAAGACAATAAGAGAGACGGAAAGACAATAAGAGAGACGGAAAGACAATAAGAGAGACGGAAAGACAATAAGAGAGACGGAAAGACAAAAAGAGAGACGGAAAGACAAAAAGAGAGACGGAAAGACAAAAAGAGAGACGGAAAGACAAAAAGAGAGACGGAAAGACAAAAAGAGAGACGGAAAGACAAAAAGAGAGACGGAAAGACAAAAAGAGAGACGGAAAGACAAAAAGAGAGACGGAAAGACAAAAAGAGAGACGGAAAGACAAAAAGAGAGACGGAAAGACAAAAAGAGAGACGGAAAGACAAAAAGAGAGACGGAAAGACAAAAAGAGAGACGGAAAGACAAAAAGAGAGACGGAAAGACAAAAAGAGAGACAGAAAGACAAAAAGAGAGACGGAGAGACGGAAAGACCAAAAGAGAGACAGAAAGACCAAAAGAGAGACAGAAAGACCAAAAGAGAGACAGAAAGACCAAAAGAGAGACAGAAAGACCAAAAGAGAGACAGAAATTAAGAGAGATTGCTGATTTGATTTCTATTCATTTGATAATTTTAAATAATAAAAAAGTAGTAACACATAATGATCAACATCTCATTTTCAATCTTAAATAAATTCAAAGTTAAAAGTTTAGAATAAACTGTAGAATAATGTATATTTCTAAGATCAGCATTCCTGATTCAAAAAGTTTTAGTTTTTATGATGTGTATATATATATATGTTTGTGCGCATGTGTTAATTCAAAAAGTTAATTCAAGTTGGGTTTTTTTTGTGCAGAGTATGAAGTACACATACTTGTGCCTTGGTTTGTGCATGCTTGTATGTTTTTACTTCTGTTGGTGTACACGTGTGTGTTCCCAATTAAAAATAAAGTTTATTTAGGGGTTTTTTCTCTCAGTGTGTGCATGTACATTTAGATGTGTGTGTGTGTCTGCAGGTGTGTAAATACACTTAGCATTCTCTGACACTTATTTCTTATACATGTATTATAATTGATAATTGCTGAAAGTAGTGAAGGGAAAGAGTCGCAACTAATCTCAAGAGAAAGAAAATTTTAAAAAAAATAATAATTACTGAAGAAATAAAATTTGCTGCAATCCCCAAAATAGAAACAAATGAAAACTGGGGGAGGACGGGGGGATTAAAGGGTTTTTTCTTTTTTAATTCGATTCATTATTTTATTATTATTGTAGTCATTATTTATTATCTCATCGTACTTGATTGTTTTTTTATGATTTATACGTAAAATTTTTATACTTTATTTAATCATTTCTTTATCTCATATTTATATTTATTTTCATGTTTATAATGTTATTCTATTATTTTTTTCATTTCATACATTATTTTTTTATTTCATTTTATATCAACATCTGACTATGCAAAATACAGAGACATTGTTAACGACAGCTGTCTCCGTTTATTAAAATGCAAACAAATCCACAATTTGGGTAGAAAAGCATTGGGGAAGGAGTACAGCGTATACATACACAATAAGTTCAGAAAGGAAACAATTGATAAAAGAACTCATGGCAAACAAACTATCAGTGTTGAAAGATTCAAACACTTTCCAAGTAGATGCTAAGAAACTGATACTGTTTTAAACTATTTTAATGGGCTCAATTTAATGTTCTTCTTTCAGAATTATTTTTTCCTCTCAAATTCGGCCAAACAAGACTCCATTCTTAATTTTCTCCATCTCCATCCTAACACAGAGGATATATATATATATATATATATATATTTGGAAATAGATACATGATCTGGCACAATGATTATAAATTGTGTTATTTTATGTAGAAACACTTTCAAATGATCTCCCATCATAGTTAGTATATCACTTGGCCTTGACAACAAAAATAGAATAAACAACTAGAGAAACTGCAGGAATTGAACCTGTAGCGTTGCTCTTACCATTGAGCTAAACAGCCCCTGGTAAATACACAGGGCTCCATGGCAGAATGGATTATATGCCAAATTTGAAAAAATGAGTTATTCACACACACACACATTCTTCAGAGTGCGATCAATTGATATCCGTCTTGTTCTACCCACAAAACCCATTTTAAAGCTTGTTACGGATCTATAAAAAAAATTACCCTGTTGTTGAAAAATGCATTATATGCATATTTTTTTCCAAAAATAATTTTTCATGCTCTCATTACATAATGGAGGAGAGTGGCAAGATTAAAAAGTGGGGAAGGACAATCGGATTCATAGCCTTCCAGAGGACATCAGAGCAAAGTGAATGTAGTCTCAACCACAGTTTCAACTTGGTTCACTGATACTCCAAGCAGTTAACCATTAAGCCATCACACTGATACGCGACTTTGATCCTAGGCAGAAGAGCCAATCCATACTTAAATAATTGCATCATTTCCGACAGGTACAATACTAGTATGCATAAAACATCTACACATTGATTGATAAAACAGTACTGCAGCACATGATTTACCCTCAACTAAAACATATGTAATAACTTTATTGAAATACATTTTAGAAATTGAAAGTACAAAATAAAACTGAAGAAGAAAATATTCATAACTAATGTTCATTATTTTCTTCTTTTTTTTTTACAGAGACTGAAATAACAAAAGATTTAAAACATAAAAGGCAACTTTACAAAGCTTAATATTCTAAAAAGCAATTAAAATCTGTGTCACTCTTGGGAATTACTTTTTTCACTGCATCTTTCTAATTAATAATGTTATTGTTGTTGGCTTGCTCCACGCTTACAAGGATCAGGTGAGGAAAGTCTGCCTATCTTCTGCATATGACAGGATAACAGTCTTGCATAATTTAGTTAATGTATTGAAACTATCTTCTTTTATGAAAGATATATGAAGACCAACAGAGGAGATTCAATAGAAACTAACAATATCTCAATAAATGAAAAAGATGGGTTTGTTTAGTCTGTCAGATGACCGTGTCTCTTGGCAGCATGCTGTGTTGGGGGTGATCAATTAAATAACTGAAAAAAAGGGGGGATGAATGAGCTATTTCTCTCGCCTTTCGTTGTAAAATTAACCCCCCCTCTAGAAACTTATCGGGGGAAGGAGTTAAAAAAAAACTCAAAAAAATGTTTTTTCCGGGACATAAAAAGGGCAAATGTCAAATTTTCAGCCCTCTAACTCCAATGGTAAACATGCAGGATCCCAAGATAGATAGTTATCCAGCCAAGCTCAAAAGCTGAAGCAACCTATGTTGGCAGTTTTGTTTGAGAGTTTCTAAAAGGCAGAATTTACATTTCAATCCAATTACTTGATCAAAATGCCTATCAATAATTGAAATATTTTGATCATAAAATTATTTGAAGAACTAGTCCAAGAACCTAATTGGACAACTGATTCATCAATGAACTATATTCTGGTTATGCTCATTGATATTTTTACCACAATATGTTGGCTGATTTGTTCTCCAAACAAACAATAAAGACATCTGTGCTAATCTATATATAATGGACTGTGGAATTTTTTTGTTCCTCTGACCATAACGATTCACTCTTCCACCTGAAGGTAACAATTTTACTGATGAGAAGATATGAAACAATGGACTTGTCCACTTGAAGTCACTTTTTAATAAGACATCAGATGATATCAATAAAACATAGACGTTTATCTTCACTATTGATAACAGAGAAGCAGTGAACTATCCGGTCTCAAGTAAGTAAAAAAAGTCATCTCGTAGAAATACAAATATCCATGAATCTTTTCACAGTTAATAACAAGTAATTTAAAACTAGTAAATAAAGATTTCAAAATGACTGGATTATTCATGTATAGATAAATCATACAAATATTTAAATCGACAAATGTATTTCTTGCAAAAATAGAAAAAGTAAATGCAAGTCCTGTCAAAATTATTACTTTATAACAGAAATAATACAAGAGAAAATTTCACCTCAGAATTTCAGACAACATTTGGACAACTCATAGAAAGCAACCAAATTACCTGTGATAGCACATTTTCTTTTAAAGAAGACTTTTTTAAGAATCTTGCAGCATCGAGAGCTCCAATACTGCCTGAATTTGTAGGGTCCGCCTGGAATAAAAGAAAAAAAAAATCATTCGAAAATGTCTATTTAATAACATGAATCTAAAAACATAACACAGCATAAAAGATTTTTTCGTCAGATCAATGCTTACAAAAGTGACCACATTCCAGAAAGATCACCGAAAAGTGGTTAGAATTAGCCAGGATTTTATTTCTTTAGAGATATGGATATAAAAATAAAACTGTTTGGATACAGTTAACAAAAAAGAAGGGAGATAACTTCAGTAAACAATTATTTAAGCTGGTGTTAACTAATTATTGAACAAAAGAAAGCAGAAAACTTGACCACTTACAACTGTATTATGATAAATTCAAATTCAAAGGATATAATCTAGGGTTAGTATTCAGGGTTAGGGTTGGGATTGCAATTAACATGAAACAATAAAATATTATTTTCATATTCATAACACTAAAATGAACATACAATTGACTTAATATGAGAATATCATAAAATGAATTCTCTTATCATTTCTAACAGTATTTATCCACACAAACTCATGTAAATAATTAAATAGTCTCGTCTTTGTTCCGAATAGTCAGTGTATGTTATGCTTTTGTGTCCAGCGTCTATACTAGTTATCTTCAGATTTTTGGCAACCCTCATCCAAACAATTGTAGACTGACTTTTCAGTGCATGTTACAAAGCAGGAGTCTTTTCCGTCAGTCCTCACTGAAAGCTAATGTTCATAATTTTGAAAAATGGAAGCCCACAAAGCAACAGGAGAACCAGGCAAGAGAAATTCATCAACCAACAAGATTTTTATAGTTCTCAGTCACAACCAGGCAGGATGCACAAGCTCTTCTGGTGTTTCACAGGTCACAGCAACTCAAGACCACAAATATCAAGGGGTGGGGGATATTTATGACATAAAGACTGCATAGACTTCAAAAAATAAAAACTTGTGCGGTTCAACATGAAGATTCTAAAAAAATAAGTCACAAAAACATGGACATTAAGGAACCTTTTCCCGTTGACCTATTTGTTGCATCAGGAACAGCTCAGATGCTAAATGCAGCAGTAACTTTGATTATACAGAGTGGCACAAAATAAATGTTACAGACAGAAAAGCAAAAACACAAGTACGAAAGTTGTCCATAACTTTAGGTGGAAGGGTCCATCATGTATTTCTGTCATTCACAGTTTAGCAATACATATGCAATGATAGAAATTTCAGTCACCTCCAGTTAATGGGTGGGAGACTTATGATTAATTCTGTTTGAACATAGAGAACAACAAAAGATTACAATAGAAGAACTGACACGCAAGTAATTAATTCCCAGACAAATGGACAGAGGGATTATAAGTTAAGCCTCTGAATCAGTGCTGCCAAAAAAAAAATATTTTCGTGCTAGTTCGATTGCTAAAAAGTGATAAATTTTTTTAAAATGTAGCCAAAAAAGAAAAACAGGGGAAAAGAAGAAAAAAAACACAGCAAAAATGAACAGAACACACAAAAAGATTTTAAAAATTACCCAGATATTTAACCACACCCAAACTAATTGAGTACTTTTCTGCTCTTACAAAACAAGAAATTTGCTGAATTTAGCCCAGAAAAAGTTGAATTGGCAAACCAGCTCTGAATTAATCAGCTGAGATTCCAAGTGGTAAAGAGATCTTGACAAGAGTGAAATTTCAAACCTTCTTCAGCTCATTCTTTATACAGTTTTCTTTTAATTGTTAAATTAATTTCCAGAATTCTAAAAGAAAATCAAATAAAATTGATACTTCTGAAAAGAGAACGAATGAAATACAATGAAATTACACTGCTTCATTAATCATAATCAGTGAAGAAAGGAAAAATATCCTCAAAGCAATTAGTATCAATATTGTAATCATATAATTCTCAACTCTGTGACCAAGCTAAGAATTTAATCAAAGCCTTTTTAAAAGCCACCAATACTAATACAAATTCAAGCCATCTACTTATATAAACATCAGTTTCTGTTATGTAATGCAAAAATGGTCACACGATATTTTGGTTCATATTTCAGTGTTTAGAACAGCTACAACTTTGGTTTGAACAAAATGGTATACAAGAAGAATCACTTTTCCATAATTCAAGCAATTTTCAGACTTTTCTACAGAGTCTGTATATGAAATGTTAGATTGATAAAGTGAGGGATCTGTTTTCAATAGTTATCAAATAATCAACTGATCACAGACTTTTTAATGAAAATTTACTAATGTATTTCAATTGCACTTAAATTTACAAGCCTGGAATAGCTGATGTATGGATGACCAACAAGGAAAAAAAATTTAAAATAAGAAAACAGAAAGGAGAGTGTTTAGTCACTTTTGTTTACCTTCAAGTGATGGAAGCTTGCTTCAATTTACAAGCTTTTATGGGACAGCTAAATAAGGATGACCAGTAAAGATATCATCCACAATGTATAAGTATATTCCCAGTATTGAAATACCGTCATATAATGCGTAATATTCTAGTATCGGTATGAAATATGGTCTTGAAAGGTTTTCTTTAGATTTAGCTTTGGAACATAAAAACTAGTCTGGCCTTAAGTACAGCACCTAGATGGACATTTGTATTACCTGCAATCAAAATTGCTCAGATATGAAACCTGATCACTAGCCAATACACTATCCTTTAACCCCCTCCCCCCGTCTCCATTAGATCTAAATTATCCACAGCTGTTCATGCATCACCTTCACTACCAAGGACACCCTCCCATTCACTTGACCCCTAGGTCTATCCTCATGATTACTGTCGTTGTCACTGCTGTCATCTCCAACGGCTGTGCTCACTGACTCAAGTCATTCTTGGAGTAGTTTTCATCATACACATCTTCAACGCTCACGAGGCTTAACCACCTCCTTTTCATTCCTGAACAGCTGGGTGGATTGGTATTTGCAGAAATATGTAAACAAAGGGTGCAGCCATTTAGATTTACCCAATACCTCAGGGTGAAAGAGTTCAAATTACTGTCTAGCATTGATTACCTTCCTCTGGGGTTAGGATAGGCTTTTGTAAAAGTAACATTACACCTGCAGGACAGATTTCTTAAACTAAATTGGGATGAGGAGCATCCTTGATGCCGAGAAATACAGAATATACTTCAAAAATTATGTATGATATAGTCAGACTATTTTCATCATCTATGAGCTTATTTGTCCATGCTTCGGCCATGTATCCTAAGGCATTCGTCAGGGGGATTTTTGGTTTTAGAATGTGTGATCACTTCTTAGCTAGCATGCTCGATGGTTCTGAACATGTCACATCCATTTTTCGTAAATCATGCATGATAAAATATATGAAATGTTGAGTGTAAATTAACACACAGATGTAGAAAATAGTTTGATCATATCATAATTAAGGATTAATACATCCCATCCAACAAAATTCAGGCAAGAATACTTCAAGAACTTCAAAATTGCAAACTAGAAAGCCCTAGGCCACAATAAAATCAATAGGTTCTGATTCAAAAGATTAGATAGATCAAGGATAGACCCAACCATCACATAAATCCCTCATGGAAGCAAGAATCCCCAAATGGAGGACAAAGGCCGAAATGACTTCAATTCAAAGAGATGCCAAAGAGGAACCGCTGGAAGTAACTACATGCCTATGATGTGCGAAATCCTAACAGCATAACTTGCAGAGGGAATATATTACTCAGTCAGGACCTCTATAAAAATAGCAAAGAGGAAAGGAACAACAGAAACAAATGACATTATTTTTTTTTTTTTTCTAAATCTTCAACTCAAGGTGTCGTGGGAGGTTCTTCCTTCTTTTATTTCACTTGAGCAATCTACTATGATCCACTTTCAGCTCACCAGGCCAGTGGAGGTGTTGGACATAGGTTTCTCTTCATTAAGGTTGGGTTGATGGGCCTTATACTGATTGCTGCCCCATAATGTATTGGCAGGGGAAATAACTGGATAGATGCTTTTCTGTGTGTCCGCAGGCATCACTGGTCACATTTTCAAAGCTACAACCTTGAAATTTGTAGAAGTATATGACCATTAAAAAAAAGCACCATTTGAAAATGCTTGTATTGTTTTTTTGAAAAATTGCTTTATCTGATCTCTATGGTCATTTTGGAACAACAATGTCCAAATCTAGTGCTGGTTTTTTTCCCAATAATTTTACATAGAAGATTCATTTTCTTTAATTGATTTTAGATAATTTTTCAGATAATCAATCTGCTACATACACAGGCTATTATTTTAGTTGTATCAGAAACTGTCAAACAAAACTTTGAGATATTTTTTTAGATAATTAGTTCTCGTACATACGCAGACTATAGTGACTCAGTTGCCCAAGGTATGGTTATTATTTATAGATTTAATTAGATCCTGAGAGAAATAAAAACTACAAGAACCCAGCTATGGCATGGATAGATGAAAAAAAAGCCTATGACATGATCTCACAAGCTTGAATGATGGAATGCTCGTAAAAGATGAAAAGACAAAAATCTCAGAACAAGTAGTGAAATTCATTACAAATGCCAGAAGGAACTAGAGGGTAGAACTAACTGCAGGAGGATAATCTCAAGTCGAGGTTGACACGAGATATCTTCCAAGGAGTGTGTCTCTATCCCCCATTACGTTTCAGAGTAGCAATGATATGGTCTAAATGTATCTTTATCAGTATTGCGAAAAATTATATAAATTTTCAAAGTCAGAGGAAAAACACAAACACTCAACACGTACGGACGACCAAAGAATATTTGTCGAAAATAAAAATGAATTGGAAGCGCCGTTGGAAGAATTTGAAATTTTTAGCCAGGATATTGGAATGGAATTCAAGATGCAGACATGGTGATGCACAAAAGAATGCAGGAAGCAAGAGAAAGAATTCAATTATCCAACAATGGAATCATCAGGACATTGAACAGAGAAGAACACTATAAATATCTCTGAATATTTGAGGCAGATTCAATTAAACAGAATGGAATGAAAGGAAAGTCAGAAAAGAAAATCTCAGAACAACAAGGAAGATTTTCAGGACAACACTCAACAGCAGAAACCTTATCAAAAGCATATAAGAGACAATCAGAAGTACCCAGTCTTGTCTGGGTTTATAAATATCTAAAATGAATACAATCACTATACATTGTACAGGTTCAGTAACTCTTATTCAAAATCTCTGAGACCAAAAGTGATTCAGATTTCGGATCCTGGAATATTTGCCTATACAGTTTATACTCATGTGAAAGTTGACCCCCTATTTTTGGCCAAAAAATTGGATTCCTCCATGCATCTTGTGTAAAAGTAGGCCCTAGTTCTTCCCGGACAACAGATCATCATTTGTGAATCAAGGTGTTATCCTTAACATAATTGTTATGATGAGGAAATTAATTTTGATATGCTATTATGTTCTGGTGTATGCATCAAAACACACGTCTCACTAAACGCTTCACCAAGATATCATAAATAACGCTATGTTGCTATTATAAATGCTGGTAGTTACATTTAATATTGACCAGCACTATCTAGATAAACCAAGGCTCCTGAATCCAGTGGGGATGTGTATTTCTTGGGAAAGGTTTGATTTCTGCTTTGTCTGCTTGCCTGTACCAGTCATGTACAAAGTTTTGCACCAAGTACACTGTAATTATGAGCTTCAAATTTTCATTTTGCTAGTTTGCTGATTTTAAAAGAGAAAAAGGCATGAGTAAATATCTATATGATCACTGCATCCTTATTTGTACTTTTTTGTTAGCAAGACATGTTTTGATGCGTAGAATCATCAATACTATTACTGTAATTCATTGAATTTAGAGACCATGTGGACTTCTGCGTATTGATATGCTATTTAGGATTATAGCGAGAATTTTAGCTCCTAAAGAGTAATATCCACTCAATAATCAACCCCATGAATTTAACTTTGAAAAATAGTCCAAAAGATAAGACTTTCACACAAGCATAGTGAGTTATCTTAGGAATAGGGCCCCGAAATATAAACTTTTGCCGATCGCTGTTACTCATAGCACCATCTGCACCCTTTGTTGTCATTTTCATTTCTGTCTTCATAGAGATGAGAGAATAAGCATGAAATACAGAGATTAATGTATGAAGGTCTGGCGGTGACAATGATATCTTTTGATTAGTGACGTCAAGATGGCTTCTTAAAAGTTTCAGATTTTAGAACATTTCGGTTTTTCAGAGTTTCAGATAAGGTTTACTCAACTGAAAAGGTGACAACTTTTATTTGATCTGGGAATATGATTTCCCTCAGAATAGTTTCTTCCAAGCAATTAATAAAATAGTTCTACTTTTCATTTTTTTTAAATTTGTAAAATCCATAAACATAAATTAACAGAAAACCTAAAAAGAAATTCTTTACTTAGAAACTTACTTTATTTTCTGGGGAAAATGTCCTTTTCATTCAACAATTCTACCTAGGTGATCAACAGCAGCTGTTATATGCTAGACAAAGGCCTTCCCCCATCTCTTTCCATGATGAGTGTGATTACACTAATCCCTACCATGTCTTGCCAGCAAACCTTTCCATCTTGTGGATGATCTTTTCCTACTGCGTTTACCATCCCCACAGGTACCAATCGGTTAGCCTTTATCTTCATCTATTCTATCTTCTTGCTACGTGCCCTACCCATTGCTATTTTCATAGCTCAATTGCAGCCACACCTCATCTACCACCATTTCAGCATGAGGCCTTGCAACCAACGATCAAAACCTGCACATGTTGATGTCTCTACAGAGTAGTAAATAAGTTAAATTCTCCTAAACAGTATTTTGATCTTTTACCTATATAAATTTGAATAATACATGTATTTTGAATTAAGTTGGCTAAATAGTGATAAATTCAAATTTTCATAAACGTTACTTTCTGCTGTATATAGTAGAAATGCTATAGAAAAGCAATGTTTGAATGGAGAAAAACAGTATTTGGAGGAGACTACATGCTAAACGCAAACACAAATACAATCTCGATGAACTTGATAAAATAACCAATATTTTAATTCATATTAATAGTAATAAAGTAATATTTTCATTTACTTAGAAGAAAAATGTACATTTTCAGGAAAATAATTCCTCTACTTTCCTTAACCAAAATTTCAACCTAGATTTTTTACAAACCTGTAATTCCAAAGATAATCTATTTTTGTCATCTACTTTATCTGTTATAAAATTCAAGGCTCTTACATATATGGTGTCAATGAGATCAATATAAAGCAGCAGAAAATTCGTTATAGAATTCAATGCAATTTTACCCTACGCAGTAATCATATATACTCCAATTGTAAAAGAACCTTATGATACTTGATGGGCCCCATTGCCTTGTTGCAGTATGGGGTCAAGGCAACAATCTCTCAATAATCTATTTAAATATAATCCGGTTTCAAATATGGATACAAGAACACCACAAATTTTCCAGAACCATATTGAATCATCTATTTTGCTGGAACAGTGGTGACGTAATCTCTATACAGAAAAGCCAGTATCCATTGCTTTATAACTCACATCATGCTGTGTTTTGGTTCATTTATTTAGACCACATACAACTTTCATATTTTGGATTCAAATCCTCAAAATATATTTGCATATGTAATATGTATATTGCTCATCTCAACTAGGTAGAAACCATAAATATTTGCAATGATCGCTTATTCATTTCATAAAAAAATTAAAACCTATTCCAATAATTCAAATATTTTCTTTCAAGTTTTAATGAAGATTTTAATCACAAGAAAATAGCATAAAGTAAGTTGTAAAACAATAAAAACCACATTTGCATACTCAATGTAGGTTTTACACCACTGTTTAGTGTTGATTTTTGTTATCAAAAATCAACTTCAATTGCACCATGGTGGATGTCTACCAACAGAAAATATTCAGTTCAATGAGAACATCCTTTTTACACAATGTTTTTATCCATTGAAATAAGTCAAAAATTCACATTTGAATAAAAACGTAACATTATGATTTGTAGGCAACTTACCTGCAGATAGTAGCCTTCATATATACCAGCATGGGCTCCTACTATCTATAAGAGATAAACAGAAAACACTACTTTATTACACAGAACAAAACTGACACGTGGATATCATCATGCATTACATTCAAAATAATCAGTAATGAGCAACTGATTCTGAAAGCAAGAAATGTTCTCAGTATTTGAAATAAGATTGTAGTGCAACTTATTGACAAATACCATCTTATATGACCCAAAGTGAGGAGAAAAGAGAGATGGACAAAAAGTGAATAATAATGGAAGAGACACAAACTTTCTGATTTTTCAGGGGAGGTGGGTCTGAGGAAAGATAGTTTCCAGTAGCCTTGGCTTATCAGAGTGAACAACAAATGTGGTCAATCGTGGAAACTAGTAAGCAAAGTTGTTCTATGACTGTAATCCCAGGAGCCTCTAAACTTCCGCTCATATATCATAGAGGTTAATAGAAAAATTTTTGGCCACATTCATGCCTAGACAAGTTGGGGGGGGGGCCCACATTCATGCCTAGACAAGTTGGGGGGCCCACATTCATGCCTTGACAAGTTGGGGGGGCCCACATTCATGCCTAGACAAGTTGGGGGGGGCCCACATTCATGCCTAGACAAGTTGGGGGGGCCCACATTCACCCTATTTACACATATTTGGTGGACTATTGACTAATCCTGCACAATGCAAAAACATCCTTGTACATTTTTGTAATTAGTACGATAAAAGACCCAACTGTATACTCCAGAGAAAAATCAATGCCACATCAAAGACAAAAAAAGTCCAAGCTTTAGTTCATTTTACGTTACATTCATAAAGTACATGAAAAACAATGGATGATAGATCTCAAACTAACAAAACTTCTAATGAAGTCTCTGACAAGATCAAATAACTCAGAGGTTTTGCAAAAAGACTTAGCCAAGATAGTAAAGATTTGTTCAAGCTCAAATGAACCATGCTCATTCAATTCATTTTGAACAGTCATTTCTGTATGCAAGGTTTTTGAGTGTATCACACTTACAAATGTTGAGATACGTGTACATGGGATAATGTATTTTTCATTTGAAATTGAAACTCAATTAAGGTGTGCGGATTGTCTATGATGGAATAAGGTCTCGAAATAACCCTTGTTCTCCAAGTTATCCTGATGAAATTATATTCACCGCTTACTTTTTGCACGTCTATTATCAGAAGGTTGGACTAATAACTATAAAAAAAAGCAAAATTCATTTATGCTTCATAACAATAGAGAGGGCCAAAGAGAAAGTGGTTGTTTTGTTTTTCAATAATAAAAAATAAAAAAAAAACTACTAAAAATACTTGTCTGAATTTTGTTAGATTGCGAATGATATGGTTGGACCATTTTCCTCGTTTTTTAATTCATGTATTCATAACATGTTTGAAAAACATTATGAACTTATAGACAAGGAGAATAGTCCGACCATATCATATACAATTGAACTAAAAATACTTTTATCACTCTGAAGTATTTTTAAACCTCTACATTACATTTGCTAGAAGATTATAATTCAGGTCTAACATTATCTATCATATCAAAACAGGTTGAAATTATGTAAATATACATGAGAGGGGGAGGGAGGGAGAAGGAAAGAGCAGGATACACGGGGAGACAGACAAGGAGAGGGGGTACACGAGAGAGACAGACAGACAAGGAGAGGGGGTACACGAGAGAGACAGACAGACAAGGAGAGGGGGTACACGAGAGAGACAGACAGACAAGGAGAGGGGGTACACGAGAGAGACAGACAGACAAGGAGAGGGGGTACACGAGAGAGACAGACAGACAAGGAGAGGGGGTACACGAGAGAGACAGACAGACAAGGAGAGGGGGTACACGAGAGAGACAGACAGACAAGGAGAGGGGGTACACGAGAGAGACAGACAGACAAGGAGAGGGGGTACACGAGAGAGACAGACAGACAAGGAGAGGGGGTACACGAGAGAGACAGACAGACAAGGAGAGGGGGTACACGAGAGAGACAGACAGACAAGGAGAGGGGGTACACGAGAGAGACAGACAGACAAGGAGAGGGGGTACACGAGAGAGACAGACAGACAAGGAGAGGGGGTACACGAGAGAGACAGACAGACAAGGAGAGGGGGTACACGAGAGAGACAGACAGACAAGGAGAGGGGGTACACGAGAGAGACAGACAGACAAGGAGAGGGGGTACACGAGAGAGACAGACAGACAAGGAGAGGGGGTACACGAGAGAGACAGACAGACAAGGAGAGGGGGTACACGAGAGAGACAGACAGACAAGGAGAGGGGGTACACGAGAGAGACAGACAGACAAGGAGAGGGGGTACACGAGAGAGACAGACAGACAAGGAGAGGGGGTACACGAGAGAGACAGACAGACAAGGAGAGGGGGTACACGAGAGAGACAGACAGACAAGGAGAGGGGGTACACGAGAGAGACAGACAGACAAGGAGAGGGGGTACACGAGAGAGACAGACAGACAAGGAGAGGGGGTACACGAGAGAGACAGACAGACAAGGAGAGGGGGTACACGAGAGAGACAAACAGACAAGGAGAGGGGGTACACGAGAGAGACAGACAGACAAGGAGAGGGGGTACACGAGAGAGACAGACAGACAAGGAGAGGGGGTACACGAGAGAGACAAACAGACAAGGAGAAGGGGTACACGAGAGAGACAGACAGACAAGGAGAAGGGGTACACGAGAGAGACAGACAGACAAGGAGAGGGGGTACACGAGAGAGACAGACAGACAAGAAGAGGGGGCACACAGGAGAGAGACAGACAAGAAAAGGGGGCACACGGGAGAGAGACAGACAAGAAGAGGGGACACACAGGAGAGAGACAGACAAGACGAGGGGTCACACAGGAGAGACAGAGACGGGGGTACACAGGAGAGACAGAGACGGGGGTACACAGGAGAGACAGAGACGGGGGTACACAGGAGAGAGACAGACAAGACGAGGGGGCACACAGGAGAGAGACGGACAAGACGAGGGGGCACACAGGAGAGAGACAGACAAGACGAGGGGGCACACAGGAGAGAGACAGACAAGACGAGGGGGCATACAGGAGAGAGACAGACAAGACGAGGGGGCACACAGGAGAGAGACAGACAAGACGAGGGGGCACACAGGAGAGAGACAGACAAGACGAGGGGGCACACAGGAGAGAGACAGACAAGACGAGGGGGCACACAGGAGAGAGACAGACAAGACGAGGGGGCACACAGGAGAGAGACAGACAAGACGAGGGGGCACACAGGAGAGAGACAGACAAGACGAGGGGGCACACAGGAGAGAGACAGACAAGACGAGGGGGCACACAGGAGAGAGACAGACAAGACGAGGGGGCACACAGGAGAGAGACAGACAAGACGAGGGGGCACACAGGAGAGACAGAGACGGGGGTACTCAGGAGAGACAGAGACGGGGGTACTCAGGAGAGACAGAGACGGGGGCACACAGGAGAGACAGAGACGGGGGCACACAGGAGAGACAGAGACGGGGGCACACAGGAGAGACAGAGACGGGGGCACACAGGAGAGACAGAGACGGGGGCACACAGGAGAAACAGAGACGGGGGCACACAGGAGAGACAGAGACGGGGGCACACAGGAGAGACAGAGACGGGGGCACACAGGAGAGAGGGAGTAAAAAAAATTCACTAAAATCTGAAAAAACTTTTTTAATTACCTCAAGCCATTTCAAAATAAGCACCAGAAAGAGCGTATTTTTGTATAGAGACACAAAAATTAAAATTTCTAAAAAAATTCAGTCACTTATCTACTCTTCTGAAAAAATATTCAAATATTTTGAAATCCCCCATAATCTTTACACAACTCTAGTTTGGGAGGTCCTGGGCTATAACTTTGAAAAAAGTATTTATTATTCTCAAATTATGTTCAGACAACCAAATCTTTTTTACACATCCTTGATGTATACAAAATTGTTTTGGATGATCCCTTTTCCAGTCCTTACTGGTTATGTAATCTGCGGAAAGAGGCAACCATAAGCCAACATCAAGTATGCAAAGAAGAGATTCAATTGTCTGAGCAAAATTTTGAATCCAATCGAATTGTTGAGAGAGTCTTTTATTGAGCAGAGCAGCCAAATCAATAAAGCCATATACTGAAAGGAAGACCACTTTGTGCTGATGCAAGCAGTACAACTCTTGCATCCAAATCATGGCAGAGATCTAAGAAGAACAGCGGTTGCAAGTTGAATGTAAATGCAGAAGCAGTGCAACAGAGACATCTCACTGTTTTCAAAGTGGACTGATCGACACATCAAGCCACAAACTCACAGCACGAAGACATCTTCAATATGCATTTGTCATTGTACGACAAGATCGTCCGGACAAGCAGCAAATGCAACAGGAAGAGAAGAATGGATATCATTATACTAAATCAGTGATTCTCAAGTAGGAAGTACTTGGCTCCCAGGAGAGGAATTTCCTATGGGGAGGAATTTTAGCCAGAGGAGGGTTGTACAATGGGAAGTATATACTAAGAAAAGAAAGGACTTGTAAATATAAAGATACAGCAATAAGTCCGCAGCCAAATGCAGGAAAAAACGTTTTATATATATATTCATTTTCCATCATAACATCCTTCCATATCAATATACTTAATTTAGAGATGAATAATCCCACCCATTGACCATAATACAGATATAAAATGAACTGATTATCATGTGTCAGGCTACGAACTTACTGATCTGTCCTCATAATAACACATATCAAAAATGAATTATTTTGATAAAAAAAACTATCCCAGCTACTACTTAATACTACTAGTTCTAAAACAAACTGTCAGATGTTGGTTGCATAACTTGAATAAAATGGAATTTCCCTGCAATACATTTAATTTCAATAAAAAACGGTAGGGATAGTTTTTGCATTGGATTATTTCAGTAGGAAATGGTAGGGATAGTTTTTGCATTGGATTATTTCAATAGGAAATGGTAGGGATAGTTTTTGCATTGGATTATTTCAGTAGGAATGGTAGGGATAGTTTTTGCATTGGATTATTTCAGTAGGAAATGGTAGGGATAGTTTTTGCATTGGATTATTTCAATAGGAAATGGTAGGGATAGTTTTTGCATTGGATTATTTCAGTAGGAAATGGTAGGGATAGTTTTTGCATTGGATTATTTCAGTAGGAAATGGTAGGGATAGTTTTTGCATTGGATTATTTCAATAGGAAATGGTAGGGATAGTTTTTGCATTGGATTATTTCAATAGGAAATGGTAGGGATAGTTTTTGCATTGGATTATTTCAATAGGAAATGGTAGGGATAGTTTTTGCATCGGATTATTTCAATAGGAAATGGTAGGGATAGTTTTTGCATCGGATTATTTCAATAGGAAATGGTAGGGATAGTTTTTGCATCGGATTATTTCAATAGGAAATGGTAGGGATAGTTTTTGCATTGGATTATTTCAATAGGAAATGGTAGGGATAGTTTTTGCATTGGATTATTTCAAAAGGAAATGGTAGGGATAGTTTTTGCATTGGATTATTTCAATAGGAAATGGTAGGGATAGTTTTTGCATTGGATTATTTCAGTAGGAAATGGTAGGGATAGTTTTTGCATTGGATTATTTCAATAGGAAATGGTAGGGCTTGAAAGTACTATCCTCAATTTGTAACAGCACAAGCTCAAAAACTAATAAGCAATGGTTAAACAAGATTTTGTGAAGAAATTATAGAGGACTATTGTGGTATCTGGTACTAAGAGCCAATAGTGGAACACTGAGTGAAGATGAAAATCATTTGGAATGGATTGTTAGACTAGTTAGCTTACCAGCACAATGATCAAATTATTGAATATAGGCATAAGTATCTCAGTGAGGAAAAAAATGATAAAATAAAGATTAAGATGCAAAGCCACTCTTTCAATATTCATATACAGATGCCATTTTACAAAAATCTTTTAAATTATTTCAAAGCTAAAAAGCAATCTTTCAATCATAATTTTTTTTCCTCAGACATCATGGGAATTTTTTCAACATGACAAAAATATTTGTGCACACGTGCGCTGAGCTGTAAAATCCAGACAAGCAAAGCAGTCAAAGTGGCAAGAATTGAAAGAAGTTATACTTGCTTTTCGTTTAATCTGAGAGAGAGAGAAAGATTAAAAGAGAGAGAAAAAGAAATTAAGCATGAAATATAAGAAAACAACAAGAGGTAGGTTCATTTGCTTACATTGCAATTCATTACAAAAAATGATATAACAATGTCTCTGATGATCATTGATAAGATCAGAGGGCAGGCAGTCAAGTCGGAGCAGACAGAGAGGGGTCAGTCGAGTCGGAGCAGACAGAGAGGGGGGCAGTCGAGTCGGAGCAGACAGAGAGGGGGGCAGTCGAGTCGGAGCAGACAGAGAGGGGGGCAGTCGAGTCGGAGCAGACAGAGAGGGGGGCAGTCGAGTCGGAGCAGACAGAGAGGGGGTCAGTCGAGTCGGAGCAGACAGAGAGGGGGGCAGTCGAGTCGGAGCAGACAGAGAGGGGGGCAGTCGAGTCGGAGCAGACAGAGAGGGGGGCAGTCGAGTCGGAGCAGACAGAGAGGGGGGCAGTCGAGTCGGAGCAGACAGAGAGGGGGGCAGTCGAGTCGGAGCAGACAGAGAGGGGGGCAGTCGAGTCGGAGCAGACAGAGAGGGGGCCAGTCAAGTCAGAGCAGACAGAGAGAGCGGACAAAAAAAAGAAAAAAAAGCCTAACTCCAACACCAGCTCTATCATCTATTTTATACCACTAAAATGCCAACTACTTGGCTAGTGGTATATTTGAAGCTGTATACTGCGTCAGTATGCTCACACAGTAATAAGTTAACACAATGTATATTCAACTGAAAATCTTGTATTTATTAATGCTAAAAAAAAATCAAATCTAGACAGCAGAAGAAGTAGTAATACCACAGGCATACAGCAAACACAGTACACACAGAAACACAAATTTTATGTTAGTACATATAAACTCCTTCCTCTGTGTTCGCTGATATGCAAAACTACAGTTTCAAAGTGTTCCAGTTACTTCTTTTTAGGATTTCAAGTTTTGATATTTTGTACATAAATTTAGATAATTCTAAATAATGTAAGTCAATGGATTTAATTTATAGAAACTTTATTTCTCGAGCTCTACAGATCAAAATAATCTTCGCACTTGATACTACACTGCCTTGTATGCTGACATATAATTGGTGAATGCCACCTTTATATAATAGCCAGTTGTTGAGTAATGAATTTGCATACACAGAGAGAGATTTCCTTAATTGTAGTTGGATACAAGACAAGGTGATACCAGGTCACCCAAACTCTTCGCAGGATGCCTCCAGATGATCTTCAGAAACCATGACTGGGAAGATAGAGGAATCAAAATAGGTAGTGAATATCTGAGCAACAACAGATTTGCAGACAACATTGCCCTTCTTGCAGAGAACTTACATGACCTCCAACTAAAGCTAGATGAACTAAATGAAGAAAACAAGAAAGTTGGCCATCACATGAACTTCAGCAAAACAAAGATCATGTGCAACAAGCACGTTAGAAATGAGAACATGAAGACGCAGAACTGGAAAAAGTAGATCACTGCATCTATCTAGGACAACAAATCTCCATGAAATCCTCAAAAGAAGAAACCAAGCAAAGAATCACACTACGATGGCAAACCTTTGGCAAAGCAAGCTCAACCTTTAAAAATAAAAAAGATTCCATTAATCCTAAAAAGAAGGGTATACAACCAATGCATCCTCCCAATAGTCACTTATGGAGCTGAAACATGGAACCTAACCAGGGGACAGATCTGCAACCTGATAACCATGCAACGCACACTTGAAAGAATTATGCTCACATTGAGAGATCACAAGACAGCACAATATATTCGGGAGAAAACAGGAGTCTGTGACATTATAAGATCCATTAAAAATCTCAAATGGCAATGGACTGGTCACACTGCAAGAATGGCAGACAACCGCTGGATATTACAACTTACAACATGGATCCCCAAAGATCACATGCGCAACTGAGGACGGCAGAAGACGGAGAGTCAAGTTAGACAAAATCAGAAAGTATTGGCTCTGCAACGCCAACTACAGAGAGGTGTGGCAAATTCTTGGGAAAGTCTATGTCAGACATAAAGGAACTGATGATGTTGACGACAACTTGATTATACTTTTCAAATCCAACAATATTTTGAATAACCTCTCCTCCTGTGCCTCATATAACTGATCTCTTCTCCAAGTAATATATTACGGGTGGTACTGGTTTACAAGGTACCAGGAACTTAGACCTAAGCCTTATCTATATGACAATGGGCAGGCCATGTTGCCAGGATATTAAACAACTGCTGGACAAGGCATTTCACGACATGGACCCCTTGAGACCACAAAAGATGATTGTTGTGTGATGATCTGAACTAATTCAGAATGTTTTGGCACCATGACACTCAAAAGCGAAAGAACTGACAGACCATAAAGAAAGGCCATGTCCATCAACCTATTTTATATGGCTGATGAAGATGATGATAAAATACCTCTAACATGATTAGGATTGTTCAACTGGTCTAATGTTTTATAATAAGCAGATTCATTCAAGATTTAAAGAGAAGAAACTTATTTTAGAAAATTCATATAATATAGAATGGAAAGTTCCTTTTTTTACTCCTTCCCTATCCAGTAGATTGAGGGTGACAGGAAGATAAAGAAAATGAAAAATTGAATTTTATTGCAAAAAGAAATTCAGAAGTATTAGGGCAATGCCCATTCCAAAGGTGCATATTTGGTGTGTGGAGTAGCCTTGATATAACCTGGCAACCAATCTTACTGCACATGCATGAATAGACACTCTGCGGTAGGGTTACTCAGTCACCAGTGAGACACCAGAGTGAGCTTGTGAACGATATGACTGTTGAATTTACGAAGTCCAAGTCTGCCCATACTTTATGTCACCTGCCGTGTTTTTTCACAAAACATTGCATCAGCTCTGTCTGACAGCAACATCCTCCCACTCTGCACCTACAGTCCAGATTTAACTCCATTCAACTTCTGGCTTTTCCCTAAGAGACCGTGGACAAGATTAAGAAGAACGCGGCCACCAACTGTTGTCAATCCTGGAGGAAAACATTGAATGGTGGAAGGGACGCTTAGATAAGTATGTGAGATCCTAAGTGTAGTACTCGTTATATAACCACATGAAAAACATGTTTCCATCAAAGCACAAAAAATCCAGCGAAATGCTACTCGTATTGAGGCACACATGCAGGTCTGATAAGTAGCTATTGTGAATCGAAACAGTTTGTTGAATTTACAAGAACATAATAAAGGTTGGAAACATGAAAACAAATGCGTGACAAAGATTTGACCAGAGAAATGAAGAATTCTAACCAGACAGACACACACCTACTGAAAGGAGAATTTCCACACCTAAATTCCCCTGTATATGCAGGGAAGTAACTAGTGGGCTACTTAGCTATTTCAACTGAGTGGGAATGCTGAATGAAATGGACCCCAACTTAATAGCTAGATCTTTTACTACTACCCTACTGCCTCACCAGCGTCAGTCACCAACTTGCCAGCTTGTCTATCTGCAACTTTCCCTAAATCCCACTCCCTGACTAGCTGAAAGCCTTGAAGGGGGGGATGTGACTGCTCCAGTGTCTTTGTTCTGAATGCCACTATCCTATTCAAATTCTCTGCTACTCCCACTGTTAACATGGCATCTTTGTTTGAAGAGTCAACCAATGAGGAGAAAGAACTACTTTTAAGCTGTATGCTGGGCAAGTCAAAACTCATTGTAAGGGAGATAGTGATTAGCTGATCAGCCCAACTACTGATTCCCAGTAAAACTAATGGTCCCCTCTGCAGCAAACACGCATTTTACAACATACTTTGAAGAGAATAAAGGTGCTATTATCCTAGTTAGGCTATTTTTTTCATTGATAATAAACAGTTGAAGACCAATTTCATAGGGCGAAATAGCTGTTCCCTATACTTTTTTTCTTCTCGAGACGTACAAAGTAGCTGGATAGTTTCAAGACGGACTTCATATGATGAGATTCAAACATCAACCCAGGATTCAAAGAATTTTTTTCACCCAATTGAACTCCTAGTTCCGGCCGTAGAATGGACCAGCCGAAACATCTTGTTGTCAACACGAACAACTCTAAGGAGCTCAACCATCTGTAAAAAAAAAAGTCTTAGAATGATGACTCTTCTCAAATCTATAGGCAGCATTAACCAATGACTCTCATAAAAAGACAGGCTTTACAATCAATAGTAGCATTGATCTATTTATATCAGATGCCATTCAATAAAAAGATAGAACTAATGCAACTCCCTGGTCCATTGTGCAAACAGCTTCCATGAGTTGGGGAGAGAATCACTTGAAGTTGAATTGAAACATGTTTCCAATCAAAGTAGGCAGAGGCTAGTTTGGGCCAAGAGTAGACATAACAGAATCATTCAAAGTTTTCAAGCAGATAGAGAGTTAAAAACCCCGTAAGGACAATCCTCATCTAATTTAGGATAACAAACACTTCACCATTTATCTATTCCATCACATTGAACAAAACAGATTTACAAAATTAACATTTCCCTACCGTGATTTTGAATCAAGACCCAGTGAATGCTAGGCATCGTTTTTACCAACTGAGCCAACAGACAACGTACTTAATTCAGTAGTGAATATTGAATATATAAAACATTATATGCACGCTTGTAAAAATGCACATCTACAGGAAGTAACCTCATAGTATGCAATAATTCACTGACGTTATTTGGAAAAAAATTTATCACAAAGCAGTTTGTGATTTGTTATTCAAAAGTACATTAACCAGCAGGTGTTATAAGATGAAGGGCTTGGACTGTCTTTTTATGATGTTGGGAAAATTTCAAGATACATGCCGATTTAGGATATGTGTGACCGGAATCTAGAAAAGAGAGACGTTAATAAGAGTTGATGGACAACTGATGAAGAGACCAGACATATTTAGAAGGCAGGAAGTCCAAACGGATAGATAGACAGACCAACTCACCCAGGGTGAGCTCCATTCACACAGGAAAGAGACATAGTTGTCACACACACTAAGACAGACCAAACTTTTTCCACCAACAGTTATATTTTTCAGAATTTCTTTTTTTTTTTTGTATATAGAGTGTTTTAGATTGACACAGAATTAATAGCTGGGTTGTAATATTTTTCACATTTTGTTTAAGTAGGGGTAGAGAAAAGTTACAACCAGAGTGCACAAAATTTTCATCCACAGTCCTCTCCCCAGGCTGTATCTATAGCAGTAAGATTGTGAAATTTCATGGAAACCCTAGAGTCGCAATCAATGTGAGAACGCTAAACAAACTGCAAAGTTTGATCTTATCTTTTTGCTAAGCTGTACAAACATTGAATACTGACACAAAATATCCTTCTTATTCACGAAGTTTAGCGTGGTTTGACACAAGGTGACAATACATCTGTTCACACACTAAACATACCCTGGATATTTCGTCATTAGCTTCATTCCTATGTATACTTATAATTTTTGCCTTGTCATTATATATCATTTGAGCCAAGGTTCTCAACCAGAGGGGGAATCTCCACTGTGGGGGGTTTGTGAGGGAATCAATATTACAGTTTGGCAGATTCAATAGATCTTTTAAAAAAATGATCCAAGTTATTTTATATGTGCTAATACAGAAAGAAAAAGAGTTTCAATATCGTAAGTACATTACTGTATTTTTTCTGCATATAAGACGCATTTTTCCAAGTTCTGTCTTGAAAAGCAAACATTTCATCATGTGTTTATGAATGTTATTCAATAAGCAAATAAGGTAAACAGCCAGCAATTGTTGGGGTAGAGTTAATATAGATTTGATTACAAGAGAGCATTAAATTGACCCTATTTGTGCAGGGCAATGAAGATCAGGGAAAAAGAGGTGATACACGTCTTATATGCTGGAAAATATAGTATTTTGAATGTAGCTTCTAAGTCAGACAATCTTAGAAGTAGGAAATGACATTCTGAAATACAGTGAAAATATTGAAATGGACAAAGAAAGTTTGAAAACCACTGCATTCAAGTGGATCTAAGTTTAAATGTATCAAATCCTACCCATAACATTACAGGTTACATAAACATCTAGTAATGACATTGGTTTTAAAGATATACTGAGAGAAACAATCAAATGAAAAGATTAAAAATAGCACTATGATTGGCCATCTCACAAAGTATCTACTATTTATCATTTTATGGAGTTTCAGGTTTTCTAAAAATTCAAATTCTTTCACTTGTACCCAAACGTACGCATATAAACATATATTTATGTCTGTGGATGTACAAGTTCATCCATAAAACATGGTATAATTAGAAACTGAAAGAATCGTGAGAACAGAAAAACCTTACGACTCTTCTGCCAAGCGAATATTGATTACTGCGTTTTCCCTGTGTCGAAGACGCTATTCTGCGCCGCTCTCTCAAAATAAATCTTGAAAATTTACCCTGCGTCCCAAAGGCCAAAGGTTATGTTTTTCATGGTCCAATCCAAACCCTACAGGAAGGTAATCTATGCTAGACAGTAATCTGAACTCCTGTACATGATCTCTGAGTGAAGTGTATAAATCATACATAGTACAAAATAGTAAATAAACAAGAGTATAATAGTTTGTTTTTTTTTTTAAATATATGCAATCACAAAAAACTAGTTCCCATATCAGAACACTATGGTAGATATGCAGTTGATTAGGCTAAGAATCCAATAGAAAACTCAAATGGTAATGGGCAGGTCATGTTGTACGAATGTCAGACAACCACTGGACATCATTGCTCGCAACATGGATCCTATAAAATCACATACAAGATTGGAGCCAACAGAAAATAAGATGACGTGATGACTTAGCTTAGTTCAGGAGATATTAGCAATGCAATGTCCATGATAGAGAGATCTGGAAAATCTTAGAAAGGTCTATATTCAACAATGGGACCAATGATAATGATGGTAGATAAGCCAACGGACTAGTTGTAATTTGGATTTATTATTACTAATATTTTCATCCTCCTCCTAGAATGACCTTGACTTTAGATGGACATTATCAAATAACAGAAAAAAGTAAAAGGTATGTGAAATCCCCGAGACCTTAATTTTATGTTGGTTCTTTTTTCGTCTAAATTAGGATGCTCCCCTGAGGCTGGAGCATCCTACAGGGATTCTTTTTTTCTTTTTAATTTTATTTCTGAAAATATAAATTACAAGTCATCAACATGAAATAAGAATCTCTGATTGTATCGACTTTTCTACTATTGATTATCAGTAATTATTGATGACCTGCAAGCGGCTACTAAAAAGGTTAGTAAGCATAGCTTAAATTCTGGACACCACTATCCATTATACACCTCCCCCACACTTCAATTACTATTATCTTCTGGCTATTGCTACACATAGAAAGAAAAAAACAGAGAGAAAGCGATACTGACAGAAAATCAGTAGCCCACTCATGGGCTTTTCTATTGCCGATGCTTACTCGGGCAGCACAAAGCGTCTTGTATTAATGTTCAAATACCATCATGAAAAGAAAAGAGCAGATTGAAATAAACTTCAGTTCAACTCTCGTTATGGTAGCTTAATCAAACTGCTCTTATATATCATATCAGTATTGTCGCTTTCTGTCCTTGGTTGGCAATTTCTAGGGGTACAGGTGGAAAAAAAGGCCATGAACCAATGTTGGGAAAAACCAAAATGTAACCCATCTTTTGTCACCACTGCTACAACAACAGAGCATAGATAATATAAACTTTCCCTTATTCTTTTATGTCAACCAAGACACCAAAAAAATAAATAAATAAATAAATAAAATAACAGATCTGGTTAGGTTAGTAACTCAATAGAGATTGTCATGTGACCTACGTCTTTTCACAGCATGCGGGTTTTGGGGATGATTGATTGAAAAATTGGAAAAAGAGGGATCTACAAAGAATTCACTTCTCTCACCTTTGGTTGGTCAGTGATCACTAAAAAAAGTCTGAATTTTAAAAAAACAAATGAATGGAGCTACAATGGTGAAATTTTAGGTATTCATTCATTAGGAAAAAAAATTTTTTTTTTCCTAATTCCTATCTAGATAGACTTTTTAGTCAGGGTTTCAATTTGCAATGTAAAGTTATGATAAACTGATCCCTTTGTTTGTGTCTGTCAATAGGCTGCTACATGCGCAAAAAGGTCTGGCCCCTTCCAAACTTGCACCTTTTGAACAGGCATACCCTAATTCATTTAAAGGGTTAAATAATTTGTGGCACAACAGAGCCACCTTTCCAATCAGATTTTACTAGTCAGCACTGATTAACAACATTGACGAATTCTAGAAAGAAAGAAAAGCAAGCCACGCATAGAATAACAGGAATATAATGTTTTTTTTCTATTAATAACAATAAAGAGCACTTAAGAACTGGTCCTAGCAGGTTATGATGGGCTGGTGGAGAGACTAAGAAAAAACTTTGAAAATTGATAATGAAAAATAAATGAAAATAGACACTGGAATTAATGAGATACAAAACCAAAATTTAACACTGGTTCAAATAAGTAGAATAGATTAAAACTTGATTTCAGATCTGACACCAGCCTATTTTGACAGTTGACTTCCAAACAAGCAAATCCTCTCAGAGGCTGAGAAAGAATTTTTATATTTCAAAAACAGGGCTGCAATGATTCAACAGAGCATCACGATTTTTTCACTTTGGCGATAATCTGTATGCAAAATTTCTTCAACGATATTAACGATTTTTTAGTACATCTAAAATTTTAATTTTTTTTCTGATAGATTAAAAATACCAAATTTTTGTCTGAAAAAACAAAAATTACAATAAATTACATTTTAGTATTGATCATTTTAAAATCTCATTCTCCTTATTCTGATAACTTTTTCTAAGTTGACCTTTTCAAAACTTTTCGGAGTTTTTTTTTTTTCTTTTTTAACCAAAAAAAATCTTGTATCACAATACATACCATATCATGAGTTGAATATTGTGATACATATTATATTATGGCAAAACATATTGTTGAACCCCAGTTCAAAATCAAAGTCAGACCATTTATCAAAAATTCCTTTCTCCAATATAATTTCCAAAACAAGACAGAATGGGCTAACTTAATCTTGAACTGCACAACAACTGAATAGGATAAAAGCCTGACAACTGTTGGAAAATATAAATAACTGTTTATGACTCATTTTACTCTGCCAGCATGAATCGTTATAAATATCCGCTATTTTTACCAAATGCTCAGTTGGAGAGCTTCACCAACCAATAATAGACCTGGTACCCTGGACATGGGTGAAGTTGATCCAGAGAAAGGCGTACGAACATCAGAAATTCAAACCATATCAGAAGTCGCATATATCTATCCCAGCTGTAAGAGTTCAAACATTAGCAGTTCAGCTCATGTCAGAAACAGGATTTTAGATAACTGATTTTTCAACTTTTTGATTCTAGAAATTATTCTCGAAGGAAAAACATCTCAATTGGCAACACTGGAGTTTAAACCATGATAGAAAAAAATTTAAAAACCTAAATATTGTCAATATTGAACTCACAAAACAGAAAAAAAAACATCTAAATTGGCAACCCTGGTCAGAAGTTGCTGCCAAAAAAACCAACAGGTATAATCTACATATCAAACTGACCGGTCAAAAAGCTCTCCCCTCCATCTGAACTTCCATCATTACAGACATAAAAACAAAGTCATACCATCCTTGGAATTCAAAACCCACATTCTTGCTTCTAGGTTAGCCACAAACAAAGAAAAAGAAAAGTGATTAGCATCATCAGGAAATATAGCGGAATTGATAATTGAATAAGCAGTCATCCCTCATCGATTCTCAATCTGGTTGGTTTCACTTCACTTGTTGTGAGATTGTGACCTTTCTGTAGTTTGGACCAAACAGACAAACCAGTCCTCAAAAGAAACAAACGCAACCTGGGTGAGAAGGGACTGATACAAAGCTATTACAGACAGTTTTGCAACCTCACAAATCATTTCCTTCTACTAACCCTAATTATTTCTTCTTCGAAAATTCCCTTCATCTATATGTATCATTGATGAAAGGGAAGAAAATAGCAGTATATTCTCTGTGTAGATTATACCAGTGACAATTGTAAATCCCATCCAATGTAACTGTTCTTTCAATAACCATTTCCAGTTTACAGGATGGGAACGATGCCATGAGAAAAAAATAGAAAGAGAATTGGTCTCATAAATCACATGAGATTACATTATTGTCAAGAACCCAAAAATAGATGATTCAAAGACTATTGTCATCAATACACAAGCATTAGTCACGTTCAAAAATGATTGATGTCCAAACATCAAATCGCCAATCCGTCAGTATAAGCCTTGTTGAGCTTATCTTGATTAAAAAGTTTCTGACTCTAGAATTCAGGAAGAGTGCACTGTCCAAATGACCACAATATGAACAAATAAAGAAAATTAATTAATTTTATTTCTGCACATTTTCAATTGATCAAAGAGATGGAAAAAAACATAAAGGATGTTTTATCAGCCATGATAACACAGGCTTAATAATCCAAGTTATTGGAAATCTATTCATATAAAAGCCATACAAGCAAATTTTGTTCTGTTGGCACAATGATCTGATTGGTTAATTTACATTTCTATAATGACAATGAAGATTACGTTATAGAAACCCTAAAGACTATGTCCAATCACCCTTTAAAACAGATCGAGTTAAGACATAAAAAAAAGAAACTTAGAATTAGGATACTTCAATTATTTAAGACAGCCAAATAATATAACTTTAGGCTCCTTAGTGCTTATCCATACATAAATAACCCCATCCTTTTTTATGGGTAGATTCTGGTAAACAAAACCACCACTAAAAAAATGAAATAAATCAATTGCAGGTCTGCGATCCGATCGTTCGTCGGAAACCCACACTTAAGCCACCGTTGCGTTAGTTGGGTATCAGCAATCCTACCAATCAGACATATCTTTGTAAATCGGAGATATTTTTAGAGGCATCACCATATAGCTTCTTGGCTGTTACAAATCAGATTTACTTGAAACTTGGTAGGAAGGTGTCCCAAGATAAGAAGCTTCTTACCAACATCACTTAGGGTCACATGATCTAGCAATAATAGCATTTAAACTTTGTAGTGGATACTTCATTGAAAATCTGTTTTTTTTGTTTTTTAATGCTTTGTGATTTACACTGGAAACAATGTCCACTATGACAACAGTGTTTTACTTGGAAAGAAAAAGTTTGCAATTAATTATATGGTCAGTTTTTACTTGCTTCATTTACCATTTTATTACTAACACAGGTTTCTTCAGTTTTTTAGTTAGTCTGGTTGACTGGCGATATATATCATGCAAACAGGCCATACCAATGGAGGAAATTTGCAATGTGAATTTATGCTAAATTGGTCCGACAGCTTACATGCTTGTTTTTTTGAAAATTCAGACTATCATCGAAACAAAAGATGAGATAAGTAACTCATTCATTGTTTCACCCCTTTTTCCAGGCATGCTGCCAAAAAACATTGGTCAGATGACAGTATAGAGCAACTAATCAAACCAGATATTCTTTTTTTTTTTTAGCTCTTCTCAGACAATTCCAAGATTTTTTTTTTTTTTCAGGGAAAGTACATGGATTCAAAAATTGTCAATAAAGATGGCAAAATCCTTTTCTATACGGGGGGGGGGGGGGTGCGTTAATTTGTTTGCTTTCTTGATCCAGTACTCCTGGCCATACTGTTTTGTTAACAGATGAAGAAATTGACATCAGCACTCCACTGGACCCATTCGAAGAAAAATGAGGGGGGGGCGGCTCTCAATCTTTTGGGGGTCTTCTTTTGACAGCTTTATTGATAATATCTAGAGTACCCAGAATCTAAATGTCTCCAGATGTATTCCTCTATTTCATATATTTTCGAGTGGAAAGTGCCAATGATGTCATTAATAGAATTTATTCTGATCATGTTTGTTCTTTGATAAGATTTTTTTTTCACATGACTTCAAATTTTGATTCTAAAGTTGTTCAATTATTGATTGTGAAGGCGATTTTTTCTTTATTTTGTCTTTCTAATCACAATGGTTCTAGATGAGAAAAAAAATCTGTCTCTTATGACTGATACAAGTGGAGAAACAATCTAACCATATTTGAGGACATATCAGACGCAGACAAGCACAAAAGTAACCACCCTTGCCATTTCAACCAAGGAAATTAATACCATGTAGAAGCCAGTAATCAAAAACCTAAAGAACTTAACATTAAAATGAAAAAGCGAGGTAACATTGCAGAGTCTACTATGACTTTCTATAAGGCAGATGATAGACCAAAAAGCAGACAAAATGTCACTTGTTTTAGACAGTGGTGTAGTTCTGGGGGGGATGCAGGCAGCCTACTACTTTACCCCTCCCCGACAGAATTTTTTTGAAAATCAACGAATTTCAGATACATTTTATTTGGACATACTACGGCAGGGCTCATTCTGAATGTACACGTTTACATGCAGCCGGACTTTATGCTGTGTAAGCAGCCTGCTATAATTTTCTGTTGCTTCTCTTCAGTGTTGCCAATTTTGATACTATGTCTAAATTTAGATAATCCCAAAGAGCGGAAGTCAAGGAAGATAATTATTAGACACAAAGAAGAGAGATCTATAATCTTCAAATTTCATTTATTTTTTTTTATTTTCCCAAGAACCACTCATCCAAAAAGCTTCAGAACCAACATTGCACTGCCTTGCATGCTGACTAATATATCGGGCAAAGGCCAATTGTCAAGTAACTATGGTGCATACACACACGCAGATTTCTTCAATTGTAGTTAGATACTGGCTAATTTTTCTTATAGTGAATCGTTGAAAGAGATTATCTGTAATATAAACAGAGTAAAAGAAGGCCGTCCTTCACTCACATGAAAAAAGGTGGAGGAATGCTATTCCCACATGCTTTTAGGTTGATGCAAAAGTTTCCAGCTTCATTTGACAAAATATTTCATCCATATAGCATCTTCTTGCAGGCATCAAAGAATTTTGCCTGTTTTTCAATAATTTTGCACCACCTTTCAGCAACATTGTATACTCCATCATAAAAGAGTAATACCAGTTTTGATTCAATTAATGCTTCAAAGAATTTTCTTATATTTCTAACTTATTGACCAAAAAGTTGATTGATTTTTTTTCAACCTTACAAAACTTCAACTTACAAAAACCCAGTCCTTTAATAGTCAGACCACATAGACTGAAGTTATCAAACTACAATTCAAGATATCTGTAGTGCATATATACGCTATAATTATTCCATTGTATCAAGTTGACATTTACCAGATAATTTTACAAGTGCACAAAGCAGTGCATGGTCGATTTTGGATTTTTTAGATCATCAGTTCTTAGAAAATCTAGTGAAAATAAATTTGAAAATTACAAATTAGATCATTCTTTATAGTTTATATAATCTCCTTTGACTGTCACTCCTATAAAAAAAAATCTATATAGGCAACATTGAAAAGAAGTAGCCGAAAAGTCATATTTACATACAAAGGACGGAGAATTATTTTACTTGACATTCATGGTGGGCTGCTCCAAACATAATAAAGTCAAACCCCTTTCAAACATGCACTTTTGGAACAGGCACTGCCCTAGTTCTGATTTTAAATTAATTATCCAACTATATGATTCTATAGAACTTCACCTCCTTAAATCAGTACATAAAATGTTGACTTATACTATTCCATTACCAATCTGCAACTCTTCACTGAAAACACACAAGTCCTACAGAAACATGATAATTGTTTGAACAATTAGTACACCAAATCTGTTTAACTGAGAAGATTAGATACTAAGGTCAATAGGAGAAAACTTAAGTAGATTATCAATCGCAGCAATTAATTCAACATAAATTAGGAAGCACTCAGAGAGCTCATACCTCTGCCAATGCTGTGCACTAACTAAAAACTAAATGAAAATAAAATATTAAAGATAGGTCTGGTTAGTCACTCAATAGAAACAGTTGGGCAACCAACGTCTCTTGGTAGCATACTATGTTTGGCATAATCAATTAGAAAAATAGGAAAAGCAGGTGACCAATGAATCAAGTCACTTATCACACCATTTGTTGGGTAGTTATCACCAAAAAAGTCTGGATTTTCAAAAAACAATAAGGATCAATTTAGCATAAGCCTGCATTGCAAACTGAACCAACCTGTATTGAGGGGGAGTAGAAAAAGATGACATAAAATGAAGAGTAAATGCGTCAATTTTCAGCCTTCTAGCTTCATTGCTGCAACTTGGACATGTCACACCTACCTAGCCAGCCAGCCAGCCTAACTTGAAAACAGTAAGTAACATATGGGGACTATTTTGGTGGACTGTTTCTAATCTTAATGTAAGAATATTGACTTACTTCCCTTGAAATTCTAATTTAGCCTTTTTGTTTGCCTCTGTTGATATTTCATTTTTAACCTTTCCTGCTAACTCAATCAAAAACATTGGCAGAGGTACACAAATTTTCAAGTCTTACTTCTTTTTGCAATCACAAAGATTGTTACCTAATGTTATAATCATAAATTTTCCAGGTATATTAAGTGAAAAATACAAATATAACAAGTGACAATTTGACACCAAGGAGGTATTTTTCCATCTTTGTGTGAAATCAAGATTTTCTTTCTGAATGAGTATTGTTGAAAAGTTACTAACATGTTACTAAAGTAAATGTCACACATCACAGTCAATGTTCCCTCAAATTTTTCATGGTCTGCAAGAGACCAAAAAGCCTAAGAGCAACTGAAGTGGAGAGAGCAGAAAATATTTTTTACATTTAAAACAATTTTTTTATCATCTGAAGTTTTGGAACAAAAGCCCGATGTTTTCTAAAAATTGTATAATTAGATAAATCATTTATTTAGTGTTGATTTTTTTTTATTGTTTCATCATAAGCTCAGATGAATTTTTCGAAGACGATCTAGAGATAGAATTTATGCAGCAATTTGTACACAATATAATCTTTGCATAAATCTGATAATGCTACTTAGAGCAAGGGCAATGAGACGATTGCTTGTTCAGCCATGTAGTTTTATTATTGAACCTTTCTTTTAAAAAATTTTCACATCAAAATTTTACTGCACGGTATAATTTTTCCTTGTGCATGGCCATCCTGCTTACAGGGAACAGCGATCACAGATGCTGATGCAACAGTCAGCATGCATTATCGAAATAATGAGGCTTGAATAATGCATTCAAGATTACTTAACATTCCACTGGCTCCAGAGATCTGGTCACTATGGACAAGCAAGCATTGAAAAAAAAAAAAAAAAAAATATATAGCAAAGACACATCTCTCAACCAGTAATCTGCTGCTTTAAATACAGATCCATGACAATCATAGCACCATTATGTTTTAATTGTCTGGTGGAATTTCAACCATTACGTGGAACAGGGAGAAAGGACGGATGGTTAGTTTAACAAAGTAACTATCATTTGTTCTGTTTCAAGTCAGGAGCAACAGCATACATACTAGTCAAAAGAAAAATTATAACAGGTCTGGTTAGTTACTCAATAGAAACCGTCACATGATTACATTGGGGGTGATCAATTAAAAAAATTGGGAGGTGGTGATGAATGAAATAACTTATTTGCCTTTTGGGCAGTGATCACTAAAAAGTCGGATTTTCTTTATAAAAGAAAAAAAAACAAGGGGACGCAAATCAAGAGATCAATATAGCATAAACCTACACTGTAAATTGAATCCCTTACCCAATTTTTTTCGGGGGGGGGGTGTCAAAATACCATAAACACTTTTTTCCTAGATTAGAGTAACGGATAGCATTAAAATGTCAAGCCCTCTAGCTCCATTAGTGTAGCCTGTACACCTGATGCATCCATAGCCAGCTAAGCTTTAAAAAAATGAAGAAACCTACTCTGACAGTTTGGGTTTATGGTATCTAATATACAAATATATACAAATGAAAGCGTTCGATCAGTTGAAACTTTTGATCAAATTTTACATCAATTTGAACCAGACATAGGTTTTCTTGAAAACTACCAAAAAGAAAAAAAAAAATTGAGAAGACATTCCCAGTCTGTCATGTTTGATATATATATATAAAGGAAAAAAAAACAAAAAAAATCATTCAAATCAAGATACAAGAGAATAATTATAATCCAAATATTTTTCTGTATCTATAGAATTATCAATATTATCTATAACTGTGAGAATAGTCATTAACATTCCAAATTTTGCTCAGACAATTGAATCTCTTCTTCAAGGATGCAAAGAAGAGATTCAATTGTCCAAACAATATTGGGAAGAATAATTAATCCCTAGGTAAAATATTCCTTTCTGAAAAGAAAAGAAAAAAACTTATTAGACAGAATGGTAAAACTTAAGCCTTAGAATAAAATTTGATCATTTTTTTTTCCCCTCCAAATACAACTACAAAAACATCAACAGATCAATGATTAGTAAGTAAAGAAATAATTTGGGAGGCCATATCATGTACAAATGAGATCTCTTTATTCAACTTGATGTTTTGATAGTTCATAAACCTTTAAGAAAAGTGATGGCGATGCAAAAAGATGTCTACTTTTTAGAGCCTATATCCAGTTTTTGCAGTGATGTCTTGGATGTGGACTAGTGTTGGTATTTTTAATCAAACCATGTCATTTTCAAGTGTCTTGAAAAACTTGGGTAGTGATAATTTTTCATCATCAGCTGACCTGTGTGTTATGGTCTCAAGTCTTTCAAAACACTTGAAAACCTATTTGGTTTGATCAAAAACTGGATATGTGCTCTATAAAACAGACACTATATCATATCTCTATCACTTTTCTGAAGAAGTTATGATCAAATGAAACATTAAATTAAATGAAATATCATTTGTAGACAATATGGTCTCCTAGATTGTCTCTTCACTCTAATACAGTCAGATGAATCATAATCCATATCGATACACTAGTAATATACATGTCTACATCGAGAGAAAAAAAACGGGGAAGGGGAAGCCATAAAATAATTGATTCACATGCATGAATCATAACTCTTATCTCATGAAAACCATACATGGTTATATTTCAATCAAAAGACAAAATTTACATCATCTTTCAAATGCCATCAAGAGTTTCGTGTCCAATTCAGTTGAACCGTGGCATGGATAGGAGAAAACATGCAGTATATATCATTGCTAGCAACAGTAAGCATAGTGTGCTGAAAATGGTGTTGACAGCTTTATAAGTACTAGCATATAAATGGTTTTACAAAATGTAGAGGAGAGACTGAATATGAAGCTGAGACTTTGATTTTATATTTCCTGGTGTTGAGGGCCAAGCCTATACTGATCACATGTAACATACTACTAAGATTAACTAGAAAGCACTCAGAGAACGCATATGTTTGCCAATATCATGCACTAACTAGAAACAGAATGAAAATGAAACATCAAAAAACACGGGAGAGAAATTTCAATGTACATATACTAAGTTACTTCCCCTGGAATTTGAATGTATCCTTTCTATTAACTATTTCTAACCACTTTTTCTGCAGAATGATTAAAATATCTCTTAATTAAAAACAAACTCCGTAGCCCATTGCCCATCCTTCCAAAGAATTCAATTCGAATTCAATGAGACTGGCATGAGTGGATACGTATACTTCTACCAATTTCATTAGCAGAGGTCATAAAAAGAATTGACTTTCACCAAATGGGATTCATGCCTTCTTCACATTGCCATTGTTATAGGGTGTGTGTGTGAGAGAAGTGAGGTCATGATGCCATAATTCATCAGCCTTAGCATCATATGCTAGAGAAAGAATGCAAAAAGCCAAAAACAAAGTTATTCATGTGCTCAACCTTTTTTTTTTCCATTATTCATTAGAAACTGCCACTAGAACTGTCACAATAAGCAGCTCAAGTATTCACTCCATTCTGCATACGTATATATTAATATATCTGGTACGTCTACACGCAGCAACAATCAACCTGTAAGGCTAAAAATCTGCATTAGTGCTCCATTGGACCCCTTCTGAGAAACGTGATTTTGTTTGCTTTTTTAATGTGTTTTCTCGGGGTCGAAAGGCTCTTCATTGTCCGAAAAACAATTATTTTTCTTTTATTATTACAGTGCAGAAAATGTACAGAACATGTTTTTCATATTAGTCTGGAAAACATGAATCAGTAGTCCACTAGACACTTTTTGAGGGGGGGGGGTAGGAAGATGAAGATGGTTCCTCTTGACCAAGTTTCATATCAATCCAAAATGCTTGAGCTGAGAAAATTGATATTTAACATATAAGAGACCTACCTACCAACCGAAATGTGTATTGTAGAGATGTTTAGATGACTAAAAATGCAACTGAAGGATCTGACTTGAGGAAGATTTAATCTCCGCCAATCATACCTGGAAACAGATGTCCAATTCAATGTAAATCAAGCAATAAAATGTCAGTATTTACAGTTTATTGATTCAGTGCAGGGGAGGGAACCTCATGTGCTCATTGGGAGTTTTGAACAGCAGATTAACATTATTCTATTTGTATTTTACAAAATAGATATTTTATGATGAAAGAGGACAAAATGCTTGAAAGCTTTCTTGAAGAAATCTGCTTAGACAATCAATAACTGAGATGACAACTGATAGGTTAGAAGTTGCTGTTGGTGATTTTGTTAAAAACAAAAAAAAAACAACAGGCCTGGTTAAGCATTCAAAAGGAAATGTCATACTAACATTAGATGCTAAAAAGTCTGAATTTAAAAAGAAAAAAAAGTGTGAATGCAGCTGAACACAAACTAGGGAACAATATAGCATAAACTTACATTACAAATTAAATCCCTACCCCTCCCTTGTATTTTTGTGGAGGATTTGGGAAAAAAAAAAGAAAAAGGGATTTCTTATGCATAAGGTGTGAACACTCAAATTTTCAGCCCCTTAAATCGATTGGTTTAGCCTGTATGCATGGTACATACATAGCCAGCCAAAACAACTTAAAAACTGAAGAAACCAATGTTTATGGTGACATTTTCTAAGGTCCAGCCTCTTCCAAACATGCACTGTTGGAAAAGGCACTGAGTAAGAATAACAGAAATAGTAATACATAGATATACTTGCTCTTTCTTTTGAAAACATGCACACTTTGACTTAATACAGTGGAACACTGAGTGCAAAGTACTTTTTCTTTGATCTAGAAGATAATTTCTTGGCTTTTATCCCAAACTAACCGGGGTTTTTATAATCAGACAGATAATAGAGTTTCAGAAGAAAAGTCTTTTTTCTTTTCTGACACAAAGGGTAAAAAAACTTGGAACTTTCATAAACCTGAATCACTTTTTTTATGTTATTAATGGAAGAGTTTATGAAAAAAAATTAAACCGCCACAGAATAAAAATTTTTTATAGACCTATTTTACATGCAAGAGAAAAAAAAAAGAAAAGAAAGAAATAAGTCTAAATTTTTTTTCGAAAGATTCAATTTTGATGGATGATAAGACTAAATTGTGAATATTGATGTATTTTTTCTAATATCAAGAACAAGATACAAATCGAATTGATCTGCAGACAGTAACTAAATGGAGATTACTGAACCTTATTGATTATATCAAAATACCACAAAGTTAACATAATGAGAAAAAAAGATTGAATCAAAAATTATCGCCAATATTATGCTAAATGACAAACAGCTTTCAAGCTTCAATCTTCATTCTTCTGCTTTGAATTAAAAAGACTTAAATTTATTCATCTCTGTCAGCGAAGTTGGAAAGAGTACAATATACAGTGTTTCAAAAAGGATGCTAACATCTTATAGAAAACGTGTATTTGAAATTTGGCTCAACAGAGATTGGAAGTATAGAATTCTGTTGATATAGCATTGCGATTTTATTAAAAATAAATAAGATGAATGAATTATTTAAGATATCTGACACAAACTACATTTTAAATTCAAAAACTCTTCTAGTGACACAAATTACAGAAAGATACTAATTACACATACATTTAAACCTTACAATAGCTGTTGAAAGTGATTTCCTTTAATCTAATAGCAGGTTCGTATCCGTTTCATTACATAAACGCTTCACTACATCAGAAAACGACATAGTTGACACAACACAAAGGAATGGTTGCTCGAATAAGCCCAGTGCATGATATAATCATTTCAATTGCAAAATACTGTTATCTCCAAGTACAGTATCTGTCCACGCAATATCTCCAGAAGTTCAACAAATTTTAATGAAATTTTCTAAAAGAATGGGCGATAGGCTAAGAAAAAAATGAATTAAATGGGAGGGTCTTTTTTTTAATTAGAGATATTTTTTCATATATTGATAGATATTCACTCATGTTTATCCACACAGGATCTCCAAAAGTTCTCAACCATTTTGTGGAAGGATGGGCCATGGGCTAAAGAAAAATCATTTAAATTTAGAGGCAGATCCTGGAATTTTTTTTTCCAATTGAGAAATACGTTTCATATTTTAAGGCAATTGCCAAAATCTCTAGAAACTCAAAGTTAACTACCCCCTATATTGTAGCCACGTATAAACTGATTTTCATTCAATTTTTAGATAGTATATGGTATTGACAGAGGTATGCACTCTCTGTGTGTTCTCTAGTTCTATGATATAAAATTCCAAACAGATTTGTTATATACACAGAAACATTAGTGTAATATTGTCCCCTTTCCCTACAAAATGTTTTTTCTGGCTGGCCACTTCTACAGGTACTGGGTACTGAACTATAAGCCTAAGTAAGTTCCTCACCACTTTAACCTTGTGTCAAACTGAACTAAACTCAAATATATTCTGCATTAGTATTCATGACTATTAGGTGAAAATAAAAATTATGTTTAATGTTTTGGGCTTAAGGATTGTGGGATGTGTGATGCAAAATAACTGCGCAATCAAAGGTTTGAATCAAAGAACAGAGATCACATTGATGTGTATATCAGTTATAATTGCAGAATTCTTTTTTTTTTGATAAATTGGAATTTCAAATCATGTGTTCTTAATCATTTTCACAAGCTATCATCAAGTAAAATCCATACAAAGCATCTTTACAATTATAAAAATAAAGTAATTCTAACATAAAGCTATCTGATTATATACAAAATTAATTATTTGAAATCATTGTTTGTTGCAACTTAAGCCATAAGTTCAGAGCATTCAGCAAGGATTAGATTCACAACAGCAGTAATGGTCAGAGAAACTAGTTTGCTAACTAGTAATTCAGGGAAAGGTATCTATATTAGTTATTATAAATAAAATGCTACGTGTATTGTTTCTCATCTTGCAAAGGTCATGGAACACTGAGCAAGAAATGTGCGACAGATGCCATTCAATTTGTCCCACAAAGATCTATAATTCTACAAAATTTGAACAAAATCCGTGACGGACATGGATTTTTTTGCTTGAAATATCTGTATTGGCAATAACGCAGTATTTCTCTTGGACAGCTATACCCATTTGACCCGACAGCATATATTTTTTGATTTTCTAAACAAACTTATCAAATTTAAGATGAATATATATATATATATATATATATATATATATATCTTGCCTATAAAATTTTGCAAGGTAAATTTATCTATCATACATTTTTTTCTGCTAGAATGAAGTTTGTGAAGGTATAATTTTACAAAATGCTTTCTTTTATGAAATAGCTTAAAAAAAGAGTTTTAAGATTATAAGGTATTTTTAAGGTTGATACTATGATAGAGCATTTATTACACTTTATTGCTGTGAAATTAGTTTGTTTTTTCTTCAATTAATGAATAAGGGAGTTATAAATTAAAAACCAAAATGGCACCCATTTGATTCTGCTTTATGCAATACCATAAATGGCTAAGTACCAATTTTCATCACTTTGGATAGAACTCCATTTTCAAGCATGAGAGAAATTTGGAAAATATCTTCCATATGAAGTTATAGAAATGAGCATCTGTTACGGTTTGAAAATTTTCATCTCTTGGATGACGCAATGATAGGCAAAAAGGACTAGTGGTGTATACAGACAAGCAACGATAGAAGAACCAGTTGCCCAAATCACTGGTTGGTCAAACGGATCATTTGAGGGTCTATAATGATTCAATTATGCCAGTTGATAAGACATCATCTAACAGAATTTTTTTCCAGATATGCCCACACATCTTTATTATTCAGTCGGTCAGTCCCACTCATGTTAAAAAACAGAAATAGAAAGGAAGGAAGATATGTGAAGTTATTAAAGGTGTGACATCATTAATGCAATGATGTAATAGAATGCACAAATTTGGCATTTTTGTATTTTAAAAAAATGCCATATACAATTTTCATTGAAAATAATACATTTGGAATATTTCTATATTGCAATATCTTAAAAATATAGGAATCAATTGACTCAAAGAAAGACAATTTTCTTCTTCCTCCTGTAACTCCATCGGTGGTTGACACATTACAACTTATGGTTCTTGTTTTCTAATGATGTATTTCAAAGATAATTCTATTGATAGCAAAAAAAAAAATCGACTGATATAGGTCAGATGAAAGCAAGATTAATAATTCCCATCAGAACAGCTTCATTTCTGTTTCTAAATCTAGAGCTGAAATTAAATAAATAAATAAATAAATAATTTTTTTTTAAATAGTCTGGTTAATCACATGATAGAAATCATTATGAGACTAATGTCTTTTGGCAGCGTACCATATATGATCAATCAAAACATTGAAAGGAGTGATCCAGGGTATCCAACAATGGACATTAAAAGACTAATGATGATGAACCACCAAAAAGTCTGCATTTTCAAAAAAAAACAAAAAAACAAGCAGGCACAAACTAGGAGCCAATTTAGCATAAACTTACACTGCCAACTGAACTCCCAATTAAAAACCTAGATAGGGGTGGGGAGAATTTGGGGGGGAAAAAAAAAAGAGTCTTTTGTTAACATGAGTAAATTTTGAAATTGTCAGTCCACAAGTTCCATAGGTGCATCTTGTACTCATGATACATACATAGGTTTCTCTCAGTATTTAAGTTGGTCTGCTTATGTTGACAGATTTGACTGACTGTTTATAATATATGAATCAAAATAATTTTACATCTTATAGAAAAATAATATTTGCAAATCTATATAATACTAGAAGTCTGATTCTGTTCATCTGTGATCTCTAAGTAGCCAAAACAGTTCACTGTAGCCAGAGGTACTGAATTAAGGTACCTCTAAAATGTGCAAGCTTGAAGAATGCAGAATTAAATCCAGGGAATTTGCAACTAATAAGAATAACAGTGTAGGGTCCACGTTCACCCCAGTCTATATTATATCTATCAATTTGAAGGAGACAACTATTAAATGCCAATTATAGATTATTCTCTCATTTTAATTTGTTTGCAAATGCATAAAAAAATTGGGTTGAATCTGGTGACATCATATTACAAAAATTTCCTTTCAAAGGGTAACCAACAGGTCACAGGGTTGTCTAGTACAGTGGTATCTCTTATAGCATTGGATTTTGGTAATGAATTTCACTTGACGAAAGGCCCTGATTACCATAATAAAAATCTCCTCACTAATTTTGAAATTGTTGTAATCAGCATAATCAATTTTGGAGTCAATTTACATGAAAACCAATAAGCCGATACTGTGCAAACAAAAGGAATTTGTTTTTAAAGACAAACTTTTTTAATTTATCTGTATTTTAAGCACGTTTTGATTTTCGATCATTACACTTGTAATTCTTTGCACATGTCTTCGTGTTTGTTTGCCATTTTAAACAACCTTTTTCAAATGTGTTCAAATTATTTCCACACAGCATATTTAGACATTTGCTCATAGATTATCCTCTGATGAGTGCCAATCGAAAGAAACTTCTAAGGATTTATTTCTTTTCAATTTCAAACTTTTTTTTCATCTTGTTTTACAATACATCTGCCAATTAAAGCAATTTAAGAGATGTATTTTTTTCACAAAAATTTTTGTCACAGTCGCACTTCTGAAAAATTAATTTCCTTTATGTATTTCAAGAAAAAGCAGAATTTATTTCATGAAGATTCATTTTCAAAATTTCATTTTATCTCAGATGCATTTTAAAATATTTTATATAGTAGAATTATCATGAATACACTCTTTTGGGGACTAGGCTCCTCACGCTATAAAACTAGCATTGGCTTTACACTCATCACAATCTAAAAGCTGATTTGGGGCTCAAAAAAATTCATTTCAATTCTATTTCCAGTACATAAGATGGCCATTTTATTTCAAAAGGATAAAAAACTTGAAAAATATCATAGCAAGCCTGGCTGCAGCAGGGCCTATTTTTACATCTACTTCAATTCCAACGGAAGATGATTACTGCAACTTTTGTATTGTACATATATAAAACTCGCAAGTTGGTAGGAGAGCCTCCTACCAATTTCAAACTTCAGTTTGGTTCAACATGACAAAATAGACAAACAGCGAAGAATTTACTTCCTTAAATTTGGTGAGGATTGTTCTGGTTATGGGGGGTTGGAGATAGAATCAGCGACAACCTGGACAGGATTTTAATAAAACCCATACAAATATACGCTGCATCCCATGTGATGATTTTGTGACTAGAGGGCCGACTTGGGGCTTGGATTAATTGCAATGGGCTGTAGTTCTCCGAACCATGTTTAACCAGTATATTTTTTTTTTCTATCCAAAGGAGTTAGATTTTATTTAGTCTTTAAGATAGACACACGAACGTTTACATTTTTCTCATTTAATACTGAAAATAATAGATAAAATGATAATTAGAAAAAAAACAGACAAACACAGAAGACCTTCAAAAAGCTTATAACTGTCATCACAACAATAAGAAAAATGGTGAATATATATATATATATATATATATATTGTAAAAATATATGATCCCATGCATTAACATTAAAAGGATCAAAGTAAGTGTGCACGAAGAAGGTAGATACAATACAAAAATGTGAGATGGGTGAGATACTGAATGACTTGACAGAAAGATTTGACTGTACAATGCATAAACTATCAGAGATTATTATGCCAAAAAAGAGGCTTAGTACAACATGCACACTAAATGACAGATTGACTGGACCAACATCAAAAATCATAAATAGGTGCAAGAGAGATGTACAAACAAAACTTCAAATCATCAAACGGATTAATCAAGTCAGTCTGATAATTAATGATTTCTATCTAGAGCAGATATGTAAAGAGCTGAGTGCTAAATCATTTTCAAACTTAAAAAAAAAATCCTTTTCAAGTTAGATGTAGATCTAGAAGTAAAAAGCAGGGCTTCTCAAAGAACAGGTCACAAGTTTGTGGGAGTTATATAAAGACAATTGGAGATAGCAGAAGTATTTGAAAAATTGGTTTTCCCTTCTTTATAACACCAATAAGATAACCAGTATTTTTATATCTATACAAAATGATATTCCTTATGGTACTATTGTAAAAATGTCTAAATGCTATTTACTGATTTTTTTCAATGAATTTGTTCTTTCGAAATTTATTTTTGAAAGTAATATCTTTTTTTCTTGATTAACACCATAAGACTTATAGATTATAGATGAGTTGCAATTTTTGACAAAATAAGTCACCATTCAGCCTCAGTCATTATCTATTACTAGCTCACATATGCTATCGAAAACAATAGCAATGATTAAGTAATTTGGTTTGCATTATACTTGTAAAATATCTAGAGCATTATGTTGCACAGCATTTTCTTGTTTATCTTCAACATTTCCAGAAAATCAAACTAATGGGAAGGTTAAGTGGAGATACAATTTATCAAGTTTAACATAAAATGAAATTCTATTTCTACTAAGTTACATTACCAGATGTTACTGATAACATAGGTGTGATTATATGACAAATGTATATTGCTATATGAGGATTGGCAACTGTTGCCAATACCAAGCCATAATTTGACTTATCATGTTGAAATAAACAAGCACCTTAAACTTATGAGAAGTAATCTTATCTTTCTTTTTAGTTCTCAGTAAAAATACTCTCAGGAAGTCTATATGGTCTCAGTACCTATTGTTTTTGTTTTATTTATAGCAGTGTGTTATGGGTGACAAAATCTTTGTCAAAAGGGAGTCCTAAGCAAATAAAAGTTTGAGAAGCCCTAGTACAATGAATATACACCATGTACCTTTTGTAAATATCAGGGTTCAAAAAAAAAAAAAAAAAAAAAAAAAAAAACAAGACTTAACTGATACAAATTTTAAAAAAACATTTTAAGTATAAATTCCCTAAATCACTAGATTCTCAATTAAATGAATGTTAGTGGGGGGGGGGGTTCAAAATAAATTGTTTGCCACGCACACAAAATTTTGTGTATGTGAACGTAGATGTTTTCCACCGGAAAACGCTAGTGATGTCAGATACAGAATTTATTCTGACCATATTTATTCTTAGATGGATTTTTTTTTTTTTCAAAAGGACTTTTTACACTACAGTAGTTCAATCATAGACTAAGACAGTGATTTTTTTGGTTTTGTTTCTTCACTTTTTTTTATTTTTATCAAGATCATGGTTCTGGATTGTTGAGGTTCCCAAGTTTTTACAATTCTCCTTGAGAATTCTTATTCCTATACAAAAAGATGCCAGCATGAACAGCCCTCACAAGTTTAAGTAATAAATCAAACTAAGTATCGAAGACAAAGCACCGACATGTACAGATTCTTATATAGAATTATCTACATGAAAAAGCAGGACTCCGTGTAATAGCAAAAAGAATATCCACAGCAAATACAATGTATATTCATATGTTTGTAACATTATTCTATGAGCACACAGCTAATCCTAGGCAGAAGTGCCACGGATCAATGCTTTGATCCTAGGCAAAGTGCGCAGATACTGCACTCTGATCCTAAACAGAAGTGCCATGATTCAACACTTTGATCACAGAGTGTGCAGACACGGCACTAATCGTAGACAGAGGGTAGGAGAGTTACACTTCAATCCTAGACAGAGCACACAGATACTCTGATGCTAGGCAGTAGTGCCAATCCATCAATAAATAATCCAGTCTATTTTGACGGATACTATTCTTATTTGAAAATGATATTCACAGACAACTAACAAAAGGGAATCCAGAGAGAGTATAAGCTGAATTATTCCCTCTGGGGCATCAGATGGATATTGATTTCTTACTGGCTAGAGGGAAACATGAAGAAAGTTCACTCCAAGCAGAGAAAAAGATTGTCAACACTATTGTAAGAGAAACAGAGTAAAGGATTTGCATCAGTAAGAACCATACTCCCCACTAAGCTGTGTGCGTACACAGAAATTTTGCAACTAGTACACAATGGAAATTAGTGTGTGCCCAAAAAGTTTGCTAACTAAAATAATGCAGTAATGGATGAGTTTAGATTACACCATTTCCAGCAACTTCTTAAATGATAATTGGTGAATTACTGAGTGTTATTATAATTTATTTTGACATAGCATCAAACTGAACAAAGCAATTCAAGGTATAGTATCAAGTCTTAACTAACGCAATCATACTTGTATCATATTTAAAGATGCTAGTACAGTCTTATTAACCATGAAATATAGGATGCACCAAAATTATCTTAAAACAATTACAAGTATACTTTTGCACATATTTTTGTCAAAGAAATATAAGAACCACAAGTACAACAATAGTTCCACTATCTTAGGTCATAGTAGCAGACAGAGGTTGAGGAAAAGGAAAATGAGGATTGGTCATCCAGAAGGTCTGAACTAAGTTTCATATTAATCCAACTTGATACCACTTGAAAAACTGATATTTAACATTACTAGTTGCAGTTGTAGTAGTATTACTAAGAGGAGGGGATGATTCCCAGGAAGGTCTGGAACAAATTTCATATCAGTCCAACATGATGTGGCTGAGGAAATTACATTACTTAATGTCTCATACAGATGTGTTGGACACCTCTAAACATTAGTACGAAGTTTTAATCACAAAACTGACTGCTAAAAATTATTGCGAAACTGGATAAGAATCATTGACTATTGTAATGCCTGTGTTTAAATATAGAACACTAACTTTATCAGACTAAAGCCTCTCAAGTGTTCTGCTGTCTATTGTCATTTAATCTATGGCAAAATGATTCAAGAAGAGCAATATTAAGTGTGCATAGATAACACAGGAATTCATTAGACCCTTCACCTCAAAATTCAAATTCCACAGAAGAGATTCAAGTCCACGGCCATAATTGCAGTTAATGAGTATAGAATCTGCTTTTACCAAAATCTATCTGTAAGAAAGTAATTGTTTAATAACATCTCAGATTTGCTTAACCTACCTGATTACATCTTCACTTACTTTATAATCATTAGAAGCTAACATGAAGTTTGAACCTTTTTTTCTCAAAAAAACAAATAATTCTAGAAGTAGATTTAATTATCCTATCAAATTCCAAGCTATAGCTATCCAGGATGATGTAATACAGTTGTCCCTCTTTAAAACACAGGCATTGGGGTTCAAGAGATATAATTTAACAACAGATAAAAATCAATATCAAGTTCACTAGTGAACAAAGGTGTTTTCATCACAAAATAAAGGAAATTTTGTGTAAAACACCAAGTAATCATATGTTGATAATAAATTGATGAAATTTAATATTTTAGTCATATCAAATAAGTCTTGATGAAATTCTGTTTTTAATTGTGGTTCTCAGACCAAGTATGTGATAATACATATACCTAAAAATGTTGGGGTTCACTAATCATATTGTGAAGCATGCAATATCAGGGAACTCCTGTATAAACAAGTTTGTCTTTCTATAGAGTTGAAAAGAAACTGAACACTAGACTTTAATTGGCAACAGACACTTAAGAAACATTTTTAATATCATTTGTAGCATACTAACATCCATTAGGATTGCCAAGGATTGTTATCAACTGCACTGATAGATGAATATGGCTAATGATCATGATCCAGTCAACAGTACATGGATATAGCCATGCCTATTCTCAGAAATTTCCCGAGTTCAAATATTTGAAGCATCTAAATGATTTTAGACTGAAATATAGCAAATTCTCATTCTAATGGCACTATTTAATGATGGTTACATGAAAAATAATCCCATAAGAACCTACCAGAAAATTTCCCAAAGAAAGGAAAAAAAAATGGTCATAAATCTGTACGAGATAAAAGCCCAACCAGAAAAAAATGAGTGGTTTTGTAAACAGAGCTTTTGGTTTTGTAAATATCGAGCCGAATTTATATAGGGCCTTATCTAAACCAACAAGAATTTTCTTCAAAGTAGGCTTTTTTTCAAAGGGAATTTTCCTGTGAATTCTTTCAGGAGAGTATTTTTCTGACTACCATTCAATGATAAAGGCATTGTAATGGTACATTTGTTTTTATATTCTTGCCAGACTGTCAGAGATTAGTTTGCAGCAACAGCACATGGAAGATTTCAGTACATGATTTTTAAAAACTTGAATTAGTAAACCTTAAAAATAATGACATCTAATTATTGTTCCAATTATTCTTATTTCATACTCAATTCCTTTATTTTTGCATTAAAACTTCTGCCTGTCCAAGGTACCTTTTACATAATACATTCAGCAAACTACCATTTATATGGTAAGCATGATTACTTTTTGGTTCTTGCATTTTATTTGAAGACCTGTAACTCATAAATGGCGCATTGGACTGTAAAAGGGTAATAAAATTTATTTTTGTCTGTACTTCTGGTTTCTCATTATTAATACACTTTGTATAAAATCCATCCATTATAATGGCACTCTTAAAAATTCCCGAGGGTGCTGTAATAATGTGAGTCTACTGCAATATACTCCTGGATGTTGTAAACCAACAGATATATCTAATGCTTATTATTAGAAACCATCAATCAATACTGTCAACATAGGTTTCTTCAGTTTTCAAGTTGGTCTGGATGGCTAGCTATGTATACACCACATGTACAGGCCGCAACAATGGAGCTAGAGGGCTGAAAATTTTACTATTTTATTACGTCAACAACAAACTAATTTTTTTTTAAATTGATCCCTTATATAAGTTTTTAGTGGGGGATCAATTTGTAATGTAAGTTTAGGCTACATTCATTTCTTAGTTAGTATTCACTTGTTTAAGAAATCAGACCTTTTTTCCTTAATGATCACTGACCAACAAAATGCAGGAGAAGTAACTTATTCATTGATCACCCCTTTTTACCAATTGATCACTCCCAACATGGCATGCTGGCAAAAGATGTTAATCATGTGACTGTTCCTATTGAGTGACTAACCAAACCTGTTGCAATTCTGTCCAAATATTCCCCATAATAGCAGCATGGGAAGGAAGCAGACAATCAGTATCTATAGATTTTGATATTATATAATAATCATTATTTTAATGTATGTACATCTATTTTTATATGTACAGTGGACAGATTTTATATGTACAGGTCTGGTTAGTCACTCAGTAGGAACCATCACATGATCAACGTCTTTTAGCAGCATACCATATTGGGGGTGATCAATCGAAAAAAAACGGAAAAAAGAGAGACTAATGAATACGTTACTTCTTCCACCTTTTGTTGGGCAGTGATAACTACAAAAAAAAAGTCTGAATAAATATTGAAGAGTGGATGCTGCCAGATACAAACTAAGGGATCAATTCAGCATAGACCTACATTGCAAATTGAACCTCCCACCGAAAATCTATTTAAGTGTAGAATTTTCAAAATAACAAAATATATTAGTATATCTCTGAATTTTTGAGATGAGGTATTATTATTATTTCTATTGATATTCGGACCATATGTTGTTTCTAAACATCATCATAATCAGTCTTTTATTGTCAGTCATTGGACATAGACATTCCCCAGGATTCACCACATTTCTCTATCATGGACATTGCAGAGCCAGTATTTTCTGAATTAGTCTAGTTCGTCTCTCCATCTTGTATTCTGCCAGCTTCTGTTTCATATGTGATCTCTGGGGATCCAAGTCATGATATCCGTCCGTTCTCTGCCATTCTTGCAACATGACCAGCCCATCACCATTTAAGTTTTCTAGTAGATTCTATGATGTCTCAGACTCCTGCTATCCCTCTGATATACTGTGCTGTTTAGTGATCTCTCCATATGAGGTTGTGCATGATTCTCTCAAGCATGTTGACTTTCTAAACATAACAAGGAGTAAATGTTCAAGTTTTCAGCCTTCTGGCTACATCAGTGCAGCCTCTATGTGTGATACATCCATAGCCAGTCAGTCATGAAAATTGAAGAAACCTATGGTAACAGTTGGGGTTGATGGTCTCTAATATTACTCATATACACGGACTCTTTCAGGTTTGAGTTTCATGAATAGCCTAAAGAGATAGAGAAAACATTAATTCCAATGAAACGAGCTTAGAGTCAGAGATATATCAAGACAATGGTAGTTATTCTGGCAGCAAAATGAGAATTTTATGAACAAAACTTGGTTTTCCATTTATACATAACCAGGGTTGGCAAACTGGAATATAAGTAGGAACAATCCAAGTTTCATCTCAGAGATTTACCCAACAAAGGCATTGGAACAGCATCAAATTTGGAAATCAAGTAATTTGCTGATCCTTGATCTATATTATAATGATCCAATTTCTGTTTGTTTGTATCAAACAAGAATGGCACATCGTAGCAAGACTTTTGTTAGCGCCATAGTGATAAAATGCTCAAACTTGGAGAATAAAACATTTTCTAGCTTAATTTGCAAGATTAATAAAAATCATTTGCACTCATCCCAAATATATATATATATATATAGTAGATATATATATATATTATAATGATCTGCTTTCTCAAAGGATATACCTTTGGATATATTAAATACCAACTATTGACTAGCTTCCCTTATTTCTTTACTGATAATTGTATATTTGAATTCTAAAAGTAAAAACATCAAAATTGCAAATAAGAGTATTTAGCAAACAATCGTATCTTTATGCCATCTTTTACAAACTTGAAAATGTGTTCTTACCCACAAGTTCAATTTTTTTTCTTGTTTTATTTATATATATATATATATATATATATATACATATATATATATATATATACATACATATATATATATATACATACATACACACACACACATGTGTGTGCGCACAATAACAAACTCAAAGTTGTTACTAAGAACATGATAGATGGCAATTAGTCTTATGCAAGAAAATTGTCAGAATCTTTCAAAATTATTGGCACTGGAGTTTCTGCCAGACTTAGTTGCAACAAACCCTTGAGCCATAGTTGGCTCATTCTAAACATCCATAGCAGACATCAGTAAACTTTTTGCCTCAGTGAGCTAGATCGCATATTAACGAGTGGAAGGTGGGCCAGATAGATGCCATAAAAGCTTGAATGGTAGGAATTATCCATTTAAATACATTTACTTATATTTTGCTTAAAATCAATGAATAACATATGCTAGAAAATCATTTGTGCTTAACCAAGGATGCCAATGAGTAATCAATGAACTCAATTTACATTTTATTTCCATCAAGGCATCTCTTGAATCCATCAAAAAGACGCAGACAATCTATAAAATATAAAAAATGAACATGGTATCCTAACATTTGCTTGATAGCTAGTCAAAATCTTTTCGAAATCTGTAGGTTGCCTTGCCCTGAGCTATACTTTACCTCTAAGATCTACAGTTCGTTAAAAGGGGAAGTTTGTACGTAGATTCAGTTAGAATTACTTTCCACATAACCTGTTCAAGTTAAACATTCCCAGAGTCAAGGGATCTAAGCACTTGACATGAACTCAAACAGATAACAATTTTGAAATAATGTCAAATGGAAAAAACCATACAAGGAAATTAGATCCCTTAAACCAGAACTTTCCAAACTAGGTGCCGCGACACTTCAGCCAGTCACCAATTATCTCTAGGCGTGTCGTAAAATTAGGAATGATTTTGTGTATCTTTCAAAAGATACTTTTTCTGGGTTAGTCAAACTGCTGGAATGACATTAGATATTTGGCGTGGCCAACAAAATTAATTTGTTGCAAAAAAAAATGATTTTCAAAAAGTGTGTCACCAATGCAAAAAGTTTGGAAAGCTCTGCCTTAAATACACCAGTTTAGCAATAAATGGTTCCATTGGTGTTTTATAATACATTTGGACAAAATATGGTGTTGAAACATTAAGAGAAAAATATACAAAAACTTACAATTATTCCTCTCAAGATTACAAACAATACTTGATAATTAAGAGGTGTCTATATCAAGATAAAATGAATAAACTAACTACAAATGAATAACAAACACAAAACGGTATTTGTGTTACACGACTGTGACATAGAATGGCCAGAGTAGAGAAAAATGGTAAAAGTACTGAAAATTCAATTTTGAAGTAGGCATGCTTTCACAAAGACAATTTTCTCATTTTTTTTTTCTCTTGATTTTTTAACTTTTTTTTTCAGGCATCAATGGTGCTCCAAATATAGAAATTGTGACAAGAAATCTGACCTTTTAAACGAGTCAGATGCATTTAGATAGAAAGTGGGGAAAAATAAGAGTTTGCAAGCAGAAGGGAAATCCAGTGATGTGAAAGCTATTGAAGAGAAGGAAGCAGGCACTTGTAACATGATGATTGACCACTCGAAAGACAAGACGACAAAATACAGTACATTGGACTCATGCCGTTGTGGAGTAGTATTTTCGGAGTAATAATAACAATAATAATAATTGACAGAACACAGTACATTGGACTCATGCCTTTGTGGAGTAATACTTGGAGTAATGATAATAATAATAGTAGTAGACAGAGAGACAAAAAGAAAAACTAACGTGCAAGTTGGAAATATGGGACTTGCTCACAGTCACGTATGTTGATCAGCGATACTGGTCTCAGCAAATGATGTCCAGCTCAAGTCGAACTTGTTCACTAAAAGGAAAAGTGACTGCATTACACCCGGGAAAGGCACTGGCTTATTTCGCCAACTCTGCTCACGTAGACAAAATTAATACTACCCCTGTCCCACAATTGTTTGTTACATTTGCATATATAAACATATACATAAATGTGTCAACTAATGTGGTACAAAGGTAGTACTAACTATGGAAAGTTACTGTCTTGACAATTCTTTAACCCTTTCCAGACTGAATTTACTTCTGAATTGTACCAATTTTATGATAGTTTAAATTCAATTTGAGTGCTAGCAATAAAAGTAAATCATCCTATACCATATATTTATATTCTGGTAGGATTATGCACAAGCTATATAGCAGTGGCATTCCTATTCATGAATATATGGTTTTCGTCATCTCCATGGTACCTGAATGCAACAAAATTGCCAAAAAATACAAAGTGTATTCGAAGGCTTCCTTGGCATTCATAAGCCATATGACTGGTTGTCATGGTATCAAAATTTGATCATATTGCTGATTTTGAAGCACTATATCAGAGCTCAGACTGATTCAATAATGCAGACCTCTCTATGGACAATTGGTATTATTAGATTCGGTTATAAACAGACACGTGTTTGGCCAGCCAGATTTCGCTGGTCTGTCTGGAAAGGGTCAAGTAAAAAACATTTTCATTGAAACTTTTTTTTTTCAATAACTTCAGTTTGTATTCATTCACTCTTTAGCAATCATTTTTTTCCCAACTTTATACGATGAATCAACATCTCTCTCTCTCTCTCTCTCTATATATATATATATATATAGATAGATAGATAGATAGATGTATATGTAATTATCTCTGAGATAGATGAAAAAATAATGAATCTTGTGAGAAATCATTTTATAAGATTTTCTTCCGGACACCTTTCTTTTCTCTGATTACTTGCTCATACAATTTCAAGGTAGAAAAATATCAAGAAATTGGATTATATATATATATATATATATATATATATATATATGAGACATGGGAAATTGGTTGACTTGATAGATGACCAGATTGATAAATCTACTCGAACTACCCAAAATTTTGGGTAGCCCTTCATATTCTTTTCAACAGAATGATATGAAGTAGGAAGAGAATTATTTTCATCCTGAAGAACACTATCATTTTAATATACCTAAAAAATTCCTCATAACGGTTACCAAATGATTGATGATTCTAGTTACAAAAATGAAAACTGTAGCATTAAATTCGGACCATAAATGAAAAGAACAAACTTATTAAAATAAAGTAAGTAAAAAGATTTATTTGACAAAATGGCCTCTACATCAAATGATAATGCCATGGTAAAAAAAGAGTCTTTTGTGATAGAACACTGTCTATTGAGTCAATATTCTTTCTGAACATTAATAGCATTTTGTGAAACATCAGAATGCTGTATCTTTTGTTTGAATAGTTTGTTTTCAGTTTATATATATATATATATATATATATATATATATGTATATATATATATATATATAAACAAAATACTAATTAAAATCATCTGTTAAATGGAATGAGGAATTCAGAAAATTCTATGTTAAAAGACATGGCTGACAAATAATCTGGTAGGAACAGATTTCAGAATAATACAACACACATACACACCAAACGAAATCACTCAATTATAGTCTCTTTGATTTTCTCCAAGGTTTAATACTTCTCACGAGCAAAGCTCATCAACCAAGTACAGTGGGTATTATCACATCATTTTCAAAACAGCATAATTGAAAGCAATCAGCAGCTCTCAATAACTTATGGAAATAATTAAAAGAAATCGGAGCAGCTGCAAGGAAACGATTACAGTAAGTAACAAGAAAAAGGACTGTCCAAATATTGCTTACACAGTTTTTGATAGCATTTGGCAACATTTGTTTCAGTAATAAAACTATTTGTTTCCCCATTGATTGGTAAAAGAATGATGAAAATTCGTCAAAAGATTAAAGAATAATCTTTAAAAATGGACCCTGACTGATTTTCTTAAACCTTGCTACATTTTTATTTCTTGCCTCCAAGAAATGTGTATCTATTTCTGTTCCTATAGGCCATAACTCTACGTTTACAATACAGGATGTGGAAAAAATATCACAAATGGTTTTTTCAGAGTCACATTTTTTTTATTTTGAGAATTGATTTTTAAAAAAAAGAATTTCATGACGTAGTGTGACATAAAAAACAGAAAAAATACTTTTCTTTCTTCCCCCTCTCTCTCTTTATCTTCCCTATGTTTCTTTCTTATGAACTCTATGAATCTACTCAAATTTTGGTCTGGACAAAAAAGTTTTTGGTATTCACAGGACTGTAGACTTTCGTTACAGTTTACAAAAACAAAAAAAATCAATCAACCTCTTTGAAGATGATCATCAATTTTCCTTAATTTCAAAAGACATGCTCAGAAATATAAGATCTTTACAAAATGGTCAAAACAGAATATGAAATATATATATGTACATAAAGAAAAAATATGCAGTATGGTAACTAACAAAAAATAGTTTTCAATACACTGGAGATAAATGATATTCATTGATACTTAATTTGGCACCTTTTTGCCACTAATTGAATCTTCAATGTGGTCACCAATCACATTCTCAATAATTCCAGAGAAGCAATAACAATCAATCATCAACAAGGATTAATGAGTACAAATTTTCCAACATCACAGACAATAAAAGCTGTACTTCGGTGTGAACACCGTCTGGTATTTGGTTACACGATTTTTTTTTCTTTGGAAACAAAAGCAAGAGAAAAAAATCTACTTAAATGCAACTTTTTTTGTTTCTCTCTCTGAGTACAGATTCAGCCATATGCTATATAAGAGTGGGGATGGGGGACTAACACCCCCTTCCCACTTACCATGAAGCAGTGAAACAGGCATTATGTATAAGTATGGCTAATCAGTACCGGCTATCAAGTCTTTTTATTCCTCGGATGTACTAAACATCAGTTCACACAACTATAAAATCTACCTATATAATAAACAGAGAGACTCATCATTTGTTGTTGCTTCCATAGTAAATGGTAAAAGTAAGAAAATCATCTGAATAAATCTAAAAGTAAATTTGAAAAGGAATAAAAAAAGAATACGTACTTATACTAGGTGACTGCCAAAAAACGTTAAGGACTTGGTGGACTATAGTTACTAAAATAGGTATGAAGTTTTGCCTTCCCACAATTTCAGCAATTCCATTGCTGAATAAGGTATTTATCATAGAGTGAATTATCAGTAAATTACCTTGAACATGTTTGGGAACCAGTCAAGTTATATTTTAGTGACTAAATCCCATCAAACACACACTAACAAAATTCTTTTCATCCTCAAAATACCATTGGGAAGTAGCACCGACCAAAATCAGGTTAATCAGATTTCAAACAATTTGCCATTATTCTGAAATTCATAATCAAAATTTTTTTTCCTTTAAATCAATATGAAAGCTAAAATTTTAAAGCCCGTGATAGCAGTTAGAATAATGACTATTTCTCTTCAGTTTTCATATAATAACAAGTATTTGTTGTGCAAAGCCATTGAATATTCAGGGATAGCACGCGTTCTTGAAACTACACTCAGAGCCTTGGAATAGCGTACAGATAACACACTCTGAGCCTGGGCAGAAGCCTGGGGGAGCGACACTTTGAACGTGGGAAGAGTATGCAGACACTGTGCCTAGGCAGATATGCCCATCTATATATTTTTGATAGGCACTATGCTAGTATCATAAAAAATGTCAGTCAGACCAGTGTTTCTCATTTATAAAATGTTCATCTACACCTAGTTGTTTTTATTGTGTAGAGATGTCTGAAATTGCAATTTAGACTTTGGATGTATGTCTGACACCTAGATATAAACAAAAAAAGATCTAGATGAAAAATATCTAAATCACCAACACCAAGTCAGACCCACAAAACTAAAAATTATTAGTAGATATGGCCATATCATGGAATCTGGTCTTTAAGACAAATTATTCCATGTATAATGAATCAAAATCAATAGAAGAACTAACATGATTATGTTTCTGACAACCTTTCACAGATAATGGCAATAAGTTCAACAAGGCAGTTGGATGGTGGACCCCAACATTTCTGCCTATATTATCGCCCACTCATCCAGAGAACCATGAATGAAAATAGAATTTCAGCAAAGGACTTACTTAATATGATTAAAATATTGAATTTCTGCCAATTTCCAATCAATTAACACGGGGGTGCTCAACCTTCTTGGCATCACCGCCACTTTCACATGGAAAATTTTTCTACCACCTACCTGGATAATGAATATCCAAAAGAATACAGTTTTCAACTCTTAAAATACAATAAAAATGAACAGCTTTCGCTGTTTCTTTAATTAAAGTTATGTAAAGTATTAACATCAAATGTCTGGAACACACATATCATTTTTTGATATCATCAGTGTGATCACTATGAATGGTGAGATACAGCTAGTATAGACACATTGGGTTTACATAACATGTGATATCACAAGGCTATTTGGTAAGCTAATAATAGAAAATGTTGCTGTCTACTCGTTTTTCATTGTCAATAACAGACTTTAAAACTCAAAATCATATAAAGCCTACCAAAAATACAAAATATGCACCATTTTCTGCACTGTTGCTCTCCACCCACCCAAAAGTTAAAATAGCACACTGGTGGGCAATATTGACCAGGTTGAAATATCCTGGATCAACATATATAACTAGTATTTTACACACAATTTCTAGGATTTTATGACAACGACACCAGTAAACTTGTAATTGACTAGATTATTTGTGTTTCAGTTGTAACATGGTTGTCTTCCCACATCCCCAACATCAGTGTTATAAAGAGGAACTACCGTATTTTGTGTGAGAAATAATGTAACTTTATGACTAACTGTACAAGATCAATGAACAAGTCAAATTTATAGATCTTACAGAAATCATAAGATCAAAACTTGTCAACATCTCGACTTTCATTATTGAAAATTCTGACTAGTGTAAAAACTCATCTTAATGAGGAAAAAAATGAAATTGAAAATCAATTAAAAATCATTTTAACATTCATTAAATAAGAAAAAAATTGAAATTGAAAATTAATTAAGAATCATTTTGACATTCATCAAATAGTCTGATTCAATTAAATTCATTAACATGTCTACTTCAAGCAATGCATAACATTGAAAAGAAGACAAAAGCAGATTGAAACTTTCAGGGGTTGTTAATGCTTGCCTATTGGTCAATATATACAATGGGATTTGAGCATATGCACTGTGGTTCGACATAAATAAGCCCAGTCTTGTTATCTAATAGGAACACCTCATTTTTCAAATTGTCAAGTCTACTGAACACATTCTTTATGTTGCTCTTGTTGTTTCAATGATTCAGCCAATACATCTCCTGATATACAATCAGTAAAATAACTAAAATAAAATTTTAAAAAAAGATCTCTTTTTTTCAGAAAAAGATCTCTTTTTTTCAGAAAAAGATAGAAAAAAAACACATCCGATAGCCAATCAACTCTTGGAATGATAATGGCTCTGCTCAAAATGATAGATATCAGCTTTGTGTAGATTTGGAAGTTTCAAGACAACAATCAAAAGGCTCGAATGACATTGTTAAATTCTCCCCTGAAATCTGTAGAACTGCCGATCTTATATTATTTTATAATGAATGGCATTTTTTTCATTGACACCTTGTTTCAGTAGTTATAACTAATATGTAAAGAACAATATAAATCCCTTGAAGACCATGATCAATACTATTTTGGCAATAAAACAAATCATAAGTTCAACTTGTGAACACATTATTATCATTTTTTTTCTTTCATGATCAAATCTTTCCTTAAATACTGATGGAGAGCCTCAAACATTTTAGTGCCTGGCTCACTGTACAATGAGGTGAAAAGGTTGAAGATCACTGTGTTAGTAGAAAGGACATCTGCAGAACTGGCTGACCCAGAAACCGATGCTCTCCATCTGGTAACACAACCCAAGATATTGCCTTTGAGCTTTGAAGGTAGAGTCTCAATAGATTATCAATAATCTACTTGGGTTTAAAAGGATGGATGAGATATGAGGTGAATCAGATTCTGCTACACTATATATTGCTTATTCTAATTCATGAGACAGATGCATTTAAGCCAGCATGGTCAAAATGGACATTTTGAAAGTACAATGTTTTTTCTAATTAAAGAGTATGCCAACATTTTTTGTCTGTAACTCCTGAAGTACTTTATAACTTTCATATTTTTACACAATAGTCATTTCCTTTGGAAGACAATTTCATTACTTTATTGTAAGAGAAAAAAGATTGTACACAATAATTTTTGAATTCTCTGACAATACCTCTATTAAATTAGCTTTACACTTTCTCTTTATATTTCAAGCTTTACATAATTGTAATTAGAAAATTTCTTGGATATTTTAGTCATTTCTTAGATGGTAAATGTTGACTAATTCAACATAAAACCCAAGGGGAAGAAAAATGTTAAAGAAGAAGAAAAGAAATCATGCTGATATTTGAATTATTCTGGACTGAAGAAAACAAAAATTCATGACCTCAGATGCAAATGCCAGAAACAATTATATCAAATGTATGTTCAATACTTCTAAATTCTCATTCATCAACATTGTTTAATCAAAGCTATGTTTTTCAACCATCAATACATTGCATTCAAAATCATATCTAACACATTATTTTTCAAAAAAATTTTACCAGATTGATTTTGGAATGATCAATCAATCTTCAGTTGTTTTATATGTTTATTCTATGAAAATAGAGAAAAATATTCAGTTTTGGGGGGTTTTTTTCCAATTAACTAGGGTATTTTGGAGGATATAGATATAAAAGTACCACACATCAGGATGATCCTAAAAGATGGGATTCAAATTTTTGCTCCCAAAGCGAAGCATCTGATGGTGAATTTATTTTCCACAGTAAACTTAACCACTGAATGGTACACACACACACACAAAGCACACACACTACTGAAGAAGAGAATACCTCCCGAAACATGTTTAGCACACCAATAAATACATTTACAGATTGATAAACCAAGTTTCCATACACTTCTACTCCTGACTCGGTCTCACTTCCTGTTGTTCACATTATACATATATATATATATATATATATATATATATATATATATATATATATATATATATGTGTGTGTGTGTGTGTGTATATATAAAATGGAAGAAAAAGCTTAAGAATTTGATCTATGAGAATATAGTAGATATTAACCATTTTAATAAAGAGTTTCAGTCAATTTTCCTCTCTAATTTTAACATGGTCTGCGAGGAACCAAAAAGCCTGCAGGCAAATGAAGAGAAGTGCACAGAAAACACTTCTGAGACTATCATTGATTTTTTTTGTCTAAAAAACCAAGGGCAGTTACTTACAACAAAAATTATTTATTCAGTGTATTGATTCTTTCTTATTTATTCATTATTATTTAATCCTATATTTTTTCTTCCTTACATAAATTTTAAGTATATTAAGCCAAAATATAATGTTGTTCAACATATTCAAGCATCACTTTTTACATGAAACTTCATAAAGAAAAAAAACATTCACTTTTACAAAAAAAAATCCTCATGGTTCATTGCATAATAAAATGTTGTAAATATCAAAGGAAAAATAAAAAAACGTGCATGATGAGATGAGTCAGCAAAGACAAATTCTTGACAAGTAGCCAAGTGACAGAATTTATGCACCTATATGTACACATAATAACCTTTGCATAAATCTGCAATCTACTGATGCTACTTAGAGTACTTAACAATATGACGATCGCTTGTTTGGCCATAGAGTTATATGATTGAGCCTTTTTTCTTGATTTATCTGCACGGCATAATTTTTTCTCTTGCATGCAGATGTGCAGCCTGGAGGGAACACTGGTTCCAAAAAAGACTCAGCTTTTAGAGGAGTTGAATATTTTAGGAAAAAATAGAAGCAAAATAAAAGTAATTAGACAAAAAGAATGGTAGTAACAGAGAGGATTAATAAGTTAAATTTAATTCAAAGAAAAATCATGTGATCATCAGCCTTTCAATGTCTGTCATTGGACATAGACCTTCCCAAAAAATCATCAGATTTCTCTATCGCAATTATCATGGCACAAATATTGCCTGAACCTGTCTAAATTTTCATGCCCTCTTATTTTCTGCCATTCCCAATTACACATATGATCTCTGTAGATCTATGTTGTGATGTCCAGCAGTTGTTTGACATTCTTGCAATATGGTCTGCCCACTACCATTTGAGTTTTCTTATGGATTCTATATCTCTGAGTTTTATGTCAGAAAACCACTGGACATCACAACTCACAACATTAATCCCTCAAGATCGTACGCAAAATTGTGGCTGGCAAGAAATAAGATAATGTGATGATTTAGATAAGTTCAGAAAGTATTCCCACCATGACACTTGATGACAAGAAAGTCTGTATCCAACAAGAGACTATGATGATGATGATTTATGCAGCAACGACTGTTATTCATTTATTGAAGGTGGAATGACGTGTTGCACAGAGTAAATATCAAGAATGATAAGAGTCACATCGTTTTGTGCATATACTGTGAAATTTTACGCAATGTTTTAAGAACCTTCAAAATGTTTAGGGTTTTTTTGATTTAAAATCATACTTCATATAAGTTTGGTAAAAATCCTCAAAAGATAGGAAGACAAGACTATAAACCTGTAAATAATGACTGAGATAAAGGGGGGAAAAGGCCCAAGTATTTTGATGGGGACAGTTTTATGTTATTTTCACTACATGTACAAATCTGAGCAAAAATGAATCACAAAACAAGAAAATCCAATCTCAATATTAGTCTTTTCCAACCAATCAAAAAAGGAATATGATAGACCAATCAGTGAACAGCCTTTTTGGCACTTATTGTATCAGATCCTGTTCCTATAAATAGCTATAGTTTTCATTCCCAAAATGTTAAATTAAGATGGCTCTCAGAAATTACACAAGCCATGATTCTATTTTCTCGGCAATATTTTGCTATTCGTGTCCTTTCATCCATGATATAATAGTTCTAATATTAACGCAACATTAATGGAATCCAAATGTTTTCCAATTTGCATCTCGGCTTGGTAGCTAAATTGACCTTTTTTTTTTTTTGAGAAATCACTTTGATATTTAGAATGAAATTTTCTATCACTAGTTAATCGGTTGAAATACAGGAGAAATTATTCATAAAAGTTGTTATCAGGACCAGAGATAAAATGCTTATTCTTATATGTAATTAAAGGGCAGGTTGAAAGAAATAAAGTTAAGTAGTTTAAAAAGGGGTAGAAAAGGAGGGGAGAGAAAAAAGTTATGTAGTTTAATAAGGTGAGAAGAGAGAAGGGTTGATGGCTGCTACTAATACTGTGTGCTAGACATTAATATACACACACACGTATATATATATATATATATATATATATATATATATATATATATATATATATATATATATTAGACTGATACATCAACTTCAAGTTTTTCTGTACAATTTGTATTCTTAAAAATGACATAAGTTGGTTTGCATGCAGTCTGATATTAAAACCCACAATGGATTCAATATTCATATGGGTGAACACTCAGTAGAAATGACACAAACAGCGAGTCACATCCATTGTTATACTTACTGATCCCCCATCGTTAAATATGTTTTGGTGGTAACCTACATAAGCCCTGTTTCCAAAAATTAAATGTTGTGTAATATAAAATAATATCCATATACAATATTTTATGATAATAATACCCTATATAAATAACAAACATGTATGATATCATCATCATCAGTCTTTTAATGTCCATCGTTAGACATAGACCTTGACCAAAGGATCCGCCACATTTCTCTATCATGGGCATCGCAGAGCTGGTATTTTCTAAATTTGTCTAGTTCATCTCTCCGTCTTGTATCTCGCTGGCCTTGGTTTCACATGTAATCTCTGGGGATCCATGTTGTGAGACGTGATGTCCATCAGTTCTTGCAACATAACTTGTCCATTCTCATTTAAGTGTTCTTATAGATTCTATGATGTCTTGGATCCCTGTTTTCTTCCTTACATACTGTGCTGTCCTGTGATCTCTCCATGTGAGGTTGAGTATGATTCTCTCATGTTCGCCTAGCATGCTTCTCAGTTTGCGGGTCTGTCTCTTGGTTAGGTTCCATGTTTCAACTCCATAAGTGATTATCAGGAGAATACATTGGTTGTATACTCTTCTTTTTAGGATTATTGGAGTAGTCTTGTTTTTGAAGTCTGAGCTTGCTCTGCCAAAGGCTGGCCATCCAAGGGTGATAGTGGAAAGGGAAGTGGTGCTTGATCAACAGTGTTGGGGTGCCTTGTTGATAAAACAGATTTGTTTTTAAAATCCCCTGATTTGTGGTAAACAACTGATGATCCAAACGACAGAAAATTTACACCTATTACCATAATAACGAAGTATATATATAACAGGAAAAAAATTATTAACGTTGCATGGACAGATATTGGGACAGAAGCGACACAAAAATTTTTTAATGTTTGGAGTTTAAAGCTGTAAAGCTTTAAATATATATATATATATATATCCAGGATTTGTTGTCTACAAACTCAAGAATAATAATGCTGTTAAAGTTCAGAAAAAATACCTAGATAAACAATTTGGAAATATGAAACCAAACATCAAGTAGGGAGGAAATCTATTCTTGACTCAGAAACTCTAAAATAGACAATCACTTGGGAAAAGTCAAAAAAAAAGAAAAAAAAAAAAAAAAAGAAAAAAAATCGAAGGACATGTAAGAACAATGAAATAAAAGAAGTTGGTTAATTTAGCTTGAAGGAGATTATGGCCAGTAAAAGTGTGAAACAATTATTCCTTCCTCCTTGGATTATTATTAATCCCAGTTTATAAAAGAAGACAAACAGAGGCACCTGTTTCACATCTGGAGAAATTAGCAAAAGCCTAAGTGACATGTTGCAGATAATTAAGTAGATACCAACGAGAGAGACTGAGAAACAAAGGCAAAGACAGACCTAACAACTGGAACAGAAAAATAAACTAAGTTACACCCACTTAATATAAACAGGACAAAAAGTACAAATCTGAAACATTCTACCACTATACTTGGATCTTTGAAGCATCATGGATTAGATTTCATCCCAATTTTGAAGTGTTCGTACCTGCTTGGTGGCAGGGTTGCAAATATAATGTTTGGTAGAGTGAGAAGGAACTAAATTAGCTCCAGCGTGCTTCAACATTTTAGTTATTTGGGGCAAGTTTTAACCATTTCTGGAATCTTTCTTCGGTGTCTTTTCATCATGTTTGACAATTTTTTTTTTCAATTTGGGGCTTTTTGGCATTCAAATTAATGTGAAAATATTTTTCGAGTTGGATTCATTTCTAATACCACCCTTTTCTTCATATATCTGGGAGTGCAAAGATTAATATTCTGTCCCAACCCTTAGTTGGGTACCCAGGATGATCCACATGGTTGGAGTAGTTCAAAGCAGAATGGAAAGAAACGTGCCTTTCAGAAACAAGGGAACTTGGCTTTGGCATAAGGTTAGATCTATTGAGTTTCAAGTTTGAACAACTCAGCACTAATCCCTTTGGGAAAAGTACAAATCAACATCCTTACTCTATCACAGAGGGTCAACAAAATTTTTTGGTGGCGGGCCAGATTAAATATGTTTCATATCTTGCGGGCTAAAGCAAAAAACGAATACAAGGCTACGGGAACAGCTGGTTTTTCAATCATTTTAAGGCTTATCATTACAGGAACTTCTACCCACATGAAGTTCCATATCAATTAATGAGAACCATGAAATCATTTTTAGGGTATCAAAATATTCTCAATTCATGAGTCAAATCTTATAACTATTAATAGAACAGCAGGAATTCTCAGTGTTAAGACATTTTTTGCAATAAAACATTTTTTTTTTTTTTTAAGGCATTGCAAAAAAAGGATTTTTCTGTATTCCTCAATACTGAATTTTATTGTTTACTAATTAAAGAGGGATAAGGAAAACATTTGAATGCAACATCACATATTCAATGAAGTCGGTAGATCAGATAAAATAAGACTATTGGGCCAGATTTGGCCTGTGGCCCGTAGTATATTGTATCCATCCCATCGGAAGATAGTTTGACCAAAAAAAAATCATCACTGGCCTGCTGTGATGGTAAATAGAGTAGGTTAGTGAACACTTGGGCAAAGTACTCTCCTATAGCCACTTCAATGTCAGCACTAACAGTAAAAAAAGACTTACCCTATTGTTAACCTGCCAGTTATATCTATTTAGAGTGTAAAATACCCATTCATTTTTTGTCAAACATCAGTCCAAGTTAGAGTTGACTTCGTCTCTCCCCAATGACAAGAAGAACAGCAAGAACAATCCTCACTATATTTGTCTATCACATAAAACTAAACTTATATATAAAATTATCATTTCCCTACCATGATTTGAAAGTGATCAGTAGGCAGCTCCTTTACCAACTGAGCTCAACTGACAAGTCTTACATATTCACAAATTTATCAATCATATACACAATACAAAAGTTGCAATAATCATCTTCATCTTCTAATAGAAATTGGATTGGAGTTTGACCCTGGAGCAGTCGGGCCTGTTTTCTTTCAATTTTCATCTAAGTATATAATTTTAATTTTCAAATTATGTGAAACAACTAAATTATTTATGTCAATTGGTTACTAAATATTTCAGACTGAATTGGACAACTGCAGGGATTTTTCCAAGTGCACGAGTGTAAAGCTAAGAAATCCAATATGGAAGTGGCTCTACCACAGAGATTAAAGCTTGACAAATGAACTATAAGAATCAGTCAAGCATAGTGCACGGTTCCAACTCATATTTCTGAGAGATGGAGAAAGGAAACCTCAGAAATAGCTGACAAAGGCATCTAAGATTTCAAATTGATCAAAGACAATAATTGATCCTCTTGAGGATGAAAACGTTCTTGTTATGAGTTTACACAGCCTTTGAAAAATAAATGAAAATTATTGCCTTAACAAAATGCATGTACATTGGATTTAAATGAGAATTGACAACAAGGATGTACTCAATGAAAATAAATAATCATTTCAAAGAAAGACTTTCCAAAACTCCTTGATCTTTACTTCCAAGAGGAAACCAAGTGTAAAAATTAGGTTATCTCGCATCAGTTTTCATTAAATCGTGTTTGAATGCTCATAATACAGTAGAATGAGGACTCTATCTACAAGAAAGTGCAGGGTAGTAACTGATATGTAATACTGAGAGAAAGCTTAATGATAATTTAGGGTTGCAAGTTATGATCGGAGAATAGAAAGAAAGCGTCTATGAATAAGAAAACAGAACATAATATAAGCTTCGTAACGGGAGTGTGCTCGTCTCAAATGTACTCTCCCAACCAACTCCCCAAAATATTGACAGTAAATATGACGTTCAACTTTTAATGTTATAGTTATTTACAAAAATATAAAAAGAAGAACCCAAAACCTGAATTAAGAAGTAAAAACAAAGACAGAAGAAAGAAACCTTCCTCAGAATGTGATACAGTGTTACTCAGTAAGAGCTTTAATAAAAGTAACAAGATTAATCTACTTGATCACAAAGTAAATAACAGATCAGGAAGTTCTGAGAGAAATAAAACACACCATCAAATTCTACAACCTATTATAAGAAGAATCAACATTTCCTAAAATGTATCAGCCAAGACCATACAAATAATCGACTGATAATATGATCATTTTTGTCTGAAGGAGTGCTGTGAAATATTGTCAGAGTTAATCATTTTTAGAATTCTATTGAATTTTTGTACAACTGAAAATAAAATAAGGCATATTTGTGATACCCTTGGAATGAAATGCCTTTGATTGTCTGCTGCTTCCTCATGATGTGGAGAGGTCCTTGGAAGCAACAAGCCTTCAAAGCCAGCAGGCAATAAGCCCGAACCTTGTCTAGATATACCAGGTTTGAATACAGTCAGCACTAAAATAATCACATGATCATTTTATTTTCTTCTTGTTACCGCAAGAATTTGCTGTCACAATACATGTAATCATCAGAAAGGATGAATGAAAGTTTTTAAGTATCTCTTTGATAAGAAACGGTGTGTGCATGAGCCAAAGTTTACACTACAATAACTCAGTAATTGACCACTGTGCCAAGTTGACATTCACCAGATATATTAGTCAGCACACCTGATATTGCAGAGTTGAGTTTTTCAGATCAGCAGTTCTCGAGAAATCTAATGAATTGAAAGATTAATGATTCTAGATATCTTATCAAAAATTATGGATATAAATTTATATATAAAATATCTAAACTGACAATAGATCTAAATTTAGATATGAAATATCTAAATAGGCTACACTGAAAGAAAGTAACCAAAATACATCTAGGCCATAATTCCATATAACAGACAAAATTATTTTACATGAGAATTATGGTGGGCTATTCCACACACCGTGAAGTCCCTTCTAAAAATGCACTTTTGGAAGGGGTACTGCCCTAATGTACACAAAGGCTGCAATAAACTAAATCAAATACAATAATAATGAGTAATGCAACAAGAACTAGAATTTCTACGGATTATATCTATCAACAACTGTAGCCAACAAAGGTTCATATCCCTTTTTATATGCACTTGTGTTTATGTGTGTGAGTTCCAGCACTCTTGGCCACACCATTTTGTCTACAAAGTTGAAAGTTAGCATCAGTGCTCCACTAAACCCCTTCAAAGAATGTTTTGTTTTCTTTAATTTAAAAAGAAAATATGGCTTTTGGAAGGCCTAATTTTGACAGGTTCATTTTCTCCAGAATCTATGTGGGGTTTTTTTCCACTCAATTTTAGATGTTTTCCACAGGAAAACACCAGTGATGTCATAATTGCAATTCATTCTGAGCATATCAATTCTACAATGGAATTTATTTTACATGACTTTAAGGTTTGATGCCAGAATAGTACAGACTATAATGGTGAATCTTATATAAAACTAGTCCATGACCTGACACTATGAACCTATGCAAAGTGCAAAGATACACTGATCCTAGACAGAAATGCCAATCCATATGTAAATAATCCCTTCATTTTTGACAGACACTGATGGTAATTTAATAAATGCAATTTCATACAGCTTCAAGAAGAAATTAATTCTGAGAGGCAGAGGAATCTTTAGCACTGCTTAATGGAGACAGAGTTTCCTTAAATGGTCAATATTGATGTCTTATAATCTTTTTAAGATTATAAGAAAATAAGACGAATAGGTCTGGTTAGTCTTTCAATAGAAACGGTCATGTGACTGACGTCTTCTGGCAGCATGTCGTGTTGGAAATGATGAATTAAAAGATCAGAAAAGGAGTGATCAATGAATAAGTTTTATTAGGCAGAAATCATACAAAAAGTGTAAATTTTCACAAAGCAAGCATGAATTCTGCCAAACACAAACCAATTTAGCATGAAATTACACTGTAGATTGATCCCCACACTATTCTATGGGAGGGGTAAAGAGAAACAATTTTTTTTTCTTTTCTTGACATAATAAGGATTAAATGCATAAATTTTCAGCATTGCAGCTTCATTGGTATAACCAGTACATATGATACATACACAGCTAGACTCACTTAAAAACTGAAGAAACTTATGTTGACCGTTTTGGTTGACAGTTTTAAATAATAACAAAGAGACAAGAGAAACATTTAAGATATAAATGAAAAGTCCTTTAAAAGATGCAACTTTACAGTGTAGTAACATTATTATACCAACTCTACCAAATAAAACCTAAACCTTTTTGGGAAATTAGTTTCTCTTTGCAAGTTTGAATACTCTAATCAATACAAAATTTTTTTCTACCCCCAATTCATCAACAATAGTTGGCTGGACAAGAATTATTGATTCAACTGACCAGGAAATTGAAAGGGAGCAGCCTGAAAAAAATTTTTTCTCCCATAATTAGATTCCTAACATCTTTCTTCCCCATTTTGGTTCCCACACCACTGAAGTAGCACGATAAAACGTCCTAACAAAAATGGAAGCAACCAAAGGCTGTAGAAATCACAGTACAAAAAATCCGTTGGGAGCATGGATGCACTGAATCCACAAATAATCATTGCGGATCACCCCACCTTCCCCATCTGCCCAGGAGCCATAAATCTTGCACCATAAAACTTTTGATGAACGAACACTTTACCATTCCCAAATTATGAATGTACAATGAATACAGTAAGGCATACAGTAGAAAAAATATACATTGAATCAGCGAAAGCCATTAACCGTAAGACCTACAATAGGAAAAAAAATTTGTTTAATTTTCGTGGTTAACCAGTTCGCAAGTATGAACAAGTTTTCAACCGTGATTATCACCGGTTTATGTTGTCTTCATAAATTATATTTGGTTGATAATTTTCTTATTGATAACACTAAGATTATTATGATCAAATTAATAGATTACAACTTCCTGACATTTTTTACTTTTTGTCAGAAGTCTGCTGTGGTTGCTATGTTATATATATATATATTATCTAATGGACCTCACACCCAACTTAACAACCCTAACCACACAGATCTCTACATCATAATCCTCCCACTGATAACTACCTCACAGACCTCCCTCAAGTACATCTAATATTAGGAACTTCACAGTCCTTCAGAACCATACCTACTAAAACCTTCCTATGGTATTCCTTTTATACAAATCAGATCCAACAAACTTCCAATGACCTGTAAGGATAATACATATGAAATTCCTTGACCTCATCACCCCATGATCTATACTATGGCCAACCTACCCAAACAATCCAACACTAAACCACTACCCTTCATCCCTGACACCCTATGGCCTCTCCAAGTGGCCATTAATGCTGCTACTACCACATCTTGCTACAGACAATCACAGACTTCATCAGATATCCCACACTTCAGGATGACCCCAAAAGATTGGATTCCAATGTTTGTGAAGCATCTGATGCTAAATTTATTTTCCATGGAGAATTTTTAACCACCAAATGGTACACACACACACAACTAATTAATAAACACAGTTTCCATATACTTTTACTCCTGAGTCAGTCTCACTTCCTATTGTTCACACAAACATATATATATATATATATATATATATATATATATATATATATATATATATATATATATATATATGTATGTATGTATATATATATATATATGTGTGTGTGTGTGTGTGTGTGTAGATATAGATATATACATATGGATACATTTATGATTTCCAAAACTATTCATGTTTTGTTTATTCTATATAGCATATATTCTATGATGCGTTTTTTTTGGGGGGGGGGTAGTTGTTTTTTTTGCAGTATGCAACAAATTCCAAAATATCACCATTGAATTATTATTATCCAGGTTATGTCCTCGTAGCATAGACACAACCAAACCAGTGCAAAAGTTCAACATTTAAGAAGGAAGTGAAGTACAAATGCACCACGACATATGATACCATGACACTTACACTCTGGAGAGAAAAGAACAAATGTCATCCATTACACTTCTTCCACCAAGTCATTAGCTCAATGCAGCAAGTAGGCTGCTCTTTAATCTTTTCCTCCTTGCCATACCAGGTCAGGGGAAATTGAAACAAACATGACATATACACTGCATTCTCTTTAGCAAGCTAAATAACATGACGGAAATTTTCATGATTCACAGAAGAGTCAGAACTGCAATCACCGGCAATAAATGGATTTCAAGCTCTTCCCGAATAATCATAAATCAGTTTTAAAAACATTAATCTATAACTTGTTCTTTTCTTTAATATAAAAGGTCTTCAATTTTTCATTTATTGGTTCTATAGAAAATTTGTTATATTAGTTTTTTTTTTCTCTACTCTTTTGTCAATTCTAATGCTAGAAAACTACAACTCAAATATAAGTGAAAAATTGAATTTTTTTCTGTTAAACTAGTTCAGTCACCTGCTTTAATTTGCTAAAAATTGATCGTAAATTTTTTTTTTTTTAGATACACTAACATTTCTTGCACAGATGGTCATCACTTAATGACAGGCTGACATATCGAAAAAAAGAATAACATCCCTTTCTCAGTGTTGTCAATTTAGATTTTTTTGGTTGCTTCTAGATGTGAAACACAGCTACTCAGATGATTTTTATAAAATAAGTAGTATTTTTATTTAATTTACCTCTGTTCATAATAATGAAATGTTTTCAATAAATTAAGTAATGTTTTAATAAAATGAATATTGAAGATCAAAGTCACATTGAATTCAATTTATCACTATATAAGATATTTTCTAGATTTTAGGTATACATAAATTGGAGAATCTAGACGTATCTAGGTGTTTTTTTTCCATCTCAATTGTGGATGTAAATTCTGAAATAAAGTTGGTTGCCTTTGCTAGATTTTCACACAGGAAAAGAACAAGAACATCTAAAATCTGAGTTTCAGGCCACCCCTACTTTACCCACCATCAAAAATAAAATCAATTTTTTTTTTCAAATCAATAAATGCTTATTCTGAAGTAGGAAAAATCAGTATATAAAAAAAAGGGAGTTAAAATGGCCCCAACAAAACATTATTAGTAATGAATTTGCTTTAGTAGCACCTCTATTAGGTGGAGGAGGAAGTACTGTCCTATTTTCATAAGATGATTATTCTTCAACACAAGGAGTCAAGAAGAGCAAGGAGTAGGAAGATGGGTTTTTTTTTTATAACAAAAAGTTATTCTGGCCAACTGCAGCCAAAAGTATAACTATTGATTCAATCAATAAGGTTCTCGGTCATTTTATAGCATCAGCAATTCATTACAAAAATATAGATGAAAAGTCAATTATTATAGCTTTACTTACAGCTGATGGATATTTAATAAATTCATCATCAATAACACTATGTCTATATCATTATAGAAATTCACTTCATAGGCCTAAATTTGCTGAATATTCTATGAAAATTTATTCAAGATGATGATAACTACTACTACTACTACTACTACTACAAATAAGTCATCCTAATCATAAATAATCATAATCAAGTCCTCTGATTTCTCAATCTCTCATCACACGCTGTAAAGCATGTTTGCTTGTAGAAGAGAAAGAAAGTGGAAATAAAGAATAGAAGCAGTCAGCTGATGCTAGGAAAAAGGCAACAACACGAGTAACTAGTGATTACAACATTATAGATAGATAGATTGATAGGTAGATAGATCTATATTTGGAACACTTCTGAGAAAGAGTGATTTGTTTATTAATAATCACCTTTTAATAATGTCCACCCCCATAAAGAGAAGCTGAGAAAAAAACAGTTTGTGGGGAAGAAACATCATGTATGCTGAGAGTTACACTATTATTATACCTTATCAATTTTCTGAATCTTCTTCCAATCTCAGCTCTACCAGTGAGACAAGAAGGGCAGATAATCAATAAAAACAGAGTGTTGACTGCACTTGTACAGTCAGTACTAGGGAGTGCTTCTACTGCTGCTGCTGCTGCATCAGATCACAGTAGTTACTGTCAGATGAGACACGTGCACAGCCACACACGAACTGTTGCATCTTGGGAGGCAGCATCCACACAGCTCTTGGGAGTAAGCACCCCCAATAGAACACCAGCAACTTTGAGTGGAGTGTACGTTTAACAGTGCAAATTTATGTTGTTCTTCGATTATAATTATGATTAGAGTTTTATAGCACACAGGGTTTCTGAGCTTTTCCATTACAGTTTCATCCTTTTAATTGAGATTTTTCAAAATATCTCGGGTTTTTTTCCGAACTACTGTAGTCCCTTGCATAACAGAATCAATGGATTATAGCCGTTAGTGACCTGCAGTAGAAAAAAGACAAGGCTCTTCTGTTATGGCTAATTTCACATCTACTTGATATAATATGCCATGTCAATGTCTATATTTTTTGTCTGTAACATATCAAAGGAGATGATTATTAAATGCAAGTTATAGAACAGTCTCCCTTATTTATTTTTTTTGCAAATGTATGAAAAATCCGGGTACACCATGGTTGAACATAAACAAGAAAGTGCAGAGTAACATAATGTTTTTGATATAAGTACAAAGCAATTGCAAAATTATCTTAATTATTAATTAAGTACTGCAGTCATTTTTTGATAGTATAGGTAAACTAGTGTATACTATGAAAGAAAATGAGGATTCATTTTTGCACGAATGAAGTTAGAAATTTTAGCAGCTTATAATATAAAGTGAATCGCAAACATGACCAAAAATATATCCACAAAAAATTGTGTAACGAATAGTTGGTACAAAGGAGGTAGGTACCAAAAATACTACAAATTGTAACAATGATCACAGACTTTTTTTTATAAAAAGAATTTTCAAACATATTGCAATAATTTAAATATCTTCTCTCAAGGTTTAATTTTGGCTTTAATTATAAGAAAATAGCATAAAGTTAGTTGTAAAAAAAATAAAATTCACTTTAGTGTACTTGAATCAGATTTTAGACTGTTTTATGTTATTTTTGTCATCAGAAATTAATTCCAATTGTGCAGCTACCAAAAAAGGATGGGGAGAGAAATGGACCGAGTACAAATTTCAGAATAAGGAAACTTAATGAAATGTTCATAAATCCAATTCTTTAAGATTGGATTTTTTCCATTCATATAACCCTCAAAATCAGTGGTCTTCAAACTTCAACAAATTGAGGAACACTTTTCAATAATTGAAATTCTAGGGAACGCCTTCAAAAATACAACTTCATACATTTTTATATCTATATAACTATTGGATTTGGGCCCTGATTATGGAATTATCTAATTGTGTATAAACCGAAGAAGAAAATACACATTTGAATGGGAAAGTGAGAGGAGACTTACTGAAGAAGAATAGACATGAACGACTAATGAAAAATTATCAAGTATATTGTGGTAACATCATTTTGTTTCGCTGAACTCTCGGAGAGGTCACATAGAACACAGTTTGATGACCCCTACACTAAACTATGTATATATTTAAGCACAGTTTCTGCTCTTTTAATTGATATGTATTTTATCATTAATCATTTAGACAGAAATATAATTTCTATTTATAAAAAATATTGCAGTCAAATAATCTAACAAGACAACAATAATCTACCATTTTTATTAAACAGATGTTTTTTGTATCATACGCCTCCCCTTAGTAAGATGGGTTGGGTGATGGGCCTTACCTAACAATACTAGTCCTAAGGGGGGATAGATTGATACATGCCTTTCCCAAGGGCTTAGGATCAAGTTTGAACTTGGCTCAATGATGCTAATCTCTATGCTGTTAATCAGTCATCATGTACTAACAAACTAAAGAGGTATATGGAAGAATAAACACTAATACTTGGTAGATTAACCAACATTTTTCAATACAGCATCATATCTACAGGATATGATGAAATTAGATCCCTCAGAGCTTCCATTGGGATTTTTTCTCCAATGTTCAACCGTATTTCTACCGCAATCATTTTATTTGTGGTATTAAGTTCCATATTTCCTTAATGTGCATGTGGGGGTTGCACATTCATTTTGCAACCAGCCCACAAAGGGAAGCAGAAGGTTCACAAAAAATTAGTTACATAAAATAATGTAGTAATGAATGAGCTCAATGTTTTTCCATATAACCCTTTCCAGCAACTTTAAAAATAATCCGTGAAGTGATGGGTTGAATTGTTATTAATTTATTTCAACATAGTATCATATGAAAAAAAAAGAAATACTTATTGATGTTTCTAGTAAATAAACAACTGAAAAAGTAGTTCAAGGTATAAAATAAAATCTAAACTAATACAATCATATTTGTACTACATTATAACATGCCAATACAATTTTACTAACCATATAGGCTGTGCCAAAATTATCTTGAAACCATTTCAAGTTTACATTTGAACAAGCATTCAGTGTGCACATACTTTTGTCACAGGAAAAATATTCACATTTTTTTGTGCATACTGACTACTTAAAATTACAAGGAATATTGTTGAGTACTGGGATTGGCAAGCAATCTTCAATAAGTTCTGACATGTCCACCAATATAAAATGTTACATTTTGTTCAGTCACTATATCACCCTCAACTACTTTTCCAAGCTTCAATCCTTATACTCATTAGCAAATTGGATATATGCTCGCCTATCTTTTTAAGGAAAATATGTGGATTTTCTAAGACAATACATCCCATAAGCCATTTTGCTCATTAAAAGTCAATGAATGTACTTATCCATTCATGGGTCTTTTTCTCAGTTGTCCAGATTAGTTTATCAAAATATCTAGAGGGTTTATGGTAGATCTTTATGACTATGTACATAGCAAACTATAAGCTATTTGTAGCTCAGTTTCCAAATATACGTATTTGTTATTACAAAGAAACCACATTGTCATTAATATTTTATTTCGTCAGATTCTTTAATCAGTTTCTATTCATCAAAACGAACGTATAAATGAAACAAAACTACAAGAAACTTCTAAAATCAGAGATACAGAGACACAAAGGATTAATATATCAATAAATAAGAATACTAAAGATCCGAGTGAAATAAATTGCCTTGCCTATAACGGCTCACTGCAAAACAAGTATTGAATGCTATTTTGTAGCTTTGTTTTCAAATCTATCATTATTCTGAAGAAAGCAAAAGGCAAAACATGTCAGATTGTTTTCCATATTGTCATTAATATCTTCTCTCCTCAGATCCTTTGTCTAGTTTCTATTCACAAAGCAATTTTTGAACATCCAATTACAGATGCCCAGAACAATCATCAGAGTTCATGCAGTTGCAGTTGCTTGAGAAACAGGTAGGCTTTACAAAGTCCAACTCAATGAGCACAAAAAAGGAAAAAGAAAAAGATCTAGAATGGCTGACCATAGCTGGAGAGAGAAAGGTGAACATTTTCCTCTCTAGGAAGAAGTACGTATTCATAGACAGAAAACCCAGTTAGAAGCTGAGAAAATCAAAGAGGCAGCCTACACCAACATGTCAACTGAATTTATGTCAGATAAATGCAGAGTTCGATCCGATGTGGTTTCTGCAACTCAACAGGGACAAGGAATGGAAATCCAGGCCTAACAAGGAAAGAAGAAGATATCACCAGAATCCAATGTTATAGCATTGCTATCATTAGAAAAATTTGTTTACCACCACTACCACATTCAGATAGAACACCTGAAGAAAGCCTAAGAATGGATCGGCATAAACATTGTGTTAACAGCACTAACAACAAAGAGTTCGATCGCTTGGAAAACTCTTTAAATGTTAATGAACCTTATCAGAACTATAGACAGAATCAATGACATAGGTTTTAAAATGATTGCTGACACAATATTTTCAGTGTGATAGTACTATGAGTGATAATTGTATGCTAACAAGGAACTGTTTCACACTCATGCATACTCCAACATACAATTTAATTTCTTACAAAATTTGCTGACTATGCACAGGTTCACACAAAACACAATCTTTTACCCATCATTGTTAGTGTTGAAAAAATCCTATCGAGCTTATATCACTATTTATGAAAGGTTAGATTGACTCTGTATAGTACTGTCTCATTTAGTCCCACATTTTATAGGAATGTATCCAGAACGCTAACCAAGGTATTATTGCATGTTGCCTGGCAACTGTCAACAAGATAATTAAGCAATGGAATTCTCAGTCTCAAAACTGATAAGGGAGCAATCAGCATTAGAGCAAAAGAAACCCCCATGTTTACCTTTAACTCCAAATTTAAAAAAAACTTGAAAGTTAATATCAAGAAAATAACTACTGACTACCTGCCTTTGACCTTCAAGTAAGTTCTTTTCATTTTGTTTTAATCATAGGAGAGCTCCATTATTCTTTATCATAATCAGAAAAGAGTCTCTCTGTCGGTATCAATCGGTTCGGGATTTAATGAAAATATTTACCATAGCTGGTTCGAAGATTTAGAAAAGAAAAAAAAAAGGGGGGTCAGTAGTCAGTCAAAACTAGGTCAAACTATTTATTTTGAGTGAGGCAAAAAAATGACTTGAAGCTAAAATTGTAGTCGATCTTGAAGTATAAATCAAGAAATGAGACAAGATTTTGTAGAAAAAAAAATTTCCAAAAATGAAAACCAGATTCTCAACATTTTCATTTTTTCATTCCCAACTTTACCCTAGTTTATACTAAGTATAGTTTTTTTTTTGCTTCTGAAAATTAGGTCAATAACCAGTCAGATGTATAAAAACTAGATACTAATTCAAAACTAGGTCAACTAGGCAAGTCCACTAACACACAAAGATTAAAACCTAAATTAGAGATGGAAATTCATAGAGGGTCAATTTATGGCTAATCAATATTCAAATCCCTCAGACAACCATTGATTAGAAATTAACTTGGATACAAGACAGGCAAATACATAAAAGCAGAGGTTCAGTTGTACGGCAACTGTTTCATGAAGTAATCAAAAAGTGTGGAGAGACCTGAAATGCTGCCAAGGATTAACACTCAGCTTCACAATGCAGGAAATTGCCCTCACCACAACTGGAGTGTGCTTCCCTCATGCTAATACCAAGTCTTTCATTTACAATGTAATTCACTCACCAAACAGATTTTGAGGAAACTGTTGCAAGCTGATCACAGATATTGATTTTATACCATTCCAAATGAACATCATAATTAAGTAGGGACATGAAGGTCAATGTAAAAATAAATGAGGAAAATTCAAAAGGTCAACCTTTTAGCAATCCCTGTCTCACAGGAAATTATTGCTTGTTCTAAGTTGAAACACATCAGAAATTACTAATAGTAACTATTACCAAAGAGGTCTAGTGTGGCGTGGTGGTTACAAGCACAGAAAACAAAATCAGTGAACTGAGTTCAAGTTTCAGTCAAGGTTGCTCATTCACTTTGAACCAATGCCCTTGGGAAAGGCATAGAAAAAATTTTTTAAAATGGGTAAATGACTGGGCAATTAGAGATTTTATCCCTGAGTGAAAGGCAGTCCATCTCAGATGTGTGGCTAGTAACTCAAACCCGTAGTAACCTACTTGCTACTAAAACCCAAATGTGGCCCATGCAAGGGGTCAACAGGATGAAACAACAAACAAGTGAGAAACCACCTTCAAGCAGAACTAGGGACCACTGGTGTTCATTTTTGCAGGCAAAAAAATGACCATTTCAGTCAATCTTACAAGTTATGTATTGATTTAGCGATGCAAGATGCTTAGTTAACGACTTATTATCAAACAATAAGAAAACAATGTAGGCTACTGCAGGGTCTAAATCTACTCCTAATTATACATACGATGATTATTGCCACAATTGTATTGCACATAAATTTGCGTAGCAGTGTAAGACAGCCACCTACCAATCACTTGTAAAGAATTTACTCTCCTAAATTAAGTGAGGTTTATTCCTGTTCAAGTTGTGACAATGAACAAAGTCAACTTCAGCCTCCAACTTAGACCGGAGCTTGACAACAAGTGACAAGCCAAGTTACAGGAGACCAACACAACTACCTGCAAAATTATCAAGTTTTCAGATACCATTGGTAGGTACAAAACAAATTAATTTCTCATAGGGATAGCGTGGATATTTGTTGGTACTACTGTGACATCAACTTCTACCACTTTATATTTGATAGAGTGCTAAGTCTTGCTTTGAGTTCAAGTCTTACTTCAGTACAAGAGATGCTTTGTCAGAGAGCCTCATTCTGAAAGATGAAGTCAGTCATTGTAAACAACAGTGAGAGTGAAGTTGTTTTGTAAATGACATACAGTAAAATGGAGTTACAGTGCAAGTAACCAGAAGTTATTTGTTGCTTTGTGCTACCAGTGACAACAAGGACACAATCAAACAAGAACCATAAGTTCAACGACGTATCCATCATGAGTGGTAGTAGAGGGTTAAGTAGTCTCTCTTTGATTCAATTGATTCTCATACTTGTAAAACATTGTGATATGAAATATTCTACAAGAATTTCAATAAAAATCAAAAATGGAGATTTCGGATTTTTTCCTAATACAAAAATGCACACCTCCCATATACTGTCATGACATCATTAGCAGCTGATAAAAAAAAATGATTGGAGTATATTGTTTTTCTTAATGACGTTTCACCTCTTCCTTCCTATTTCTGTTGTTCAACGTAAGTGGGACTGACTAATCGACCAAAAGAGATGATTGGAGATATCTAAGAAAAGAATTTTTTTTAAAAAGATTCAGCCAGTTAGATAACCAGGAAAACCAGTGAATATAATGATATTCAAGCAGATTTCATCCTTGTAATGAAGTACTTCATTTGGCTTTATCGTTCAAGAAAAACACATGGGTATATAAATCTTTCTCACCCCAAAGGTGCTCTCAGACAATTGTTAGATAAAACATCCCCAAGTTACACAGGTGCATATCTTGTGCCACTTTAGCGTATTCATTTCTGATGTTTTGCGAGAAAACACTAAAAATATTTCTTTATCTCCTTTTGATAGAAAGACAAACTTTATTAGAGCACATACCTCTTCCGCTGCCATACACTGACTAAAAACTAAAAACTTCATAAAAACAAAAGGCTGGATTTACCCACAAATATAATCACTTCTATAGCCTATGGTCTATCCTTTCACAGAATTTGATTGAAATTCATAGGGAATTTCAGGATATATTGGGTGAACAGACATGAAAAAATGCAAGAATATATGTAAATGTAATGGGGAAAAAAAAAAAATGGAAAAATATCTCAATCAAAACAAATATATACTTGGATCCAGCCTAAAATCTATTCACTCCTCTCTTATCCCATGGTGTACCCGACCACAAATTTCATATTCATAAATGCAATTGGAGGGAAAAAAGATTCTTTTAAATCTCTCAATAAATAGAAAAAAATCCTGGATCCAACCACAAATTTTATCACCTCTTACCTCATTGCCCAGCCTTTTACAAACTTTCATGGAAATTCATTGAGTACTTTAAGAGATGTGTGGACAGGCAAACATGAAAAAAAATGTGAACAAATACGTGTACCTCTTTCCAACTCAATTGACAGAAACTATTCATTTAACCGGTTTCATTTTTCTTCCTAGTCTATGTGTATTTGGTTATACTCTTTTTATAAATCAAAACTTTGTCTGATTTTGAGCATTCACCATAAAACTGAAGAGACGTTCAGTTTTGGGGGGTTTTCTTGTTTTTGAAGACTTAATGGTAGGATACTTCAGTAATAAAGCATCAAAAACAAAAACAAATCACCATATTAACTCAAGAAAAATGGCAGTTCCAAAAGCATTAAAAAAATTACAGAACAAAATGATAAAAATAAATAATAATAATAATAAATAATAATAATGATAATAATAATTTATCTTAAATTCCAAACTTTGTAACTAAAAAATTAAGACCAAACATGTGAACCAGAGCTTTTCACTCAAAGACATTTTCAGAACTACAAATCAGGATTCAGCGTAGGCAGCTTTTGTAGCAGTATGAACAAAATCCATAGCCAATGAGTGACAACTTAAGCCAGAAACTTTGACACAAGCAGGGCCTCCGATGTTGTTAGTAAGCTCTCAGTGAAAAACTGAAGTCTGCTGGGATGGATTAATCTCCGAGGAAGTATACAGATGGACTGATCAGAGGTCATGAATGTTAAGCTAGTTGACACTACATCTATGACAACAGCTTATAATATAATCAGTCTACGTAAAAACACTTCCTATTACACTATTTGATTTGGAATTGTCATAAGCCTGACTGCTGCAGGGTCAACCTCCTCTACGACTTCTTTTCCAACAGAAGATGATTACTGCAACTTTTTGTATTGTATATATATAATAAATGGAAAAATTGTAAAATCAATTTTTGTAGTATGAATGTATTTATTTATTAGAATGCAATAAGCCCAAAATAAGTCTGTTTCGCACAGTATTTGGAAAATGTTAATTTTATTTATCTATTCATTAGAATGAAATGAGCCCTTGCATATCAGGAAAGTAGACTTTGCAGACACGTAAGACCTGTTAGTTTAGCTAGGTCAATAAGACACCAGCCAACCCAGAAGTTGGTGGAGATTTCGAATCATGGTCGAGGTATGTCAATTTTCACTCCCTCAAATTTGGTGAAGATTGTTTTTATTGATCTTGTCACAGTAGAAAAACTAAATTAAAATCTGGTTCAGACTAGAATGTTGATATTTATCAAAGAATTAAACTTCTATACTTTAGGCTAAAGTGTGATTTTATTGACAAGAGAAGTATTTGACAACTACTGTTTTATTTAATAACTCATTTTAGTTTGACGCATGCATGCAAATTCATTGAGGTATCAAAAACTCGGGGGGCCTTGTCAGGGTGTAATGGTTAGCAAAAGCTGGTCTTACATATTACTACTGGACAGAGAGTCCGATTCTCTCGGGCTGCCCAATACTCATGGTCTTGTGCCAAAACTAAGTAAGGCCCGCCATCCTACTGAGATGTTTAGTAAAATGCTCTTGCAACCAAGTAGCAAGTGGAATCCTCAATGAGTCCCCAACACTTGGGCCTCGCGCCAAAAATAAGCTGCACTTAGTAAATTACTGGTTGTGGTGTAATGGTTAGAAAGCTTGTTTTGCATATTATTATTACTGAATAGTGAATTTAAAGCTATCAGGCTGTCACATCCATGATGTAATGTACTAAAACCAAGCCATGATTAGTAAGGATTCTCGTCATGGTGTAATGTTTAGTGGAATGGTCTTTCAACCAAGCAGTGAGCTCAATTTTCACCGAATCCAACACAATTGCAACCTAGTGCTAAAACTTATGTACACTTAGTAAATAACTATTGAATCAAACACTTATTTCCGTAAACAACAATAAAAGGAAGGAAATTATTTTCACAAAAAGGTCCCATAAAATCAACTTTAGAAAGGTTTCTTCTTCCTTCATGAAAGATCCCCCAATAGAGAAAGCTTCACAGAAACATTTGCATTTTGAGGCACCAATGAGAACCGTGTGTACATACGTATTCAGGGCCATAAAGGTAGCCAATTCTTTCAAGATACATTCTATACAATCATATGTCAGCTTGCATCTGATCACAAATACATCCCCCATAAGAACTTTAACTGTGGATGACAGGAAATTCAGTTATTAGTTCTATGGCGCTAATACATACAGGGGAAATTTCCATCATGTTATTGTAAGCTTCCTAAAGAGAGTGCAGTGTATGCGTCATGTTCGTTTCAAACTCTCCAGACAGTGAAGGCAAGAAGGAGAAGATAAAAGAGCAGACATGCTGAGCTGACGACTTAGTGAAAGAAACAAAATGGATGAAATATGTTCCTTTCTCTTCGCAAAGGTAAGGAAGATGTTGGTACAATATTCAGGTTTAGTTAAATATGTATGCATTATGGTATCTTAAATATATTTAATTTCACCAAATAATGATCGACTTACGCCCAGATTAAATTGCATCCATACTGCCAGAACAACCCAGATGCAAGTGGCTGTATTATAATGTATGAAGACGAGGCTTGTTTTCTTATCCAATCACACACACACACACTGTTGCAGCATCAGATCTCTAATCAAGATTAATGTTAAATATATCATCAATAGACTTAATTATACCATGAGTTGATATATTTTCTCATGATATTTAGTAGCAACAAAACATGTTTTTCAAACCAAAACATTCTCATTTGCTATTTCCTGTATTCTTGTGGAGATCTTCATCCTAGCTGTTGGCCAATCACCAAAGGAGGATGAGAAATTACAGATTTAAAGTTCATTATTTGTTGAGACAAATGAACCAATCTAAAAAATACGAAGACATCTTGAAAATCTCCAAATTAGTACACAAACATTTTTTTTAAGATTAGTCAACATAAGTACCCATAATGCATGAAATATGATAATTCGACCAAGATGTTCCTCCAGGATTATCTCACCAGTTACAAACCCAGGGAAAAGGAGTAGGATCAGGCATGGGGCTAGCAACTCCACCCCATAAAACCTACTTGCTACTGAAACTGCAGCAACATCACCCCAGCAAGAGCCTGGTAGAGAAAATTCCTCTTCAGAAGGGCTCATGACACATGCTGCTGAAAGTCAACAGAAATTCAGTTCCTTGAACAACCTTCTGATGATAAAGACAAAAAACAGTACAAGGATCTGGCTCATCAGAACCCTGCTTGAGATCAGCTCAAGTGGTTGACTGGAATCCACAAGGGAAGAGAAGAGTTAGAAGGCCTGGGGAAAATCAGCCAAGAGTGAGGCAAAGGCGACCGGACAGACATGAGCCCAGTTGAAGGAGTTGCCCAGAATCATGTCCGCTGGAAGGGTGGGGTTGCAGCCATATTCTCTACAACAAGGTAATAGAAATAAACAAATAAAGCAAGAGATCTTACAGCACTTAACCCCTGCTAAAAGAGTACCATTTTAGAGCAGGCATGAGCAACACCATTCTTCAATCACAAGAGGAAATTTCACAAAATAGATGCAAGAATGGAATTTTCATTTGAACATACTAGTATATATCATGTAAAAATATCTTTCATATTCAAGAAAACTTTCCCAAGACCTGGATATACATCTACCAGAATACCTTAAGTAGTGTGGTTTTTTTATGTAGTATGGTTAAGATATTGCCATACAAATTACTCTAAATATAAGCTGAAAGAAAAAAAAAAAGTTGAATTATAATAATGCAGTTTTAAACAGTACGGACAATTTTTGAATGAACCATCTGCACTAATCAAGGTACACCTGTATATGACAAAGAAATGAAAAGAGATACCTAGAGCAGTAATAGTAAAAAAAAAAGAAATAAGTAGGGTTCATCTCCCACACCAAATTTGACTAAGTCTATTATTTCAGTTCATAGATCGACTACAAGAAAAAATACAAACTCTCTGCAGCAGAATTTATTTCAAGTAAACCGAAATTATATATACCACAAACAAACACTTATAAATTATGAATTTGCTAATTATATTGTTGATGGACAAATAAACCTAAAAATAAAGAAAATTAATGATAGTAGCATAAAAATAATATAAACTCACTTCATTGTAACCAAATGCACTGGAATTATAAACAAAATGAAATAACTATTATGAATATAATAGGTAGGTAGACATTTCCAATTGAACAAGATTAGTAATCTAATACAAAATATTAGACATCTAATCTTATCATTACTAATACTTGCCTTCAGAAACCACCATCGACAATAGTAATGTAATGTCATCTATTAATTTCCATGCCCTTTGGGAGATTGTGTCCCCAATGACGCACCAACATCAGATTCATATGTTGAACATACAACTACACCCCTATCCTGAAGGTCAACATGACATTTGTCTTGTCAAAGTTCCATTGGTGTTCACATTGATGAATACAGATTGCCAGGCACTGACATTTCCACTAGTACATACCAAAGACTCATTAACAATACATATATACTATACAAAATTAATGGTAAAGAAAATAAAAAAAGCTTCAGATTCTTGAAGCCCTTATAATAAAATCAAGTAATCGAAAAGTAATCAAGATCTACAGTTCGGGAAGTGTGATTTAGAATGCATTTAACAACTGAGAGATACATTGAGCCCAGGGAAGAATTCCATTTGTATGTCATCTCATGTGTGATGTTATAATGCACAAAAGGCAAACACCAAGATTAAAGTATTTAAAATTGAGAAATAATGTCCATAGTTTTCCCCTGATATTGATAATGACCACATGTATGGTTGGATGCAAAGATGATAAATATATGGATGATATTTACATTCATTAGATCTAGACATATGTTCTCAAGTAAACAAACTGGATTGACTAAGAGAATTAATTAAAAACATTTCTTGTCTCTTGTCTTTAATCAGACTAGTATTAACAAAGGACTACTACCTAAATACATACACACACACAAATACATGTTGAAAAAACCTAAGTAAATAGTGAAACTAAAATACGGAAAATTACTAGTAATTTACACATGATTCCACCTGAAGATGGAAACACATGAAACGAATTTGTTGCGGAAACCATGAGCATGATTTTATATAAACACACACATATATATATATATATATATATATATATATATATATATATATATATATACATACACACGTGTGTGTATGCATGTGAACAATTGGAAACGAGAAATTCAGGAGTAAGAGTATGTGGAGACTTTATCAATTAATGCTATACATGTATTGGAAAGGGTTCCCATATTCAGTAACGTGTACGCTCAAGTGGTTAAAAAGTTAGGTTTCCAAAGGAAATAGATTTAGCATCAAATGTTTTGCTCAGAAATCAAAAATGAAGATTCATGGAAGGCCATTGTAGTGACTCCGTGCTGTTTTATGGATTTGAAAGAATCTTTGATGGTTTGGTTTGATCTTCCGTTGGAAGTGGTTGCAGCAGTTATGGTTATCTTATTAGTTGTACTGGTCAAGGTGGGCATCCTTAAAAATTGGTTATCATGGTTATTGGGAATCTAGGCCATGGTCCAGTGCTAAGCTCTTTGGGTACTTAGTAAGGTGGTGTGCAGTTTTGCATATATACGTTTATGCGAAATTGCCTATAGGTGCATACATAACCTTATTAGATAAATATCAATGGTGGGGTAGAACTGAAGGTGTATGAATAGTATGTCCATATGTCCAATGAGGGTTTGGTAATAAAGCGAGTGAAGTATTGGAAATTATTAAGGCGTATTTCAGTGGTAGGCTATAGGGTCAAGACTATCACTAATGATAATCAAGGTGGTAGGGTACAAGTTAGAGGAGGTCCTTGTTATACATGATCAAGTATCATTTGGGAAATGCATTTTCATTACCCTTCATGGTCATGGTAGTTTTGAAAAGTAAGTAGTACAAGTAAAATAGACTAGACATAGGTGTCTGTAGGTAGGGGTTTAGGTGACGATGAGTGACGTTCCAATTGTTTGATGTACATAAAGAGTTAGGTATGGATAGGGTAAGATAAGTTTCTAACATTAATCATCCGTAGATAAGGATCCAGATTATATATGTAGGGCTGTTGTGAAGAATATGAGTATATTGAGGAGTGTTATGGTGCATATGTATGGGCTGGGGTGAAAGTATAGTATTGGGTGCAGGTATAAAGATAGTGAGTTGGTAAGTAAAGAGTCATTAGGAGAGGGAGGATTATAGGGTTAGAGCTAAGTGTGGTTAGGGTTGTTGAGTTCAATGTGGAGTCCATTAGGAGAGAGGGTTTCAAGTTTATTAACAACCCACATAACTTCTAAATCCAGAATTTCAGTTGTGTCAGAGTCATGAAGTGTATTGTATTTTTTTCTTTCAATTTTTTTGATGATGGCAAATCTAGCGTCTTTGAAAAAATTAAGGCAGAAAGTGTTGTCCTATAGGGAGCAGGTTGAGATGATTGGATGATTTAATTCTGTGTCTATAGTTATCAAGTCTAATGTTGAAGTGCCACTCCGATTTGCATATATATTGCAGTTTGCATTTAGTATATCCCGGGTGGTAGATGTCATTTTTGCTTCGTTGTTTTGAAAGTGTTGTTAGTGGCAGAGCTAGTGAAGTTGTGAGAGTGTTTCAGGTGGTTGCAGTATAGACTATTTCTATTGTTGAAGATTATATATGTATATATATATATATATATATATATATAGTATAGTTGAGTAATCGCGCCGCATTAGATTTCTTGAGGAACAAACAACTTTCAAGTAAACACACTGAAATGCCTTGTGTGCTGACCAATATATCTGGCAAATGTCAACATTGTACAATGGCCAGTAGTCAAATAATTGTGGCGCCTACACAGACACATTCTTCGATTGCTCTAAGAGGTTGAAAGAGCTAAAAAAAATTCTTTAAAAAGATTATTAAATTGGAAAATGATATGTAAGAAAAAATAATTATCAGAAATAAATGCATACAACAAGTAAAAGAGTAAATTAGATAAAATTAGAAAAAATTAATAAGAAAATGTTCATCATTGAATGGCCTCTGTTCTGACAATGGAGCAACACTAGAGCGTCCTCTCTGGGCACAAGTTTGGGTGAAGCATATGGAGATTGTGGGATGTCTAGCTGTAAGAATTCCCCTCTCAGCTTCACTGATGTAGTCCAGAAGAGAGCAGAGAACAATATGTCTGGCATCAGCATCTGCCAGTGGGGTGTCAGATTGGGCATCAAACTGCCTCAAGAGGGCTTCACCCCCTGTTTGGAATCAGATGTCTTTCTCCTCGAATGGTTGCCCACCCAAGGCTAGGGGGCCTTTTCTGCCCAGCTATTTTCCTATAGCTCCGGGATAGAAAGGCATCATATTCCTCAAATATATATAACTAGAGAGAAATATATCTTCTAATTGTGAAAAGATAGAAACAGCCCATAATTGTATGAGGAATGGCAACTCTTATAATATTCTCCAGGACAAGTATCCCTATTCGGCTGTTAAGCCATTCATGATATTGACTTTCACAGAAATTCTCAAAATATTCTTCTATGGGCTCATTAACCAGACGATAATGTCCCCAGTAATGTTCTTGCAAGAGCCATATAGATACAAAACATATTAATTTTCAACATCAAATGGAAAGATTTTTTATTTATTCTTTCTTGTCTCTCGCATTCCGCTGAGTTATATCTCGGGCCTTCCAGACTAACTAATGGGTTGGTCACATTCAGGTCAGATTACAGACTTGAGCATACTTTTCATATAACCAACAACTTCAACAGGAGAGTTTGGAATAAAAAATATTTCCTCCACCCCATCTTTTTCCCTGACTTCCTGTGAAATACCACACCATAGCTTTGTGAATTGAATTTATGTAAAATAAACATATGAAGAGAATTCTATTCAACAAAAAGTTAGCCTTGAGTTATGTTATGTTGACATTGGCTTTTAGATTATTAATTAATCTAGGTTAGTGTTATCAAGAACCTAGATGATTTAGTAATAATTCTAAGAGGCACCCCCAACCCTTGTCTAAAAGACAATGGAATGCCATTGAAGTGACCTCTCTAGGGCACAAGCCTAGAAGAAGCATATGGAGATCCTGGGATGCTCAGTCAACAGAATCAAACTCTCAAAGATAATCCAAAGAAAAGTAGAGCAATACGTTTGATATCAACTTAGCTGTTCAAGTGAACTTAAAATTGGCACCCAACTGCCTTCAGAGGGCTCAACTCCCTAGTTTGGAATCAGAGTTTTCCATCTCCTAGACCAGTTGTCAACCATGGCTAGAGAGCCCTATCTACTCTGCTGAATATGCATAGCTGGAAATTGTTATTACATGCACAATATGTAGATCTGTTTAATCTATTGGTCGGATGTCTTCACTTTCAAGTCGCACGCACACACTCACTCCATTGAGTGTTGAAGCAGTACCAGCTTCAGCGGAAACCGCCAGTCTCAAGTGCTTAATTAAAGTGAATATCTCTAAATTCAAGACCATACCCTCAGGACAATGTAGAAAATAATGTAATAAGTAATTTCTTATATCTAAAAAGATGAATGATAAATTTGCATATTAAATTTCACGAGGGAAAACAAAAACATACCATTTAAAACCAGCAATGTTGTTGACATAATTTCTTATAGAATTTGGCAACATCTGTCCTGTAACAAAACTATTTGTTTTCGATTAATTCTTTTTTTTCAACTCTGAAAATGGACACTGACTGGCCTTCTTGAGCCTTGCTACATTTTCTTTTGAATCCAAGTATATCTATTTAGATTCCCAATAATGATGTAATGCGACATCGGATATGTTATAAAAAATGTCTTAGCTTCTTGAATTATGAACACTTTGTTATGCCACATTTTTTCATTTCAAGAATTGATTTAGGAAAGAATATGACTATGACTTGAAAAATAAAACATTTCTGCTTTTTTGCCTACTCTCTCTTCCCTTCTTTTTTATGAAACCTTTCAACACTTCAAGTTTCATCTAAAAGAGAGTAATTTCAGCATTTATGAACCAGTCAACGTACTTTGCATATAAAGAAAAAAAAACATTGCAACTAAGTTTAGAGTGAAGACTAAATTCATTCCAAAGTAAACACAGATCTATTTAGTGATGAACATATTTTGGCTGTGCGCTGTGTTTGGGGAGATCAATGAATAAGACAAGCTAAGAGACCAATTCAACATGAACTTACATTGTAAACTGAACACTCTACTAACAACCTATCTAGAGGGTTGGATTTTTTTAAAATGGAAAAAAAAATGTTTTTCTTAGATATAAAGAGTAAGTGATTAAATTTTCAGCTATCTCCATTGGTACAGCCTGTGCGTGCGGCACATACATAGATGGCCAACCAGCCAGATCTAACTTGAAAATTAAAGAAGCCTATGTTGACAGTTTTGAGTTGATGGTCTCTAATAAATGAAAAGCTGAATATATTGAATGATGGTCTTTGTTATATATGGACATAAAAAAGAAAATCATACAAGCACTATAATCAACAAAAAAGAAAAATCAAGAAATTAATTTAAAATTCTGGGCACTTCTTCAAACTCTAAATTCATTTAATTAAAAATATTCTCAACATTAGCAAATACTGAAACCTCACTGGTCACAATAGTTATTCAATACATGAGCAAATTATGTCTATAAATCTATAAAAATTTGAAATGTTCTAAAACAAAATGAATAAACAGTTAAATCACTTACCAAACACAAAGTAACAAACATTTCAGAGAATCTTTAGTTGCTAGCAAAGACAGCAATTTTGGTGATGCCATTATGAATTATAGATTTTTTTACAAACATCAACAAAGGTCACCAAAAAATATCAGAAACATGACCTAAGATTTCCTCCCACCACAAAATAAGACAGTAGAATGAGGACGTTCTGCCCCTATGCTTCTAGGGGGATCCTTGTCCCAGCATTCTGAACCCTTCCCATTTACAATACCCACATGAAGCCTCAGGGTACAACAGCTGAAATGTTGTATTCAAAAAATGGACCACAAACAACAGTCAAAAAAATCTATTATTAACAAAGGAGTCATATCTTATTTGTAAATTAACTCATTCCCTTACCAAATAAAGATACAAGGACGTATGTTGCCTCCATTTTAGGTTGAATAGACAGGAGTTAACAGCTGCGTAAAGAGTACAAGACCTGTCAGTATTTATCAACAATCATCAGAGCCAAGTACAAAAATGCTTTATGTCATTTTTTTGGCATAGTCAACACTACTGCAGCCCTCAAAAGGAAGTTCATAAGCGACAAGCAAGACTAATGAACTAACTACTTACAATTGTGATTAAAAGAAATCTGAACTTATCTACTCTCATAAAAACTAACAGACATGCACATTTATCACAACATAATAGTTATGAAATGGATGTTTTTTCTTTCTTCAACTAAATGTTAAAAAAATTTGGATCACTTTAATATCTACCCCCACCCCTGTAAAGTAGCCATTCAAACATCTTCCCAATATTTGTCAATTGAACATCCTATCAACTAAAACAGTCCAACACACACTTCTGTTTTGATGGCACAAAAGTGAAAACTGTAGAAGCCCATCCAGCAGCACAATATGACTAAGAAAGCATGAGAAATATAAAAGGTAAAGAAAAAAAAAAAACAAATTTATAAAGATAGAAAGTTAGAAAATGTTGAAAATCAAAATGTCATTTCCTACCCACAGATCATATTATTATTGAGTGAACTGTTTTTACGTCATGAAGAGAAAAAAAAATTCATTCTGGCTGTTGGCTTCTTTAATATAAGGAGATCCAGAACATTGATTCAATAAAAACAGATGTAAAACCTGTCAAATAACATTAAGTGAGCAGTTATCCCAAGTGTAAAAATAACATTGGCTAATAATGCAAGTTCTTTAAAATACTTTAACTAGAGACATCTTATACCTCTGCCAACGCTGTACACTAACTAAGAACGGAATGAGAAAGAAATTTCTCTAAATTGGGACAGTGGGGGGGGAAATGAAAGAAATTCACACAATATGTACGAATACTGAGATTCAAGGGAAGCATCTCAGTATTTGTACATATTGTATGAATTTTAATTCAGTATTCTCTATTTACTTTTTTTTTTTTCAACTCATTTCCCAAACAATAAAAAATCTCTCAATTCAAGATATCCCTGAATCACTTCTTAAGTCCATTGGCATATCCATCCAAAAAATTCTATAGAAATAAATTTCAGTGATATTGCGCGAAAAGTCAGAATTTTTGGAGATATTGTGTGGTGTAAACAGATAGCTACAACCAAGAGAAGATAACTGTACATGGATTTGCCCCAAAATTTAATCACTATTCCCGCTCATTGCCCATCATTTCACAAGATTTCATTGGAATTCATTGAATTTTGGAGATATTATGTGAAAAGATGGATTGAAAGACATGGGGTAGTACATATATAAACCTCCAATTTTGTTGTCCGAGCTAAAAAACAAAAGCAAGCATCAGAATACATCCAGTAATTTTATATAGTGGTCAATATGTTGAAACAATTCTGGAAAATCCAGCTTTTCTGCAAATATTAAAACATTTCCGACAAGTCTAGTTAGTCGTTCAAAAGAAACTGTCACGTAAGCAACATCCTCTTGAGATTTGCAATATTGGGATGATCATTTGAAAAATTGGAAAAAGAGCAAAATCAATGAATAGGTTACTTCCCTCACAATTTGTTAAGCAGTGATCACTAAAAGTCTGAATTTTCAAAAAACAATCATGAACACTGCCAGACACAAACTAAGAGACTGATTTAGCATTTAGAATTTTTTTTTTCAGGCCTAACTAAAAAATAGAATTGGTAAACTGACTTCAAATTCAGGCCGAGACATTTGGCATTCACTTTGAAACTAATGCCCCAGGGAAAGACATGAATCCATCTCTCCTTCCTGCAGCAGTCTAAAATTCAAAACCAGTTTAGTCCAAGTCCTCATGTTCCTGAAATGGTTAAAGAGACTTCTGAAGCCTTGATCAGCCTCGCAAGACAGAAGCAGATTGAAATTATCTTGTCAAGAAAATGAATGAAAATAATAAAAATGTGATCAAAAAACAACAGCAGGACAGAAAAGAAAATGACCAAAAATCTTTTACCATCATACTGTGTTTGGGATGATCAATTCAAAAATTGGAAAAAAAAAGGTTGATCAATGAATATTTACCTCTCCACCTTTTGTTGGCTCACTAAAAAATCTGCATTATCAAAAAAAAAAAAAAAAAAAACATAAACATAGCAAGACACTAACTAAGGGACTAATTAAGTATAAATAACTCAGTAAAACCCCACCCTCTCAATTGCCAGTATGTATAACACTTACATACGGGTAGCCAGCCAGAAACACTTGAAAACTGAACAAACAAAATTTATAAGAATAGTTTCACAAACTTTAAATCATTTTTTCCACGGCTTTCAATTTTACGATGTCCCAAATGGGAGAGAACCAAAGAGAAAGAGATGATTCAGTGTAGATGATAGAACTATAGAGTTAATATATCAAACCTTCAACTCAAACTCCTATTTTTCTATTTATAAACTGTTTTATTAACATTAATTGAAGAGATAAATGTCATCGAATCAAATCTGGAATGATTAATCAGGAAAAATAAGGAAAATAATCGTAGGGTTGAATACTTTAGCATACAACTATAAATGGCAAAAGTACATCAATCATAAATAACATTTGGATTCCTTGGCTGAGACTGACAAAAATGTTTTCTCCTCTTGATTTATGGTGAAATGCTCTAATAAGACCAACTTCATGAGATGTTTTTTTAATCGTAGGGATTCATATATTGAAAATTTGTCAGCAAAAATTTAAATACTCATATTTTAGAGCAGGAATTCCAGAATATATTTATTGATTTCAAAAAGGCTTGAAACTCAACAGTCCCGGTAGACAAATAATACTTTAAGACACTCATTGATAATGCAACGTACGAATCTCACTATGATTAATAAGATCATAGATTCTAAAATAAAATACAGAGGTCTTTCTGTTAACAAGGACAATCCGTTCCACAAGACGTCTCATTAGATGAAAATTCCTCAAGTGAATAATTAAAGCTATGGGATTTCAGTTATTTGTTCCAAATAAGAATATTGGACCCCCCAAACCTTAATAATAATGTAAATGTGATAATTACTCTCTAAATAATGTATAAATACAAATAAATATGTAAATAACTGTTTTATGTCTTTTTAGTATAGAATTGAGTCTAGTACATTTTTATACACATCTTCATAGATTATCTAGTTTTGGCGGTTTCATAAGTATAAACTCATTTATGTAAAGGATTTCAAAAAACCAAGATGTATTTTTCATCAGTAGACTATGAACTATGAACTCATTGATCTATTTTACGCAACAAAATTTATTTTTAAAGTAACCTCTTTTGCAGATGTTCTCAATTCATTGGTAAATATTAATCACATAGATCAAACATGGTACAGTGAAGATTTCTGATCAAAATTCAGTTATTAATTTCATATCAGACTTATTGATCCGCCCTGGTATGCTGAATATTTTTGCTTCAAAGTGAAGAAGTCTGAGAGAGAAAAAGCCAAGTTAGGTTCATTCAATAAAAATTGGATACAAAGGAAACAATCAGGACCGTATTGTTGCTCTTCTTGAAGTACAGATATTTTGTAAACAAATATAAGCCTTAAGTACTTTTGGATTAACATCACATTCCTAGACACAAGCTCAGAATTTCAAATTGAAACATTACAAAAGTAAAAAAAGTGCCAAGAAAAGCACATTGCTTCAATTCAGTGGTTCTCAGAGTCCCAGGTCAAATTTCTCCCCTTACAATCCTAGGTTTCCTCAGTTCCCTCTATGGCTAAACACAGGATAAAATAAGTATATTTGAACCGTGGTAAATGTTTGACTCAGAGCCCTTTCAGCTCTAAAAAAGTGCAAGGCAAGTTGATACCAACTCACCCAGTCTTTATAGCCTGCCTTGAGATGATCTTCCAATGCCTAGGCTGTGAAAATAAAGGAATCAGACAACAAACACCTAAGCAACCTGAGATTTGCAGATGACATCGTCTTTGTTACAGATGCTAGACAAACTGAATGAAGAAAGCAAGATAGTCGGCCTTCACATGAACATCAGCAAAACAAAGGTTATGTGCAACAAACATGTCAAAAATAAACACACAACGATCAGAATCGAAAGCGCAAAACTTGAGAAAGTAGACCACTACATCTACCTAGGACAATGAATCTCCATGAAATCTTCAAAAGAACAGGAAATGAAGAATCACTCAAGGATGGTAAGCTTTTGGCAGAGCAAGCTCGACATTCAAAAACAAGAAGATCCCACTAATCCTGAAAAGAAGGGTATACAACCAATACATCCTCCCAATAGTCACCTAATGGAGCTGAAACATGGAACATAACCAAAAAACTGACCTTCAAACTGAGATCCGTGCAACGTGCATATGAAAGAATAATGCTCAACCTCACATAGAGGGATCATAAGACAGCACAGTATATTATGGAAAAAATAGGAGTCCAAGACATCATATAATGCATTAGAAATCTCAAATGGCAATGGGCTGGTCAAGTAGCAAGAATGGTAGACAACAGATACACATCATGGCTCACAATATGGATCCCTAGAGATCAAATGCAAAACTGAGGCCAACAGAATACAAGATGGAGAGACGAACTAGACTTGTTCAGAGAGTATTGGCTCTGTTACACCCATGATAAAGAGGTCTGGCAAATCCTGGGGAAGGTTTATATCCAAATTAAATGTTTGACTTGATGTGTCATTGAATGACAGACATTTTCCATTCTAGAACAATCATGAGGATAACAATGGAACTTTTGATAAAAGAGTTAGGGTATTCTGAGATCACATGAGAATGATGAAAGCATGACATGTAAGCACCTAGGTAGGTCCTACAATCATATTGATAGAGAAATTACTAAATAGCCTATTATGGTTATTTATTACTAAAAATACTGTAATTATGAATGGAGAAAAAACTTCTGGCTCATCTTCAACTTCTCTGCGGGATTCAGAGAGATGTTTTTGCTCTAGGACAATCAGATTTTTGCATCCTTATTTCATAGGAGTATGGCAATTGCGAACTCAGAGTGAAAAGCAAAAAGCATTTGTGACTCAAACCAGAGTTGTGTCAAGGCCCAGCTGATTAACTCCTAATAACAAAATATTATTAAATGCTAATTCAACAACAGATTCCATAGTAACTAATTCTCAATTCAGTTCATACACCAGAATTTTTTCAACGATGATTTCATTTCTTTACAGATATATATCTACTTAAAAGTAGGAATTTTATCAAAACCAAAGCTTTTGAGTATTCAAAGGAATATTTGAAGTTCGGCTTTATACCAGCTATGAATGATGAACAAGAACCTTTCTGTCTATCATGCTAATGATGTTAAAACAATGAGACATGGCCGCCTCCATGGACATTTGAAATCAAAACAAAAAATGTGCCTTTCTTATAGTAATTTTTTACTAGTTTTAACCTTCGTCTCAATTTTTGATTGCTTATTTTCACAAGAAACATTGAGATGAAAATAAAAACTAATAAAAATTGATAATACTGTTAAATCATTTCATCCAATAATGAGAATAAATATAGATTAGATATTGTTGGGTATAGCAAAAACTCGGAAGTATAATTCTATAGGAGGGAATTCAATCAAGCTAGCAATTCAAGTCCTCAAAAAAAAGGAAGATGTAACCATTATGCCTCTGAGTAATGATACAGCTGGCAACAGGATAGATCAGATGAGTACAAAAATCAAAGAATAACTTATCATAAAATTAAAATCAAGGAAATACATAATGCAAGTGGACAAATCTACAGTAAGAAATGATGGGACGGTTTTGATAGTATATGTGAGTTATATTAAATGATCAAACATTTTTCTGAAGTGATATTGTTCCTTTAAATCATTCGAAACCACCATTATCACCAGGGTGAACAAGGATGGAATCAGTCGATTTTTTGGTTGTCATGAAAATTCTTTTGACATTCAACTTTTTACATCTGGATTGAAACATTATGGCTCCAATTTACAAAATGGCATATAATACAGAAAATTAACTATTTTCAGAGTTGGAAAAAATATACAAGAAGTATAAAATCCATTTGGGTAAAAAAAGAATATCAATGGAAAGCTAGATGCAGCTGATGGTTCTCCTGCAATGTTGGACAAGAAAAATAGCAGTTCAAAATTAATGAAGGATGACAATCCAGAAATACTGCTTGATCTTTATCAAATGTAGATATCTACAAGGATTAGCTTGGTACAGGGCCTCAATTATTGAGTACCTAATGAGGATTGAATTCCCTAACAATGATGTACAAAACTATTAGAAACTGTCAACATAGTTTTCTTTGGTTTCTAAGCATGTCTGTCTGACTAGCTGGTTATCAAAGTGCCATGTGTATAGGCTGCTCGAGGGCTGAAAATTTAAACTTTTACTCCTTATTACGTATATAAATAATGTTTTTTTGTTTTCGAAAAATCCACCTTTGAAATAGTTTTCAAGGAAGTGGGTATCAATTTGTGAAGTGAGTTTATGCTTAATCGGTCCCTTACTTTGTGCCAGGCAACTTTCACACTTGTTTTTTGAAAATTCAGACTTTTTAGTTGATCACTACCCAACAGAAGGTGACAGAAATAAGTTATTGATCATTCCTTTTTCCAATTTTTTTTAATTGATCACTCCTAACACAGCATTCAACCAGAAGACATTGGTCACATGACAGTTTCTATTGAGTGACTAGCTGGATCCATCTTGCTTACAATTGCTAAATGGTGGGTACCAAAGTTCTATCAAGCTGAAGCACCCCATAACATTTTGCCTGCCTCTGTTGCTGCAAGTTTTTATTAAGCATAACCTGTGCTAGACAAAATGATAAATCATATGGTCCAATCAAAGATGGATTATGATACATATATTGCTTCAAGACATTCAATTACTGCCAAATCTGGTCAATAATACCTAAGACCATCTCTCAACACGGCATCTCGTGCATTAGAAAGTAGCTCTGAACATTCACTTCAACATTTAATCATCAAGCTTGGCTGGCTGCTATACATCACAGATCAGAGGAGAGAATTGGGTCAGTCAGTTCATTAGTAATACAAGATCCAAATTCTACACTAAAAAGATATAAAAGTTCATCTCAGGAGGATTGACCTTCTTGCTGTTAAAGGATTAACCTATATCAACATCAGAAAATTGATATCATTTTGAAAAGAAACAGAAACTGACATTATCAGATATTTAGCAACAGAAGATTATTTTGAAGATTTTTCAAGCATTTAACTTATAAGTATTTAACTTTCTAAAGTTTAAATGAAAAAAAAATATTGGAAGAGACACTGAAAAAAAAAAATCATTTATCTTAATTAGCTTATACAAGTGAAAAAACTAAAATAGTTGTCTCATGTGAGAATCTACAGGAGAGTTCATCAACTTCACATATCATCAGCCTTTTAACGTCCGTTGTTGGACACAGACCTTCCCTATAATTCGCCAAACTTCTGTGTGCATTGCGGATAGACCTTCCCTATAATTCGCCAAACTTCTACTGTGTGCATTGCGGATAGACCTTCCCTATAATTCGCCAAACTTCTACTGTGTGCATTGCGGATAGACCTTACCTATAATTCGCCAAACTTCTACTGTGTGCATTGCGGAGCCATTACTTTCTGAATTAGTCTAGTTCATCTCTCTAACCAGTACTCTGCCAGCCTTGGTTGCACATGTGGTCACTGGGGATCCATGTTATGGGTTATGATATCCATCGGTCGTCTGTCATTCTTGCAACATGGCCAGCCCATTGCCATTTGAATTTTTTAATGGATTCTATGATGTCCCAGACTCCTGCCTTCTCCTGGATATATTTTGCCATCAGAGGTAGAGCATGATTCTTTTGTGTGCACGTTGCATGCTTCTCAGTTTGCAGGTCTATCTCTTGGTAAGGTTCCATGTTTCAGCTCCATAAGAGACTATTGGGAGGATGTATTAGTTGTATACCCTTCTTTCTAGGATTAGTGGGATCTTGTTTTTGAATGGTGAGCTTACTCTGCCAATGATGACTACCCATACACTTCACCAAATTCACATATAATTAACAATAATTACAGTCAATTCTCAATCCAAGATGAGAACAAAATTAAGATCATTATAGGACAAAGGCTCACATTTTGAAACAAACAAAATATAGAAATGAAAAATTACTGTCACTTGATTCATCAAAAAGCAAAATCAACAGTTACACCTGTTTTGAAATTATTACATCTCAACATTCATGGAATAACAATACAAAACGGAGTGAAATCTTATCACTGAGAAATAATTCAAATTGGGACTCCAAAACACATTTTAAAAGAGCCAACTAGAAAAGATTTTCTCTCCCATTTTTACTGAGAATATTCGAAGGCAAAATATCTGCTATATCAGTCTAAAGAACTTGAAAAAAATAAGCAACAAAATAAAGCTTATAGACATACACACAGACTTCTGGTTGTATACAACAGACAATGAACACCTTATGAATTTTTTCTTGTTTCCACACAAGCGAGTATATGCTTGGATACACAGAATGTAATAGTTGATCAAAAGTGTGATTATATCTAAGCATACTTTCTCTTGTGTGAAAACAAGAATAATCGAATAAAAAACAAAATGTTCCTTGTCCATTGTATTCAAACATACATGCATGAATGAAGGATTGCTGTCTAAGTATATATATATATGTATATACATACATACATATATATATATATATATATATATATATATATAGCACTGCTGTAAACCCTATTAATGGACCTCAGATCACCGGATTTCGGAAATACTAGACAAAATCTGTTCATTGCAAATATTTTGTCTGCCATTGGAAAATAGGGAACATTTGAAATTGCCTGTCTTGTCTGTTAGTGCACTAAGTGACCAGCAGGTGGTAGACACAGCAATACTTCCTGACCACAGTTGCCTGATAAGTCCAATTTCGGACATTATTTCTGCTTTTAGCCCTTTGCCTCCGATAAAGATTCAAACGAATCGGATATCCAAAATTGTCCCATTGAAGGCCTCCATATAAATCTAGATTGATATTCCCAGAATCAAAAGCTCTGCATAAAAACCATCTTTCAGAAAACTAAAATTTAGGTTCATCTATTATATCAAACAATTAATTTTTGTTTCTTCACTAAGTAGGAAGATAGAAAGGTTGATACAGTTTGAATTACAACTAAATTAAAGCTGTTGATTCTACATAGGAAAAGATTGTTTAATAATTTTTAATACAAGTTCACTCCGTCTGATGTTGTCTGATAATTGGAATATCCGTGACCGATTCTGTGAAAACTAACCTGGCAACTCTGTTCATGACCCAAATCCTCACCATCTTTATTTACACTTTTGGTGGAGGCAATGTTTTCCTAATTTGCCTCTTTTATGACCCCTGGATTTATAATGTTTCTATTTTTGATTTGAAGGAGCCAAATATTGCATCTCTGATTTTTTTTAACTTCTTGCAATATAATCGAGGAAAAGTTTGCAATTTATGAAAACCTGTTGAAACTTGCACATGTTGATGCTCGTTCCATACCAAAGCATTTGTATGCAATACATAAAATTATTCATGAAGTAAACATTGATGTTTTGGGCACCTGTGAAACTTTCATCTCTGGTAACATTCCCAGGGTTGTAGAGTCATTGGGGCAATGTCCAGGCAGTCAATGATGATGGTATTGATAATGAAGTGATTTTTTGTGAATTATCACAAATCATTGATAAACATTCAACTTGGAGAAAATTTTGAGTAATTTTTATGACAAAATGAACAAATGTGTTGAAACTATTTTCCTATACACTGTAGAATACTAATAACTACTTTTGGATTTTAATATATTTTTAAGCACACCCAAGCGTCATTATCTGTACATTTCTTTTATCAAATATCTCAATTGATTCAGTATTTTTGATAAATCCAATTAATTGACATAATCAATGGAAAATCATCTTTTTTTTTAAATATTAAATGAAAAGAAAGATTCTTTTCCATACAAAAAAAAAGTCAAAACTATAATTAAATGAAAACAAAGATGCCAAGAAGAAAAAATATTTCACAAAAATTTTCCTGTTTTTTTAATCCCCAAGTAAGAGTTCTGTTCCAGCATTTCCTGAATTGTTTTTTCTAAACATAATTAATTTCTTGAGGGAATTGTCAGTAGAACATACAAGAGAAAAATCAATAAAAACACCCATGTATAAATAGAGTAAATCATCAAATTAATAAGGTGGGTAGGAACCATATGAAAAAAAATCATTCTTCCCAGAAATTTTGAATGGAAAATTCTTAAAAAGGAAAAAAAACAAAAGGAATTGTCTTTTAATTAAGTGTTGATTTCAGGCTGGAAATTTGAGTTCATTCATTGCAAATGAGAAACATCTAAATGTTGAATAATTGCATAAATTAGGCAAAGACAATACTTTGTTTTATTCTAGCAAACAAATACATTTTACTCACTGTATAAGTTACTTTGTGACACCGATAAGATTTTTGAGTATCTAATACAAGGGTGTGCTGAAAAGTTCTCAGCCCTACCAAGAATGGAATGACCAAGAAACATATTCAAATATAAATGCAAAGATCCAGCAATTGGCATATTACAATTAAAAAGAACTCTCTTTCCAGCTACAGTGACAGATAACACTCAGATTTTGGGAAGTCGGTCGGGCTAAGAAATGACATTGTTTCCAAGCCAAGAACTTTTCAATCCGCCTTGTATGCGTTAAAAAATAAATTGAGAAGCAACAACAAATTTCTATTTAATCACCTTCAGTTATACCATACTGTATGTTCATTCAGCGCTTGGAGGGGGGGGTCGCAGTAACTCTTGAAGTCATGAATGAAATGTTATTTATACATCAAACAGTATTACTACCTAAAGCTCTATGATTATGTTATGAAAAATGATTTAAAGAAACTACAAATAAAAAAAAAAAAGGCTGAAAAAACCCAATACCAAGTAGCCTGCCTTCGGGGTGATGGTACTATACCAAAAAACCCTGAATAAATTGTACATTTGTTCTTACCCAGGTGAATGGCTAGTAATTTGTGGGCGAGGGGCACTTGGCTTCTTGAAGGTCCCCGTTCTACTACATTTAATCCAGTGGTTCCCAAACTGGAGGCCGCAAACAACCAAAATTCTTGTTGAGTAGATAGTACTTTTAAAAGATGTAGCCAGAGATTTGAGCTCCCACCCACAACATTGTATATCATTTGTAGAAATGCAGAAGGTGAACTAATATTCATAAAGCTTCTCAAGTCCCAAGATGGGAAAGTGATTAAAAAACTGTATCTCATCCCCTTCCTCAACTTGGGGAGGGGAGGGTGGGCTCCTTGAGCTACCCCACCAATATTTAGTGCAGTGGTTCCCAATCTGGGAGCTGCAGACTTTGTATAACATTAGTAGAACTGTAATAGGTGAGTTACTATTCATGAAGCCTTTGAGAGGGCTCCCTCCATTGTAGAAGTTACATAATTTTAAATAAAACAAAAAAAAAATTAAAAGTGAGAAAGTGTCGAAGCAAATTATCAAAATAATCGAGAAGTGTCAAATAATGAAAACATAAAAACGAAAGAACATAAATTTGCACAGAATAGAGGTATGGTCATATCAAAATTATAAATGTTTAGAGCCAATAGTTTTCCTCCACAAACCTTAGCCAGATAAAAGTAAAGTTTTTCGAAAAAGAATTTTTTTTCTCAGATAATAATTGCGAACAACTGCAATAACTAACACTCAAAATATAACCAAGGAAGTCGTGAAGATAGTAATTATTTGTTTTTGATTTTCTTTGTATTTTTTTTTTTAATTCCAATTAATAAAGAAAAGATAGCAAAAGAGCCTGCTCAATGCCAAACATACCTGCTGTATGGTATAAGATTACATAGTAACAATATGAAAATGGTGGTTAACTGCCCACAAGGCCAAATGAGGACAAGGAAATGGGCAATTTTGAGGACATTTGAAAATCAAGCACACTTTAAAAAATTATTCTGACACTCCTCTAACAGTAATAAGTATGGTTACTGCACACACATCACCTAAGATGTTGAAAATGACAGGAAAAAAAACAGCACTTTAACTCGCATCCTGTTTTAGTGAGACGGTCTTAAAACTGCCATCATCTTCTATATTTGGGATTATCTTTCATTTTCAGAGCCTTGAAAGAGGAAAAGATATACTTCAAATTCTAGAGAAAAAGTTGCCATATCAAAGGAGCTACAAACAAATATGCTGGAAGAAGAATTTAGGAAACCTTGGTCCAGTCTCTATACATTTTTTCCACCATAACAGCAAGTTGTCATTCTCTTCCTATAAAAAGCCTTTGTTCAAAGAACCAATAAAAACCAGTGAGGTCTTCTCCAATTTGATCCTAATTGGAGAAGTTCCCATCCAGTAATTATGAATTTGGGGAGTACTCCCCTACAATGGGCTGTTTTTATGTGCAAGATTCACAAATGGTTTTTTAGGGGTTTGAGAAATTGAATAATTTGATTTCAAATATATGCAATACCTTTCGATATCACATTTCAGATTATTTTCTGGAGAATATAGATTTTTTTGCCAAAATTTCAGATCAAAAACAGAAAAAATGAGTGAGCCACTATCAAGAAGTAACATGGAATAGAAGATAAACATTCAGAATTTGTAAGTAATTTTATTTGATGTTACATCTTTAATGAGATGCATGAGCTTGGTTCATTCCAATACGTAACTCGGCTCAGTCTCAGGACACATCTTCATACAAGCCATGGTAGATAGTTTTGCATGAAATTTTGTAACAACTAGAAAATTTTTTTCAAATATTAACTTCGTAATATGTACGATACCAAAGTGCCAACTAGTTTATATTTAAAGTATCAAGCTGAAATTGCCAATTTATCTAACGATTTTTTTTTTTCATTCATTAATTCAATCAAGATCAATTCTCTACTTGAAAAAGCCTTTATTCAAATAGCCAATGAAAATCAGTGAAGTGTCCTCCAGTTGGATCCTGTATGGAGAAGTTATAGTCTGTCCTTGTAAAGAAGTTGTCTAAGAGTCTGGAGAAAAAAAAATGTGGTAACCCAAAGGAAAAAGATCAGGTGAGTATACTGATCAACTTTGATGACATCATTTACATTAGAGGAGAACAGGGGCACTATGCAGCAAAAGATATCTTATTTTTAGAATGCTGACTTCTACATCTATGCCCATTGTTCGGTCACTTCAAAAGAAGGAATTATATTTATTGAACCACTCCTGTTTGAAATACTCATCATAACCTTCCAGTGATGTTCAGTTTCAGTTGAGGATTCAGCTAAGAAAGATCTGAATCTAGCCATTGCGCAGATTTTCTCCGAATTTTGAAGGTATGGTTTCAGACACTTTTTTGCTTTTACTAATAAGGTGAAAAGCATCCAGCATTTGTTTTCCAAATAGCCATTATAGAACCTGTGTACATCCTCTTCCTCTCTCTCCCTACATCCCAGTCTCTTGTAGCTCCTACCATCCCAACCTCCAACAACATTTCAGTTCAGGGAACAGTCAAAAATGTTACCATACAAATAGTAATTGCTTCTTCACTCTATGTCATTCCAGCTTATGAAAGCTTTAAATAAAAACTCTCAACAATCAGAAACCAGGTTGCATTTTATAAGATAGGAAGAGAAATGATTGCTAATACACAGACAGAATTGGTTCAGCTCATTCCTGGCAATGTGAGGCACACAGACAATACTGAACCACTAATTATATTAGCCATCATTTTTCTGTCCTCCTATTTATTTCTGCAAAACAGAGACTCTTTCCTTTAAGCTTTAGAATGGTTCAGTAAAAAAAATCTTGAAAGTATAAAAGTCCCTGGCAATAAACAGTTGAGATAGAGAGCAGTAATTAGTTGTTCATTAAGACTGTTTCATCTGAGATACCTAACATGATTTTATCATTTTTTTTTTTCTAACCATGAAATTCTTGAAAACATCATATTTTCAGTAATCAGGTGCCCAAGAACCTGTATAACAGTTCTCATTCTTATCGGTTCAGCAGCTCCAAAGTTCAATACTTTTTGCATGTTGACATTTGCATATTCACATATAGAATGTGAACAAACAATTGGATCAACCACAATTCACCCATTTTCAATATCTGGAGTCTTATTAACATTATAACCATGTTTCAGCAAAATCAATCAAGATTTTAGGAAATATCCCAAGTGCAAACAATTAGATCGGCCATAACTCATCATTCCCCGAATAGAATCTCTCCACAAGCCTACATATAAAATTTCATTAAAATATATAAAGGAATAACAAGGTTATCCAACGGCGAAAATGACATCAAGAACAGACACCCATAGCAAATGATATCACACAGCTTTTTTTCTTCCCTGGGTGGGGGAACGAAAACATTGTGGTAACAACAAAGGCAACATAAAAAATGAGTTCATCAGTCCAAACAATTGGAATTAAAGGGTTAACGTCATACTTTCCCTCACTTTGTCAGATGTCCTACTTGAAACTTCATAACATATCCTAATACGAAAGGAATAAAAATGAAATGAAAGCTTTTGTTCTGTGTTTTAATGAAACAATCTCAAAATGCTACAGTAAGACTCTTGTTTCAATAAGCTGATAAGTGGAAGGGCCTATTAAAAACTTGACTTCATGTTTACCCCATTTTATCCTGGAGACAATGTTTTCCTCTAACACCAACAAACTAAATTTGCCAGAAAGAACGTAACCAATAGATGCAAAGACATTACAAGTTTATTTATTTTATCTCCCATTCAGCCTGCTCTATCTTATGACCGAAAAAATAAAGAAAATAACTATAGTGTCAAAATTTGAAATTACGTAAAAAAATTTCATTGAAGAATTAATTCTATTCAAGACATCAGTAGCGTTTTCCACTGGAAAGCATCTAAAATAAAGTAAAGGAAATGTGGAGAACCAAAATATTGATAAACCCATCAAAATAAAGCCTAAAAAAGGTCAAAAATGCATTTTTTTAGAAGGGGTTTAGTGGAGTACTGATGACAATTTATAGACAAAACGGTACAGCCAGGAGCACTGGAACACACAAATACAAACAAATATGAAAATGGATAGAAGCCTTCAACATCCTCATCCCCTTGCCCACATATCCACTAAGTTTAATTGAGTACTTTTGGAGATATGGCTAGAGAAACCCACCAACTGACACGACTGATTACATAAACCTTTGCCAACAGTGTTGGAGAGATGATAAGATAGCCTCAAAAACAAAATTACACAAAATGAATTCTAAGCATCAAATATGCTTTTGTACAAGTTACCTAGAATGATTGTTGTGTTGTCTTATTTTCACATTTCATACTCCAATGACCTTGGTCCCAAATTATCTCCTACCGCTAAATTGGTACAATAGGAACGTTCGCAATGTTGGACTATGAGATGTGAAAGTAAAGCAATACCACAAGCTCTATAGGAGGGACTAACACTACTCAATGTCTTCCTTTGTCAGTACACATTGAGTAGACTACCAACATTTCCTTAATATTCCCTGCAGAAATAAGGGAGCATCTTTTTTTCCCTTAGCTATTTACTAAGTTTAGTCTGGCACAAGGTCACAACAATTGGGTAACCAGTAAAGACTCAAGTTATAACACAAGCAAATTGCTATTGTACAACCAAAGGGTGCCCATCTTTTTTGCCCACATATTCCACACTCTTCCCAGTATGCAAAGAGTGTGGAAAATTAGGACAAATTTCTTAGTGCACCCAACAGCCAATTGAGTTGTGATTAGGGTGGAGATATCCTTTGCTAAAGAGATGGTCATGAAACCTGTAAGAATTAAATCCTGGTCTTGACCAGACTTGAAGCTTGCAAAGGAAAAATCAGCTGATGAATGCAATGGAGGCCAGGACTTCTATTAGCGAATGTTTATATCCGAATAGCATTTGTCTCTCAAGAGACGGACACTTTTATCTCATGTACCATGAAATACAATGATAATTCTATCCTGGTTATAGAAACATGCAGAAACTTGAAGTAATAAAGCTTTACATGTATCATTGGAAGAGGCCTTTGTAATAAGTAAAAGTCAATACCTGGCAGTGTTACAAGTGCTGACTCCTAACAACAACCTTTGAGATGTAGATAAGAACAGATTTGAAATTTTACAGCTTCACGACTCATTAATGTAGTTAATATCATAATAAAATCTATACAGACTTTATGGTAAATCTGGCAGAAGAGAGCATTTACGTTCAGTTATCAGTAGAAGCATGAACACAACTATATAGCATATACGCTAGATAGGAAAATGCTGGTCTTGACCAAAATTAAAACTTCACAGTTCACAACTGATGCATGCCAAGAAAACCAGGATTTTCACACCAGCTATACTCCAATGGGAATTGTCTCTTCTGAGACAGACACTTTATATGCCAGACTATAACACACTCATTGCAACTCATCCAAGCCTTGTAACTAACTGTTCATACAAAGTTTCCGCAGATGGTCCCCTAGTTATGATACTTGAATATAAGATGTAATGTAGCATTTAAACTTTTTTCTATTTCTTCTATTGTATGTCTGTCATATATATTTGCATATACAGTAAAGAAGTAGAAAAGAGAATTCAATGATTTGTGCTAGCTTATATCCCCTTCTCAATAAAACTATACAACTGAAACCAAAAGCATAGACCAAACTAGCATTCCAAGTGAAATTATGAATCACCCCCACCCATATATGCTCTGTAGGTGTGATCGATCAAGAAGATGGAAAAGGAGGTGATCAATGAATCACTTTTTGTTGGGCTGTGATCACTAAAAAAGGTCTCAATTTTCAATAAAGCAAGAAGGCACAAACTAATGACCAATTTAGCATAAACTGATATCACATATTAAACCCCAACCCCACTAAAAATCTAATTTGGAGGGGAATTTTAAAAAAAAAATAAAATAATAATAAAAAAACTCCTGACTTACCTACTCATTGAGAAGAGAGTGTGCAAAATTCTAAATTTCTACTGTGAATGGTAAGGGCTGGGCAAAGTACGGATAGATAACATAAATGTCAGAACATGGATAACAAACCCAGCAACAGTGATTAAACCAGTCTGTTGATGGTAGCAATTAATATTATCTAGGATTACAATTTTGTTAAGGAAGAATAACTCACAAGAAGTTTTATGAGAAAAAAAGTGAATAATTCACAAATAATTCTCCTTTCTCAATCTGATCAAAGAAGAATTATTTAAGCCTGTTGGCTGAATGAGATGTTGCTCCAAGCCTTTCCTTGGGTCTTAGATATTCGTGTAAATAAGATTAAATTAAAAATTTCTTCCACTAAGTTCATACACTTTTGTATAAAGCTGAGAAAATGGAGTTTCTAGATATATCCACACACTGAAAAGAGTCTGGAGGATGCCATTAAATATTTAGCTTGGCTAATAATAAAACTCAAGTAATGTGTGGTAAATGGAGTCAGTTGAATGGCTGGGATGCCATTAAATATTTGGCTCAGCTAATAATAAAACTCAAGTAATGTGTAGCAAAGAAATTTATTTTCAAAAAGCTTGTCACCAACACAAAAAGTTTGGAAAAGACATTGTTTGATCATGAACATGTCTTTGAGAGGTAGTTCTCAACCAAGGAGGAATTCCCCCCCCCAAGGAGGGGAGGGTCATTCCATTTCAAAGTGTGTGCAAATGAGCCTAGGTGATTGTTTAAATTGTCATGTCACTAATGACCTATTTTTAATTGAAATTAGAGGGGAGTATTAAACAATGGGATATTCCTGTTTCCATAGAAATAACTTCAGCTTCATAGACAGAGAAATGAGAAATACGAAATCCAAAAACCAAACTCTGGAAGTAAAATGAGTAGTATTATTACATTGTTATCTCAAATTTACTGATTTTTAAAAGAATCTCTTTATACTATGTCACCTAGTATGAATCTTTGGTACCAGAGGGTATGAGATGATGGAGAAAAATTTTGAACAGTGGGGAGGGGTTTCTGGATGAAAAAGTTGAAAACCAGTCTTGAAGACTGGCAAAAATGATGTCTCAGCCCTGTTCAAGGAGATTCTCAGAGAACAACATACGAACAATGCATCAAAATAGTCTGCTCATTTTAAGCCACTACAATAGTATAAACCTTTATTCATACCAACTTCAAAAGCTTTTTTGCCTTTCCCCAAAATAGTTGATTAATTGCTAATATCTGGCTAATATACAACTAAAAATTTTTTTCATGAATCAGACCAAGAATATAAAAGATGCCTCCTCATGAAGTACTAGTTGAATCACTACAGAATACCTACCTTTCCTTAGACTGGCCATTCGGAGATCTTACCTTTGGGTTCGGTCAATTGAACATCTAACCTCCTGAAAAGTAGTCTGAGGGGGGGATGTTTAATTGTAAACCATCGTAATTTAAGGAAAGTAAGGAAAACTAGGAAAGACGAGAGAATTAATTTCATTGACGAAGTTAAAGATATTGTTCACTTACAAGGATGCATTAATTTTCTTTATTTCTAATGTTTTTTTTTCATTTTCTAGGTTGAAGATATTTTCCCTCAAATAAATACAGAAATAAATTTTTTAATGGATTATCGCTAGATCTGTTACACTGCATTAATTTTCATAGGTTTTTCTATTGACAATCACACGTATAGACACACATCTAGTCTGGACTTTTGCTCGTCTTCAAATGACTCTATAGTCTGTGAATGCACTCCATCAGATAGGTTCACAACAGTCAGTAAATGATTAATGGTTTTGTGTGGAATGTTTCAAGGGATCATTTCAACATCCTACCCCCTGAAAGCGATCAGCTCAACATCCTCCCTACTAAACTAGGCATTATTTGATAACAGTAAAACAAAGTACCTAAATAACGCTTTAAATAAAGAGCTATAACAAAGGGAAATGTTCGGGGGAGTAACTAAATGTTGGGGGTGGCAAGGAGTAACTAAACGAAAAGCTGCTGGGGGTTTCGAATTTCCTAGCATCTCAAGACAAAAATTCCTTGCATTTTAGCAGTCTGAGATGATAAAATATCATTTCAGCAATCTAATATTTGCATAATAGCATATACTAATCAGGTTTCTAGGCAAGATCTCCGAAATTCTGCAATTTTGGTATAATTCAGATGTAAGGAATGGTAAATAATCGCGTATTTCATTTAAAAATGGTTTATTCTTACTAACATACTTAGTTCTATTTTTGTTTCTTATTTTTTTTTTTTAATCTGCAAAAAATTGGGGGAGGGAGGGTCCCCAAATCATTACAGCCTTGAGATAATTTTTTTTAAATTAACATTCCTCTCTTAACCCTTTCATCACCATACACAAATTCTGTCCTATTTAAATAATATATAAGATTGAATTTTCTCATCTTTAAATGAATACTTCTAGAAAATTTTAACACTATGGTGGTCTTTCATTAATTCCTACCTTTTTAGTTTCACATTTTTTTCAACATCAACAATGGTAATGGTATTAAACAATATTTCCATGATTTTTAGGCCAGATTTTCCATGACCGAGTTTTCCTCGCACCTTGCAGCTTTCGTTCAAAATCCAGCAGGCTGTCACTTCAACTACACAATCACAAAAAATAAAAACTGAATTAAAAATCCACACTACTTTGTTTTGAGAGCTGGTAGCAGTCAGCACTGATCCATACTTTTGAATGCACAGCTGATAGAAAAGTTGTGAGTCAATCAGTCGTTGGGACGGCTGCTGATTGTTTCTTTGTTTTTCTTTCTTTTTGATTACGATCAGAGCTGGTACAAGATAAATGTTCAAATAATGAAATGTCATTTCACCCTGACATGGGGGGGAGTGGGGCCCAAATCAGGCTGCTGGTGATGCAATACTGAAAGGGTTTACTCAACTGGAACATTTTGAGGGTAGGAGGCTGGGGGTTTAAGGTATCCATGTAGGTAAATTCAATCTGCAGATGTACCTCATTGAGCAAACCAATTCATGGGGATCTACACCATTGACCTAGAAGAATTATTTTCATTCCAAATTGGAGCAAAAGGTCACCGAGGTTAAAATCAATATCTACTTTTAGAATATGCCACCCACGTATTAGCCTGCTTTTTTTATCTATAACATTTGTCAAGAGAGACAACTATTAAACGCTAATTAAAGATTTGTTCTGGTCAAACAAAAACAAAAAAATTCAGAGCAACAATGTTTTTGACATTTTTTTATGTACAATGTAAATGGTAAATTCCATTTAGCATAGGTAAATTTGTAAAGTAATAAGAATACCGAGATTAATCAAAATCAATTCATGGCTATACTTAACCCAACATAACCAGTGGCATAGTAAGGGTTCTCACTACCTGGGGGCAGGTACATTATATCTTAAGGAAGAGCATGACTATTGATTAATAGGCATTATAGGCCAGAGGGAATTTTGCACCCCTTCACACCAGCACCAGAAAGGGAGGGGACTGTCAACCATCACAACCTTTTAGCTATGCTTCTGATTCCAACAAAAACTTCCAGTTATTGAAATCATCTTGTTATGGCACAAAGCTAGATGAAGGGGAAATGGTTGTAGAAAGATTGCTTTTTGCCAATCATGGGGAGGGCCTGCAGATCTAGAAAATCGGCCTTTGAGATCCTGGCTATTACCTGAGCTTAAACACTATTCTTTGGCACCTGTGGGAAACATATCTCATCCATGGGGCAGGCCTGATGTTTATCAAGATTGGATTAGGCCAGCACAAGGCGAGACAGTGAATCACTCATTCAAATTGACCATCAATGGAGTTCAAGATAAGCTTGTTGACCATCACACTTTCAGAGGCATCATGGGCAACCACTGCCGCTTTTCCGCGGGGAGTAAAAGGATATATTCTGAAAGGGGGGGGGCAATATATTCAGATGATGGCTATCAGATAAGGGACTAGGGAGTGACTCATCCTAAGCTGTCACTATTCAGTGATCCCTGATCTCTATCAGGTTCAAACTTCCAAGAGAAAGCCTGATTCATGGCAGGACTGATGCCCCATATGCAGGCACGCACACACACACACACACGCATGGGACGCTCATGACAAGCACTTATAATTCTGAGCTTTCATTTCTAAATCATCTTCTGTAACAAAGATGGGTAGAGAGGAGATATGCTAAATTACCTATGGGATGTGTCTATAACTTCCATCATAGTTAATAATTGAAAAACCCTAGAGTCAAAATTTGGAGTCATATAAAAAAATTCTATCGAAGAATAAATATGATTAGATTGAATTCTATTTATAACATCACCTCACATTTTCTACTGGGAAACACCTAAAGTAGAGGGAAAAAAAATCATCTGCGAACATCTAGATTCTGGAGAATTCGGATGTTATTAACAAAGCCATCAAATTAAGGATCGAGAGAGCTTTTTTCCCTTTTTTTTTTTTTAATTCTCTGAAGTTTGGTGGAGTACCAATGCCAATTTTCAAATTTGTAGATAAAACATTATGGCCAAGAATGCCAGAGAACACAAACACACATCCGTATAAAAAGGGATAAAAACCCTTTGCCACCTTTGGTGGCTACGGTTGTTCAATTGAGTCAAACAACAAGCAAAAGCAAATGGAACTAATACATTCATTATTGATTACTTAGCTTTCCATCGATATTCCTGGGGTCTAGCACCAATCTAACTCAACTTTGGGGCTTAAGACTTGTGAAAGAGGAATAATAAATGAATGACAATTATGGCAAAGGTTGAGTTCCTTCTGTTCACATGCAAGCATAAGCACCCTAGGAAATTTATGGGGAAAATAGATAATAATCAGGTTTAACAGTTGTACATGCAAACTATCAGAATACTTTGATTTGTTGAACTGAAAGTCATTCTCATTCTTTTCTCTTCTCTTTCTCATTGTACCTAGACCAAGTTTATTCCATAAATTACCGACTAGCATCCTCATCTGTTTTCATCGTTACATTTTAGCTGGTGTACTCACCCACCTTATCATCATTCCAATCAGAATAATTCAGAGATCAGAGGCAAAAATTCTTAAAAATCACGATTATCATTATAATCCGTCGACTCTGGAGTGATAGGTACGGTGGGTTAATATACTTTTAATAATCAAAGTAATTACCAGTGTGGCAAGAATATCTCAGAATATTTAGCTTGGGTAGTGCGAAAAAGTCAGTGGAAGAAACAGACAAGCAACATCACTAGGAAGAATTAACTGATACAAAATATCCTCTGGTTTGGACAGAGAAAGGAGAACAATCTACCTTAGTGGATTGAATAAAGGGTTCAGTTCTAAATTATTAGAAGTTTACAAACTATGGTACTAGTCCAAATAAATCAGTGTATAATCTTTTTATAATTGAAGAAATCTGTGTGCACTGCAATTACTCAACAACTAGCCACTGTTCGAAGTTGACATTTGCCAGATATATTAGTCAGCATTAAGTGTAAAATTTCAGATTGTTTTAATCAACAGTTTTTGAGAAATCTGATTAAAATAAAGAAACAGATTATAGATATTTTATCTAAAAATTAAAAAGGTAAATTTAGACACAAAATATCAAAATTAGCAACACCGAAATAATTTGAAACCAACACGTGGAAAATCATTTTTTACATGACAATGACAGGCTGCTCCACACACCATGATGTCCGGGCCCTTCCGAACAAGCACCTTTGGAATAAGCTCTGTGCTAGTAATGATAATTCCTCATCTAAGAATGCAACAGAACTTAATCTTGAGACATGTTTAGTTCTCCTTTTAAGTAAATCACAGGTCATGAATTGGAGAGGGGGATTCTAGGGGTTTTATTGAGGAACAAGATCCTCAGAATCAGTTATAGCAGCAGATAATACTGATGCTTGAAAGTCCGGACAAGGAATCAAATTCTGAAAATTTGAAACTTCAACCCGTAGGTTTAGGAGATGAGAATTTCCTTTACTTCACTGTGCCCTACCTTGTACAACTTGTTACGATATCTTTCACGGCAAAATGTCTTCAAAAATAAACATATCTAACAACAGAAATGTTACATAGTAAATAAAACTTTCTATGAAAAGTTATATTGAATCAAATCCACATTTTTTTGTCAAGTTATTAAGCAGGATTGTAAGAAGGGAAAAGTGTTGGAGGGGCGAGGCGGTAACCAAATGTTTGGGGGGCCCAGGGAGTGACCAAACCAAATACAACCAGAGGGGGTTGATTTTCTATACATATCAGGAACCAAATTCCTTGCAATTTAACAGTCTGAGGGGATAAAATATACCATTTTCAGCAGAGTGATATTTACATACAAGTATATACAATTATCAATCTGATTTCCTGACTAATTCTAAGAAATTCTGCAATTTTTATGTAATTCAGACGTAAGAATGGCTAATAATAGAATAATTCTTTCCAAAATGCAACGGTCTATACTCACTTTTATATTTTGTATTACGTCTTTCTCTTCATCTACAAGAAGTTGGAAAGACATGGCCCCCTACCCTACGTTACAACCCTGACACGGCAGACCATTGTTTCTCGAGTGGATCAATCATTAATAAGGAGGAAGTACTCTTGGAGGAGTGATCAAATTCAACTTGGCACTTTCCAATTTCTGTGCCCCCCGCCCCTGCCTGCATCTTCGAAATGCGGCTTCTCGGCCTTTTGGTCAAGATCAAGATCAGTTCAGTCCCTGATGTGGGTATCGAAGTCACCACTTTGGAGACGTATCAGATATTATTAGGTTGATAAGAACAGATATATGCTTTGATCTTAGCCAAAAGGCCGTGTTTATGTATTTGCATGCCAAGAAACTGCACTTCGAAAAGTGATATTTTTTTCACGAAAAAAATAAATTAGAAAAAAAATTTAAAAAAACGAGAAGCACGTAATCAGGGTTATTTGAATATTAAACATTTATAGAGACAAATTGGATTAAGAAACGTTTACCCTAGTAAATAATGCATCACTGGTAATTCATTGAGGATATCATGTCTCTATTTCGTGTCAAGGGTCAAATTGTTTTTATAAACGAAGAAGCAAGAACGCGAGAGGAATTTACACGAATCACGGTTTATATCTTTAAATCGAAAAATAGATATTTTGACAATGTTCCCACAGTAAAGTGTTAAAAAATAAATGAATATGTAATTGCTAAAAAATATTGCTATAGCATTTTTTTCTTAAATTGACCTAGAAATCTAAATTCAAGGATGTCAATTTTAGAAAGGAGCCTACAATGATTTATTAGTGAGTAAAAAAAGCAAACATTGAATTTTGGGTATTTTTTTTTAAACTACAAGCAGCCAAAAATCACTACGGAAAAAAATAATGCAAATGTATTTATAGTGCAATACTTTAATTAAGCATTAGAACAGCATTTCGAAAATTAGTCTTTTTTAAATCAAAAATCAATTTCGATCTAATCGATTTTATATTCTCGAATTAAAAAAAAGGTTAATACACGAATACCTTGATTAGTACCGTTTTGATTCGTGTTGGTTTTGATGTAATGCGGGTCAGGGATTACTGAACAAATTAATCCAACTTTCTGGGTAGAAACTGGAGACACATTAAATTATAATAAAGCCTTGAACAGTACGATCTTGAAAAGTACGGAACGAATTAAGCGCACTAATCGAGGTATACCTATCACTTCATGGAATTTTATTCATGTGCCAAACAAAAAACCCCACATAATTATAAATAAATCATAAACGAAGGAAAAGAGGCAAGTTTTACTTACAGACTATCTCAAATAGAGGGAAGTGACAAATCGATATCTTCTATTAAAACATTCAGATAGAGGGAAAGTGGTCCCGATTGGAATTCAGCAAACGTGACGTTGACATGCGATCTGTCGGAACTTTATGAGGCGAGGCGAAACAATCTAACAATTTAATTTATTCAAAGCAGTAACTATACTATTAATCTATAAATAGAAGTTTTTTTCTTTCATGAACTCTCTCATTTCTTGGAATTAGTGTGCCGTTTTTAACATCGAGGGTGAGGAGGGAGTGAAACATTTGGGGACCACCTTTCCCTATATCATGTCTTTTTATATCTTTCATCATTTTAAACAATTTTTTTTTAAGGTATAAACAATTTAGAAAATTGCTGGAGGGTTGTATCCTTTTTTTTTTCCTTTCAAAAAGGGGTCAACTTTTGAACAGAACCGCCTACGGCAACGGGATCACGTGACAATAATACATTTCCCTTCCGTGAATAAATGACGTATTTATTATGTTATTTATTATGAAAGTGAATGTCATGAAATTATCATCGAAATGTACATTTCAAGAGAAAAAAAAAATAATTCATATATATTTTCTAAATCCCTTTTGATGAGATATCACATAAATGCTGACAAGATTGGAATTAAAGGCAATCTCGTCATTTACTTACTAAAAAATAAAAACGGGTGGTTTGTTTTCATTTATTTTTCAAAGTGTTAAGAAGGTGGGTGTCGATTTCGACAGGAATGTAAGTTTTTAGATGGCCTCATATTCTATAAACATTCAAACTAGATTCTTCGGGGATAACAAATATTCAAAGAATGGTTTTGACAATAAAACTATTTGTTATCTAATTAATTATCTCTATCTTTGGACGAAGTATAATTGTAATCCATACTATGATTACTGATATTTGGACTAGTATTATTAAATAATAATCAAAATTAATAAAATGGGTTATATCGAATTTACTAAATTTTGAAAATTAAGATAAAAATTGAAGAGTAGTCAAAATTGATACAAAACTGTTGATTTATTAAGAATTATATTTATCTATAAATCAACACAAAAATATTTGTATTCATTTATAAATTAACCATTTCGTCATTATATATATATATATATATATATATATATATATATATATATGTAGAATGTGTGTGTGTGTATGTATGTATGTAATGTAATATATTATATTAATATAAAGTATTTCTGTATTTATGACAATACGAACACCACATGCCTTTTTCTTCTTTCTTAAGGCAAAAAAAAAGAAAATAAATTCCCATAGTACAAGTAGTAATATAATTTACTACTTAGACTATGATAAAACGAGCTTTTTTAATATTTCATAGTAACAGACAATTAATGTTAATAGAGGTTTTTATTATAAATTTGCAATATAAATCCAGGTAAACAAAATCGCTAATAATTTATTGTCGGAGTCGCACATAATTTCATGGCCTTTTTCATCGAAACGAAAGAAATGATCATCGTTCAGGGATTTCGTGTTTTGAAGGACGATCACGATTTTTTCAAGAGGAATATTTATAGATTCTCTACAGAAAGACAACTAACGACCTTAACCTAATTTTTAAAAAGGTTAGACAGGTGTAGGTTTATTTATTTAGGGTGTCGTTTCAGTAATTAACAACCCATTAGACCTCACTACTTCATGTTGCGTGGAATGGATTTTTAGCAAGAATTACTAAGGGAGACAAAAATGGAGGAAAGCATCAAGTACGGATGCACAGAAGAGTAAAGTAATCATAATAATAAAATGAGATGTTGAGGAAAAAAGGCAGGTGAATAAATGAACAATTCAAGTGTAACATTTGTAAATTATAAGGATTGTTCCTTACAATTGATTAATTATATTGTGACAATTAGCTAATGGTAGACCTAGAGAAGTTTAATGTAATTTTAATTAGATTATTATTTTTTTATACTATGAACATTCAAAAATGTCCCCCAGTTTGATTTTCTAAACGCTTAGCGATATGATTGACGGCGAGAAGATAAGAGCCTGAGTTTTTATTTTTTATTTCTTTTAAGCAAATACATTATACTTCGAAGGCCTCTGAAACTCGAATCGACCACGACTATAAAGCAAAAAGGTTTGAAATTCGATATATTTCGTTTCATCTCACAAATTAGATTTTTCGAATAAGAGAGACCGTATAAATTTCGATTTTTAAAAAATAAAAAAGGGTGGTAAAGCTTTTAAAAATTACCGAAAGAAAAAAAAGAAAATCTGTTGATAATTAATTCGATATCAAACTGATAACTGAATTTCAAGTACGACAGTTTATTTTCATTTTTCTATTCATTACTCGATGAGATAAAGAGAATCTAATTATTAAAAACAAATACAACAGACAATATCTATGAGCATGTCCGATCGTCCATACCCAATGTCAATCAACTATTGCCAATCGTTGACATTAAAGAGGTACAGAGTAGTCGAGAATATTCAATAAATGAAAATATATTGCGTGTTTTAGAGAAAAATGCTTCTCAAAGCATAAATGAAAGTCCTTAATTTCGGTGGCCATTATTCAATCTTATGATCTATTATGTCGACACAGTCCTTTATTATTATATTTTTAATGCTTTTTATCCCCAAAAAGGGAGGGTCAAAACGCTATCATGAGTAAGAATGAGACTATAGCCCGGGCTAGCCAGCTGCTACATCCGCCTCCGCAACAAACAAACCCGTACGGATAGCGATGACATTCAGACGGCTTTTCTCAAAAAAATAAACTCAGCTAAAGATTCAGAATTCACATTTTTCCCAGATGAACTGGAACGTCTATATTTCGCCATTTAACAAACGTAAATATCTCTAAAAACACAGGACTCACCTGCGAGAGCGGCGGTAAGGCAGCCATCCTTGAGTAACGTTATACAACTCCCGCGATAAATGCTGTAAGTCGGTTGGTGATTGGTTAGCTTTCGTTGTAAGCGCGATGCTGATTGGTCGGATTTGCACACGGACCTCTTTCATTAACATCTGTGTGTAACAGACATTTCTTCAATCACTTTACGCACTTGTCATGCTTTACTGCTGGTACTTGCTACCTGTTTAGTGTTGTCTGCATTTTTCACGCAATTCTTTTCTTTAAAAAACAAAAAAGCAACGGCTGATATCTGCTTTTTATAAACTGGATTGCAAAAAAAAAAAAATAATTGAATGTGATTCTTTTCACGGAAAAAATCGGTTTTTTTTTCACCCTCTCTTTTTCAACAAAAAGTAAGCTGGAGAAAGAGAGAAAACTAAGATAAAAAGATGCTACAAAACGAATTTCTGAAATCAGAAAAACAAATCAAGTCTTTGAGAAGAAGTTTGATTTTTAACAAAGACTTTTTTTACGGCAAAATTGTCTTATGACTTGTTGACACACACCCAATTCTCATTTCCTTTGTACTCAAAAAAGCTAGTTTAGTTGTTTGAAACCCTTCTGCTTTGTTTCTGTTTTTTCTCACAAATTCTTCGATACCGGTTTCATTTCCTACCCCCCCCCTTTTTTTTTTTTTTTTCAATTTTAACTCACTCCTAACGAGTGTAATTGTAATCCAGAGATTTTTTATTGCGATACGAAGAAAAATGTACAAAAAATTATCTCCTTGGTCCGGATTAAAGTTAAAATCGCGTCTTTAATTTCAAATCTTACTGATAAGTTACGATTGTAAGTGTATACTATTCATTACACTGTACAGATTTTTTTACGATTCTCAGGGATAGACATACATATGAATAAGTCATTGACATTTTTGGACTACCTTAGCCCAGGATTCTCCCTGTGGCCTCAGGATACACCGTCCAGTCTCGGGATCCGTTACCCCGGGTCACCCTGACGCCTTCGTGACACTGTTCGCGGGGACTAAACAATAAATTTATTCTTACTCACGCGTACGCTTGTGGGCCCCCACGTTAAACACGACCTTGTCGCATTCCGCCCTCGTGGAAAGGCGAAAAATAAATACCAACATTTGGACTGGATTACCTTACCTATTTCGCTAGGACAATGTCGCTGCGGCCGATATTGTTGTTCACGTGAAACCAGCTGATTAAGTGAGAGAGAAAGAAGAAAAAAATATACGCTCTCTCAGTATCGCACACGCATTTTTTTCTTTTTTTTTTTCAAATGAGGTAATTTATTTATGATCAGAAGATTAATATGCCTCTCCTCCTCTGAAATGTGATGTCAGTGTTTACACCTACACATTTTTACATATCAAAGGAGACGACAGTAATGATATTCATGGTTTCTTTACTACTCCCCTCCTTCCCCCACCACTCGTAAATCCCTCCCTCCATCCATGTGACTTCGTTCAAACGTAGGTCATTAGTTTTCAATTGAGTTCTTGAGGTCGTGGACGGACGTTTCGATGATTTGAATAATTTACTGTTATCCATTGTATCAATTTCGACTACTTATCTCCATCTTAATATTTAGGTGTTTTTTGTTTTTGTTTTTTATCACAACTCAACTCGGACCGTTACTCTGTGGTAGCGAGCAAGTAAAAAATTAAGATGAAGGTAAAAGTCAAAATTGATACAATTGGGTTACAATTACAACGTTGTGATATTTAAGATTCTGTGTGTGTATGTGTATGTGTATGTGTGCGCGCGCGCGCATCCGAGTACTTTAGTTAGTCAAGTAGCATTATTTTAATCAACATCTCTATAGGTTTCACCAGTTTTCAAGTTGGCCTGGCTGACTGGCTATACAAGCAACACAATGGAGCTACAGGCCTGAAAATTGTCAAGTTTTTTTGTTTTTTTTCAGGTCACCTCCAAAATGGTTTTTAATTGGGATTCAATTTACAGTGAAAGTTTACGATAAACTAGTCCCTGAGTTTGTGTCCGGCAGTATTAACGCTTGTCTTTTGAAAATTCAGGTTAGTAGTCGCAACCCAACAAAAGGCAAGAGGAGTAACTTATTCGTTGATCACCTTTTTTCCAATTTTTTTAATTAACCACTGCCAGAAACGCCAACCGAAAGACGTTCGTCACGTGACGGTTCGTATTGAGTGACTAACCAGACCTGTTATTCATTTTTTTTTTTTTTTTTCATCTCAACAATAGTTGCAAATTACCACCATTATGAAATGAACTGGACTGCTAATTGATTGATAATGTTCATTGTTCAACGTAATCTCGCAGACTAGATCTGTGACTATCACTGTATGTTTGCCGACCATGTTATCTTTTGTCCCTCACCGGTGCCTGTAGTCGGCGTTCAAGCTCAGATAGAGACCAGGATTTCAAATGCTGATTTTCATTGCAAGCAAGCCTCTCCTGCTTGGAAGTTAGGTGCAACATAATCGTATTAGTCTCCCATTTCCCTTTTTTGACCTTGAGCCAGACTAAGCTAAGATATGTTGTGGCTGCTCAATTGAAAAAATGAAAAAGTATGAGATCGATAAATAAGGGAATTCTGTCGCTTTTTGTTGGGTAGAGATCACTGAAAAAATCCGAACCTTCAACAACAGAAATAACAAGTGTGAATGCTGCTGGGTACAAACTATAGATCAATTTAGAATAAATTTACATTGCAAACTGATACCCCCCTAATATATATGTATTGATGAACTTTTTTTTCCAGACACAGAGGTAATTATTCAAATACTTAGCTAACCAGCCAGCCCAACTTGAAAACTGAAGACACCTATGTTGACAGTTTGGGTTGACAGTTTCTAAAATCAGATCTCCAAAGTAGCGGCTTTGTTTCTCTCCCTGACAACGCCCAGTAACCATGCTGGTTTATCATTGATCGGCACAGCGGACAACATTGATTTGAAGTGAAATTATGATAGAGTTGAATTGATTGACAATAAGATGCGGTTTTTATTAGTGGAGAGAGGGGGTCGGTTTTTTCCCATTTTTGATAGGTTATTTTGTTAAATTCTAGTCCAAGTTTGAAGTTGACTTTGCGTTTTACCGTAACAGCAATAAGAAGCAGAACAATCTTCGCCAAATTTAGGGAAGTAAAATCTTCACTGTCTGTCCGAGCTGTCTCGTTAAACCAGACCCATGTGTAAAACATTCTCCTTCCGCGACTTGAAATCATGCCCAACTGATTGATAGACGGTTATCTCACCAACTGAGCTTTATTGACAAGTCTTACATATCTACGAATTTATTCATTACATATGCAGTACAAAAGTTGCAATAATCATCTTCGGTCGGAATAGAACTGGGAGTGAAGTCTGACCCTACTGCAGCCACGCTTGTTTTTTGTTGTTGTTTTTTCTAGATCATTTGTTGACAATCTCTTTGCAAACTTTCGACAGTATTAGAAAAAATCTTACGCTGACAAAAAGCTTGCATATTTTCTGTGTGTATGCGAGATGTCAAGGAAATGAGACAAATTCACCAAAAAGAGAAAAATATACTCGCGTGTATACATTGTGAGTGTAAATCACATACAAGCGCACCCTGACACAGACTCTCATAGACGGAGATAATGTATTTGTCTGAATGCATGAGACGAAGAATTATCTACATTAAATCTGCAATTAATAAATTTATTCAGACTTGAGTCCTCGTGTTTTGATCGATCTCTTTATCTTATCAGGTTGTTCTCATTCCGTACTAGGGAATATCATTTTTTTAATCTCCTTCTTGTGCTCGAGGTGTCGTGGGGAGCCTGAGACGTTACTCTATCGGTTCGTTTCCATTTTACTTTATCTTAATCAAGCAATTTATGCCAACTCACTCCCGGATTTCAAGGCCCGTCGAGGCTTCATCAGAGCCTCGTTAACTGGACATTTGGCAAGTACGTTCCCTACTCAGCCCTTTGCTTGCCACTCATAAGGACAGCCATGTGTCACATTCCGCTTAAGTGAGAAAGTGTATAAGTAACCCAGGCACTTTGTTTCCCAATCCATGGACATTTATGGACAAGGATCATTAAGAAATATGATGTCTTGTTCCTGAGGACCTGTTACAATCTAGGGTGCATGAACCCTCGCTTCTTCTTGCTGGGGAGTTGGACAAACGTCAACCTGATGGAATTCCAACGCCAAAAGTAGAGGGAAAAGAGATAGAAGACTTGTTTCTGAATCGGTATCATTGTCAATGGGATGATTGTGATAACCCGACAACTCCAGTTTTTAAAAGGTAACGACAAATCAAGACCGATTTGTTGAGGATTGCCCTGGATCTTGATACGATTTTCATTGCTTTGGGTCTTTGTAATACAGGGATCCCTAGGCATGCAAGCCTGGAAGACAGGGAGAGCGGACAACTGACCACCCCACCTCAATACGGACCAAACTGAATGAAATCTCGGGCGAATCAAGCGCTTTGTCTCCTAAACCAAAGAGTTCCCGCACACCTATGCAGGTATACCCCGATTTACAAAAGTTTTTTTTTCATCACTTCGCTTTAACGAAAGAGGTGCATTAGTATTGTTTTTTCTAACCAAAAGAAAGCATGATTATTTACACATGCATACTTGCACATGTACATATACGAATAATAAAAAGTAATACGCATGAACACACACACACACACACACACACACACACAATCGCACACACACACACACACACACACACACTTACACATACATATATATATTTCCCTCTCAATGTAAGTTAACTTGACGTCACTTCGCTTTCACGGAAGACTTCAATCCACCATAGCTTTGAACTATGTCTGTATCAGTGATTTTTCTCGATTTATTCTGTGCATCCGTTAGCAAGGTAACAGAAAATCCCAGAGCTCGTAAATTAGCAGACATTAGAGACGGTTATTTCTTTAGGTCTGGGAACACTCAAGATTTTTTTTTACTATTTCGATTGTAATTGTTTCTTTGTGTTACGCTCTTTTGGTTTATGAGAAAATTCATTGGAACGCCCTGCTTTCGAATAGCAAGGGAAATCAGTCAATTCTCCCTCACTCTTCTCACATCCCCATTTCTTAAGGCTTGGCTTCGAGTTACGTTTATACAATTCACCAATATAGAGGTATAAGTTAATGATAACGACGGATAATGCCATTGAATGGTTACTGTTATCAAAATCAGTCGGCCCCAGACATTTCGCGATGATAGAGCCGAGCCATACCGGAGGCTCTTCATGACTAGAAATATGTGAACCAAAGAAATCTCGACCGTCATGAGTTTTTACTGGATTTCCGACCATCAGAGGATCTCTAGAACTCTGCACAATATATTTCAAATTAGATCAAATTTTTACTCCAGCTTGCCGTCCCCTCGGAGACGTGTCATTCCTTTGCTTAAGACGCCGGTTATCTTGACTTCGTTGTTATGATAAACGGCCTTCCATAGCTCAACAGCCCTTTCCTTTGATACGTTTACAACATGGAAATATTCTCGCTATCATTATATCTTACTAATTCTAACTGATTACACCAGAAAAGAGATATCGTATATTTTATCTTCGCGGTGAACTTACTTCTAAATGGTTTTTATTTGTAATATTTCGATATTGTTAGTCAACACAGCTTTCAAACAGAATGAAATGATTCAAATTGTTCTGATTTTATTGTCATCCTCATTACGTAATGTTTTGGCTATTTTTTTCCATAAGCGTGGCTACTATTGTGTTATTACAAATTTTCCGTTTTTATGATTCACGAGTTTCTTGGTTTGTCCAAGTTGTATATATTTTTGGTATTAAATCGCTAAAAAAATTACGAGAGCTGCAAATCTGGCCAATTCAAAGCATCTATATATTTATAAAATTATTTGTATCAAATATTCGCTTGCTTTAGCGTAATTAAAATAGTTGCACATCGTTACATAGTATTTTTTTTTCACTAGAGCATGTCACACGATGTTCTTTTAGCAGCTTTAACGCTTAATACGCTCGCATGCAAAACAATTCAAACAGAATGAAAATAAAGGTAATCCTTGTACGTAAGGGGATGGGAACGGTCTTTGGCCAGCAGTGGACTTGTAACGGTTGTTGATTTTATATATATATATATATATATATATATATATATATATATATATATATATATATATATATATATTCAGCTCCATAGCCTATATTTCATACTAACAATGAATTTAATAACATAACAATGAATTTATGTTAGATGTATATTGTTGGAATTACCTAGAGTCCAGTCATAAAGGAGGCTCTTTATGAAAGGAGGTATGCTTTGTCACAAACAATACTGACCAAAGAAACCGCGATCGTTACGAGAGACGACGAGATTTCAAGCTAATGGAGACTCTCTGGAACTCCGCACAGAATGGAAACTTTGTTGCTATCATTAAACTCCTTATTTAATCTTACTGCTCCCACCAGAAAACAGACATTGTCAAATGATTTAGTGAAGTTCAAATTAACTAGTCTCAGCACTTGTCGAATGACATATGCGATTACAAACCAACCAGTATGCTGATTGGCCTCCACTGCAAAGAATAACACCAGTGTTGTTAAATTGACCCTTTTCCGCTAAGATTTGTTCGTGCTTTTTTTTTCCTATTTAGCCGATAATAAAATCTACACAACTCACAATTTTGACCAAAATAATTAGTTCATCAAATTGTCTTAATCAATCTTTTAGAAGAATTCAGCAACCAATTGCTTGCTTTAGCGTAATCAAAGTAGTTCATCTGTGCATATTACACGATATTTTAGCGGACCTAGTAACGCTTAATACGTTCGTTCAATATTAACAATCCACACAGAATGAAAGTGAAGGTATTTATATGTAATGTAATGTGAGAGACCTTTGGCTGCCTGCTGCTGCTGATTATATATATATATATATATATATATATATATATATATATATATATATATATATATATATAGAGAGAGAGAGAGAGAGAGAGAGAGAGAGAGAGAGTGAGAGATAGACAGACAGAGAGGGGGGATTTTCAAGGTTCTATTTTTGTTCTATCAAATGGTCACTTAGTGTATGCATGTGTGTTTATTTTTGGATGACACAGACACACACTCACCCACATCAACTGACCATTCAATAACACAAAAGTAAAACCCTGAAAATCCTCTTTGATTGTACCCCTCCAATTTTTCATATATATATATATATATATATATATATATATATATATATATATATATATATATGTATATATATGTATATATATATAAGCTAAGCCTATATTCCATATTATCCTCCTATGATGCTTGTCACCAGCTGCCATTTAACGACAGAAATTTCATATCAACAGCGTTTGCAAGGAATAGGATGACCCGAATAGAAAAAGAAATAGACAGGGTTCCTAACCAAGAAAGAGAAGTATTAAGAGGGGGGTAATAAGAAAGAGAAAAATCATTTCTCTTTTACGCCATACTACGTCATATTATTCCATTTTTAATCAATTCTTGAGATAGAAAATAAAATACAAGATAGAAAGGAAAAGGAAAAAAAGAAAACAGATTAAACATTGTTTTTAACAAACATATATATATATATATATATATATATATATATATATATATATATATATATATATATATATATATATATATATATATATGTGTGTGTGTGTGTGTGTGTTGGTTTGCAATCTGGAAATGTCCATACCTCTGGGTTATCGTATTGAATTAGTATATAAGGGCTGCTTCCTTGACTTACAGATGTATCAGATCAACCCTTGCATCCCAATTTAGTATGACAACCTATATATATCTATATATATATCTATATATCTATCTATATATATATATATATATATATATATATATATATATATATTGAACAGACTCATACAATAAAATCCATATCACTAAATTGCCAAAATAAACAACATGCATCTAATATAAATGAATAATATAATAAAATATCGTTGGATGTTCCACTTTGATTAATAGATTCATACAATTCAATCTAATTCATTAATTAAATAAGAGTAAAAAAATTATTTAGGATACAAATCTAAATAAATATAAGCGAGTGAAAGTCAAACAAAAGAAAATATGAATAATCTAAATTAAGTATTGAAGTCAAATACAAGTTGGGAGACTGTGTTCGATCAGCATAGCTCGGGGAGGCCATGGTAAAATGCCTGTACTGTTTTTAATCCTCAAAATAAGTCCACGGATAAACAGCTGATGACACCCACTATGCTATTTAGCGTATATTAAAATCCAAATTTAAACAACAATAATAGAATTAAATAATCTATGTATAACACTATATATCCGAACATGGTACATCAACAGGGATCAGAAAGTAACTAACTTGTACGACGAGACATCGTAGGATGATTTGGATGGCTACTTGTATTGAAATTACAAAATCTCTAAACTAAAATTCTTTTCAGCTATAGTGTAAAGTTTATGAATATATATATATATATATATATATATATATATATATATATATATATATATATATATATATATACTTTTTCCTTTGCCAATGAATCATATTGCATTTCGGACAATATTTTTCCTTTTATTTTTGATGCTATGATAAATTTTTTTTGTTTCGAATGTTACAGCAGGGATTAGCTTGAAAATAAACGGAAACAAATATTTCATCATATTAATATTTTTATTACAGAAAGAAATATCTCCAAAAACTGTGCATACAAGACAACAGGTTTTGAACAAAGTCTATTCCATTTCTTGTTTTCATCTAAAATGCCCTGTCCTGAAGTCATCATAATAAGCGGCTTCTTCTGTGCTATCCTTCCGTAACATTACCATGGTTACAAATATGGCGGCATTGCCACCCATATAGCCATGGAGGAGGTACATGCATTGTGGTGACGTGTACTTAATCTCATGATTCTGCTACGTGTTGCGTCTCCATTTATTCACACCATTTGACCGAATGTGAAAGACATTTGCATTATAACTCGTTATGTCAAGAATGTCAAGTTTTGTCCATCTGAAACATTACCATGGTTACAGACAAAGGCCGTTTTAAAAGAATCTAAATTTATTCAGCAAAATAGCAGAAGATCGATTGATTCCTTAACTACCAATATTATCAGACTATAAATTACTAATCCCGTGAAAAACAATACTGCGTTTTGAGATCTCCGCTACGATATTAGATGGTTTGATGGTACATTTGTTATTATTGTGCTGTGCAGTCTTGAACTAAATTACCCCTGCTACCAAAAGATACTGTCCGTAGTTTTGAGGAGGGTCATTAATAGTCTGGAGAGGGAAAAGCGAATAAGTGCAGAGTTCAATCCAATGTGTCTTCCGCTACTCACCTGAAGACAAGGTATGGAAATCAAGGCTGAATTAGGGAAGAGATGGAAAACACCTGAATCTCACGTTGCTACCAATGGAGTGAAAAATTCTGTTTATTACCATCACATTCGGATAACACACATGGAGAAGGCCGTGGGGTGGATCGACATCGTGTTAACAACGAAAATAAGGAAAAGAAGGTCAATCGCTTGAGGAACTCTTTTAATATTCAAGTAATTTTACAATTATCAATAAGCTTAGAATATAAAGAGATCGGTGTAGCCTATCCAATTGAGAAATTGTCAGAATTGAAGACTGCACAACCATCTTTCTCTGAAAAACAAAGAAAATCAATGAAATAGTCTTCTAAGGGAAGTGACCTTTGCGTAAAAACATTGGTATTATTTTCCTTGTTGTTACAGACAAGAATATAGACTTACACTTGGCGTATCATATAAGGAGTTGCTCAGATTTGAAAGGGGTAGTGAGAGCAAATAATGGAAACACAGAAATATAGGCAAGAAGAAAGTTGCAAGATCTTTCTCTTCTTACTCCGAGAGAAAGAGATTTTGAAAAGAGAAACATTCAATACTAGCGATCAAAATGGATTTATTCCGAGGATCCTAAACGGAGAAAATCATGGCTAGATCCAGGACTGCCTTCATTATCTAACCGGAATCTCCTGTGGAAAAAATCTTCGCTGTGTTTGGTGGGATCCAATGGTAATTTTTCAGCAGTCCTTTTTGTTTATATATCTCTGCCACTCCCTGCCATTCCCTGCCACTCGATGATGAATGATTTTTTAAAAATGCGAAGTCCGTCACATGTTGATGAAACTATCCCTGCCAATACTCAATACTACTAGTTCTCAAATTTTAATGAAACGTGTGACAGGGAATGGCAGGGAGTTCGTGAACTAGTAGTTTTAAGAATTGGCGAGGAATGGCTTGCAGCAATGTGGAATGGCGTGGAGTGGCAAGAATAAAAAGTACAGCCCACAATTCTTTACTATGAATTGTTGGAACCTGGACAAAACATCACAACACAATTCTACGGTAAGTAATTGGCTCAGTTGAATGGATGTTGGAACAGGAGAAAGATTTTCATGTGGCATAAATAATCCCCGACCTGCCCTCGTCAGTCTATAGCAACTATACCACGCTGTGGTGGCCTACACTAAAAGCTACCGCAACCTCTAAGTTGTTCTCACAACAATTAAGCCAAAGACAGACATTTCATTTAAATTATGGTACTAAACTCACTTAGTTATGGTTATTTAAACTTGGTCGTCTTTCTCAAATCAACTAAAAAAAACAAGCTTACCCTCGTTGTTCACGATGTATTCAATAAAAACTCCAGCACATATGGTTGATTTTCTTCATTATTAATAACAACCAGAAAATTTCTTCAAAGATACCAAATATTAAAAAGTATTTGATCATTAGTCGATATCAAATGCATTTGGAAACTATATTAAACAAACCAAGTCATTTTTCAGCGCAATTTACTGAAAAGATTGAGCCTATTTTACGTCTAAAAAGAAGGCATCATCAAATTTTGTCTATGATGAGCATGAATTTGAAAAGATGGGAGAAAATAACGGAGAAATTACAGAGAAAATAAAGAAGGATTACCGTAGAATAAATATTTGATGTTGAAATTTGTTAAAAGGGTTGAAAACATGGGTAGTAGCAGTAGAAAGATACACAAGACCTTGGATGGACAAAGGATGAACTCTAATCGATGAATCAGTGAAGTAGGAAACGTAATACGATGCAGAAGACCCAACACCAAACAATGACACTGACAAATGATGTGTGAAAAGATAAGAAGGCAGCAGAACCCTCATCAGAAAAGTATGTGAAAGCATGCAGTGAAGATGTTATGGAAAACCCTCGACGCTGTGCAACAAACAATCAAAAGGTAGCAAACGAGATAGAAATGAAAACAAGGAATGAAAAATGGAAAGAAAAAAAAGATCTCGCAGAGCATTTCAAAGACAAAATATTTCATACGAAAGATAATGAGCATTGCAGTGCAAGGACACCCGAATAGAGGAACGGAATCCCTTATCATGGCAGCCCATAACAAATGCATCTGGATAAACAACGTAAAGGCGAAAATTGACAGGACTCAGGAAAACAGCAAGTACTGCCTCTTTGGAGAAAAAGGACGAGATGGTAAATCACATCACCAGCTACTGTAGTAAAGCGGCCAAGAAGGAGTACAAAAACTGGTACGATAGGGTAGCAACTGTCATACACTGGAAACTATGCAAACGACTATGATTCAGTCATGTATACATATGGTAGCAACAAAAATAAGAGATGATTGTGGAAAGTAGAAACCATAAAATATTATGGAATTTCGACATCCAAACCGACCACCCCATTCAAGCAAGAAGACCAGATCTGATAGTTATGCCCATGAGGAGAGAACCTGCCAAATCATAGACGTGGATGTACATGCAGACCACAGAATGTATTCGAATGAGTGTGAAAAGCTGGAAAGTACCAGGACCTGGCCCTGGAACCGAGATAGCTGTGGAACATGAAGGTCAGGGTAATGCCAAAAATAGTGGGTGTAATTGTACAAGCAGCACCAAAGGCACTGAATTCAAGATTGGGGGAAGAAGGACTGAGACCATGCAAGCCACAGCACTACTTGGATCTGCAAGAATACTGAGGGGAAAGTACTGGAAATATGAGACAAACAACCTCTTGTTGTTAACAATGGCCTAACCACTAGAATGAACATGGCATAGGTCTTAGAAAGGTTAGGGTAGGTTCAGGGCACTACAAATACCAGAGCTTCTGTAATATGGGAGAGCACTGAGCGGAGGGTTGGAAACCCAAGGACTCTTACTATCATTTGGCCTCTGGTGATGATCACCAGACATATGGATGGTGAATGAGTGCAAACCAAAGCACTGCTGTGGTCTGCAGGATTACTGAGAGGAGGGCTGGGGACTTGAGGAATCTTGATGTCAATCAGTCTCCAGTGATGACCACCAGACATCTGACGCATGAATAATAATAATAATAATAATAATAATAATAATAATAATAATAATAATAATAATAATAATGATAATAATAATAATAAGAAGAAGAAGAAGAAGAAGAAGAAGAGACTAATTGTCACTCAGCCTTCAGCGATAACCACTGGGCAACCGGTGTGAAACTGTAAATCGTGGAATTACTGCGACCTATGAGTACTAGGAGAGGAGGGCTGGAGACTTGAGGAGACTTGCTGTCACTCAAACTCCAGCGGTTACCACCAGGCAACTGGTGTGAGATTCAATAATAATAATAATAATTGATTTTCTGTAGTATGTTTTCTAAACTTATTTCGAGTAATGTTGACCGATAATCTGGACTAAACATCGTAATAACCTAATTCGACCTCAGTCATAATTTCATTCAAAATAACGAAATATCATTTGCATTATTGTATTGGAATAAAGTTAGTGACAACTACAAAAAAGGTTGTGTAGCAATGATGCGATAAAAATGAGTACAAATGGCAACAATGTAGTTAGATTTGGTCACGTGGAAACAACGTAGTAAAATAGGTCGGATGGCAACAGAATGAGGACCCTTTGCTAAATGAGAGCCCAAAATTGAGGCTATCAGAACAAAGGAAGGCAGATGCTATTTATTCGAGCGAATCAACCTAGACAATCAAAAGGGTTCGGGGGGAATGATAGCAAGAATGTTTGAAGGTTGCAAAAGAACTCACTGACCACGCTGGAATAGCTCAGACCGTAGAAAGAGAAGACGGGACGCAGAAAGTGATTGGGCTAATTTTCCCCCTGAGTCCTAAAGCTGCCATTCAAAGTTTCTTTCGGAGTTGCCGCCGCAGCCATTTCGTATTCTGAAAACAATTGGTCTTTCCTTTTCAATCAACACGGAGAAATAAAATTTGAGCTGTTTGTTTTCTACTCAGCGAGTTCTGTTTGTTACAGCTTCACGGTTTTCACTACCTGTGTGCATTTTTTCAGGTCACGGATATTCTTTTTCGCAGTTGCACCTGAGTTACCAAAAGGTTGTAACCCAAGTAACGATTGCAACACAACAGGTATTTGATTTGGCAAGAAGCCACACAACAGTTGTTCGAGTTGGTGACATGCAACATCATTCCTTGGCAATCAACATCTGAGAGTTACACAAGACATTTCTCTGTGCCTCGAAACAGTTACTGTCAATCCTAGTTCATTAGGACATAGTGGGAATACAACAATGTAGGTCATCTCAGTGGCTGTCCCGGTTACGCGATGCAACCTGTAAACAATACCAGCATTTTTGTACACATTGGTCTCTGGTCTCATCGTAACCCAGTACTCAGTTTTTCCAACCGTGATTTGGGCACCAATCACTGGTGTCTCTTAGGTGGGATAGCTTGATGGATTGCATCCTTATCTATCACTCGGAAATTTGTATGATACACGAAATAAACATATAATATAGTCTCCGTACTCCTCTCCTTAATCTGGCCTTGCACCGGACTAAGCAGAATTAAGTAAATATCGCAAATAGGACCTCATTCTCTTAAGAGATTGTCGGTTTAAGGTTTTTCAGTCTAGGCGCTAAGTCCGACTGTGCCTCCCCGCAATTTCTTTTAGATTTTTTTTACATTATTTCTTTAGATTTGTTAAAACATCTTTTTTTTTTTTAAATATTTGTCAGGATTCTCCAGGTACATCGTACCCCCACAGCTCCAACCCCACAGCTGAGGGTGTCTGCGGATCCCACGCGCCACCTGGTAGTCTTCATCTACAAACGTCAACATTTGTATTCGTCGGTTCCTGCTCAATATGAATCCTGACCTGGTCTTAGCCTACTCTTTCAACTCTCTCACGTCCTGATTTACGTTTGAATTCTCGTAACACCACGACAGAGGCGGATGGTTGTCTTTTCTAGAATGTAGTTTGCCATTTTCGGCCTAATAAGACATCTGTCCTTTTTCCGTCGGCAACAACTTTATGTCCCCCAAAGCCATAAAAAAGTTGAAATAATGTCCCGTTTTTTACGTGAAAACATTGTTAGCTGCGTCGGATCATTTTATTTTTTAATCTGAAAAATCATTTTTTTTTCAGGTATTTGTACAGGAAAGACTCTTAAGCAACATTAATTTAACTAACTTAACTTTAACTTAACTAATTTAAACAAACAAACAAAAAAAAAACAAAACGCCCATCTCCTATTTTTCTTATCCACCAACTACAGAGGAATTCGTTTATCAAAATCACTGATGATATCAAACAGGTATTATTATCAAAATCAATGGCTCTGAAACACCTTATCTAAAACGAATTATTAAATCTGTAACCTTCTTCAAATTGCATGCCCTCGTGTGGAAAAACAGACGAGAACTTTCGGACGCTGCTGCTGCTGATGATATGGCTTTCCGAGGGGAAACTGTCCTCGATGTTTAGTAATCGTCTAGGACTCGATAGTTTCTTTCGTGTCCGATAAAGAGCCCGGAGAAAAAATCGTTGATGCTAAGGCGGACAAATTTCATCAGGCAGATATCTTTCAGACATTTGATTTTATCTTACACCTTACACGGCAAAAACAGCAACCTCGTAGATTGTATCATTAAAAACTTGAGGTCTATTGGCAGAATATGAGACGTCCGGAATTTTTTACAACATCCAATCCGGGAGGGTTTATGTTGAACATCTCAAGCTGACACGCAAAGATGTAAAAGAGAGATTGAATTGCCTATTAAACCTCGGTATAACAGATCGAATTAATTGAAAGTACATTCCGTCAAAGCTGAGGTAGAAATTCAAGAGATTTTGATTGATCTTCAGTGTGATATAACTACATGTCGTCAGTTCCGGATTAATTATGTAGTAAAAAAAAGTATAAGCAACGAGCCTCGAAATTTCAAAGACGTCAAGCTAAATGCTCGCTTGTTATCAATTCCGATTCAGTAATTCTGCTCTTGCTTTATTACCGTATGTTGCACGAATGGCGGACAACCGATGGACATCACGACTCACGACATGGATCACCCGAGATCACACGCGGAACTGAGGTCGGCAGAATATTAGATGGAGAGACGAGCTTGACAAATTCAGAAAGTACTGGCTCCGCGACGCCCATAATAGAGAAGTGTGGCGAATCCTGAGGAAGGTCTATGTCCAACGACGGACGTTGAAAGACTGATGATGATGATGATGATGATGATGATGATGATGATGATGATGATGATGATGCCGTTAACTTTCAAGAACGACCTGCTGCTTAAGATTTATTTTTCCACAATGACTTTTGTTTTTAGCTTATTCTGCATCGTATGTTTGGAAATACGTATTTTTCTCTTAGTAATTGTTAATTTTTTTATCGAAATATATCACCTGAAATTATCACCCTGAAATATGATCAAAAGTAACTGTGGTGAACATGTTTTCGGTACATTTCATTTTTAATCCTTGTTAGCATAGCACTCGTTTGCAATTACTGCTTGATGATGTTACTCCGTAACCTTTAACCAGCCTTCGAAAATCTATTTTGAAACCCTAGCTCACTCTTTCTTGCAAAAAACCTTCAAATTATCAATGTTTCTAGGATCCCTCTGACGAATTCGATCTTTCAAGCTTAGCCATAGATTTCCAAAGATTCAATCAGATTGACTAGGTCATTGAAGCACCTCTATATTTTTCTAAACAAACCATTCGCTCGTTACTCTAGTTGTATTTTTCGGACCTTTGTCTTGTTGAGAGGTCCAACCCTCTTCAAGCTCCAACTGTTGCACCAAATATATCAAATCAGCTTCCGAAATACTTCGATATATCGCTCTAAACGAAAGAAAAATACCCACAAACCATTCTATTTCTACTTCCGTGCTTTACTGTGAAGATGGTGCTTTTTCGATCACAGGCACATTCTCTTTTCCTCCGCATATGACGATATGGTTTGTGCCCGAATAGTTCAATTTTCGTTTCGTCTGATCAAAGAACATTCCCCCCAAAATACTTAGGCCTCTCTAAATGCCGTCGAACAAACTTCATCTGAGAATCCCGGTGATTCTTTTCCAATAAAGGTATTTTCCGTCTGGTACAGGATTTAAAAAGATTCCTGCGCCACAGACAACCGTTGGACATCACGGCTCACGACATGAATCCCCTGAGATCACATGCGAAACTGAGGCCGGCAGAATAGAAGATGGAGAGACGAACTAGACAAATTCAGAAAGTATTGGCTCCGCGATGCCCACGATAGATAGTATGGCAAATCCTGGGAAAGGTCTATGCCCAACGATGGATGTTGAAAGACTGATGATGATGATGAAAGTTACTGTTGGGTTCACTTAAACTTCTCTTTGCATTAACCAAGTTGCCCGTGAAGACATTTTCCATGGAATGCCAATTCATGAAAGTCTTTTTGTAATGCCAAATTTCTTCCATTTCAGAATAATCGATTCAATAATAAAGACATAGACATTTAGGCCCTGTAGCTCAAACCCTCATTATATTGCTTTATCCCTTTATTCTTTTGTTCGGTTGAAAGCTCCTTTCCTTTAACTATGACAGCTTCGTTGCAAGGAGGAGAAGTAGAGAATGATGGCTGTGATTGCTTTATACCATATTGAAGCTTTGCTGGAACATTCGAAAAGTTTCTATGCAAGTGCCGAAAGATCTATACCTTCATTCCTTCTGAAACCACATTGTTATTGTTATTTTTTTTAACTATGTCCGAATTCTGCATCTAAATAATACATTAATAAATATTTTTCTCTTAGTAATTGTTAATTTCATATCAAAATATATCATTTGTGAATATGAGCGTCGGAAGTATATAAAATGGACATTTTGCAAGCGTCAAATACTTCTACCCGCTGTATGGGTGCGTGTGTGTATTTAATCAATTATTTTTTTTTAGGTGGAATCCAAAATATGTTGTTTTGTTAGATTGGTAGGATATATAAGCTCCAGGCCAAAATAATGTCAATGACATCAAAGCATTGAGATCAATCCTGGAGATATCAAATCTCTTTGATGCGAAATGAACTTTACTGTAGTACTAATACTCTCAAATTGATTTTGAGATTCTCAGAATTTATTACCAACTTCTGACTAACGTCTTATTTATCTCTGCTAACGGGATTGCAGAGGTATATCTATTCGGTCACGTCTTTCTATCTCCCCATCGGCCTGTCTTTCCGTCTGTCTGTCCACAAGATATCACCAAAGTTTTCTAATCAATTTCAATGAGATTTTGCTGAAGGTTGGCCATTGATGATGAAATGATTGAATTTTGGGCGGTTCCATACACAATTCACCCTCCCTCTAACGATGACGCTGACAGAGGTATGCGCTCTCTGAGTGTATTCTAGTCGTTTAATGATCCAGTCTAGTAATCCAGTCTTCTGCCGTCAAAGCAAACAGTATGAAATCCGATAAAAGAAGTAGCTTCTAATTAGACTCGAACTCGTAACCTAGATCTTACCGTCAGATTGGATCGTTTCGACCATTTCAAGTAGTTAATAAAATTAGGTGGCAAGACATAAAAAAATATTTCTAATTAAATTAGAGCAATTTTACAGAGAATGAGGAAAATACAGATTGGGTGAATAAGTATTCATACACAAACGTTTCGTGAGGAATGACCCCACATCATCAGCGAGATGAGGAAATGGAGAAAAGTGTCTCTGAACTTGAGTTATCTATGTTGTGAGTGGATGGGGTAGGAGTGAGTTTGAGATTGTCTGTGCCTGGCTAACCGGACTTTGTTGGGATGAGGAATCATATACCTGTCATCATGCTATCTATGTCGGATGGGGTTGGGGTAGGAATGTGTGTAAGGGTGTCGTTAAGGCTTGGCTCCTGTTTTTCTGTGTTAGGGGAATTCGTGTCCCAAGTCTTTTGGTTTTTATGTGTGTGTGTGTGTGTGTACGTGTATGGGCGCGCATGCGCGCGT